>CP092877.1:72037613-72095513 GCA_030710605.1 Cordylochernes scorpioides | reverse complement strand
TATCATGATATATTAATGCCATCTACACTCATGGACAAAATTTAAGGAAGTTGTCCCTTTTAGCATGTATATATATTTTTATTATTTCATTATTATGGGGTGAAAATATCAGGCTTCCAGTCAAAAGTTTCTCTCTTTTCAAAATCTTTAATTTAAAAATCTCTAGCTTTTGGGCACGAAAGCCCTTCAACCGGAGAAAACACGATCCAATTTTCATCTTAATATTGATATTTTATTGAATATTTCACATCACATATCTATATATATATATAAATGAATGTATGTGTGTCTGTCTGTCCTTTATGCCTGACCAAACCACTCATTGGAACGCCATGAAACTTTGGGAAGTTATTTAGTATAGTACTGGGAAGGTTTCTAGCAAATAAAATTTTTGAAATAACTTTTCGCCTAAAAATAATCAAGATAAATATTCTAATTTATCTGTTATAATTCAACAATCTGTCTAAATATTATAATGATGATACGATGATTTTGTAATGTCGAAAATTAGGAAACACAAAATTCAGGATGACACGGCAATTTATTTGAGACAAGAATAATGATACAATTCCAAGGCAAGATACTATTCCTTTAACTTCCAATTACCGAGGGAACCAATTAATATTGATTTTATTAAACTTATCGAGTATTTTTAAAGGGACCGGGAAAAAATGTTCACTTTATCGAGAGATTCGTTAGACAAACCTTTACTCGGGTAAAACCCGGGCGAAGCCGGGTACGTCCGCTAGTATATTATATTTATCATTATTTTCAAGGAGTACGTTGTCTAGAATTTACATGGATGGGAAATCTTCCTTTATATAAGCAAATAAGGGGTGGTTTATGCTTAAAATATAATACTTCCTTAAGTTTTGTCCATGAGTGTATGATGAAAAGTGATGCACAATTTAAACTCTATGTTTATAATTGAAAACTTATTATACCGCATGAACCTTTTTAGATCGCAGAGCACCATCTAGAGGAATAAAAATTAACTAAACGTTGATTTAACTTGTTCCCTGATATTTGGACAACCAATTTATTTCTTATCAAGCCAACTACACGTACGCGTTTCGGGCTGTTGGCCCTCGTCATCGTGGTGAAGGCTGTACCTCAAAAAACAAAAAAAAAATTAGTCCAAGAGGCTTCCTGAGAAATGAAGAAATGCAATGATAAAATTTTTAAAAATGAAATAGAAGGGTATGGCTCGTCAGTGGTAACCCTTCAACTAAACTGGCGAAACCGCTATGACGGTTCACCACTGATGAACCATAATATACATTTAAATTATTTATTCTTGTCGTATAAGTTCTGCAGAAATAGTTTTTAACTACCTAAAAAAAATTACCGTTAAAAATTGGTATCAATTTTTCAATAAATCTTTTATCAATAGGACCAACAATGGTGTATATATACAAATACAATTTGACATTGAATTCTCCGATTCAAAAGGGACATAGATAAAAAAAAAGAAGGTATTTCAAGCTATCATTGTTCTCTAACTTACAATTAGAAAGGAATTTTAAAAACCAAACGACACAACACGCAGGTTTTCAATTTGGCAGGTGACAAAAAGTCGGTTGTTGGCAGCGTGACAAAAGAGTGGTGTAAGGTGCATATGAAATTTGACGGATGTTTGATGCGTTGAGGAGATTTAGGACAACTTAATTGGTTATTGGCAATTATCTCTTTTTTTTATAACTCTCCCCGCCTTATCTATGTTGTTGTCCACTTCTAGGTTAAAAAGCCGGTACTGCTGTCAGTGGAACAACACACATCGAGGCTGGTACAAACTTTGAGCATTGTTTTGTTATTCAACTGAGGCAAACGGCCACCTACTATACACTCATGGAAAAAACTTAAGGAAGTTGTACCCTTCAGCATGTATATCGGGATTCAGACAATAACTCTGAAAGATATTACAGTGACCTTTATTGAAGACATACGAGATAACCAAGTGTGAACAAAATACACTCATGGACAAAACTTAAGGAAGCTGTACCTTTCAGCATGTATATTGGGATTCAGACAATAACTCTGAAAGATATTACAGTGACCTTTATTGAAGACATGAGATAACCAAGTGTATATACACTCATGGACAAAACTTAAGGAAGTTGTACCTTTTAGCATGTATATCGGGATTCAGACAATAACTCTGAAAAATATTACAGTGACCTTTATTGAAGACACACGAGATAACCAAGTGTGAACAAAATTACCTCTGTCCTTTAAAAAAAAAAAAAAATAGACGACCGACGACATCAAAGACTTTCCACTACCTTAAGTTTTGCCTATGAGTGTATAATATATTTTTGCGTCACATTTTACAAATATATTACATTCTTGAATGTAGTCATTCTGGCTATTTACACATGGCGAGTTGTTGGGTAGAGGTGCCTTGCTAGAGGGCAGCTGCTAGGTGAAATAGTCCTAACTATGTATTAAGGTGTCAGGCTGTCGGTATCGAGGATTGATATGTCACCTTGATATTTGGACACTATCAAATCCGCCTCTAAAGTTTGTTGGACCGCACCGTCGATAGAAGCCGGATGGGGCCGGAAGATGACCGGACGTGATTGCGTCATATCACCCAAAATTCCCTCTAGCAGCGCTGCCTGGTCCCCTTCGTGTTTTTTTTTTTTTTAACAGGAGGTTTGACATTCTCACACGTGTTGACTTCTATTTAAATTATTTTAATAAATTCCTTAATTAGATCATTGTTAATTATTTTAAGTAACCCTCTTGATGTAACCCGTATTCCTGGAGTCACGTACAACTTATCCGTAGAAAAATCAATATATATTTATAGACAAACCATAAGGAAGTTGAACCTTTCAGCATGTATAATCTGGATTCAGACAATAAATCTGAAAGATATTACAGTGATCTTTAATGAAGACACGTGATATAACCAAGTGTAAACAAAGTGTGCCTTTGTCTCTTAAAAAAACAGACAACTGGCGACTCAAAAAATGAAACTTCCTTAAATTTTGCCCATGAGTGTACATACGTTTATGATATTAGGAAAAATATATTTTTTCAACGATTAAACTTTTTTTTTCCCCTCCTGGTCTTAGTGCGATTAAAACTATTAGGAGGGCCTGACTCATCAGTGGTGAACCCTCTCAGCTGTTTCGTTACTTAACCGCTAGAAATATTGCATTGAGAAGTGTGTTGCTTTGTGTAAAAATTCACATTAATACATGTATTTAGATGCAATAGAGAGAGAGAGAGAGACAATTGACAATTGACATATTTTTATTGACATCATGTCAATACATGTAAAGTGCACAGTCCGCACTGATTATGAGGAAAATGAGAAATTTATAATGAGGATGATGGTTATAATAAAAAATGATTTTAAAAATGATTAAAAAATACAACTATGTACATGGCGCCTCTGCCAGAGAGAGAGAGAGAGTAATGCTCACCCGCAATCCAATTCTAAATATAAGCCGGCTAAGTACCAATTAAATATAAGGAATTAGTGCGCCGTATATGTATATACATTTTGAAGCTATATTCAACGCGAATTCTTATTATGACACTCGGGGATATGTAAATGAAGAGGGAACTATGCAAACTTGGCAATATCAGCTGATGAGTCGCCGGGCCACTCTCCCAACCGGCGGCCCAGGTGATGATGTGCCATATGGAGGTTTCTAGTCCAGATCGGGGTCAATCAGATATCAATTTGCATAGATGCATCGGCGGAGTAGCACACATTTGCATACTATAATTGAATCCGTCCTCTGAAGAGGTGTGAGGACTAACTAGTTTTTCTTTCTTCTAAACCAAATTACTTCTAATGTTAGTTAGTTGGCTGCCACTAATCATATCTTAGAGGGTTGTTAACGTGTAATTAGATTGCAGATAACTACTGGCTGTGTATTGCTCACTTTATTATTATTATTATCGCTAATAATTATTACTATTATTATATTATATATTTTTAGCTCCCTCTCTCAATGTATAGAATTATTTGTTTTTATAATATTTTGCAGCGAAATATTAATTATTTTATGAACAGATTATTAATTTTGATATTTATATTTTGCTACTCTGTATTCCTTCTCTTGTATTTTATAAATTTTAGTTTGTGTTTGACATAAATAAATTGCTGTGTCATCTTGAAGTTTGTCTTTCCTAATTTTCTACGTAACAATATTTATATTGTGCATACACTTGCTCCCTCTTTTTTCTCCCATGAAGATTCCTTACGGTCTGAAGGATCACTTTCTGTCGATGGGGGAGCCAGCCTCCTAGCCTGATTTATGTAAATATGTATGAATATGCAAATGACACCTATCCCATTTTAAAATGCATTGAAACAATGGACTTTGGTCATCTTCTTTACGCAAAAAGCATAATTTCAGATGAAAGAATGAGCCAAAGCATAGCGTACAGGGGAGGTTTCGATTTCGTAACAACCTGCGAGAGGAGTTGTGAAGTTGGCCAAAGAGATGTTTCAGCTGTTGATGGGCTGTACCTCTTGAATGTTATGTTTATGTAATCTTATGTTTTTATTATTTTGAGCCCCGGGAGGAGAATCTGTATGCGAATAAAGCTTTAATAAAGGTTTGTGTGCATGGCTGAAAGTTTTGATAACAAACGGAATATCTTTCTTTATATATTTCAATAAACTCTTCTTTCTTCTCCCACAGTGAGTTCCCGGCAGTATTCAGATAACTTTCTAAAGATCCTGCAATGTATTGTATTTTCATTGTACGACCATTGACAATGGTACAGTCTTAGCACTAGCGTCTGCCTTATCAACTTTTTTACATTATTATTATTTATTTAGATAACCCACACGTTCCTCGAGCGTACAGAAGTTGCCAACTACCCGGCGTGACCTATGTCTCCTTGGTTTATTTAAAATGCCAGTGGAAGTCAAATTCACGAGGTGTCACCATGCAGATTTCTTTCTTGGGAGATTTTCTATGAACGTTGTACTTAAGTTGGTGATCCCTAGGAGGGTGGCCGTCAGGAATCTTTGGTATTGTAAGGTTGGGCAGGGGAAGAGGACTTTTTACAACAAAAACCTTTTTTTTAAAAGACATATTGTCTTATATTCACTCGTTCCGAAGTCCAAGAAGTAAAATAATCAAACATTTTATGAAATATCAATATGTAAATAGATAAAATCAACTAAACACAGTCTTGGTGGTAAGAATTAACAACCACTGAATGTATCATAGTCATCTTCTTTTTTAACGATATCATCAACTTCTCTGATGAACTGTAGAAATGGTAGAACAATTATATAAAGCTCTTATTGTCCAATGAATCAGAGAAAAACTTACAAAGAGCTTTGACCTATTACGTTTATAAGCATATGAAGCTACAAATTTATATCTTTTCCCCTGAAGCAAGGAACATTGAAGAATACTATGAGACATTCTATAATGAATTTTATAATGCATAAATCAGATTTTAAGAAACAGTCGTTCTTCCATTATCAACTTTCTACTTGAATAACTGTGGTAATTCTAGAACGAAAACACGAGCTCTCGTCTCTTCTAAGCGACCTAACAGGGGATATAATGAGTGACCCGATCTCTTGTGTTTCAAACTTATATTCAATATTTTTAACTAATTGTGTGGCTCTAAATATATATTGTTTTCCTTTTCATTCACTCTTATTTTTTCTTCCTCTTTTCCTGTATATCTCCCCTTTCTTTGATATTTTCTTCATTTAACTTTTAAATTATTTTATATATTGCCCTTGCTGGATTTATAAATCGAAATTATATATAGAATCTACTAATAATGTACGATGTAATTCATTTGTCTCTGTAGAGTTTTGTTATTCTTTTATTATTTCTTTTAGAATTCGCGAGAGAGGATAATCTTTTTAAAAGAATAAAGCCTTAATAAAGGTTTGTGTGTATGGCTGAAAGTTTTGATAACAAACGGAATCATCTTTCTTTGTATAGTTCAAAAAACTCTTCTTTCTTCGCCCACAGAGAGTTCCCGGCAGTATTTAGATAACTTTCCAAAGAACCATTGTAAGACCATTGACAATGAGGTTATGGTTTTCACCACAATCACTGTTTTTTTTTTTTCTGTTTAAAATATATCCGATTGTATCATTGAATTCTCCAATTTCGATATCAGTCGGTATTCTTCATTGAAAGCTTGATGATATGGAACTTAGTTCAGATTAAAAAGAAACTTTTTATTTTGCTACGGATACTGTTTTTAACATTTTTTCGATTTAAAAAAAATAATCTCAGATTACCAAGAATACTGCAAATTATCGCAAAGAATTTGACGCTTCATAATTGCATATTTACGTCCAATATACGTAGAGGCTTTATCGGGTCAAATATCAGCATTTGTTGCAACGCTATCTTCACTGAAGCTATGTCATAAGAATAATCAAACTCTCTATTCAGCATCTAAAATAAATAAATAAAAATTGTACACATAAGTAGTTTGTGCTTCCTTGATGACTGGCTGAATATGGGTTCCTTACTGGATCCTTTATTCTTTGGTAGGAAGGTAGGAAATTGTTCTCTTCACATCTCCGGTTAAACGTGAGGTGTTTTTTCTATCTTGCTAAATTTAAATATTTTTTAAAATATAATATTCATATAGTGTGTTTTAAATAAGTAAAATTGGTTATGTTTTGTAGATAAACCGTTTATCTTTATTTATTTTTGAAGTGACTCAAGTTTTTAGCCAATTTTGCTCTTCTACTGGCTCGAATAACAAGTAGTGTGAAACATACAATACATTAGTGTGTCATAGAACGGCGAGGACCTAACTACAAATACTCATGTATGAGTCACTTAAATTCATGAACACAACTTAAGGAAGTTATCTTTTAGCATGTATATCGGGATTCAGATAATAACTCTGAAAGATATTACAGTGACCTTTATTGAAGATACACGAGATAACCAAGTGTGAACAAAATTGCCTCTGTCTGTATAAAAAAATAATAATAAACAAACGGCGACATTAAAATATGAAAGCTCCTTAAGATTTGTCCATAAGCTTAGTCCTATGAGAGAGTATTTGTAATCTGGGCCTGTAGAGAAGAACTTTTTACTTGTAAGCTCGCCGGTCAAATTTCAAGTCGAGTCTAGTGATTCCATCACTATATGGAAAGAATGAATCCAATATGCAATAAAATATAAATCTTTAAATATTGCCTACAGATATCAAAGTTACAGTAATTCCCCTGACTTACTTTAACTCGGGATTACAAGAGTCTTGATATTTTTGCCCTTGCTATTTTCTGCGTTTTTCTCACCGTGATACGTGCTAGATATCTGTGTGTGTGTACAACAGTTCTAAAAATTATAATTACTTTGTTTTACCTTTTTTAAAACTCTTCAACAAGTTCTTTCACGCCGGTTTATGCAAATTCGAGTTAAGATATTTAACAAAACGCGACGAAATTTAACAAAACAAAGTTGTTAAACCAATGATTTATAGGTGAAAATATTGATCAAAATGGATTAACTGTCGGTCTGGTGTCTGAAACGTTTAGTTAACTGAAGAAGAGCTTGCCCGAAAGCTTACTTTAATCAAGTAGATAAAACGTCGTCTTTTTTCTTTCGTAAGTTGTTGAAATGCGCAATCTTGTGATAATGAATCTTACAATGTGACTCACCGGTCTCGTTTTAAAATAAATTGTCGTTCAAACAGATGTTTACAAGTGGTATAGGTGAAGTGGGGAGAAAACTTCGGGGTTTCCATCACGCATAAATCACCTCAAGTTGTGAAAGGAACGTGGAAGGAAGAAGCGGAGACGGAGTTCCCGGCCATTACAGAACTAAGCCTGGCTGTTGCTTCACTCGATTGATAGCCGATCCTCTAATATATAACACGGCGTGTTACTTGGGGGATGGCTACGGCACTTTAGGAAAGCCTAAATTACATCTTAAAATTTCATTATCGCTTTTTGCGGACACGCCCCGTTAAACAATCGGCCAAGTTTCAACAGTAATACTGATTGGTTGGTTTCAACGTCTCGAATTTCGGTTAGTAACGAGATGTTTTTCAATTGTGAATTGACGAGGGTGTGATCTGTAGCTAACAAGGTCCAACTGTAGTCGCTTACAAAGAGAACTAGGTATGACCAGAGTTGGCTGCACAATAGATAGAATCCTCCCGAAGACATTTTTAATCTACACTTTCATATTCGTTCTTTAGAAAAAAATCCTCTTTTCTGATAAAAACAGGATCTGTAGACAATGACATAAATTAAGATGCTCTCAATTCTTCCCTGTGTCAGGTAATATTTAATAGCCCATCATTATCTTTCACACAAGAAAATAGAAACCATAGCTCTATTTATGTTTAAAATTTGTAACAAATTAATTTACAGGCAATGTGTTTCTTTTCAATAATAGCATCAAATATTACCTCTACAGACCTTATTGCAATGATATAAGTTGTTGAATGAGAGGGCTTGGCTCATCAGTGGTGAAGTTATGTTTACTTGCACTCACATGTAGAACTAGCCTCCTTGTTCAATCCTCCATCATCACCAGTGCTTCCTAGCTTTTATCTCAAAACTCTCAGGATATATTCAAAATAACTTCATAATACTTTAAATATGGAAATTAAAATATATCACAAAATTCTTAAGTTCATTCGTTAATTCTTTAATAATGCGTATATAGATATAATTAATAAAATATTTTATCTCATTTGTGTAACAGACTTTCGTATAAATGGTGCAGTATATCTGGCATGGTCTGGTGGCCCATTGGACACTGGGGACAGATAGGCTACAGAGATGGAATAAATATGATCTCCTCTTTCTAGAGATGGAATAGTTTATTTGTTCCTCACGTTACACACTCAAGGCAATAGGGAGGTTAATTATCATTTGTAAACTCTTAGTCTTCCCTTTTTTAAGGCCATGTGTCTCTCAAAATTCTATATAAACAATAATCAGTAAAATAATACTATGTATCAATATGGAGGTGGATGAACAAATATCAGGCTTCCAGGGAGAAATTTCTTTTGTCACCATCTCCCTTTAGACAGGATTACATGAAGTAAGTAACTATGCACAAAGAGAAACAAGGCTGTGTTATCCATCCACTTTGAGTTCAAGTGACTACCAAGAATATGGACAAACATCGAGGTAGGTCGATCAAGGAGGAAGGTCCACCTGTTGGCCGGCCATCCCTCCAGATGGTCAAGAGTTCCCGCCTTCCCTTCATTAGCGGCACGGGTGTCACTGCTCGCTTGGTGCTTTGACCTTTCTCACCGTGTTGTTGTTGTTGTTGTATTCGTGCTGCATGATGTGTCCTACACGTCCCATACCATTACTGACTAGCGTTTAAGGACGCAGGTAGAATTGAAAAGCGGGAATTTAGAGTGATATAACGAGAGGAAGAGAACTAGATAACGACTAAATATACGGAGCTTTCTCAATGTATTTAATCTCAATTAAAGTGGGAAACAACACAACACACAAACACCACCTTGATTAGGTCTGGTGAAAAAAAAACCAATCGAGAACAAATTTCCGAAAAGATAGTTTTAAAATGGTGTAATGAAGGGGTGTAGTACAAGATGTCTTGTAGGTTCTGTAAAGCTATATTAGATGTAGTAAAACATGACATAAAGCCCACCTAAAACATGCCTTCTGCTGGTTTCTTTTGATCTTCATTTTTTCTCTTCTCTAAATAACATATGGCGAATTTGTACGGGAAGAAAGGGTTAATAACGGATTTTGAGTATTTTGGTCTCTTATTAAAGGTTGGATTATATCAGATCACACCATTCTTGTTTGAGAAAGATGACCGTTCATGAAAGGTTTTGCTGATTTCTAATCATTCCCGTAGCTTTTATGCTTGAAAAATTCCTTTATTTTTTTTTGTAATCAACTTAAGAGTGACGTTCTATTTTCGCTAAGGGGTATTGATGTATGTAGTTATCCATAAATATTAGTACAGAGTGGTCCAAAAATTCCTCCATAAATTTCAAAATAAATATATTATTGTATTTATTTTTAAAAATATATTAATCTGCCTCTTCGGTGGAAATTTTTTAAGCTAAAATTTGAAAATACTGATTTTTGCATCTTTAGCTAAAAAAATCATTGATTTTCACCGTTTTCTCGTGTGGAAAACGTAAAAGTTAAAATGGTTTTTAAATATTCGATAGCTCAACGTGTTAAATTGAGAATTTTATCTGAAAAATAATTGCTCTTACACAGAGAAAACTTACGGTGCTGTTAGCGTGTATGTAAACAGCTTATTTCTAAACATTCCATTATGGATTTGTATCGGTGTTTTGAACAAACTGGTGTTCTTTTAGATAATCCACGAAATGGTAGGTTTCGTACAATTCAAACTCATAAAAATAGTTGCGGCGTCTTATGACCTTTTTTTTTTTTGTAATTCGAACACAAGTGAACATTAAATTTGTGCGACATTAAGAAAGGATTTGAGACTTGGTGAAGATGTCATCAACTTGGAATGTTCAGATTTTCTTTGATATCCTGTCACAAAACTTTTATAAATTTTCCTTATGGGAACCAATTATTCCTAGAATCGAAACTCTACGATAACAGAGAACGATTTCAATCCACATAAAAGGCAATGAAAGAAAATACCCATTAGCAACATGATAATGGAAAATGAATTCCATTTCCATATTATAATGACTTCGTTAACAAACTTAATTATAATAAAAATTTTGGTGCACAAAGAAAATCCTAGAAGAATCAGATAGAAAGAGCCAGTTGAAGCAACAGTTTGGCGAGGAGAAACTTCTGAAAAATTATTGTGCCACATATATATATATATATTTGAAGACAGTGAGAATAAAGCTGTAAAGTAACGAAGGAAAGTTATCGGCGAATGTACAGTGACATCATTCGTCCTGTACTATAGAATATTTCTTACAAACGATGGCAACAAGATAGGGTTCACTCGGCTTACCCAACAATAGAACAACTGCCCAGGCAAATTTTCGGAGAAAGAATAATATCGAGATTCTCTATAATTTTCTTGGTCTTCACGCTCTCCCGATTTGACTGCCCCAGAGTTTTTCTTATGGGGTTTTAAAACCTGGTGATTCACAATCTGCAAGACATCGCAGTATTAAAATAAAACATTATTCCGTCTATGTACATACCACATTGAAAACGCTGGTTATCGGCCGATCTACGAAGTTAAGCAATGTCAGACCTGGTCTAAGAGAAAGAGAAAATGGAGGTAACCCGGGTTCCTGGAGCGTAAATCACCAACTACCCGGGCTGCCACAGTCTAGAAGTCTAGTCATGGGGAGAGCTGCAGTGAACCAGGTAGTTCCAGGCCGGCAGTGAGTCAGGAAGTAGGGCTAAAGTCTTGTACTCCAAGTAGTGTTTGTAGCATGTGTAGCTTAAAAGCTGGACAGAAGAAGAGGAGATGATCTACAGTTTGTGATTCTTCTCGGCAGTGAGGACATATTGGATCTAGATCTCTATGCCTGGTCAGTACATGGGAGGGTGACCACTTGAGAACACCGAATGCTATAAGGTAGACCGAGAGTCAATACAATATTGTCATTGTCTAACATTCTCCGTGAAATTTAAGCTTTCTGCTCTGAATCATTACAAGAGTAAAGAATAACGTTATTGTGAAAGCTCACATTTGTGAGGGACAATATGGGGAGACATCTTAATCACATATTTTCCATTCATAAGAGTTCTTATACCCTCATGTAGATAAATATTTTTTAATGTAATACTTTATCTAATTAAAAAGGGTATCTTATTTAAGGTGGTGAGATCTAACTTTTAGGCAACCTTGTTTATTGTCTTTCAAACATCTCTCCGAGACAATCTCCCGAGGACCAAGGTCTCCAATCGATGTCTCTATACAAATGGGCTGCTTGTCCCCCACCACAAGAGTTACTTCACTCCCCAACCTTTGTTTCCTGCGTTAGCAAACCTTCCTCCACTTCCTCATGTTTGCCTTCATTAGACTTATCCCCAAGTACACATGTAGAAAGTACTTGTACCATACCGCAGCTACTTACACAGTTACTTACACTTACTGGTGATTTCGGGCCTGTGCAAGAATCAGAGGCCACATTCGAAACGATTTTTTATTTGAAACATAAAACCGTTTATATGTGTGGGTTTCGAACCAGGTCTCCGACAGACACCATCTCCCCCAGTCAGCCCTGTGTTCGCCGTGTTGACATAAGCAATGATACGATATCTGTAAAAGGAATCCGATCAAATACACTTTAGCTTCTTAATCAAGAAGAGTATCACATCTCTTTTCACAGGGAGCTTAAAGACACTAAATACTCTATACGATGATGGAAACACTTGAGAGAATAAAATAAGATCGAATGACCATTTGTGGTCACAGAGAACCTCGTCAGTCTCGTTATAACGTAGAGAATTCAGGTTATTCGATACGTAGAGAGGAAAGTGATTTCAGGAGAGGCACACTTAAGTTATTACATCCGCATTTAAAACACTAAGTTATAGCGTTGGTCTAACTTTCCTTAGAATTGGAATAAGGAACAATAACATACTCAAACCAAGCAATATTTTTCACAAAATGAAATTCAACTTCAGTTCCGTGCTGCCTTTGTCTGCTCGTATGTCGGAGATGAAGTAACTAAATTGTACAAATGAAATCATGTTCCCCATAATTGAGACGTCCAATGCCAGGTACATAATACACCAGCCACAATGACCCACAATGCTTAGCATGCAGAGATGGTAATGGCTACGTCCCCATTTATGAAGATAATTCTTTTTTAAGTGGTCAACGCCATTCTACGATGGTATTGACAGCTTTATAACCGCCGGAACAATTGATCCTGGATTTATACTGCTCAGGTCCATTGTTGGGCAATCCCACCGGGATTCAGCCTTTGTCTTCACCTTCCTCTAGTATTATATGGTGGATCCCTTCAACGCGCTGCTGACTTCAATCTATAGTATGAAGTCTTAGCTTACCTTCCAATATACCATCCTCTATAAATATTTGATACACTAAAATTTATATCTGAATACTAATTAAATGTAGAGTTATATTTGCAAAAATCACGTACGTTTGGTTGCAAACAGATCACGGATTAATATACATTATATATAAATAAATAAATACACATATTTCAGTTTTAGTTCATGAATCTTTCGTAATCACGTCCTATTTTGTTCATTCGAGCCAGCTATTTCGTTATCAAAATGCGAAGAGGCTCTATAAATAAAATGTTTCAAAAATCTGAAGCAATAGGTGAGAGGATGGAGTGATGAGCACATTTTAGAATTCAAACAATCTTTGATAGGCAAACAGTACTGTAGGTACCCAGTTGATTGAGAATAGCCTTAGATGGGTGAATGTTAAGGTTTAAGGAAATGTTTCAATCAACTAAAGGAAATGGGGAAACAACTGAATTCAGGTTTATAGCTCTAAAGAGGAGTTTTCGATGTTGTAAAATGTCACAGAGGCCGAGTTTTGCTTAAAGGGAGGAATTCCAAGAAATGTAGACAAAGTATGTACCGACCATGGATATTCTCCTCATGGTATCTACGACTCGGAAAGTTTTAGAGGAGGGGGAATGAATTTCTCTCATTTAAAACACATTCAAATTGAAAGAAAGTGAATATATAATGAACTTATATGCATATATGATTATTTTGTAAATATCGTAGTTTTTATATCTCATTGGTGAACCTTTCCAGCAAACAGTTCATTCTCCAGCCTGCTATAAACTATTGAATTTAACTGTTCATCTTATATAACAGATAAGTGAAGATTAACTTCAAAAAGGGTTCATAAAAATTAAAAACTTGCAAAATCGTGTTTTCTTTTAAAAAATAAGAGAAGATGTATAAAATTTGATTAAAAGACAACTCTCGTTAGGTAATATTTTAGTGTCAAAAGAAGCGACGAGATAACTTTGAAGCCAAAAAAGAGCTAATAACTCCGACTGTCCCAGATTCGTGATGACAGATGTGGGGTACAGGTGCACTTCCTGTCAAACACCTGATCCCTCTTTCATCTCCTAGCACCTTGTGCCTTGCACCTGATCCCCGCCCTACCCCGCCCTTTCTTTCACGCCAAAGGGTCGGAAGAACACATTCCTTCTACACATCGGTCACTGTCGTTACAATTCCTGGCTTGAAAAGGTCACCATTTGTAATGGTCACGTCCTGGCACAGACCATACAATTTCACAGACACACATAATTCCTAACTCAACTTCATTATCTTATTTATTATCTTACCATTTTGGATATTTTTTATTTCCTAGGGCACAGAAGGTAAGCGGTTTTGTTTCTTGGAACACGAAACCTACATTTCCAGACTCACTGTCAGACAGACTTTGACCACATGGTCAACTGTTACAGTAATTTACTCGATCTACGATGGCAATTTTCTTCAGTTAAATCCCGGAGAACCTGAGTTAATTCTGTGTCTCTCCCATGTGTCGCGGAAAAAATGTTTGTTTAAAATATAATTTCATAACATCTCTAAAATATCTTTTTATTAGAACTTGGAATTTCCCGAAGTGACTTGCCTTCATAATAGAGCTTAAAAAGGAGTATACTTTCCCACAAAGATACATTTCAAATAATTTATCCTTTTTGATTAAAATTCATCACCTCTTATTCAAATTCTACAAGGGATTTCCCGAAGTGACTTGCCTTCATAATAGAGCTTAAAAAGGAGACTATTTTCCCCCAAAGATATACAGCCTAGCAGTTATATTCGCCAAAAAAAAAAAAAAAATGAAAGTCTAAAGTAAAAAACAAAAAACACACACAATAAAATATAAAGGCTTTCACAAAAAAAAAAAAAAAGATTACAAACCAAATTTTACTAAATCTATTAATACTCCTCAGTCTACCCTGGAGATAGTCGGTCAATGGAGATAGGGTTTTATTAGGTCGCCATTTTTAAAATTTTAATAAAGGTGGTCGCTCAAAGGAGTTTTTTTTTCTCAGAAAAGTAGGCAATTAGGGACTCGCGGATGTTGTGCTTCTTGTTCCTCCAATGTATGAGAATGTGAGGAACAAGATCAGCAATGGTGCGGTGGCCTGAGAGATGAGATTGGAAAAAAGACCCAAAAAGAGGCTCTGACAAAGAAAGGGTTGTAAAGGTGGCAAACAAGATACCAGAGATTAGCGTGCAGTAAACCTATGATCTACAGCCGCTCTTGACCTTCCAAGGCCGTTGTTCTGTCCATTTATACACCACTCTAAATTACTAATGATAAAAGTGGCGCTGCATGTTTCACTTAGTTCAGTTAAACAGAACTTGGGACTTTCCAATTTGACCACAGGACATGTTTTCAGCAGAATAAAAAAAGCATTTAGTATGCTCTTAAACCCTTGGATTAGTATAATAATGCATTTCACACTTTTAGAAACAAGTTTCAGATGTAATAATTAATTATAATAAAAATTTAAAGATTTTAATTTTAAAAATGCTTAAAAAAGAGAAAATAAATATTTTTCAGCTACCGCCGTTGAACAATTTGATTTATCAAAGTGAAAAATGTCAGGCTTTCCCGGGATAAGTTAAAACATTTTAATTCATGAATCACTAGCTTTCGAGCACGAAAGGCCTTCTACAGGAGAACACATTTTACATAAAATCGTCAATAGAACTAAAGCTAAAATAAAAAATACAAAGTGTGTTTACAGTTATTTGAATTATAAATTAGGTTTATATGCGTCCAAATAAAAGCGGCCTAAGACGATGATCGTATATTGAGTGAAGAGGTAAAATATTGAGTGAAACATAAACACTTGCTAATGAGTTGATTTATATTAAATTACATTACGTTCTACCTCCGACCATATATTTTTATGCTACGTAGCCACTCATTGCGCTTGAGAAACGGCTGCTTTTCTTTGTTTGAAGGGAACTATGCAAATTCTCTTCTCTAGTATATTCCCGAACACCACGGCCACCTAAAGGTCTAAAATTTTGTACACTTGCAATGTGTTAGTAGGATTTAACTAGTCTTTAAAATACCAGACTATTCTACGTGGTATGGAAGTATATTAACATTTTTTTTTTAATCATAAATTTGAAAATAAATATAGAAAAGTTTGTCAATTTGCAATATGCCATCAGGTTTGAATTAGTGTACCAAATATTATAATTCTAGGTACTCTAAAGTATATGTAAAAAATTGATCATAAAATTTGAAAGGAAATTCGACCATCCAGAAGTTGATCACAAAATGTTTGTGGACAGACAGATATGGAAGAAAGTTAAATAAAAGCTTTTAAAAAGAAGGATAGTATTGCGATGATTGAAATGCACCAACAAGGCATGCGAGTGACAGATATAGCGAGATTTTACAAGAAGTCAACATTAGCGATTTGCACAATATTAAAGGAAAAAATAAGTAAGGGAGTTAGATGCAGCAAAAGGAGTCTTAAGATTATCAAAGCAACGTCCACTTCTTCTAGAAGAAGTAAAAATTGCTTCTTGTGCGAATAAACGAGAAGCAACAGTTATACATAATTTAATATAGAGAATGCAAAGAAAAATTAAAAATGGGAAATTTTGATTTGCACTACGAGCGTTTTGGATTACGAACATTTCTCTGAAATGGATTATGCTCGAAAACCGTAGCCATCTACATAGCATGGAACATTATACATATATAAGAAAATCCTTTCGCAGTACGTTCCTTTTATTAACTTTAATCGCGAGCTGTCGAAAAGCTTGAAAATTACGACATATTTTATATCATTAAGTTAATATATGCAGAAAAACCAAGTATCCACCTACGGTGTCTTCTTATTTTCACTTAATCATATTAGGGTATCAAGTTTGTAGAGCTTGAGACTTTTGACAACCTACGTTGTGAACATAAGATGCCATTCTAGAAAAGGAATTAATTGGAGAAACATCTTTTTTTTTTAGCCCGTTGAAGAGCGAGAGTTTAAAAGTTCGCGGGGTTAAAGTCATACTGTGAAAGAGGAGAATAACTTATATATATAATCCTACTACACCTTCTCTATTTTTAGTTATAGTATAAAACACTAAGTGTATTAATACTATTTTATACTTGAGGCATACATATTCAGTGATTGTACTATTTGCCTTCAACAACCACTCTTTGGTTCTCCTTATATTAGTTTCAGACATTTCTAGTCCATGTCAATTAACTTAAATACCATTTTGTTGTGTGAGCTGTACAGATTTGACATTATTGTGGCCACACCACTCTTATACTATATCTAGAAAACTCAAGTATAGATTACATAAGTTTCCACCTTTGCTGGTGCCACCGCCAACTTCTGGTCCCATTGCTCCACCCATCTAAGATAGAACCAGAGATACCTTCCCACCTGAACTACACTTTAAACACCATAAAAGTTACAGATAGAGAAAGATAGCTTTCCTCTGTTATTGCAATTTAGCTTTTAGTCACTACAAACATTTAAAAAATATTTAAAATATTTTTATATAAAGAGAGGATCATTGAATTATTTGACTCCAAAATATAATTGATACCGCGTGAAGACCAAGTTATAAAGAAGGGACTCGGTGACATAAAAGGAGGGAGCTTAAAGAAAGACATTTACCTAAATGTTAACTAGACACGGTGAGGGCTCCACGTGATATCTAGATACATAACACAGAGGGGGTTAGAGGTAGACTATACTATCTCACACCGTCATGTATTGCTTTACACACCTGAACCCAACTTCCCAATTCCGACAACTCGATGAACTCGTTGAGTTCACTATTGAACAACAAAGTAAAATTGAGCGGACTAGAGACCGAAGACAGAACTGCTGACACTGCCAACGCTGAAAGCCGGACTTAACGTCACACGCGAGGCCTCCCATTGGAGTTTTGCACCAGAACCAGCAGACTAGTAATCAGTACCTAGTCCTGGGTCTGTGGAGCGAGCCAAGCTGCCGGAGGAGAAGTTAAGTACCAATCCACGTTATGTGACACAGGGTTAAAGTAGTGGGTCCTCCCGCCCAACGTGGAATGGTAAATGACCACAGCCCCTGCTATGATCATCACAGGAGTGTAAGCCCTAAAACCCGCCCCGCTGTCAATAGCTACTGTCTAACACTAGCTAGATCCTGCAACAACGTCGTTAGTAGAGCTGGAACACAGGGAAGTCACGGCTCTCCATCTGGAACATCTGTTACACACAGCAGCCTAGAATTCAGACTTTATGGTCAACAGATTGCTATTGTCACCGAGTCCCTTTTTTATCCTTGGCATTCACGCGGTTTGTGAGTTTTTTTTTTAATTCTACATAATTTTGGCGATTTGAATTATAAAAGTTCAAAGCTCACAATAAGAGCTTCCTACCTTGACAAAGAAACTCATTACAATTTTGTTGTAACCAATCAATTCAAGGAGCAGCTCTAATTATCAACCCAAGATTCCTCCAAGAACCCAAGGAAAACCTACAACCTTTAGATTTACAATTCGTACCTCTTCAAAAGTTTATAATAAACTACGCTCTCTAGGCACACTGCTATAAAATTGTGAACCAGTTTAAAATATTTGTGGATGAAACCATTATATTTCTTTAAAATGTAACTGAATACGAGTCTCATAAATGACTATCATTTAGTCCTTTCTTTGGTCTTTTTCAAAACGATTTTACCCGAGTGTTCAATATTACCAAACTATTATTTTTGTCCAAAATTTCTAAAAGTTATTCTTACATATAGCTTAGATTGCTAATGAAACATTTCAAAGTGTTATAAAAAAACTTTTATTTATTTTTGCTGTTGTGTCATCAGAATGGGACTCCGTTTCAATTTAAATCCACTTGACTGAGATATTGAGCTTTTCTTTCCTTAAATATAATAGAGCTGAGTTGGAGCTTCTACTATCTTACTATCTCAGCATATGTGATGGTCAAATTTAGATACATTTAATGAATGAATATGTCAAACCGATTGTTTAAAGAATATTAATATTAGGCTAAAAGAAACTCAACTGGTGTCATGTTGATTTCTATCAATCCAACCAATCAGTTGGGCTAATTCAAATCATTTAATATTTATCCAACTTCTGGCTGGCTGGCTGATGGTGTATCAATATTTTGTGATCAAGAAGGATCAGCTTGGTCAGTCCAGCTGACATTGTGGCCCTCATCAGTAGACACCAGAGTTGACATCTGAGATTGATACAAGAGTTGGATTTATCTGGTTTATTGAAATGTCTTCGGTGTCTGTCAGAGTGATCAAAAGAATTCTTACCTGCAATTCTTCAGCATATATTGGTTTTTAAATTCACAATAAAATTTCTAATATTGTCTTAATATACATATATGTATTACTTCTTTCTTCGTTCTATATACATTTTTGTGATAGAGAATATTTTATTGTTATAATTAAATATTGAATTGTATAAAAATTTGTATCACAATTCCTCATATATTTTTAAATTTTCAAATGAATATTTCTACTTATTATTGAGTTCTTATTAAATATTTAAATTGTTTCCTTATTTATATTTTGTTCAATAATCATTTTTTAGTTCTTAATTTTATCAAACACGGCAGAAAGTAAGATAATAGCACTTGCTTTATGTCTTGCGGACATTTTCCCACATGGTCATATTTCAATTAAAATATAACGATATATCAATGAAGATTTTTTGCTCCAGGAATCCGGGTTACCTCAAGAGAGGGAATATTTTTTCTTCAAATTATTATGATATGGATCAAGATTTTTTCTCACAAATCATTTTTTGCTTCATTTACTAAGTAAAATATTAGTGTTTTTCTTTATAATTAAGATTATACGATTATTTTTCAAAATATTTATATTTATAGAAATATAATTATAGATGTGGTCATATATAATATATTTTAAATGGAAAATTAGTTTACTCCATTGTTATATATTTAAAAGATCAAATTTTTATTTGAAAAATAAAACAATTCATATATAAATATAGCATTTATAAATTTATTTTTGTTACAAATATATCGTTTCAATATAAAGAAGTATTACATTTTTTATCAAAGGAATAGCTATACTTTAGATTTTCTACCATTTATGAATTCACCTTCTTAAAATGACTAACAAAATAATTTTTGATAATTTGATATTTTGAATATTTCGTCATTATAAAAAAATATAATAGAAAACTTATTTTTATGATTGTGCTATGATTATCCAATGTTTATGAAGGGGGGATTTGTTATAATAATATTTTGTTAAGGCGGATACTACGTTCAAGAAAACTTTGGTAGAATATGTTCATCTTATTTGAAACAGTTATTATTAGAGAGATGGTATACTTTGAATTCTGTAATTTCAAGTTATAAGCATTGATAAATATATCGCTGCTAGATATAAATTTTATTAAAGATATGAATACGACACGGAAAAAATCTTATTTTTAACTAAAGAGAGGACAAAAACATATGTATAAAGTAAGCTATTTGAAAGCGAAAGAATAACATTTATTTTACAGAAGTGTATAGAGAACTGATAGAGTATCTCTACATATTAAAGGTAATCACAGAATGTTATAAAGTAGGGAATCCAGTTTTAAAATATAGAAATGTTATGTTGTTAGATAACTCAGCCAATTTGAAACTTGTTGAATTCTCTCCAAGTTGGATTAAGTCAGGTCAAGTTAGGCTAGATGTTTGGCTAGCACATCTATCTAGCGTGTTCACTAAGTGTTTACATTGAAATGTAAAACTGTCGTTGAGGACCATGTGATTGGTGTGACACGTGTAAGATGTTCCATATGACGTTGTTACTCACGTGATCCATATGGAGGGAGGTCCGACAAGAATCAGTTCTTTTTCCA
Source organism: Cordylochernes scorpioides (assembly GCA_030710605.1). Lineage (NCBI taxonomy): Eukaryota > Metazoa > Arthropoda > Arachnida > Pseudoscorpiones > Chernetidae > Cordylochernes > Cordylochernes scorpioides. The sequence goes on along the minus strand of CP092877.1, from coordinate 72,074,752 downwards.
TCTAGACAGGTCCGTGGTTGTCCAGTGGTGTGGAATGAAAAAACCCTGCAGGTCCTCAGTATAAGGAGGTCCTAGGTGTGAGGATCCATGGTAAATGCATACATTGTAGATAAGTCCTCAGAGTCCAGCGGAATTGAGTGAATCTTTGATCGTCAGGTCCAGGTCAGGGATCGTCGAAGGCAATAATGGCTGTAGGCACACAGAACTCATTGTTGCAGCTGTCAACAATCGAGCTTTCAAGTGATGTCTCTGTACAATATAACACAGCCCTCGCTATCCAAGAAGCGTTAGACTTAAATACTAAAATATTAAAAGGAAATATTGAAATTAGTCCAGTCTCGACCACCCCGACCCCTGGAACTCGAGCCGCTCATTACGCTAGCGAAATGGCTGCGCCTATTTTTCTTCGTTTGAAAGGAAATATACAAATTCTCTTCTCTAGCCTATTCCTGACCATCACAGCCACCTAGAGTCTGAAATTTTGTCAACTTGCTATGTCATTAGGTTTGAACAAGTGTACCAAATTTCAGGTTTATAGAGGTGTTCTGTAAGCATATCAAAAATCAATCACAAAATTTGAAAGGGAAAATAGAAATTAGCCAATTCCCGACTATCCGGAAGTCTGAAATTTGTCAATGTGCATTCTCATTTTGTTTGAACAAATGTATTAAATTTCAGACTTATAGGTGCTCTTCTATAAGAATATATTAAAAATTGATTATAAGATTTGTGGACAGATATGGAAGCAAGCGAAATAAATGCTTTTAAAAATGCACATTGCACAAAGAAAACCTTTATTAAAAAACAATAAACCTTATTGTGTGTATAGATAGTCTTATGGGGATTGAGAATGACAAAGTAATCGAATTCACACAGAAAATTCCAATTTAGAAAATACAAATGATCCTAACAGGGTTTTATATAGAGGGTGGGGCGAAGTAAAAGTTTTGGATTTAGAATCAATTACTTTTGGTCTGAGTCTCTCGTAATTGAACTTCTTCAAATTACTAACGTTTGGAATATGATTGAGTGGAGATAAGAAAGAAGAGGGAGACTAACGTTTGACATTCAGCGGAAAATTTATTTTATTTAAATCGGCATATATATATAAAACATCTTGTGTCCATTTAAGTATGCCGAATATACAAAAAGCACTTCTAATATGATCATTCAACAAAAAAGTAATCAATAATCCTAATTTGCATATTATCCGAGCTTCCTCAAGTCTCAGAGGATCTGAATAATTGGACGCTCATGCTGTGATTCCATAAATTCCCCGGTAGAGTTATAACCTATGTATTATGGCAATGGTAGCTGGTATATGCACATAGGTCTCGATGCCGTTGTGATATCAACACATTCATTTACAAGTTTTTCCTGAGCTTTGAGATATAGGGGATAGAGAGTTAAAAAAAAAAAAAACTGATTGCCTGGAGGAGAATTCTTCGGCGTTGGGAAAGCCTCCTCCTCGACTGTACAATATTGTGCATATTTCCGTCTGCCATTATTAGTCTTCTTACTAACTGTAGTCAATAAAATTGTTTCGTGTGTCTGTCTATCCGTCGACAAGAGAGCCTTCCATACCTGCGGCACCCCTAGTTAAACCAGCACTTTAAACGAGGACAAATAAACCATTAATCAAACTAATAGTTGCCAACATAAATACAGATATCAACTTGGATCTAAATGACATTCTGCGTTAAAGTTGCCTTGCAGCAAGGAGAATGATATAAAGGAATTCCACACATAGAGTAAAACTCGGTCGAACTAAAAATCCGGTTGACCGAAATAAGCGTTTGTTTTTAGGCGCAAAGTTGAGTGCGGAAGTTGTGACAAATTTTCACGTTACCTTTTAAAATTATAAACGATTCCTAAAGGGCCCCCCCTTATACTGTGATGATGGGGGGGGCATGGCTCATCCAGAGGTCGGCAGCAACTGTGGCGCGTCACCAGACATTCTTATCAGAGCTTCTATCATCCAGCCTAGATAGTTTGCTGGGAAGAGTAAACATGGGATCGACGTTTCTTAATTGTGCACTTTACAAAACAACCTTCGCTGTTTTCTACTTATCTATAGTATATATAATATAACGGCCATGATAATCATGGTAGGTATAGCAACCGTTTAACTATAAGTATACAGCACATATCTACATATGTACTTGTAGAAAGTGGTTTGTTTGACTTTGCCCCCTTACAAGTGTTTGAGCTTCGAACAACAATGCCTGCTACACGAAAGAAAGTTGACGTCTCTTTTGAATGGAAACCTGAGTTTCTATAGAGGGTGAAATATAGCAGTTAGCTTGCCAAATATATCAGAGTGGGCAATGTGTGGTCAAAATCACACAACACTAGATCGATATATCTCTAGAATGAACAGAAACAAAATAAGAGAAGCTCTATTTACCTTTCGTTCCAAATGCAGAAAAAAAAATTGACGTTTTCCGTGTTTAAATAGAAATTTAGTGACATAGTTGTGTGTGAGTTGTGATTATTAATAATAATATTACATATTACCCTTATTGTATGATATAAACCAACGTTTGTTACACTTACCCCCACCAAAATTACCGAATCAATCATTAAATAATTTCACATGTAGATAGCAAAAGATATAATTTACATATATGCTATTGAAAAATCAATAGAAAAAAATAAAAATAATATACGCAAGTTTGGCCTTAAATACCCATTTCTTGGTGTTTCAGGAAGCCACTGCGACCAAAAATATTTTTGGTTGCAGTGGCACAACCTACTCCACGCTGACGAGCGCCAAAAGCGCGAAACGCGTTCGTGGATGGCTTTTTTTTTTATTTATCAAGAAATTGGCTTGGCCAAATATCAGGGAACAGGCTAAATCGATGTTTAGTTGATTTCTGTATCACCAGATGGCGCTCTGCCTTATGTAAAGCACATGTGCTCCTGGTCAGGATATTCCTACTTTGTTTTTAATATATGCTATTATCAAAACAAAAACCAGTTTTAGGTGAATAGTTTCTTATAGGTTTAAAAATATAGTTATATAAGAGCTTTTTTTCAGGCATTTCTGCCCTGAAGGGAAGAAATACTTGAAAACTTGAATAAATAAAAAACCCTACAAGAGACTATTTACCTCACGATTTTGTTATTATTTTGACAATCTAGTGCTTATTATGATTGATTATTCAACTTATGATATATGCTAATTCAAAAATCCTATACAAACCATCCAAATGACAAACTAATTAGCATATTTTGGAGATATATAAAACGATGGTAATGATTATATATTAAAAAAAAATAGTTTCCTATTGTCACACTATTGCTACTACGACCATGCTACTACGACCAATAACGACATATATATATATATATATATAAACCTATGTAAATAGTCGATATTTGAAACAATCATCGTTGGGCCAAAGATTCCCTTGGGAAGACCCCTATAAAAGCCGGCTTGTTGCACATAAAACAAAAATGTTGTCGACATGGCTTCCATTCTCCTGTATTCCGAACATGGTGGAGAGGTTGCCGACCTGTGTTCAACACGCCATCTTCCCACAGACGGTAATTGGCTATCGTGACAAACTCCTAAGGGTGACGACACTCGATTTTATTACTTATTTCATCCTTCAGTTTGGATTATAATCGATCTAATTTGTCCTAGCGTTTTCGTATTTTTAATTAATGTTTTTTTAAACGGAATTTTGTGTTAGATAAATACAGGAAGTATTATTTAAACACTTCCTTACTCACGTGCATATACAAAAACTCACACGCAAACATAGTTTAGGTCATTATTTTCTAGACTAAAGCAACCCAATATGCAACAAATGTGTATGCAAATTGAGGGTGATTGTAGAGACACCTAAAGTATCTTTTGACAGATTCCTCCATTATTCTACCATACTCAGTTAGAGGACTTCATTAAATCGACATTGTACGGTGAAGATGATACCCGCCTAAAACCACAGTGGTTAATCTTTTTCTCGGAATTTCCAAAAAGATGGTGCTTTTGCAATTTCATGCTTCAAAATGTGTTGGATTCGTAGAAAGGACAACAATAAAGCGCAATACTTATTGCATTAGTTTAAAGAAGGAAATGTTTTGTATACATATATTAGAACCAAAATACTTTTATCCACCCGAAAAATAACAATGAGATAAAAACGAATATCATAATCATATGTTATTTCTCTCAATGTGTAATTGAAGATTGAAGATAAAACTTGACATCATCTGTAATATCAGTTTTCGAACTAAATTTCTTCTTCAGACGATTGAGACAAAACTTTCAGAAAAAAATAATTGTGATTTATATTATAATAGAAAAAATAAGAGCCATATAAATCCGCTTTGCTCTTGTTCTTTCGGAGTGAAGGTTTGCTTAACAAATGTTATGCAATAGAGTGATGATAGAAAATCATTATATATATATCATTTTTATCATCATTTTATAATTGCTGAATATTTAAATTAGTTTGAAATTGGCCTAATTATATGTGTGTGTGGTATAAGCTTTGAATATCTTATATGTTAATATATCTTCAGCTACCTATATGCAAAATTTCTTAATAATGAGATTTCTAAATGGTGGAGATGAGAGAGAGAGAGAGAGGGTGACAAACATCTATCTATTTAGTATTTAATTTATAAGGATAAAGAGATATTTCCTGATATGCTGAATAATTCAATACCAATCACAAGCAGAGAATTCTCTTGAGCAATGCCCCGAAAATTTCATTTTAACGAAATTCCAACTATGTTAGAATTGTCGGTTTGTCCCAAAGGCGAAGAGAAAGAAAAAAAAAAAGTTAAAAAAAATGTAGAGAGATGAATTGATCTACGTGGTCAATAGACATATTGACCTGAGAGAAAGTAAAAAAGAATGGCTGGTGACCTGACATCCTCCGCCATGATGATGATGTACGTCTAGACATTCATCATCATTCGATGATATTAGGAAAGCTACCTGCTGCACATTTCCTCCTCCATCGCACATTTATTTAGCGAGGCTAAATAGATTTACCTATCTCTATATCTATTTGATGAAAAGATGATTTTACGCATACAGTGAAAAATGAAGACATCTCTCGGAAATTTTGAAAAAAAAAAAGGACATTTTTGACTTATTAGCCACTTTATTATATTAATCGTATCGCAGTAGACATATTTTTGATGACTATTTCTTTAGAAAAAGTGTGCACATAAGCTTTTTCCCATTTATTATATTCAATATGAAATATATCATTTTTATTGTTATAAGATGGTAATAAATATAGATTATTAACCTTCTTCCTCAAAATATTTTCATTGGTATTTCGCCAATATGTAATCTTGGGGTGATAGAGGGGGTTACGTTCTCGTAACTTTAAATTGTGGAAATTTTATAGCTTTACAGATATTCACTGAATCAAGGAACCTCACTAAAAGTACTTTTTAAGCACAAAGTGTAGTAGCATCAGCTAGTGTAGTATCTATAAATACAAATTGAAATAGTTTTAACGCTACTTTTTTTTCAATTAAAACAATTTCCTATTAGCCCAGTTTAAAGTGGAGTAATCGCTGGGAAAATTTATCACTGATGACTCAGACTCACCCAACTCAGCGCAGTAGGGGCACACAGTAGGAATTTGTGTTTAATTGGGGGGAGGGACTTCATACGCCTCACTACAGTCTACTAAAACTTACCAAAATTTCCTTAAGAACCTTCGAAAAACGATTTATACTATTTCTGTATGCTGTGTGATGTGTTGGGTGAACGAGTATCATTTCTGAATATCAGTAAATAAGTCTTTTTTTTTTTTCTTTCGCCTTTTGTAAAAAAAAAACCTTGTACGTCTTCATAATGAGCACTCATGAACAAAACTTAAGGAAGTGAAAAGTCTTTGTTTCGCCGGTCGTCTGTTTTTTTTTTTTTTTTTTAAGGAGACAGGGGCAATTTTGTTCACACTTGGTTTTCTTGTGTCTTCAATAAAGGTCACTGTAATATCTTTCAGAGTTATGTCTGAATTCCGATATACATGCTAAAAGGTACAACTTCCTCAATTTTTTTTCCCCATGAGTGTATATAAAAGTAAAGAATATAGACCTATTAATTTTGCTTTTTTTTTTCTAATTTCCTATATTTTAAGTATTATCTAACTGCGCAGTTGAGTTTTGAGATAGATATGTAATTGCTCCGTAGATATGTATATAAGGTTACGAGAGAGAAGCACTTTTCTACACGACCCATGAATTAAACCATTCTAAAATAATAATTTTATCTTCTACCGAGAATTTCTTGGGAACCGTGGGGAACCACCAAACTTGAATGGCCGGTGAAAAACTTCAATTTTCAAGGTCAGTCCCCGACTTAAAGGTAAATTGTTTCTGCCCCTCAGCCGGGAAAATTGAATATTTGATTCCTTCAGGGTGAAGTGGAGGGAGACAGGCTGTGGGTGGTGAGGTAACAGATAATGATATATTCATGAAACCTAGCGAGGGAATTAATTGGTGATTTATGCTGAGGGAGATAAAAGTGAAATTTTTGTTTAAAATCAGGAATTTTCTCATTCTTCTTCTCGAGGAAAAAAACCTTGGAGAGATAGGATAGAGTGTCTTTTTTGTTATTTGTGTGGTACGTGGCCATCACTTACTTGACTCTAGCAATATTGATTAATTTCAAATAGGATCGGAAAATTCCAAACCAATTTCTGTGTGGTTACTTGAAGTGTGACTCTCCTAAAACAATCGGATTACGTTGGAATGCCGTAATTTTACATATATTTGCAAAATTAAACTATCTCTCTTTCTCTATGGCAAAGAACTCTGGCAGTCCATCGGTAGCGGAGTCTTTCCCGTGGGGGCGCCAACAATAAAAACCCTGTAATTATGTATTTTTATCAATTTATATATTTATAAATTGTTTATTAATATTTATTACTAAATGAATAAAACAAAGCTTCAAGGGCTGCGTATCTTTTATTAGAACGAATATAATACGAGTTTTCGGGCACATACGCCCTTCTACAGGAATTAATGAAACAATAATCCAACTAGTTTGAAATAGGATTTATATACACGTAACTATTGTTTTGCATATCACGCGCAATTTGAATTTTTTTTTTCAAATTGCGCGTGATATGCAAAACAATAGTTACGTGTATATAAAACCTATTTCAAACTAGTTGGATTATTGTTTCATTAATTCCTGTAGAAGGGCGTATGTGCCCGAAAACTCGTATTATATTCGTTCTAATAAAAGATACGCAGCCCTTGAAGCTTTGTTTTATTCATTTATAAATCGTACAGGGTTTTTCAATCGATATTTATTATTTATTTTTTTTTGTATTTAACCATATATAGTCTTATATGTATGTTGTAATAAAGTGTAATTTCAATATCTCTCTTTGTCCTTTAAATTGTCAATCCTGTTGTTGTGTTTCCAAGTGTACCTAGTAAAAACGTTGATAAAAAATGGAATTGTGTCATCCTCGCGTCTTCCTTCTAAGGTTTGATAAATCAAGTATTTGTCAAGCCTAGAGATGAGGGAATTCCATGTCGATCCTCTATATAACTGTCTGTCTCCAACCTGGTATATGTAAATATGTATTTAACACAACTTTTTCTATATCATCTCAATTATTATTCACAAAATATATCTAAATGTGTATTATATCTATCTTATGTTTTTTAGGCCTACACACTAACTACACACACATAAAATTATTCCCTCCTATTAGTTCTGGACAAGAAAACAAGAACGAGAAAATTTTCGTGATAAAGAAAAAGTACGGAGAGAAAATAATATTGGAATATAAGAATATTTTCTTTATCATAACTAGTTTCGTTGAAGACAGTTTTCATTGTTCATAAATTCCTGTTTAAATCAATGCAACTCTTTTTAAAACTTTATTTTTAATCGGGAGAGCCTCTGTTTTTGAAAAAAATAAAAAACCTCAAATATATATCTTGATATATTTTGAAAATATATAGTACTTTTGTTATAATTATCTTTTAAAATATAGAAACTCTTAATTGCGACTTGAAGGACTTTTCTTGTTTGTGCAAATAGCAACGGTGTTCAAGTCTATTCTTCGTCTGTTTTAGTGGCAGGAATAGATAGATCTCAATTCATCACAATGGCACAACTAACACACACAGACAATTGGGAAAATATATTTCTTTACCCACAACACACACAAAATGCCATACATTCGCTAAGAAAATCAATTGTAGCTATAAAAAGATTATCTACGCTAAAAATGATCTTAAGCAGTGACAGGAGACACACAATGACTGGATAACATCATTTCCTGATTAAGACAACTTTTTATGTGTAGTTATAATAAATTATAAAAATGGCAACAACATAACTAGGTACTTACCATGCTAAATTAGATGTATGATCTACTGCTTTGCCTGGCTGAGTTAATGTCTGACTAATTAAAATTGTTTTAACCAATGTTGTTTATCCTTAGAAACGATGACAAAAATTCGATTAATATGTTAATTCGCATAATTATTTTAGACCCCAAAATGGCTAAGTAGTGCGTTATTAGGCTAATATGCACATCCTTATATCTAAGCTATGGTCCTTCCAGACCTTACTCTATATCCCGGTGTTTCATCCAACTGGATGAAAGAGTTGATCATCTAGATCAACTAGTGTGGAAGCGTATGTGGATCACACGCAGACACACAGACATTTTGTTCTATCGTAACACAAATTATTTATTATACCATTTTAACATATTATTAATTTCCATATTTTTCTACTCATCAAATGTCTTCAATTACCTCTATTCAAATGGGTAAATAAGATATAATTGTTTAAATCAAATACATATTCTTATATCATCCTGACTGTTATCTTCCTTTATTTTTCTATGTGACATTTTGATAGAGATGCTGAGAAGAAAGACAAATTAATGATCTCTGAGCAGAACATAGGTGTTGTGGACTCCATTTTGTTACGAGTGACTCAAGGATTCTACCGCTGACCTCAAGACAAGGACTTTCCTCCAGAAAGAGGACGTTCCATATTGGCGTGAAGACAAAAAGAAAAATTCACTTCTCACTTGCAACAACACCAAAAATAAAACGCAGAGTGCTGCTCTGGACCACTTTAAAGTACCCTAAAGGCCGAAAAACGCAAGATCCATGTCAATAGTAACAAGATTTTAAAGTTGAAGGTCATATCTCCCATAGGGAAAAGGCTATGTAACAAAATATTTATTATTTTATCCAGATTTTTAATTAATTTATTTTTTAATCAGAGAAAAGTTCTCTCTTTGTCGTTTTGTTTTTTGGTAAATATGGTTCAATCGTTCAGGCAACAATATAAATTACTCTTTATCTGAACCTATTTGTCTCTCTCTATCTCTTCAAATTTTTCTACCTGACAATATTAATCTGAAATTGAAGTAAAAACTATGAATGATAGAATGTTCGATAGGTGTAGCGCTGTGGTAGATTAAATTGGCAAAATGGCTGTGAAGGTTCACAACTGATGGATGAGCCAAGTCTTCAATAATTCTTTTTTTCATCTTCAATTCACTAATTGTAGAAATTCGTCCTATAGAGATTAAAAAGAAGTAACATTTGAAAAAATACCTCCATCCTCAACATGTCTATTTTAATTGAATGATGTTGTTTCCCAATTTGTCAATTTAAAAGGCCTCTAAAGAAGGTAATAAAAGCAATATAAAATTGATGGGGCCACATCGATGTTTCCGCATGCCTCTAGTGACAAGCTCCTGTTTAACAGGGAGCTGAGATAAGGGAGGTTGTTTTTATGACAGAATTCCCTGCTCAGGACAGGGCTCAGTTAAGACATGTTTACAGTGGATCTAGGAAAACTTATACCATTACTTATTATAATATAGGCGCTATACAAGTCTCATACATCAAGTATTGCTCATTGGGATTATTAATAGAAATGGGGGGTGCGGTAAGGAATTCATTTCCTATTTTCATGTCCGTTAGAGGAGTTGCGTGGATAATCCTCCTGAACGTTGGAATTTCCTCTTTTTGTAAAACATTCGGAAGGATCTCAATCTTTTTAGACAATCTTTTCTGCGTTCTATAGACCCCCATTTATTTTGGATAGTTTATTTATCGCTATTTTTTATAATCTCTAGGCCAATATGAATTTTCGAAAGGTCGTCTTTTAAAAATTAGCTTCCAGTTTTTAAAATATTGAGTATCTCACTATGACATTTTTTTTAAATTTGCCTTTCAATATATGTCCTCTAATCCCCAGATACTTTTAAAAAAATTATTCTATAAACACTCATGTGTGTGAACAAAACTTGAAAAGTGGAATGCCTTTGATGTCGCCGGTCGTCCATTTTTTTTTTAAGGAAACAGAGCCAATTTCGTTCACACTTGGTTATCTCGAGTGTCTTCGATAAAGGTCACTGTATATCAAATATCTATCAGAGTTACTGTTTGAATCCCGATATACATGCTAAAAGGTACAAATTAGATAAGTGTTGTGCATGATTGTATATATTGAATTGTTATATTTCTCAATTGTATTCACAAAAATTTCCACACGAATAAAAGATTTCTTCAACTCTTACACGCAGAAACTGTGAAATGTGTTATTGAAGCGATAGTAATGCTGTAGTATAGAGTGAATATTCACATCATAAACATTACATATTGGATTGAAAGACCAACATGTATACCATGGTTTCGTGATTTGGCCTTCATCAGTACAGGGGCGGCTTATTCCACAACATCCTACGAGGGAGTTAGGAAATCGAAGCTGCCCTTTTACTGATGAGTGCCAAAGCCCGAAACCATGGTATACATGTTGGCCTTTTTTCTGGATTTGCCAAAAAAACGGGTATTGTAGCTCATTCTTTATCAGCACACCATGATGTTTTGTATTGAAATGATAAACCAAACGTATTGTTTTTATGCATTTCAAGTGGAGATGCCATTTTTGCTACTTGAATATCATCCTCAAGCAATTGTATGTTATATATATTTGAATTTATGTGTGTTTATTTTTATTATATTAAAGTATTATTTCTAATAACTATAGGTTATAAATATATCTTTTATTCTCAACAGAGAGATTTCCTAAAACCCCAAAGGTATCTACCTCGTCGTGATGCATATTTATTTATAGCGTCAGTTAACTTCTTAAGTCCTAAAGAGTCCTATTCCACTCCTCTATAAGGACTAAGATAATCGATTCCATTCAATACTGAACGGACAGAGTACAGTACCGATGGTGTTTGAACAACTTGTTTTGGGACTGCCAGAATAATTAACATTTGTTAAAAGAATATACGTTGGGCAAAACACATTCACTTGGGCAGATCGCGAGTGAATACAACTATAAAACCCAATAAGAAAGTGAAAAGTGCCTTACATATGTACTTTTTGAAAATAGAGCACAATCTATAAAAAATGTAATTGAAAAGGCATATAGTGGATCAAAAAATAATTTGCTAGAATATATGGTTTTTTAATTAAATATTTACCTTTAAGAAAGATTTTCTTATTTTTGTAAATAAAAACACGAAAGAGAGAGTAAAAATAGTTCATTTCAACATTTGTACTAATAAAAAATACGTACAACAAAAACTCGGCAAAAGATGTATTCAAAAAGAAAGATGGGTGAATGTATGGCTTCACGTATCTAACTAAAAATAAACCTTGCGTGATGAAATGAGATTTGGACCAAGAAACACCACCCCTCCCCATGGTTGACTTCTTCGAAACAATGATCAGAACTAAACAACTATTTTTAGAACATTTCGTTAATTTTCAAATCATGCTCCTAATATAAAGAAATTTTCTAACATCTCTAATATAAGTATATTTTTCTCTCTCTTTCAAATATATATATTTTTATTTAAAAATATCTCATAAATTAAATACATTTTTATACAATAGATATATCGAGAAAATATCTTTAAAATTATTTACACTTCTAAATAAAAGAAGAACGCTTTCGCTGTGAAATCATTTTCTTCTTTTATAAATAACCAAAATGTTATAAATCTCATTCTATAAAAATTGGTATAAAACCTATATAAAACGGGAATATTTTACGCATAGAGTTCCAACAATAAAGATAATAAATATTTTACCTTTCAAAAGCGTCAAAATAAATATTTGTACATTTATTTTAAAATTATTTCCTTATAGGACAATCAAAATGTATAATTAGAGTAGAATTTAACGTTCTTCTGCTTTTTGTTTGTACAACGTTGCTAAATATTTTAAATTAAAATTTGTATTTAAAAAATAAACGAAATTATTTTCTCTCGAACTTCGAGATAGAGAGATTTCAGAAATAAAAGAGAGAGATTTTTAAAATTATTATTATTATCAAAGATTCATTGTAATTTCTGAATTTAAAAGTTTGTTAAAGTGAAAATTATGTTTTACACATACAGCAGCAATGCAACTATTCCTAAAAGTTGCCTGTGTGTTTGTGTGTGTGCATGTACATTTATGAAAATATTTCTCACTTTTTTTTTTCATAAGCTCCAAATTAAATAGTCTTTCAAAAATATATATTACACAACTTGTAGCTATATAAATGCATACATCAATAATATAATAATCACCATATTTGATTTAGATTATTTTTTTCCTTTAAAATATAAATGTAATTTTTATAATAAGTAAATATTTTTTATTTTTAAAATTTTAGATAATAAAAGTAATCCTCTATAATTGGCAACATTTGTTCGCTCCATGAAACTGGTTTAAAAATAATTTATAGAAATGTTATATAAATCACATTTCAGAAAAACTTCTTAATATTTCTAAAATAAAATATTTTACATATTATTTTATAATAGGAAGAAGGGATAAATACTTTTTTTGACATTTAAAATTATTCACAAAATGCAATAATTTATAGTTTGATTTATATATATTAATTATATAGCGTAAAATATATATTATTTAAAAAAAGAATATAAATCAAAGAGAAAGGTGTTTGTGTAAAATATACCAAAATAATAAATATAATTTTAAAAAAATATATTAAAATTACAGACCTCATTAGGAGTGGATTCAACTTTACCTGTTTGAAATTAAAGCAAGCGGTCGATAGCACAATTTAAATTATAAATAAAAGTTTAACCCTATTTTTAAGCGTTATATTTGCAGTTTGTTTTCCCTCTTTTCTAAACTTTTTGTTATGCAAAAACCGCCATAACTAGATGAAGGTTACAAAATATTTATACATTTTCCTTAATTAAGTGGACAAGGAAGTTATAATGTTTTTTCAATATTTAAAAATTTAAAGGGATTTTAATTGCCATCTTTAATTAACATATAAAATGACGACTAAACTGTATTAGATAAATAAAAGTAGGCAGTCATTTCTTTCTATTTGTAATTAAAATGTTTAATTTATTTTAATCGTAGAGAATATAATCTCCATATCACGACACCAAGATAAATGATACTGGATTGGCAAACTGTTCATTTTAAAGCGTGAATTCTTTCTTAATAGAAATGGCTCTTCCCATTATTTCTGCTGACTAATTAAGGAAATATAGCCTTTCGATGCCAAATGTTGTTAACCAGTTTCGAAACCTCTCGACCAATCAATATCCCAGACAGTTGAATGCACAACTCATTATAAAGTTCGAAAGTAGAAAAACGTTAGCGGAAAAAAACTTTAACAATTATTTTTTAAATAATTTTTGAGCAATAGAATTTTTAATGGAATCTATAAAATCAGCAAAAATTCATAAATAAGCGCATTTTCATATTATATATTTTTATTATTAACCAATAATCACAGAAATGATAATTATTGTGTAGCAATATTTTTACATTATGTTGTTTATTATTCAAGTAGATTGACATATATCTGCTCTTGCAATTTGCATATCCAGACCAGTTGTTCTTTGGGCGCATTCTGTACTCATAGCAAATTATATTTTAAATCACTGATGTTTTTATTAATGTCAATTTGATTGATACGTTAAATTTATTACCTTCGTGCATTCAGGTTATGATGTAATATATTATCGCGTTAAAAAAAATAGTTGCCCTGAGAAGGAAGTAGAAAAAGAACTTAATTCTTCGGTACCACACAACGAACAGTGTCTACTCCTCTAGAATTAAACATACACGAGTTTATAAAGCAATCACAAACCAAGTATTGTTTTAACTGAATAATTCTCTAATATCTAGCATATTTTCATTATAAAATATTCCTTAAAACTTTTTTTTAATCTGTAAATTGATTTTCTCGAATAAACACAATACTTTACAATTTGATTTCATTTAACTAAACTAAATTTGCATACCAACGCTTTGTACATATATCAATTGTGTTGATATATATTTTTTTATATTTTCTTCTAACTAACTTGCATACTAATTCTGTGCATATTTAAAATATCTTTCTTTCTCTTCTTTAAAAATTGTGTTTATATTTAAAGTGCAAGTGTCCCTAGGGGGACATAGCGCTCTAAGTCGAAATAAAGAAATAAAGAAATCACAAACCAAAATATGCAAATAAACCTAAAATATGAAACTGGACAAGGAAAATAATTTATTTTCGGTGTGCATAGTTAGCTAGAAGTCATACTTCTAGTTCTCCTGTTGGGCATATTGGCCCAAAAGCTAGAGAAATAAAAAATAGTTAAAGAAACCTGGCCCTAGATTGCTTTGTGATTTTGTTAAATTCTTTCTTTACTTAGTATTATTATCACGGCCTCGTACTTATCCCTAAGGCCAGGAAAAAAATATACCTATTATAATTTGGTTTAGCACTATGTTAAATAAAAATTCTAAACAATCATATTATCTAATCAAAAAGAGTTTTTGAAAAAAAAAAATCGATGAATTGTTGGTAGATTTTGCCAAAACCCTCCGGTAATGTTAAATAAAGGTAGAGATATAAATACTATTTTATGTTTTTTTTTTCTATATCAAAATACTATATGTACTTTTAAGAAAAAAAACATTGGAAAAGTGGGAAGTTAGGAGATGAAATGTGGTTTTTCAAAAAAGCGGTGTGTGTCAGGAAAATGAAGTGTGGAGATAATTGTCAAGCGACATTACAAAAATGTAGGTAACTTTTTGTTTAATCCACTCTCGGATTTTTTTTTTTCAGGGATTTTTCTAATTGAAACTTCACTTTTTACATAGTATGGCCGGGTCGAAAAATTGAGGACGAATTTTGACCTTTTTGCAGGTCATAATAAATACGTTAGATGAAGTAATCAACGAAGAGATTCTTTGAAAAAAAAATCTAAACAAAAAAAATGTGTATATAAACTTAATTAATATTTCGCGGGTAAAAAAAAAAACAGAAATATTTTAGCAAAAAGGAGTAAAATTTTAGCATTCTTTGTGTGATTAATGGTAGCATTATTGTTTTGATAATAGCCAATTTGGCCATACTGCATTAAATAATTCAAAATTGAGATACATACACTCATGAACAAAACTTGAGGACGTTTCATATTTTTATGTCGCCGGTCGTCTGTTTTTTTTTTTAAAGAAGACATTATCTCGTGTGTCTTTTCAATAAAGGTTACTGTGTATCAAATATCTTTGAGAGTTATTGTCTGAATCCCGATATACATGGTAAAAGGTACAACTTCCTTAAGTTTTGTCCATGAGTGTATCTTTCAGAGTTATTGTCTGAATCCCGATATACATGCTAAAAGGTACAACTTCCTTAAGTTTTGTCCATGAGTGTATCTTTCAGAGTTATTGTCTGAATCCCGATATACATGCTAAAAGGTACAACTTCCTTAAGTTTTGTCCATGAGTGTACGTCTACTGACTTTTTAATAAGAAAAAAAAAATGATTTAAAGAAACTTCTCCCTCAATAATCAATTTTTACACGAATATATTTTTATAAGCAGAATTTCAATAGAAACACAACACACATGAAATAAATATAAATAATAATAATACAGAAAATTATTTGCTATGCTTGATAGTCGCGATAAAAATGAATGTAAAGTTAAACCTGTCTATAGCGCCTCCCTCTCTATAGCGCCCGATTTTAAATACGTAGTACGATGCGATTTACATTAAAAGTGACCTGTCTATAGAACCCCCTCTCTATAGCACCCTATTTTGGTGAGTCCCAAGAGGGGGCGATATAGACAGGTTTAACTGTATCATGTTTTTATTTACATTTGTAATTTAAGTTGTGAATTCTTTTTTTATTTGAAAAAAAAATCTGATTTTTCTAAAAATATATCCTTTTTGATATTTTAGTCAAATTTTAATTAATATATTTCGAATATCCTTTATGAAGTAAGAAGCTATTGACACAGATGGCGTGTGACATTGGGGATCTACGACATATACTTGGCCGTCTACCAAGTTGCATAACTTCCGGTCGTCAGGAAGGACCTGAGGTCATCTTGGCCCTCAGGCGACTTGACAACATGGAGAAATATATTTCCTTGATGTCAACCCCTAGATGCACCCCAGTATATTCTCAATTTGAAGAAGGCTAAAATCGATTATATTTCCCCCAAGATTTTCTTCATTCCTTTACTGAATCAAAAAACGAATCTCGTTTAGATATTGACACAAGATAGCTACTTGAAGGATTTTTCATCAAGAAAGATGTTGAAACATTAGATAAGGTATTAAGAAAGTCGGCCGATTGTAAATACACTCTATAACAACAAAAAATAAAAATAGACGTACCAAGAAAAGTGAAGTTCTTGTTTTGCATAAATCGGCCACCAAATTTCAATCAATCGTGTTTGGTCGAAACGTCTTTGTATCTGTATTTTCATATAAATCGGATAACTCCTTCTTGGTGCGTCGATTTTTTTGTTATAGAGTGTATATTTGTAACAGACTATTTAGAACTTAAATAAGAAGTCTTATTTCTTTATTAAATTTCAGTTTTTGTTAAAATTGTACCTTTGAAGAGGTACCACAGAGGCGGTCATGATGATCATTTCTGTTCTGTTCCTATTTTAGCAGATTCACTGATAAAAAAAAAAAAACTCTTCGGCAAAATGCAAAATATATTTTATAATATTCCTATTATAGTAATGCACTTCTTAATAAATATTTCATTGTCTAGTTATATTTTTCTGCACCATTCAAGTATGTTGATTAGTTATTCCCTAACAATGTTTGATTTTATAATGTCTGATTTTATAATACAGTAGCTTTATTGCCAAACATATCAGCAAATACCTCATCTCACTTTACCTTCCGTGTTTCAACACAAGTTGTGCAAGAAATTTATCCAGATGGAGGGATAACTGAAAATTAAAGGTTATGCGTAATACAGAATGGTGCAAAATAAATGATCTAAAAATATTTATTTCCTACTTTTCCTTCACTGATTAAACCAAACAAATTAACCAAAATAACCTCTCTAACCGTCATAATTAAATATATTTTAGTTTATGGGACTACAATATGTAAATAAAAAGGTATATGCAAAAGTATTCAACTCCATTCCCCAATTTCACGCTTCCATAAAGAGAAGTAACCGATTAAAAAGGCAAATACCTAATAGATGGAGTATTCTAGGGGAAAACTCCGTGTGTATATATGTACACAGGCAAAAGAAATGGCAGCCATTTAAATAGCACATCCATCATTGGGGGTTCTTTTCCTCAACCATTACCATACGGAATAATTAACTGGGAAGTTTTGCATGGAGATTAGCGTGGGGACAATAAAAAATGTGTTGCCATTGTCCTCACCATTGTAATAATCACAGACTCCCTGGTTGTCAACCTCATCTCATTCGTCGACAGTTTCAGAGGTGCTGGTAAAATATAGATGGGAAGTTGAAGAAAACTTTGTGGAAGTAGAGACCGAATCTTTTTACCCAGACAAGATTGCCTCTATCTCTTCCTCCTTCTCAGACTTTGAATATCTGAATCGGCTGCACTGCCTGGAGTATAGGAGTTCCATCTAGACTTCCTTTCTTCCTGTAGTGAATCTGTATAAGACCAGTGGTCTTAATAAAGCTTTGTGTGTGTGTAAATATATAAATCGCTGGTGTACTAGCTGATCATAGATATATTAATTATAAGGCAATAACGCGCGCCATCTATATATAAGAATTGAAAGTATTAAAGCACGAATATTTCTTTTACACATAAAACAAACTTCAACTCTGTCCTTACTGCGATGAAAAAATATTGGAAGGGCTTGTGGCTCATCAGTGGTGAACCCTCCCAGCGGTTTCGCCAATTTAATCTACCAGACCGCTTCTTAGAGCTCTAATACTTTATTGGACGATTCTGCTTATATATGCTTCACTGAAGGGTGAAATCTTAGAAATGGCATTCAAGAAAACTATGGACATAATATTTTAGGACAGTAGAATTATATATAAATATATATAATCATTTGGCTCTGCATTATGATCATGTATATATTTACTTCATAAACATATTTTAAAATCACTGCTAGAAAGAGAGAATTATTAGAGAATTAGAGATATAATAATAATAATAAGAGAATTCCTAGTATGGAAGGACGATACAATAATCCGAAACTTTACCAGAATGGAACACACAATCAACTGCTAAAAAATGTAATCATTTTGCATATACGAGGGGCATCCAATAAATAAGTTTCCCTATTTTTTAACAAATAAACAACATTATTTACAATTATGCAGTTATTTTATTTTCATTATACAACTCATAGACTACTTCTCTACATAATCACCATTTCTGTCCGAACATTTTTGGTACCGTTGTAGCAATTTTTTGATACCACTGTTGTACCAAGCCGTGTCCTGTCTTCGTAGCCAGTGGTTCGCCTCCGCCTGCACTTCGTCATCATTCGCAAAGTGCTTGCCTCCAAGGTGCAACTTGAGTGCTGGAAAAAGATGGAAGTCGCTTGGGGAAAGTTCCGGAGAATAAGTTGGATGTGTGAAAATTTCCCATTTGAAGTTTTCCAGCAACGTTTGGGTCGTTCGAGCTGCGTGAGGGCGAGCATTGTCATGGACGAGTAACACTTTCCGAGACCAAGGTCCAGGATGTTTCCGTTTTATTGCAGTTCTGAGTTTAGTGAAGACTTTGCAGTACCTCGCAGCGTTAACCGTAGTGTTTGGGGACAGGTAGTCAACCAAGAAAACACCCTTACAGTCCCAAAAGACGATAGTCATAACTTTGCCTGCAGAGATTGTGAACTTCGCCTTTTTAGTTACACCTTCCTCAGGCTTCTTCCACACCATGCTTTGTCGTTTAGTTTCTGGAGTTGATTGATGCACCCAGCTTTCATCTCCAGTAACAATAGGGGAAAACAGTTGATCTCCATCTCTTCGATGCATTTCCAGGAAAGCTCGGGCTGCCTCCATCCGTTGTTGCTTGTGATTTTCCGAGAGCAAACGGGGGAACCATATTGCGCAGACTTTGCGAAAATTCAAAACATCAAACACGATTGTTCCAATCGAAGAGCTTCCAATTTCGATTCCAGGAGGCAGTCGAATCATTATTTCGTCAATGGTGACGCGGCGATCTGCTTCCATCACATTCCGAACAGCAGCAACCGCTGCATTGTCCGTAGCAGTAACGGGCCTGCCGCTTCGCTCGTCATCATGCAGGTTTTGCCGTCCTTCCAAGAACCATGAACGCCATCGGCGAACCATTTGGATGCTCATACATCCTTCACCATACACTGACACTAAATTGCGATGAATATTGACCGCAGTTTCATTTTTTGGCCGTGAAAAAACGAATTACAAAACGGAGTTCGCAAGTGGACACGTTCACCAGTGGTAGCTCCATGGAAACTGAAGCGCTACGGACTTTCGCGTAGGAGTAGCGTGATTTTGAAGGTCACGCGCTTCCAACACATCCTAGTGACCATTTCTTACACTACTAACTAATTTTTACAACGTTTCGTTCGCAGAAAAAAAAAATAGGGAAACTTATTTATTGGATGGTCCTCGTATATGCTGAGCTCTTTCTCCTCTCTCTCGCTCTCTATTTTTCTGGATATCATATAAGAAACTTGAACCATTTAGTAAAACGGTGAAGTAATTGCCTTCACACACATTTTGAAATCATAAAAGACAATATGTAAGGTTTTTTATATATAAAGATTATGTTGTCGAAAAGTTTTTGATATACCTACTAAGTATGTAAAAAACCCGTACACAAGAAGGTAGAGATTAATATTCGGAGAAGGTTGGAGTGAAAATTCTGAAATTATTCTCTGTGTGATATATTTTTAATTCCTATTCTTCTTCCTGCTGCCTTTAATTTGGCAATTTCAAGATAGCGCTATGTAGTTCAATATCATGATAGGTGAAAATACATGTTTCTTTCTTGATATATATATTTAAAATTATTTTATATTAATAAAAACAATTTGTTTTTTAAATGTCTAATTTAATAATGTGTCAATGTGTGTGTTTGAAAAAGTATCAAAAGAGAGAGGAAAAACATATATAGAAGCTTATTTATAAAAACATCATTATTTAATTGATAAATTGAGATAAACTCTGAATTGATTGTCTGCTGTTTATCCGAAAACTATTTTGTATTGGGCAAAAATCACTGAAATAGATTTAATATACTATATATTTTGAATTTATATACTTAGTACTCTATGTGTGGCCTGATTGACTCTTGAAGTATTTTAAAATATATTTAAATATATACATCAATTTAAAACAATATCGTGATGTAGGATTATTTATAGGTATATTTTCTTTCAATCAAAGTAGGTTGAATAACTATATATATACTGGTTTTGAATATTAAAGAAAATACTGAAGGATAATAAAAATATTTCGTAACAACATTACTTAGATTTGAAAACATCAAAAACCATAAATTTTTATAATTAAACATAGACAGCTAATTAAAAAATTAATATGTAGTAATAATGTATTATATTATGAAATTAATTTATTTAAATTAATCTCTCTCTCTCACTTGTAATTAATAAACATTATATAATCTAAAATCATAAATCTTTTTTTAGGAAAGGGGATTGCTATGTAATTACATAATAGAGGGTCCTTTTTCCAAAGTGAAAAATGGATGAAGGCAGGAAAAATGTTGGAGAGATAAACGCTATTTATTTTACTAGGAAAATGTTTAGCTTTTATTCGATATAAGAAATTGAAATTATTTTTGACGCGTATGATTACTTTTAAAATAAAACAATTTTTTTACTGCCCTTATGGCAATGATAAATTATTCTAACTCGATATGTAGGTACTCATTTGTACTTAAATATTTCTCGACTTCAAATAATTTCTCGAAGAGAGATTATTTAGAAATTACAAAAAAAAAAAAAAAACACTATTCGTTATTCAATTTTGAGAGAGAGAGAGAATATATATTCTAAATATCTTAGAAAATCAAATTTTTCTACAATGCTTTAAAATATATAAACAAAGAGCAAATTACTGAGACTGAGTTCTTAAAAGTTATCGTTGAAATATGATAACATATTACATCTATTTTAGGAGAGCAATTATTCTATACTTTTCGATAAATTAATGACAATAATCAATTAAATAAAAAATCCATTAGATAAACATTACGACGGAGGTAAATGGCACATTAACCATGAGAGCGAGTTTTTAAATATCCGGTAAAGAAAGTTCAGTGATAATTTACATTCAACCATTATTATATTTGACCGATGACCAAAGGGCAGACGAACCATCATTCGAATGAATGGGCGGTGTAGAAGCTGCTATAAATTATTTATATTATCACCAATTATTTAATAAATTATATTATGGAATATAAAATATAGCAGCGTATATTATCATTCTAAACGTATATAATTAAATGCATTTAAATTACATTAAAATGTAGTTAGAGGTATGTATTATAATTATTACTTGTAGTTTTCAAGATTGATTTTTTCTTCCTTTTAAACACAACCAAATATTGATCGCGTTTTTATATAAATTTGGTATATAACAATTTCCAACTTCTAAATTTGCTTTAGCATGAAAAAAGTATAAACAAACAAATTCTATTTAATATAAACAAATATTGTTTTTGTTTTTATTTTGAATATGCTCAAATGGTTGAGTTTCTTTGCTTCAAGAAATACGGGTTATCTATATTGAGATAAGTGTAAATATAAAATAAGTAATGTGTGAATAAGAGGATGAATCGATATAATAACATAAGCTGTGTATTTCATTTAATAATTAATATCTTTACTAAATTTAAAGTATTAACTGATAAATAAATATAATCAAGTAATCAATATAAAGTTTTAGTTCATAAATTAAACAAACATGACACAACATATATAATTAAATAATGTATATTTTAATAATAAAAAGGCATATATAAAGATTAAAAAGATTTATTTGCCTTTTTATTACCTAAATATTTAAATATGGATTGCTCTATTTTCAAAGATATATATATACAGAGAGAAAATATGTCTAACAAAAAGTATTTTAAATAATAATTATAAAAATGTCATAAAATATTTTATAACTAAGGACTTTTGAAAATACATATTAATCGTCTGATTATTTAACTATTAATGAAGAATTATGAAATTTTTTAACATCTCTGTATTTTAATATTTGGGGGTATTTATAATATATATTATATATTATTTTTAATTAAAAAGGCATATATTGGATCAAAATATAATTTATTTTACCTATTGATCCAATATATGCCATTTTAATTAAAGATATATTTATGAATTGCTCTTTTTTAAAATATATATATTATATATGTATATATATATATTTTAAAGTGTTCCTTGTTTTTATATCGCTTTATGTACCACGCTGACGAGGGCCAACAGCCCGAAACGCGTACGTGGTTGGCTTTTTTTTTTTTCATTTATTAAGACAAAGGGTTGGCTAAATATTATGGAATAATCTAAATTAACGTTTAGTTGACTTTATTCCACTAGATGACGTTCTGCTACCTTAAATGCTAATGGGAGCATTTTATGAAAAATAAGATATGCAAATATAAGTTTAGAGAAGAAACCTATTTGTTAGAGGATATTTTATATTTATAATATATACCAGGATTATTTTCTACCCGTCAGAATAATATTTTATTTATTTAAAACACATTTTTATCTGAACATATTTTTATATATAATAAGAAATTTTCTTTTTAAAAAATCTCAATCCATATAACAATAAAATCTTTAATACATATATTGCTTATTTAACGTGTCTAAAAATCAGATTAGAGCCTTCTGGCAATACATATAGTTTGTCAGAAATACACCTGACATCTTGATCAACCAATTAAACTATATCAAAAGATGACCTGAGTTATATGCGGAAATGATGTAACAAACTGTCATTTTAAGATGAATCGTAGTTTCCCACTTAGTGTTAATAGAAATTTGTGGTTCTAACTATATTTCGTGGTAATTTTTTCCCTAGTTTTATTTATTTCCAAAAGAAACTTCCGCATTCTGTCAAAGTGCATATTACTCAAACGTGTCCACAAGAAAATACAATGCTGAATCGTTATCAATATATAATACATATTCGGATTTTATATTTTATTATTTATTTTTTTTCTATTATTTTTTCACATTCGGATGTATATCTATAAATGAGATATGCTCGTTGCAGGGACCAGAAACTATGCAAATCAGGCTAGGTTTTCACACAAAATTCAATAATATAAACACAGAAAGATAGATCTCCCTGACCAGTACAAAAACATAAAAATCGTTCAAAAAAAATTTTTTTTGTTCATTGTTTGTCTACTTAAGTGCATCATTTATTTTAGCTCATTTGTAATAACCTTAAGTTTTAAAATCTTGTCTTATTTAGAGATATATGAAAATACTATATATAATACATATTGTCTCTTTCTTAACGTTCATTGGAGTTCCACTTGTAGAAGAGCCGTGAGGTTTGAAAGCTCGTCTTTTATCTCGTTATAATAAATGAAACATCTCTACTTCGTTCTCTTAAACTTTTTGTTTTAAATCAAGTCAACTTTGCATATTGCAAGCAAGGTCTAAATAACTCTGTCAGAAGAAGTCAACAACCCTGCATGAGGAAAGCTGCCTGTAATAAATTGTGTTCGAAAATAAAATGAATGCCTGGGGCGCGAACTCTGCCCTTGGAGCAACAGCACCTTTCCTTCCTTCCTTCCTTAGGCGCATGCTCCGACTTTCTCCAGCTTCCGGACTTCCCCCAAGGAATCCTATTAGATTTTCTACATACCGACCTTGAGTGGCTGATGTAGTTGATTGGTGCACCCCTCCTTCTTGTGTTTTCTACTCAATTCAATGATTCACTGCTAGAGGACGTGATGGAGAGATTACGACTACCGGGTGTTCTAAGTGGACCACTCCTACTCACATGTAAACCTATGCTAACGAAAGACTCACCAATTCCATGTAAAAATGAACTGAAGATGTATTTAATGAAGATATATGTATATGAAGATATAAATATGTAAATTGATTTTGGGGTAAGGTTTTGATTGAAAAAGAAAGGCTTTCCTACACCCTATATACACATTATACTGGGTGTGTCTAAAAAGTAGTGGGGAAAAAAAGATGATTTGTTAAGAATAAACATTCAATAAAAATGTATTTCTTATATTTCTCATAAGAGAACCGCCTGTTTTACTTAATTATTGACGATAATTTCAAATTTGAACTCATACCAACCCTTAAATAGGTTCATTAAAATTTGACTAACCTAACCAAAACTGCAGCCCCAATTAGCATATATTTACATCATTGCAGTTCAAATTGGCACGTACTAAAGTAGAGGACACTTACTTAACTACATACTCGCCTGATCAATTTAGACTTATGTAAGACAATATCGAATTTATCAATGTAAATAACACACAGTTTCTTATACAAACATGTCGTTACTTATCCCGAGTACACATAGTACAGAACATGATACGGGTTTGACACTGTTTTTATTGTAAGTACACCACATGTCATCGGTAAATTTAGACTTTTGCGAGATTCGGTGATCATTCTAGCAATGAGTTCTAGTTGCTGTGACATTTTGTCCGTCTCTACTACTTAGTAATATTGTAGCTTGGTCATATGTGAAATACTCTTCAATGCTTAAATGTCCCAAACATGGAGATCTTGCAATTTAATGTTACTTTTTAAAATAGTAACTCCTCGCGCTTTAGAAATAGAAACAAGAGGTTGTGTTGTTAAATTCTTGAAAAGCTTTTTTTTTTTTAAATTCCTGTTTGTCTCTCGAAGACGACATTTAAGAAGGTTTCTAAAATAAACGAACCAAACTGATCTTATCATTTTTTATTAATCTCTCTAATATATATGTTTGGGATTTTGGCGAGCAACTTAGTTGAATACGAATATATTTTAAGAGTCAATTATTTGTAGAGTAATTTTTTCACATCCCTTCTCCATTCTTACGTATTTTTGCATAGAATGATGAAATACGGAACGTGAAAAAACTCAGCTTTATGACAAAAATTACGATTCTATATGAAAATAAAAATCCTTGAATTTGACGTCCATAATTAGCAACTGAAAAGGAAATTGCACGTTTCACCTGTCAAAAAGGATTCCTTTCCATATTTTGAAAATCCCAGGTTTGATTTCAGTCTGGAAGATTGGCACAGCACCTACTTTGGCTAATTCATACCGATAGACTGTAGCTTCGCCCTATGACCTTGGAATAGCAACTAGAAATTCGCGAAAATATCTAAATTGAAATACTATACCCACTTCTTTGAAGGCCTCAGTTAACTTTATATAAATAGCTTGTATTTTAAAATCTCGTTAAGAAAATGGCTGTTTAATTTGGAAAAAGCTAGCAATAAGAGCTCTGGTAAATTTTTTTGTTATTTTAATTCCAAATATAACCAGCATTATATACCACGATAAAGACATTAGCTGTATGCTACCTAAAAATCACAAGTAATTTACTTTTTTTTTAAGTTAACTTTTGATTTCTGCCTCAACTCAAATTGTATCATATCTATAGAATATATATAATGAACACAGAGTAAATATGACAAAGTTAACTATGCAAAAATAGTAAATGTTTGAGGGGCCTATAGATCAGAATCAAGTTGGAAAGAACCTATCAGAAGGAAAATATACTGACATCTTGCAGACATTTGGACAATTTCCTATATAAAATACAGTGTTAGTATACAGATCTCTGAATATAATATGTAGTTTATGTTGATAAAACAGCTATATAGAGTCTAATAGGAAAATTGAAAATATATTAAACTTTATGAAAAGGAAAAATGTATTCTACATTTAACGTTATGTGTTGGTATACACTTTTAGCAATAAATCTCAACAAAAAAAAAAGTGTAGAAATGAAACTAATGCGGTCGATTTATAGTTCAGAATGTCAGTTGAAGAAGTAGCAATGGCTATAACAGTGTTAAGATGGATTTCAATAAAACGAAATGTTTATTACCTTAATGTTAGGGTATAAGGCAGTAAAAAGTTTCAAATGGTCAAATTAAACCTGATAAAAGTGTGTAAATTGGCCAGCTAATGTCTTCATGCTTCAGTTTCGTCATATAATCCATACGTCGGGCTTACATGGAGGGTTTCCCCACCATCCAGGCCACTTTAAAAATACCCTCGTCCGTGGGGTAGATGTAATGTCTATTGTTGAGGCTCTTATTGAAACCTCCGTGATTCATCTTCATTTGGTTTGACTTCGTAACTTTGCTGCTAGATTTACATTGGGGCAATAGTTCCATTGTTGCTGACGATTTCATAACAAGCGTTTAATTTCTAGGAGAGAATTCAGAAACACTTGAAAACATTACCTCTTAATGAGCTTGTAACTAAAAATAAGAAACAGAAGATAAATAAAACCTTAAATCAAGACAGATTTTCTATCAATTGAGACAAAAGGAAGATAAAATGAAATAAACGAAAGCAAAGCTACGTAGTTGAATAAATGAGAGGAGAAATCACAGCCTAAGTCACGAGAAAGACAATCGAAAATCCTGTGCAATACATAAATATGTGAAAAGAGCAAATGGGATGAACCTGAACATATTATTCGTTGTATATAATATGGCCTGGATCGCTTCTCTTGAGCGGCACTCAATAAAGTTATTTTCTAACTGAAAGAACTTATTCCAAGTGTACGCGTGATAATCATGGTTGGTACGTTTTGCGACTGTTTTACTGTAGGTACATCACAGGTCAATAAATGTTAAAGTAGTTTGAATTGAACGTACGGAGTGTAAGAACTCCGTGTTTAGCTACTTGTATTAATTGATTGGATTTGTGTAAAAATCGAGAGAGGTAGGCTATAAAAACAATTTATAATTTAAATGTAAAAAATAAGTGTTTCACAAAGCGGCTTTGGAACCCTAGTCGTGGTTGTTCCAGAAAATAGTGAGTAAAAAACTAGTTTTATACGAGATCCTTTTCGCGTAAAATGTACATTAATGTAAGTAAACCTCGGCTCGCAGAAATACACGGAGACCTCCCATGAATGACCTATCAGTGAAGCGACTACCTTTCTAGACCCATCACTTTTGAAAATCCAAAAAAATGACTCGTCTTTATATAATTCAACCTCCAATCAGAGACCAGAAATATATTCATTATTTTTAGATAGTCTCTCAAGAGAGGTTCTGTTGTTGCATCCCCCACGTTAGTTTTGATAACGAGAGACAATACGTTAACAGTCAGACAATCCAGACAGGAGGCTCAGCCAGCTCTGGTGGGACCTCTGACATGACATGGTCACACAGAGGCCTTGATGTCCACACCTGGCGATATCACATCTGGTGCCGTGATTGGTGTCACCCAACTTTGAAGTGATTCTGATAATTCAGTTTGTCTCTCTTTTACTTTAAAATCGCATTTATCAAATGAGTCCATCAAGTAACAACCACCTATACACAATTACTCAACTTACCTCGGAGTTTATTTTTTAATACGAAAGGTCGATGCATTCCATCGTTCGAGGGATCTGCCTATGTATTGACCTCGCTGTTGATTGAGCTAAATCTTGTTAAGAATTTAAATACTGTCTAGAGTAGACTGCCGGGGGTGGATTTAAAGCTGCCCGTGTAAGGGGACATCTGGAGGCTTTTCTTGATCCCCGTGCTGGGGCGTTATCGGGGGGCGCCATCTTGAAGGGCAGATGCCCACAGATAGGGACGAAATCTTAGAACGAAGTTCTAATCCGACACTTGGGGTAGCGGAAGTATGGCAATATCCTGGTTAGCGACGTGATTTGTGGTGACAGAAGTCTGAAAATTAGAATTTCAACAAACTCTCTCGATACCAGTCAATGATATTTACAAACAAATAATAACAACAATATAAGCATATATATAAAGAACCTACTCGCGCGAAACTTAAGGTAATAATGCTAAAATGTGTGTGTTAAATGATTCAGCACTATAATCTAAACAGAGTCGAGAACACCCTTCTAAAGCACATAGTCCTATTGTATGTGCAATATGGGAGGGTTCTCGTTAATCTTCTGTAATTCCAGAGTCAGAAAGTACTTCTTGATTTCGCCGAGGCAGGGAGTGGCAAGAAACCTGGAGAGCAATCAGCTTCTTTGTCATCGAATGTGTGTACACAAGGTGTCTCCTGTTTGTAAACTGTAGAAAAAGGTGGTGGTCGCCAAAGATGAAAGATGTAGTCTAGTATGGTGGGTGTTGCCCTCTTCTATTTTCTTCCTATTTGAGCTCTGTAGTGGTGGTAACTAAGGAATAGAGCCTAGTATGGCAATATAGCAAAGGGCCCTATGTAAATTGTCTATATATCGATAAATACAATAGAACCTTTGACGATAGGCAAAATGAAGCTATAGGTGTCCTTAGTTTCTCCTAGAGGTGGTCTCTCATTAGAAGTTAGGTATGTCAATTTAACTTCTTTTTAATTTTTTTTTTACAAAGGTAAATTCTCTCATCAGATATTCGTTCGTTGGATGTTTTAGTCGATATATTGACATTTACTGAGGGTGCTCCATTAAAAATATATATATTTTATTGTGTTATTAAAAATAATTTACAAATGTTTGTACTACTCATTGTTTTCTATGTGTAAGCCTTGACGTTTAGCAACAGCCCTGCATTGATGTTTCCAGGAAATAAGACTTCGTCTTAGAATATTTTGATCAAGACCATCCCAACAGTTCTTAACGACTCTCCAGAGACCATCTAGCGTCTTCAGTTTTCTAGCTCTAAGAGCAGTTTTCAAAAGCCGAAAACAAAAATACATAGGGCTCAAGTCTGGAGATTTGGTAGGGATGTGCTTATGAGAGATGTACGAAATTCTGGTTTCATCTCACTTTTAGTCCAGGTATTATTAACGTGTTGAACGTGAAGTATAACTCGTGGCTTTATCCTGATGCAACCACACGGATCTTGAGTTACTTGATATAAAAATGGGATCTCATTGTCGAATTATGGTGTAAGACAAGTCTTTGGTAGATTTGCGGATTTATTTTGACATTTGGGTCCACCTTCTTTATAGGAAGCTTTCCATTGTAGCAGAAACCTGCAGCGGTCATGAAGTCCTTTCAGAAACTTTCCTTGCATTGTTTGACACAGTTCTGAAAGGTTTTTATTTGAGAGTTAGCGTAGTAAATGGCACGGGGTTGGTTGCTATCATTAAGGTAAACCCATGCCTCGTCCAATGTAACAACAGTATTCCATTTTTCACCTGCCAGGTACTTTTCATAAAGGGCCCTGCTGCAGGTCTTGCTTTAATCGATTTTTCACCTGGTAATACGGTTAACGGTAGAAAGTGGTACGTTGGTTATTGTGGAAATGTTCCTTTGAGAAGGTGGATTCTCTCTGACAACCATTTCCTCATTTTTCTTTCGATTGGAGTTGAAAGTTTCTTCAGGCACCTTTTTTCTGAGAATATTTTTGCTTAATTTCATAGATATCAAAATTGTCTTTGTTTTCTCTTATTATATGAGTGATTGCGAACTTAGTATAATAGTGATATTCTTTCATAATTTTAATAATTTAGGTAAACGAGTAATTCTCTCCTCGGAATATCTGAAAACATGACCTTTTACAAAATCACACAATTATAATTTTAGGCATTTCGAATATTTAAAAATCGTTTTTTTTTCATGAAATATAAATCCATGCTTGTTCTTTCGAGTAAATAAAACATCATTCGAATCGCGCGCTTCTTTCGCGAGCTACAGCGTTGTATAATCGTTCTTTTAAAAAAATGAAACACCCTCTGTGTAAAGGATTAAAATTGGGAAACGCAAAGAGTTCATATATTGGCACTTAAATCAACTTGTCAGCAACGTAAGAGAATGTGGAGACTATAGCCATTGTCCACAGTACAACACAAGGAAGGGAAATAATCAAGAGTGGACATTGAAATTTTCGTCCACACCGGCAAACTTGGGCATTCCCGGTGCTGACCAACAGGGTAAACCAGGAAATGTGTTTAGTCCAGTTTGTTATCTCCTGTTTGTCGGTGACTGGACAGTCCGGTATGGCCTGCCTGATCATAAATTCCCATCATAATAATCTGGACGACTGGATGCAACAGTTCGATGAGGGTCTGTCTATTGGCACAACATCCCCAATAGAGCCACGCCTTCCGTACACCACTCTGATGGTGTTTGTGTTGCATAACAACTCTCTTCCTGTCCTCTCCATCGGACGTTCACCTCTCCACACACAGTAGGTCATTGGTTGAAATATTCTGCAAACTCCTGACAGACAGTCTTACTGGACTTGTATGCAACTTAGTTGGAGATATGCAAATAATGTTTATGGTTACTGATGATTTTCAAACAATCTAATTAAAGGTTTATAAAAGCACATTGAAAAATTCCTATATAACAAAATTCTTTATAACGGAAAACATTTTCGATCTTTTCAATGACAGTTCTCTAAAGCGAAATTCTTTATAAAGAAAACTCTCCATGTTTAAAATCTAGCACCAATGGGGCGTATAGAAATGAATTAGAAAAGTAACTAAACGTTTCTTTTTTATTGCGACAAAGCAAGCAATTTCGGGCAAAAACGCTCTTCTACTGGCTAATCGAGTTATGTGGAGAAACACAGACTGTTTATAAAATCAAATGATTTAATTTTTAGAAAGTTTTTATTTCTCCACATAACTTTGACTAGCTATTAGAAGAGCCTTTTTGATCGAAAGCTTGCTTTTTTCTTAATTTTAAATTAATTTCTATATTACTGACAACAATTTTGCTTAATATGAACTAATGGCGTATAACTGCTTATAACATGACGTAGACGTGTCACTAAATTACATATTGTTCCATTAAAACTAAACTCATAGATATTCCTTATAAGATTAAAAAAAGGTGGTGTGTGTAGGTATAACGACACTGTCGAATTTCGAGATTCACGATCCTGGATGGAATCTAGCCTAGAACTTTTTTATGAAGAAAAATTTACTTCAATAACCCTCGAAACTTGCACAAGTCCAGTAACTGCAAGCATCCAAACGGATCTCGTCCACATTCTAAGTGCAAAAGTCTGATGGTCCCCTTGAAGGTGAATATGTAGAGCACTAAGAGCATTCGTTAACTACCCATCATCATGGATTGTAGCATGTTTACTTTATTTAAACCTATCCATCAATGTACAGTCCTAGCTATAACAACTACAATACACTCACGGACAAAACTTAAGTAAGTTGTACCTTTTAGCATGTATATCTGCATTCAGACCACAACTCTGAAAGATATTACAGTGACCTTTATTGAAGACACACGAGATAACCAAGTGTTAACATAATTGCCTCTGTGCAGACGACCGGCGACATCAAAGACTTTCCCCTTCCTTAAGTTTTGTCCGTGAGTGTAATTTCCTCCTATCAACGCCTCATTTCCAGGTGTCATGGCGGGCTGTGGTGGGTCTTCATTAAACATCTCTTGAAGTTCTCTACCTAGGTACAACTCGCTTTATTTATCGGTATACAAGCTCTTAAGTTTCTTTGGCGTACGTGTTCCCATTTTGATGCCAAAATAAACTTGTTTATTTATTATGCTCTTTTTGTTTGTTTGTATGCATGTATTTTAAACTACTGTTGTAAAAAAATCCATAATTATAATTGTATACAATATATTTATTTTTACATTATTATTATTTATTTGGTTAATTCCCCTCCCCTAGGTTCCTGGAGCATACAGAAATCGCCAACTACTCGAATTGTCCTTCAGACCTAAGTCTCTTATTATTTTATTTACAATGTAATTGGAGGTCCAATTCTCGAGGAAGCATCAAGCAGGTTTTTTTTAATTGGAAAATGTTATATTTATATACACTATAGCTAAGTATAGTAGTCGAATTGTAGCGTACATGGCGAAGTACTGGAAGTAATATTTAGACCAGTGCCAAGACCTACCAAAATTCACTACGCCATTTTGAGCTGGATTAGGTGAAATTTACGTCGCCCCTTTTAAACTCTCATGTTGAGGAAGATTCATCCAACGACACTTCTTTTTGTGGAAGGATAAAAATCACCTAATACTTTCCTCTTAACTCGGCACCTTCCAATCTGGCTCATTGTAAGACAGTTTCCTCTCTCTTTCTGCTGCTGCGTATCTTTCATTCCATACGTTGAAAAATTATTATTAAAAATAGGACATTATTAGTTCTCGTCGCACTTGAGACAGAAATTTAAGAGGATACATCTAAACTGACATATTTTAAAAAATAAATAAGATTCTAGTTCTTGAGTTTATCAGGCACTTTATCATAGATAACCCTATCCGCCTTGAAAATTGATTCTTGTTTTTGGATTCCAAAACGAATTCCAAATTTCTAAAAGGTTCGGATACACCTATAAATCTAATGATAGGTACCTCAAAAGTTGAAATCCGTTAAAAAACTTCGATGGAGTTCTCCGTACAGGAAGAGAATCCCTCCTTCTATTAAATATAGAAATGTATATTGATGGCAAATATGTAAATAGCACCCTATTTTTCTAAGTAAAATTTCTGGACAAGTCGATCAGCTTTTTTAAGGCCAGTGTGTTGTCGGCACCGTCCTTCAACATATCATTGGGAGGGCGCCTGAGATCCAACTACGATTTTTTTAACCACAACAACTTGAAAATACGCTGTTGGTACATAAAGAATGTAACGTGCTAAAAGAACCATAGGTAAATAAGTAACCTATGTTGCATATATCGTTAACAGGATTGCTACAATCATCAGACAAGAGTTCTCTGAGTCATAATCCTACCATCTAGCCATTCATCTATCCACATGGAAATCAATTGAAACATTTTTATCAGTGGGAGAGTTAAAATATAAAGGAATCCTGTAAAACTTGGAATCCCAACATCCAGAAGACCCAGGCATCTGTATACTTTGGAGATGCCAATCAGAAAAGGATTATATGCTAAGATGTAAGTATTGACACATTACTTTTATTTCCAAACTTTACCATGCATTATAGATCATTTATTGCTCTCTTCTCTTTGTGAAAATGTTCTAACGAATATAAACATTTACTTATAAATATATCACCGTTTCAAAATTGCTTCGGGGTTAAATTTATATAGAAATTTTCGTATATTGATGTTGCCGGTCATCTGTTTTTTTTTTTTTTTTTTTGGAGGAGACATAGGCAATTTTATTCACACTTGGTTATCTCATGTGTCTTCAATAAAGGTCACTGTGATATCTTTCAGAGTTATTGTCTGAATCCCAATATACATGTTAAAAGGTACAACTTTCTTAAGTTTTGTCCATAAGTGTATGTAATAAAAAATCTTATATCTCCATTTTGCTAACCATTTGTGCGTGTTTTATGATATTGATTTATATTTATGATATTTATTGTGCAACAGAATAATCACTTTGAATTGTCCCAAATATCTAATTCTATTTATAATACGGAACAAGTCTCTTGTAATTTAGAAATTGATATATTGTTTTAGCAGAGTTACAGAAATTTTGTATTTTCATTTCAAAATTTTCATGAGAGATAAATTAACAAATAAAAATAGCTCCCCCATTGATAATTTCCTCTATATTGAGGAAGTGTAAAACAAATTTCAACCACTCAATACTTTACAACCATTTTTCATGAACCGGCAGACACCGATACAATCTCTCCAATTAAATAATGTCAAACGATATTTTTAGGGGTGTAATTGCTGAGGCATTATGGGAAGGTTTCGCCACTTTCCATCTCTCTATTTATTAAAAAACTTACATAACCCTCAGTAGCAGCAACGTTGGGTGTTGTCTTCTACAGAACTTACAGTAGCCATTTATCATTTGGCCTAATTTGACGGGCGCAATCTTCGGTTCGAAATAAGATTTGTATCGCAACGTTTGTCATGGAATTCTGACAGAAGTGTTGCAGCTGTTGTAATGCTACATATCTGTACATATCTATATCGAACTGACTACAGAGATCGAAAAACGCAGTGTGACCATGTCGATTATTTACATGTTTAAATCTTCCTGATACCTGAAAATGCTATTTGATTGAAATACCTATCGTTCTTTGAAATGTGTGCCATATTTGCATAGCAGAATATTTACCTATTTGCACCATCAAAATCTAAGTCAAATTGAACGTTTGATTCTTTCAGCAATCTGTGTGAAGGCCTTGCGCCCAACGTTATGGCAGCAGAAACTTACGACACTCGGGCTCAGTCACGTTCGCCACTTATCGCCATATCTCCCGAATTTACATACCTCACTCGCTGATTGCTACCCTCGTTATTTATTTACGTTACGAAGGCGGCGCCGATTCCATTCAAATAATACATTGTGAAACTCCTGTCCGGTTTGATATGCAAATCAAAAGTAACTCTAATCATTACCGGCGATGTAGCTCTCTGGTTCCTAGCTTGTATTTGAAGGGGAATGCGGACAGACGAGGTCGTGGCACACTTGATCCAGATGTGTCGAGCGGGTGTCACCTCGGTCAACACTAGTTCTGGGAAAGTGAGAAAGATGCCCAAGTTCTCACCCTTCTTCTCTTTCTGGAGAGAAAGTGAGTTCTTAATTGTGCAGTCGATACTCGCACAATCTCTTCCCGTCACTCATCTCACGCCAGAGAGTGTTTCTCACCGTAATTACATATTTGAAAATTCAAGGAATTTATCGAGGCCATTTTATATATACACTCATAGACAAAACTTAAGAAAGTTGTACCTTTTAGCCTGTATATCGGGATTAAAACAATAACTCTGGAAGATATTTGTTACACAGTGACTTTTGTTGAAGACACACGAGATAACCAAGTGTGAAAAAAACTGCCTGTCTCCTTCCAAAAAAAAAGGACGACTGGAGACATATAAAAGACTTTCCACTTCTTTAAGTTTTGTCTATGAGTGTATATATACTTCAAATATTTAAAAGAACACCTTTTTTTTATTCACGACATGCCCTATGTTTTTGCTAAAACAATATTGAATATGATAAATGAGACATTCATTTTCAACAGCGAGAATCTATTGATGTAGTAGAGACCTCCGTGTGTCCAGTGATTTACACCCAGGATTACGTGTCATATCTCACTAAAAGGAAGATGCATCAAGGCCAGTAAGGCGCGGCCCTAACCCAAACATCCTGGATCGCATATGCAAATTGAAGTGTGCCGTGTTAATCCATCTCTACCCCGGTCGCCAACTTGACCTCTATTGGCAGGATCTTCTGGACTGGAAGTCATACCATAGTGACCTGGAAAAATAGGCAGAATTCTCTTCCTTAGCTTACATTACTCGGTCTGTGTAGTCTTCTTCTTTAGATATATTGAAGTAATTCTACTTTATTTAACTTGATTGTTCTCTCTTTATAAGTAGATCGATGATAAAATAATAATAACAATGATAAAAGTAAGGAAATCTTGCATTTGTGATGTCCAGATGGTAAATCGTCAACCGGACAAGGCCCCCTGTTCCACCTCTTTTAATCATACAAGGGAAGAGAAAATAGCGTAGCAATTCAACTATGTTAACCTGATAAAATGGATAGAATTCACTTATCCTTTTCTTCCTAGCTTTCTTACATAAACTTAACCTCGGAATAGGGATTTCCGTATAGTATTTAGCCCAAGTATAGTTCTATGACTACAATATATTGATCCCTAGCTTTGTTAAAAATAACATGGCTATTATGTGATCTGGACCTTCTGTGAAGTATTCAATTCGGTATTGTAGTAGTTCGCTGATCCGGTATATGGACCTTCGCTAAGTTATTTCTTAAGGCATCTCGATCTTTGCGGAACATGCCTTGAGGGGATGATCAGGTAAATATAGTGGGAAGTTTTACAGCAGAATACCTCGAACAACTTGATGTAAAGTTATGAACCAATACTACATGTGTGTGTGTCGCTACCTCAAGTAAATTATCGTGAAAATTGGCGACAAATGATTTCTAAATCAAATATGACAAATGATGATGATAAGCAGGGCAGCTTGGATCTCTCTTGGATTTGAGTAAGGTATTTCATGAACTTTTGGCAGCCCAATTTTGTCACTCGAATGTCAGGAATATACAATTTGTATAATCACCTGGAGTATTATCATGATTTTATTCTTCTTTTAAAGAATATGTATTATCACTGTTACTTTTTTTGTTTTGTCTCAAAACATTATCTCGATGGAATCTGTCCTTTTTCTGAACTTTGCAGTTCCCAGGATTGTATATAGGACTTGGGAAGATCCAAACTAGAATATTTCCCAATTTGTCTATTCGTCTTCTCTTATATCTTTGATATGCGTTCCAAATATTCAGATAATATGGTAATAAGGTCAAAAATGCTAGAATATTTAGGCCACTCAAGATTTTCTTGAAATCTAACCGCATCAGAAAGTGCAGGTAATCAAACGGGATTCGGGAACATTGGGGGTTACAATTTCAAACTACTTTATGCATATTTGTGCATATAAATTTACTTACTATTTGGGAGATATGTAGATACGTTAAGTATGCTCTACCCACCAGTCTACAGAAGATTTTTATAGCATCTTCTACCCACTAGTCTCGGGAGATTTGTATATCTGTAAAGAATGTTATACCAACCAGTCCAAGAGACAGGTAGATATGTAAATCATATTTACCTACCAGTCGGGAGATGTGTAAATCATGATCTACTCCCCAGTCGGGAGATTTGTAGATCTGTAAAGAATGTTATACCAACCAGTCCAAGAGACAGGTAGATATGTAAATCATATTTACCTACCAGTCGGGAGATGTGTAAATCATGATCTACTCCCCAGTCGGGAGATTTGTAGATCTGTAAAGAATGTTATACCAACCAGT
>CP092877.1:72017167-72037513 GCA_030710605.1 Cordylochernes scorpioides | reverse complement strand
TATAGACCTTCGTATTTATTTCTTAAGGCATCTCGATCTTGCGGTAAACTGCCTTGAGGGGCGATGATCAGTAAATATAGTGGGAAGTTTTTACAGCAGAAACCAACTCGAACAACTTGATGTAAAGCTATGAACAATTAACATGTTGTGTCGCTACCTCAAGTAAATTATCGTGAAAATTGGCGACCAAATGATTTCTAAATCAAATATGACAATGATGATGATTAAGCAGGGCAACTTGGATCTCTCTTGGATTTGAGTAAGTTATTTCATGAACTTGGCATCCAATTTGTCACTCGAATGTCAGGAATATACAATTTGAATAATCACCTGGAGTATTATCATGATTTTATTTTTCTTTTGAGGAATATGTATTATCGTTGTTACTTTTTTTTTTGTCACAAAAAACATTATATCGATGGAATCTGTCCTTTTTCTGAACTTTGCAGTCCCCAGGATTGTATATAGAACTTGGGAAGATACAAACTAGAATCATTTCTACTATTCGTCTTCTCTTTCTCTTTGATCTGTGCGTTCCAAATATACAAAATGCTAGAATATTTAGGCCAGCCAAATTTTACTGAAATCCAACCGTATCAAATAGTGCTGGTAGTCAAACGGACTCAGGAACATTGGGGGTTACAATTTTAAACTACTTTATTTTTTTTTTTGGACATCTTAAAACAACTTTCTATAAACATTAATCATGGTTTACTCTTCAGCATGGTCTGATTACTAGTATGGGATAAGTAACTATGTAAATCATGATTTACTTACTATTTGGGAATATGTAGATACGTTAAGTATGATCTACTCACAGTCTACAGAAGATTTTTATAGCATCTTCTACCCACTAGTCTCGGAGATTTGTAGATCTGTAATTTATACCAACCAGTCCGAAGACAGGTAGAATAGTAAATCATATTTACCTACCCAGTCGGGAGATATGTAAATCATGATCTACTCCCGGGTCGGGAGATTTGTAGATCTGTAAAGAATGTTATAGCCCACCAGTCCGAGAGACAGTTAGAGTCCTATTTACATGCTGTTGTGTGAAAGTGAAGTATTTTTCCCCGAAGAAAATAGGTAGATATGTAAATCATGATCTACTCCCCAGTCGGGAGATTTTCAGATATGCAAATCATCATTCGATAGAGATTGTAGAAGTGTGCGTGAACTATGATTCTGTTGTTGTCCCCCGGATTCGGTTGACAACGCGAGAAGAGCGCCTGACCAAGTTGACAGCCAGCCTCGCTCCCGGCGCCGGAGAAGTGGGGCACGCCTGGCGTCGAGATTAATCTGACACCTACATCCGCCTTTCTCAAGTCCGCACGGCGAGGAATTCCTAGACGTCACCCTAGATTCAAGTTCTTATATCAAGACATTCTGTCGTGCAAGATACATCTTTGTATCGGCGCCGAACGTTGTGCTTATGCAAGTTAAATTCTCGCGGAGTGTTGAAGTCCAGACGTCGAATTGCTCTTCCACTGCGGCTCCAGTTGTTTATGACGACAATCCCCAGCTCTCTTTCGGAGAAACTACTTGAATACAAATTAAGATGCTAAAATGTTGATGTTTTCTTTCCTCTTGTTAAAGTCATACAAAAATTGTGATACCATGCTTCTCAAGATGTTTAATGATCAGCAGAGGACTCTCCCGAAGGTTATGCAATTCTGCAACCTTGTTGCATTTACTTTGTATGTATTCCTTTTTTTTTTTGTATAAACCTCGTAGATCTTTTTTTGTTTCACATATCCCGTTGGTCTTCCTTTGTTGCATATATTCTCATAGGACTTCCTTTGTTGTATATACCTCGTAAGCTTTCCTTTGTTGCATAAATCTAATAAGCCTTTCTTTGCTGCATATATCTCTTAGGTCTTTCTTTGTTGCATATATCTCATAGGTCTTCCTTTGTTGCATATAGGTATGTGATGTCGCCAACATAAGTTATAAAACACATACAGAACCACGTGTTTAACCCTATCAAATGTCTTCATTTTGAAATATTTCATATGCACGCTTTATATAGTTACCTCTATCGTCTGAAAAAGCATGTGTTGAATAAACCAATAGAGTTCTTCTCTCTTGTTTCCTCCAGTATTACCAGGAACTCCTCAATGTGTCTCTGCCATATAAACGATTTGGAGATGGAAATATTGAAACAGCTAGAATCTTTACTATTAACGAGCCAGGCCCTTTCAATATTTTCCCTTCATCTGAGCAGAGATTCTAAAAATGTTCTAATATAAAAGGGGAGTTGAAATGTGTATATTATTTCAAAAACATATATTTATAGATGAACAAATATTTGTTTTTAATAATTAAACAACTTTCTTGAAAAATCATCTCTTTCAATCATTTTTTAAAATTAGAAGATAGAGAAATGTCCCAAAACGCCCATTCACGGAATGTGTGTTTTGATAACAATAGCCCTCTTCCTCAAAACAAAGTTAGTTTTAGAGAGACAAATAGGTATTTTAGAAGAATAAGGTCAAAAATCATTCAATATAATTTCGAATTTTAATTAATACTAAAACATCCTCATCCATCAGCGTTGATTCGTAGATAGAAAACAATGAATTTAAAACAAAATAATAATGTATAAATGCAATTTGGCCATACCGCCCTTCATTGAACAAAAAAATTAATTTCCGATAAATCATTTTGACCCTGGACTTGTGAGGAAATTCTCATTGGATGAAGCCTCGATTACAAAAGACGATTTCCGGAGAGAATGAGAAGAAGAATGTCATGCCCTCCCTCTATTTTAACGCCAGAAGACTTTTTTTTTTCTTCTTGTTCTTCTGTTTTATGAGTGATCGCGGCGCGGTAAATGTGAAATCCCAATCGACCTCAATTGATGAAAACTGTTTGTTTTATTTTTGGGTCAGGAACTGCGATATGAGAAAGATCTGTTTTCATTCGACAAGGTAATTGTAGGTTTGGGGAAGTAGACAAACCTATGCATTAACATCGAACAATTTTTTGAGGAATATCTTACGGGTATTTAACACAAATTGAGATCCTTCTGTATTTTCCTTCATTCGAACAATTGAAATTGGAACAGAAGACAGCATTTTTTTACTACTTTTGGTTATTAAAAGTATAGAAAATTTCTAAATCGTGTATACCCTGGTGATAACACATCTTCTCTTTCACCGAAACGTCCGTACATAATATAGTTCGATTTATTTGCCTTAATACATTTTTAATATGCATATTAAATCCTAATTAAGCCCTCTTAAAACCAATATATGAATAAAAGCATTCAATCAAAGTCGTGTGCAAGTCAAGCGTAGCTAAATGAAAGCCCAATATGATAATATGAAAAAGAGAGAGTCAGATATGCAAATTAGACCAAGCGATTGGCGTAAACAGTAAGAGGAAAATAAGAATGAGGTTTGAGTTGGAATAAATAGAAGTTTCAGACTTGTTGCAGACTAATGAGAAGGATGTCAAATGAACAGTTAAAGCAAAATGGTCTCAGTAAAGAAGAATATTTAAAATGTAACACTAATTCTGTAAACTTTATTCAACTACCGTGGACTAATGAATTGAAAATTCTAGATTTAAATTTTACTATTATATTTCAATCATATTATAATAGTCTAAATATAAAGGGGTCGGTGGAAGGATTATCTAAAACCGTTGGTTTTCGACCGCTACAACCTGGTTCGATTCCCGCATTGGGCACTTTTTTCTGATAAAAAAAAAAATGCTCCAATGGCCCCCGATTCTTGCAAATGTCCAACCCCACCAACGAGTGCAAGTAACCAAACGGTTTCTGGCACATTTGTAAGTGCAAAGTCGAGCTGCTTTTCATCTGTGTAGACATGTGGTGCACCTACAGTAGTAAGAGCAGTCGCCTACTTCTACCCACCATGATTATCATGGCCTGTACCACGTGTTAGGGATAAGCAAAAAACATTTTTTTTAATAGTGTAAATATTTAATCGACTACTCTGCAAAAAGGTTTATTTTCCAAATGTATTATAAATAGAAAACTTTGGAGTTTAAGAACACTTCTACAGGTATTTCTTCCAAATATATACAGTTAAAATAAATATTTGTACACAGCTCGCGATTGGACTCGAGGCAATCAGACCCGCATATATTAGTGGTTAATTATATTAAATATTATTTATATTTCTCTCACAAAACGATAAAAATATTATTTTTAATATGCAAATAATCAATACTTATTTTCTGTATAAA
The DNA here is from genome assembly GCA_030710605.1 of Cordylochernes scorpioides. Taxonomy (NCBI): domain Eukaryota; kingdom Metazoa; phylum Arthropoda; class Arachnida; order Pseudoscorpiones; family Chernetidae; genus Cordylochernes; species Cordylochernes scorpioides. Next base: position 72,033,298 of record CP092877.1, on the reverse strand, counting down.
TATTACTTTAAAAGGTACTTTTTTTCCCACTTTCTCTCTTTAATACGAGAAATGATTTGTATATAAATATATTTTTTCAAAACATAATAGTTGAAGATATACACGCAAATATCAACACAGTATCTATTGTGTGTTTTGTAATGAATTGTACAGAGCAAAGAAAGTTGGAGAAAACACCAACCATATATTTGCATACAGTTCCCTATTTTACGCATATTTCCCTATATTACGCATATTTATAAAATAAATTAGGATAACAAAGAGAGAGAGGGTGACATAAGTTTAAATACAATTAAATAAACAAATTTGCGTAAGAGAAAGCTTAACGATGATACTGATGACCCTCTAATATTTGCATATTCGTATGTTGATTTTAGAAGTTGTCTGTTTACAGCTTTCTATCCATAAGGTTTCTTTACAAATCCATTCAAAATTTGCATATGTACTCATTATTTGCCAAAGTTTTCAATGATATGGCGTTTGTGTGTTGTGTTCAGGAACACATTGATGATATGCAAATACGTCCTTAAGAAAGTAAATTATGAGATAATATTTAACAATAGAATATATTTGTTTACTTCATCAGTTATTAATGATATTGGATAAAAACTCTCTTTTATGGAGATTATATAAACATCGTGTCAACCGAGAGTTCTTGAAACAAACACATTAAAAAATTTTGGTTAGTAAATAATGCGAAAATTTACCTTATTCCTTTTGTTGGTTGCATGTTATTTGTAAAAGTCTTCGTAGAGAAAAAAAATTCTAAAAAGTTTTCGAATCAATTTAAAAATTTCAATTAAAATGTAAAAAAAAAAAACTCCCCGGCGGGAATCGAACCCCGGTCGCCCGCGTGACAGGCGGGAATACTAACCACTATACTACCGAGGAACTGGTTTTAAATCCCTTAATATCACTAAATAAATGAAATATTAGAGTTTTTTATATTTTAGTTAAATTAAGGTATTCCTATTTCATGTATTTATTTAAAAGCCACATGTTACAGAACGGTGAATTGCCAATACCAAGTCACTGAGCCTCCAACTTATGTTTAAGCTTTAGTTCCCTTTCTTCACCATATTCTCCTACATGTTTTCTTATAAAATAACCTGATAATAAATCCATATAAATATGCGACGTTTTACTACCAGTATCAAATACCTTCTTGTAGTATTGAACTGTTTCTTCTCCAAACCTGTGGAATTGTTGCAAAGTAGTTTCTTTTTTTTTTCATCAAATGATAGATTAGGGTGACTTATGCGTGCGCATGTGGAACAAACTTCTCTACAGCAACCAACCTTCCTAAAGTGACCACTTTGAATATGAGATGAAGGAAGCTCAACTACATATGTGTAGACCATGCTGGTAGATAACAGGTAGATTACCTCGTTTCTTGGCCTGGTTACTTTGGGAAACATATACAACTGACAATTAAAATAATTTCATTGACATCAATACATGCAAAAGTGCACACTCTACACTATTTTAAAAGATAATCATATATACATAGTTTGGTTAGTAAATAAGTTAATGCGAAAATTTACCTTATACCTTTGGTATGATTGCATGTTATTTGTAAAAGTCTTTGTAGAGAAAAAAAATCTTAAAAAGTTTTTGAATTAATTTTAAAATTTCAATTAAAATGTGAAAAAAAAAAACTCCCCGGCGGGAATCGAACCCCGGTCGCCCCGCGTGACAGGCGGGAATACAAACCACTATACTACCGAGGGAACTGGTTTTAAATACCTTGATATCACCAAATATCACATAATAAAATCGCCGTAGTGAAATCTCTTACCAAGATAATAGAAACACATCACTCAAATAGAAATAGGGCAACAGAAGAAAGAAATAGAATTTCAAAGAATTGATAAATAATAATTATCCTAAAAAATTTATTGAAAAACATTTTCATAAACAAAGAGCTATACCTTCAAATAATAGTCGTGATCAGTCTCAAAAAAGATATTGCTCTATTCCATATAGCTACGGCTCAGAGAGAATTGCCCGAATTTTAAAGAGATATAATATAATTACAACATATCAATCTGCACAAAAATCTACAACAAATCTTACGCCACTCAGATACAAAAAATATTTCAAACCAAGAAAATACAACCAATGTAATTTACAAAATTCCCTGCCAAACATGTCAAGCTACATACATTGGAGAGAACAGGTAAATCACTTAAAGATCGTATTAATCAACATAAAGCAGCTTTAAAAAACTACAAACCATTATCCCTCCTAGTTGACCACTCCCTAAATAATAGCCATATACCTGATTTCAAACAAGCATCAATTATATACAAAAATATTACAGAAAAGCATTGTAGACTATTTTTAGAAAGTTTGGGCTTCTGCCGAAGATAAACACAGTATAAACAGAAAAATTTATTTTCCAGAAATTTATAAAGAATTCATATCATAATTGATTGTAAATAACTATGTATATACTTTTAATTTTCTCATTTATTTCCCTTAAAATTTTATCATTAATTTAGAATTAATATGTATGCACACAATTATTTACGGTTACACTGTTATATATAAATCTCTATTTCAAGCACAATGTGTAGACAAAATAATAATAATGGTATTTATCTGTAATATTATATATAATTATTAGCTGTATATATATACTGAATGTAATGTTTAAGTCAAAGATACAATTCTTTCATTGGCCTTGTAGAACGAGAGTGGTGTACACGTGCGCGCATGCTTTAGTGAAAACACAAACATCCTCGATAAAGAGAGGCGAGTTGCCCCTCGAAATATTGGAACAATAAATCCATTATAAATCCAATATATGCATCTTTTTTTAAAATATAATTTTAAAATATACATAGTGTGATCAATAATTTACAGGAATGTTAAATATTTAAATAAATACAAAAGTATAATAAAGTTTTATTTAAAATTTCTCAAAATAATCATTGTCACTATCTATACACTTGTTCCATATTTTTTTCCAGATATCAAAACACCTCTGAAAATCCTCATCTTTGAGGCTTTTCAAAATATTCTTCGTATTCTCCTTTATTTCAGGTATTGAGTCAAATCAACGTCCTTTTAAGACATTTTTAATTTAAGGGTTAAGGAAAAAGTCGTTTGGAGCAAGGCCAGGAGAATAGGGTGGCTGGGGTAATAAAGCAATTCCGTTTTTAGCCAAATAGAGTTTTACAGTGACGGCCGTATGTGGCCGTGCGTTGTCATGATGCAAGAGCCAATTTTTTCCGATGCCATTTTCGGGTCGTTTCTGACGCACAGCCTCCCTTAAACGTCACAATACATCAAGATAGTAATGTTGATTAATGGTCTGACCCTCGGGCACGAATTCATAGTGTACCAATCCCTTTACATCAAAGAAAGTGATAAGAAGACAATCTTCGATTTGATCATCCTTGCTTTCTCTCGCTTGTTCGACCATCTTTAAATTGTGCAAACCATTCAAATGTCCTCGATTGTGATAGGGCATCTTCTTTAAAAGCCTGTTTCAACATTTGAAATGATTCGGAAGCTGTTTTCCTTAATTTAAAGCAAAACTCTATGCAGACTCGCTGTTTTTCAATACAGTCCATACTGAAGTTAGAAAATGTTTTGATATACTCGAGCTTATAAATTCGAAAAAACGTGAACGCGTGCGTCTGTGTGATCAATTCTTTTTCTACGCGTTGATAAATGTTTTATCTATAAGGTCCTTATAAAATTATTTCATTATTTTGAATATTTTACGTGATCCAGTCTCATTCATGAAAATTATTGATCACACGTTGTATATGCATGATACTATGTACAATGAATATGGCTCCTCTGCCACCGCTGCAGAGTTTGGTGGAGAATCACCAGCGGGTCTCCAGCGACACTACATATTTCGCGATCTACGGAGAATGCGTAGATCGCGTGATTCGCCAAAACTTAGAGCGACTTCATGCGTCTTAACTATTTCATGTCTTAACAAATTATTGCTTTGTGAGTGTGCACACCTACGTTCACATGCGATCACATGAGAGAGATATGACGCACTGACCCCAGCACAGTGACAGTGCAGTATTCCCCGCACAGTGTCCAATTAGATGGGACAATGTTGTCCGAGTCTCAGTTGACATATAGGTTCCGGATATGGTGTACGTTCCATCCATACTTGATGTGGATGGACTTCCGGCCTTCTTCGCAGTCAGGCCGACGGACCACAACGGCCAACAACACATTTCATCCAGTGAAACACAGCTCTACTAGATGATTAAGTCAGCCAATCCATTGAAAATACTTATTCTCTAACCAGGGGATATCTTAAGCTTTAAAATGAGATAATTTAATTTGGAAAAAATTGCTTTCTTTCTAAATGCCTACTTATCAACCATGATAAGATTGGTTTGCTATATTTACAATAGATGAACTACAAATTGGATGCTTTAAAGTTGCTATTTTTGAAATAGAAGGCTGGTTGTGTGAACATAATCGAGAGTTTTTTAAAAAAGAAACCATAACATTTTTATTAATATCTTCAATTTATATAATTTGTGGGTGTATATTACGGTGGAATGAGATTGCAATTGCCTTATACTGCACAAGTCAGATAGAAGCAATTCAACTTTGCACTTGCAGAATGCCAGTGTTCCATTTGGCTACTTGTACTCATTTGGTGGGGTTAAATTTGCGCAATAAATAGTTTCCATAGAAGCAGTTTAGTTTTATCTGCGAATGGTTCGGTTCCAAGTTACTTACAGCTCAGTCTCTCCATTGTTTCATGGATCTCCATTATAGAAAGAGCCAGGAATCCTGGGTTGTCAAGGAGACCGGAAGTGCCAGGAAATCATCCGAGGTATGCAAATATATAACTTGAGGATGCAAACGCACGACTTGTGACGAGGTATTGGGGACAGAGCTCCCCCGGAGAAAAATGAAGGTTTACCGCTGCTACATACACTCTGCCAGATTTACATATTTGGTTAACTCTACCAATTTGAACCTTAAACTTGTAGTAAAAACTCTGGGAATGTATAACAGGGGGAGACTGTACTACAGTATAAAACTTGAGTGCTTCTCAAAATGGAGATTTAAATTGCCGTTAAGATATTACTTTCAAACCCAACTAAATAAAGCATGTCTGACGTTTTGGTATGCAAATAGGAACACTTGCATAAAGGATCTGCAGAGTTACTTGAGAGAGACGTGTATGTAAATAACTAGAAACTTCTAGAACGATTTAGTTAGCCAAGAACTCTTGCGTACTAGCGCCATCACCTAGTCATTGGCAGGAGTGAGCACTGGAAGTATCACACAGCTCGACTTTGTATCTATACGGTGTCAGAGCCCCCGTTTGGTTACTTACACTCTCAATTGAGTAACATCTAAAAATTCCCGATAAGTCCAAACAATAGAAAATTGGATCTATTCGATTAGAACAAAATGGAGAGTTTCTGGTGCCTTAAACGGTCGTTTTAGGTATTCAGAACTTGAGCTCGCACTCTGCAAAGTAGTTTTTATACATGTAAAATTATCTAAATGATTCTTGCATGAGTCCAATCCCACCAGTGAGTGCAAATAACCAAACAGAGAGCTCTGGCTTCTTGTAAAAGCAAAATTCGAGCGGCTTCTACATATTCACATTTGCTGTGTGCTGAGAGTATAAGCAGTCGAAAACTCTTATGATTACCATGACATATATCATCTAATTCCATTCAAAAGAGCGTACTTTGATTTGTGAAAGAAAATATATTTTTTCCAAAATGTTGCTTTTCTTTTACAGATCCAGGTAGCCCTTTTTATACAATAATATTCAATAGATCACCTTTTGACTCAAACATACGTACCATCTGTGTTACACGTAGGGATGTCACACCCAGATTTCAGAACACCGAAAGATTTCCTTCTACATTAGTAGCGTTAAACACTATATATATGGGGGGAAATAGTACAAATGTGATATTGTATTGGGATAAGGTGCATAAATTATGAAAAAGGCAAATGATGATTGCGATTATGAGATGGCGCAAGCCATCAGCAACTTTCAGTTGCACGATAAGGAGATGCCTTTTCATACTTTATATATATATATTGGTGTTGGTTGTACATACAGGACTGGCGCCCAGGAAACTCCCTTGTATATCCGGCGAGAACCAAAAGTTGAGAGAAATTGGTGACCTATTAAAAAAAGAAAGAAAGAAAAGCCGCTTTTCCACTTCCTCAATTAGAAACTTCCAAAATAAAACTTCTCCGATAATTTATTAACGATATTTGACCAGGAAATGAATGGTGATAATTGCCCGATCTATTTCCGTGTGAGGGAAGCACGTTCGCTGACTGCACATCACACGCACGTGTGTGCTGCTTACTTCTACCCTGTTCCATCTCAGGACCTTCTATACCATATTTTGGTACAGTACTTATCATATCCTCGCTGGATGGTCCGGATAGGCGATAGGGAGAGGCTTGTTCTCTGCGTGGAGGACTGGGGGGGCATACATGGTAGAGATCAGGGTCAGCTAGAGCCAAGTTAAAAATCTAATCATGACAAATGTTGCTCTAAATAAATCACTATATCAATCAATTAAATCACTGAATCTCCTCGCTGGACAGCACTCTCGATCAATAGAAATTAAGAATAAACATGGGTCGATGTGTTTGTTCCATGTAAGTTTCCAACAATAGTTAACCTATCTCCGATGAATTTTTTTGTTGGAACAAATATTCGTCATAGTATCCTCTCTAGAATATTCAAATTAACTATTTTGCATATTTAAGTTTAGGAGGAACATGATTATGATAATTGAATTAAATAAATTTAAAATATTTTCAGAGTTTTTTTATTAAAGATGTTGAATCTCAAATTGCAACGCCACCTCGCCAATTGGAGGGATTTGCGGAAAATGATTCTCTTATATTTCTCTAGATCATAAAGAGAGGATTATTATGATAATAATATGTTATACATTTTTCTATCATCATCATTATCATCCGAAAGGTCTAAAACCGATATAACTAATAATAAACTTTTGTTAAATATAAGAATAGTTTGGCGCAAACTTTCACTTGAACATTGTCCGGAAAAAGTTGGGTCATTTTTGTAGTGTCCAATAAAATATTTCTATATAAATAAAATATAAGGATAAAAGACACATTTTAAAAAGTTTATTGTAGTTTTTTGTGTGCTTAATTTAAAAAAGCATTTAAAATATATATTTTTAAATGTAAGATAGCCTAGTAGTATAACTGTAGATATTCAAAAACCAAAGGATTTGGGAATCAAAACTTGCCTGATGACCATTACAAAAAAAAAAAAAAGTTGCTTTAATGACCCTTGATTCTTGCATACTTCCAAACTCGCTAGTAGCTGCAAGTGACAAAAGAGGAATTTCAGGTGCAAATATCTAACTGACTAACAGTCCCACCGCGCTCATCATGACCTATACCAAATTTACATGTGACAAGATAAAAAGAAGGTCGGTGGCGGGTTTTGAACCCACGACACTTCGATCTGCCAAAACATGCTACCTAACCTCTAAGTTAGACATGACCTCTAGAAGTGACCCACGCCATCGTAGGCGTCTCTTCTTGCTAAACGCTCCATGATTATCTATGATTGGTTTGTTCTTTTTGACCAATAGGATGACGATTGCCTATCTTTCACCATCAAGTGGATGTTTTCTTTTTTTTTCTGTTCTCATATTTGGTCTAGAAAGTGTGTGAACATAAAATAAGTTCGAACCTCCTCCCACTTGGTGAATTTTTCTGTTTCATAATAGAGTGACCAACTGGACGTTTGGTTCCTGAAGAAATACAAACCAAACAGGGGACTTTTGTAATTTTTAAAATAAAAATTTATTTGTAAATATGAAAGCACACGCGCACTACAATACCTAAATAAGGCAAGATTACGATGGTATTGTTTCATAATGTATTTTAGAATCGTCAATAAAACGATAGCGCTAAAATCGTTAAAAATTAAGTTTTTCGGACGCCATATCGATGCGTTTAGAGTTAATTTTCTGCCAGTACACGACATTATTGATACAATTCCACGTTTTTTTATTCCTTCTGATTTAAAAATAATAATAATTTCGTTATATATATAAAATTATTGAGAATGATCGCCTTTCCCTTTTTAAAAATTCCCAAAAACAATGTATTTATTAGAATATCAAAGAATATGACCCACACAGCACCAGCTTTGGCAAATTGCGACAAATAAGCTAACCTCGGACTCTAGTACTCATCTCTAGTACAGAGGCGGCTTCGATTCCAAAACTCCTTTTGTAGGATCACCCGAAATTACCAAAGAGATGTCTTACACTCATGGAGACAAAAACTTAAGGAAGTTTTACCTTTTAGCCTGTATATCGGGATTCGGGATAAGATATTTTATACACAGTGACCTTTATTGAGACATACGAGATAGCCAAGTGTGAACAATATTTCCTCTTGTTGTTGTCGTGTACAATGAAGAGCCTCAGATGTCTCCATGCATCTCTATCACAGCAGCAGCAATGTCCACTATCTTGGAATATTTCCTCTGTATCCTTAAAAAAAAAAAAAAAAGAAAAAAAAAACAGACCACCGGCGCCTCGAAGACTTTCCACTTTCTTAGGTTTTGTCAATGAGTGTAGCTAGTGAAGTGGCAGGGTCGATCTTAGACCGAAAATATTGTAATATGGTTGGAGGATGATACTCATTAGCTAATGAAGACATTAAGACATGAATGTTTCTTTTCACAAATAAATCAAACTTATACTGTCCTTACTGCGACGAAAAAAAATATTTTTAATGTCTTCATTCATTATATATAGATGGCGCGTTATTGTTTTGTATTCATTAGCAAAGAGACGCATTTCCCTTTCCAAAAATGCAGCAAAGTCATGCAATCTGTTGTGACATCTTCTTTGATATGAATCTCGCGTTCTGTGCAGAGAATAGCAACACACTGCAGTGGTGCATAGTGCATTTTTTAAAAGGGAGAAAGAGGCTATTTTTCTCTCGTGAATAGCAACCTTCCATTAAATTACAATGTACACTTTAGAACGTGTGAGCGAAGACATGGTTAACCATGGGATGGCAGGCAATAGCTGGACACACTCTCCGTACTCACACATAGTTCAAGCAATATTAACAGCAAACAATTTGAAGGTAGACGCGGAACCAACTAACGGATAATGCAAATGAGCTTGACGGCCATTATGGGACTGGTCTTTGTCACCAAGTGGCGGTAGAAGATGTCACTTGGATCCTGAATGGTTCCTTTGTCCACCTCAATTCTCGCTCCTGATTGGTTTCATCATCATTTAACCAATCAGAGAGCTGCCAGCACATCTTGAATGAATGGCTTGAGAGACTACAATTCTGTCTCAACAATTAGCGGCTTCTTCAGGAGAGAAAGAAGTATTATTATTATTTTTGTCCCCCAAGTACACACAAATGGTCCAGGCCATCATAATCATGGTGATGGGTTTGTGACTACCTATACTGGAAATATGCCACATATCTATACACGAAGAAGCAGTTCGACTTTTGCACTTGCAAGGTGCTTTTAGTATGCTTTATTGAGTTAAGGTATTGGTTAAGAAATTAGAATAAATATCATACTTTATATTTTATACACTCATGGACAAAACTTAAGGAAGTGGAAAGTCTTTAATGTCACTGGTCGTCTATTTTTTATTTTTTTTTGAAGGAGACAGAGGCAATTTTTTTGTTCACCCTTGGTTATCTCATGTGTCTTCAATAAAGGTCACTGTGTATCAAATATCTTTAAGAGTTATTGTCTGAATCCCGATATACATGCTAAAAGCTATAAATTCCTTAAGTTCTGTCCATGAGTGTATATATATTTTTTTCTGAAAATAGAGCAATCCATATTTAAATCATTAGATAGTAAAAAGGCATATATTGGATTAAATAAAAGATTATTTGCCAAAATTTCGACTGGCTGAACGCCAACCTTTATCGAGGCATTACATTTTTGTATCCAATATATGCCTTCTTACCATCTAATATATATTATTATTATAATTAAAATGTTGATTAAAAGTAATTTTAACTGTTAAATCAAGAAAATTTTACCACAACGCGTTTCGAGCTGTTAATCCTTGTCAGGAAAGTAGGGCCACTGTTATATACAGAACTACGCGATAAGAACTCGACTCACCTCGACCAATATACAGGGAGTCGCCATGAAAAAGAAAAAAAAATCCCAACAAATGACTGCTACACGTTTGCATAGAAATCATGAAAATACCCGTTAGCTAGTGCCCTCACTTTTGTACAAACTATCCATTTGTCGACAATATTGCAAGTTTCTGTGATAAATTAATTGTTAAAACTTTACCCTAAAATTTCTTGTATGACTCGTCAAAAATCCATTTAGCCTTTAAAATATTTCGAAATTAAAAGTTGATAACTCTTTGATAACCAGCGAATTTCAGAACAATAGTTGAACCACGACGTAACTCTGAACTAAAACCAACTTTGCATATCATAGTGACTTCTTTTGGTAAATCTACAGCCAGTCAGTGCTATATTACTGCTACCTAAATCCATCACAGCGGAGAAATGTTAAAAATATATAGACCCATTGTACCAAACCCTTTTTGCATATGCCTTGGAATTGATCAACAGAAAGGGCCAATAAGTCTTATCCACAACAAGCACGTCGATTACTCAACATAGCTGCCCACCACATTCGCCTGACTTATCGCCTACTCTTTTTTCAAGTATCTCGACAGCAGCTTCTTGAAGCAGGATTTGATATTCGACAGAATGATTACAAACAATCCTGTTTGGTCAAACTATGTAGATTTTATTAGTTTTTCTTCCATAAATACAATTTTGCTTGAAGTAGTAAATTGCATTTGAAAGTCATTTTTGCGCCAACCCATATGAGGGTTATGTAATGACTTCACTTCAATGAAATAGACTTCACAGTTTTTCCTACCCATACATGTTCGTAACTCTCCAACCAACATGTTATTCATTTGATTAACAAAATCTTCTAAAGCGTACGGGCATAGTCAACTACCCAGGCTATCGTTCTATCCTAAGTACGAAAATGAAAATTTCGTTGATTCTCAATTTCATTTGTTGCTCAGGTCATGAATGGCATCAGGGAAAATTATTTCTTGGAATATTATCCAAGTATATTACAGACCTGGCTAGAAAACCCAAGGAAGATAGCCGTCTGAAATATTTGGTATTGGAAACCTAGTGCAAGTGTATCGTGTAAGTTCGGTACTGGAAAACCCCTGAGGATTGGCACATTCCCCTTCAAACCCTGCCGTTTGATTGACACACCGCGGCTTTACCCATCTCCTGAGACGCGTTTTTCCCGGGATGCTTACTTTCAACGGGGAAGTTGGTTGTTTGTTTTGAAACTCTTCGCCACTAGTCCATCTTCGTCAAGTCACCCAGGCTTTCTCGATTTCCCATTGCTTCGTCTTATATAACGTTACCATTATTTTGGTCATTATGTTGCAAGCATTTTACATGGTTGTAAAACCTCATTATAGCAATTTTTTCCCGTTCTAGTTCAAAAATAACTTTGTAAGGTACAACTGAAAAAGATCAACCTAGCTTATGATATTTATAGTGGACAATATATACAGGTTCTTCACATTTACAGTGTATTTACATACTAGAAGGCCATCCCTATTTGGTCAATTAGTCAGTCAGTGTATTTACATATTTACAACGTTAGAGCTATGTGGTGGGGGATCTTGGATTTAGAATGTTCTTTCTTCTATAAAATGTGCTGTTCTACTAATTTAATTTGTTCTGTGACCACATGTTTGCAATTTTTAAATGAAAATAACGAGTTGATAAACAAAAATTCAAAACACTAATCGAAATTTTATTTTATTTTAAACCAATTCTTTCTTCATTTTTGACCCTCTCCTACATACATTCGTTATTCTAATCAAAACTATATTTAGAATTTTGTTGAATTTTCACAAAAATGGCAATAAATTCATTAATATAAAAAGAAGTTTATTTAAAATATCCGATATTAAAAATGAGCTAGTGTAGTGCGTGTTTAAGATGTTTCTACATTTACATACAATAAAATTATTAACCTGCTGGATTTTTGAGATTCAGAGACCCGGGTCATCTCTGTACCATTGTAGTTTCTGTTGTTTGAAGGGGTTCCAGTTTAAATTGACTTTAGTAAGTGTCGCTCACAAAGGGAAGCCTACGTTTTACATTAAACAACTATTTACAAGGAATAATTCATCATGTATACATATTATAGATTATCTATATAATCACACACTTTGCATACATTTATTTATTTATTTATTTAACAGTTGGGAGAGACACGCCATATCCACAATTTGGATAATTGCGTGTATATTTTAAATGATATACAATTAATACAATTGAACATTGGAAATCATTAAAATTAAACGTTCAATGTCAAATTTTACATATAGCAATTATAAGTAGTAGCTTGAAATATGTACAGTCAACGCTTTCGCCTCAAAATATACATCCTGCAGAATCTATTAAACTTGATGTATTGGTCTTTATTGCAAGCAGTTTGTTTTGTATTAGTCAGGTAAAGTTGGTTTTCTTCCCTTAGATCAGAAGTTAATGGACAGTCTATCAGAAGATGTTCAGGGGTTTGTTGTTCGTTTCCACAAGTGCATGCAGGTGAACCAATTTTGCCAATTCTAAACAAATGTGTGTTGAAGTCACCATGTCCAGTAAAAAATTGAACGTTATAGAAGTTGAGTTGAACATAGTTAGGAATTCTTGAAGTATCAAAGAATCCCTTGAAATTATCATTGGCACCTCCATAGTATTCCTCAAATTTCTGGTTTATAAAATTAGATATCATTTTTCTTTTAGTTGGGTCTGATTTTTTGTATCCAATATTCATTTTTAGTATATTTGTTTCAATAAAATCCGTGAGCTTTGGTGTTCTAGCAACAATATGAGTACAGTTTGAAGATGTTGAATTATAAACCTGTGTACTGTGCTTCAAAATTTTGTACTGCAGAGAATTTAATTTATCTTTGACTTTTTTGGGTATAAAGTTGTTCCAGATCGTGGAACCATAAGTTAGTGAACTTCGAAACAGTGTCTTATAGAGTTCTATTCTTCTTTTACTGTCCAGTCCCCATGCTTTCCCGGTTAATCCAATTAGGTATCCACTAGCTCTATTTGTCTTAGTAATAATCTCATCAATATGGGGCACAAAATCCAATTTGTTTTTATTTCTATGATTTTTAAAAGTTATTCCCATAATCTTCAGTTTTTCTACCCGATTGGCAGTGATAGTGTTAGGAATTTTTGCAGCTATTTTGCTATTAAACAAGTATAAGATTTTCGTTTTCTCTTCAGATACGGTCAACTTATTGTTCCCACACCAGTCTAATATTCTCCCCATGACCTTTCCTGTTGTATTCCGAAGTTCTGTCAAGTTGTTTCCCCAACATATCACAGTTAAATCATCCGCATAAGCAATGATTTCACTGTTTGATTCTGAATAGTTATTCAATAAATCGTTTAGAATAATATTCCATATTGTAGGGGATATAGGCCCACCCTGTGGACATCCCTTGCTTAATTTTTTGTGGGTTTCATTTGATGAGTATCTAAATCTCACTCTTCTATTATTAAGAAAAGACTGTAGTAGTTTTATTATTGAAGCTTGAACGTTGTCCTCATCTAGTCTTTTCAGCACCATCGGCCACCATGCATTGTCGAACGCTCCACTTATATCAACTGCGATTATAGCTGTATATTCTTTGTTTTTATGTTCTAGAGCTATTTTGACAATTTCATTTAATGCAGAGATAGTAGATCTTGATCTTCTAAATCCATGTTGACGATTGTTAAGCAGATTTGAGTCTTCATAAAATTTTATTAGTTTGTTGTTAATTATTTTTTCAAATATTTTGGAAATGTTTGAGTTGAGACAAATGGGTCTGTAGCTTTTATAAATTTTCATGTCTGTTTTACCTGGTTTGGGAATAATTATTACCTCAGATTTTTTCCATTCATTCGGATAATAATTTAAATCTAAGCATTTTTGAAAAAGTTTCACCAGTATTGGAACTATTAGTTGTTTAGTATGTTTTATCATATTGTTAGAAATATTATCAATTCCAGGCGTTTTCTTTGAGTTTAGCTCATCAATTATTCCATTTACTTCATTAGGCGTTATTATTATATTTTCTTTATTATGAAATCCTAAAGTATAGTTCCTTATGTTTTGTGGAAGGTTGTGTCTTCATTATCTCTATCATCGGGGAAAAGGTTGTTCAAAAGTTCTACTGTGTGTCTTCTGGAATCGTTCTTCATCTTTATTCACTTCTAAGATTTCCAAAATGCCCTTTCGGTTAGAACCGTTTTTAATATTTTTGTATACCCTGTATAAATTTCCATATGGGTTTTTTGATTTGATGTCCTCTAAGAAAAACCTCCAAGACATTCTTTTAGCCTTATTTATTTCCCTGACGTATTTGTTTCTTGCACTTTTATACTGTTGTTGAATATGGATAGAGGGATTTTTGCCCGATAATAGGAGTTACGGAGGTATTTACAATAGCTCTCAAGGCGTGTCAAGTCCGCGTTCCACCATCTGTTTATGTTGTTTTTTATTTGTTTGTTTTTTCTTAGTTTAAGAGTATTATACGCTGCTTCAATGAGCGTGTTCGAAAGTTCTTTTACCGCGCTATCGACGTCTTTCCTTGTATTTGCTGTATCTAAAAAGTTTTCAATATTATTTTGATCTATTTTAATGAAATTCTGGGCAAAATTTGACCAGTTCGCCTTTTCTTCACTGAATTTCCATGTGGAATAATTAGTATCTGTGGTGAAATTGTCAGTTATATGTACTTCATAGATTATTGCTACATGATCAGAGATCTGCGATATTTGTTCTGTGTGCCAGTCTCTGATAGCTGCTATTGCTTGTTTGTTAGTCAGCGTCAGATCAATCACACTAGCATTTCGACATGTAGTGGATTTATTATTATGTATGATTAAGTTCGTTTCGTCAATGATGGGGATCAATCTATGCCCATTGTAATTTTTTGTAGAATCATACCATAATGGCGATCTGGCGTTAAAGTCACCACTTATAATTAGGGGCGTGTTTATAAATGTTTCAGTTAGTGATCTGAAGAATGTTTCGTGCTCCTTTCTCATAGAATTGGGGTGAATATAAATATTTGATATAGCAATTTTCTTACTTTCTGTTTGTATAGAAATGGTTGTGGCGAAGGAGTTAGTGAATTCTTTTATTAGTTTAATTTGTAACGCATTGTTTCTAACAATTATTGCTGTATTTATATTTGGACTGTTTTCCTGATGATATATTATATTGTTTCCTGGAAAAATTATGTCTTCTTTTATTTTATAAGGCTCCTGAATCCGAATTAAGTCTGTGTTTATGAATTTTTTTGATGAATATAGTTCACTCATGCAGGTATTGCTTTTCCTAGCATTTTGTTGAATAATTTTAATTCTATCAGTAGCTGTGTTTCTTCCATTCATATGCATTCAAATGGTGTTTTAATTATTGTTCTCCTCTTCTTGAATTGTTGAGTAATCGGTACGCTGCATCGTGTTTTTAATCTCTCTTTCGTAGATCGGGCACGCTTGGGTATTTGGTTTATGATCTAAATTTCCGTTCTTAAAATATGGGTGCTTGCAGCAATTGCTGCATCTTATTATTTCGGAGCAGTGATGCTGTCCTTCCATTCCACATTTTACACATTTCTTTATATTTGGGCAGTTTCTGGTCCGATGTCCAGGGTGGAATAAATAACAGTTTTGGCATTGATCAACAAGCACTTTGTCCCTAATATCGCACCGTTGGATATCAGTATATATTTTGCCAAGTTTTTTAATAATAGCATAGGCCCCCGGGGAGACCCTCAGAACTACATCTTGCTCAGCCTTTACAGATTTAATAGGAAATAAGACCTTGATCTCATTATTTAGTCCAGCAAGTTCTGGGTTCATAAAGACATTAAGACATGTAAATGATTAATTTTTTGAAACCGTAACTAAATACTGTCAATACAAGTGCATTAAAAATAACCTTATTTATTAATGAAAAGTTTTTTAATAACCTCCTAGTATATCATTATAATTAAAGTTATTTTATTTTTTTATTATTATTCTTAA
>CP092877.1:71929680-72017067 GCA_030710605.1 Cordylochernes scorpioides | reverse complement strand
GAGATAATTTAATTTGGAAAGAATTTGCTAAATGCCTACTTATCAACCATGATAAGATTGGTTTGCTATATTTACAATAGATGAACTACAAACTGGATGCTTTAAAGTTGCTATTTTTGAACTAGAAGGCTCTTTGTGTGGACATAATCGAAAGGAGAGTTTGGTAAAGAATAAATCATCATATTTTTATTAATATCTTCAATTAATATAATGTGGGTGTATATTATGGTGGAATGAGGTTGCAATTGCCTTATACTGCACAAGTCAGATAGAAGCAGTTTAACTTTGCACTTGCAGAATGCCAGTATTCCATTTGGCTACTTGTACTCATTTGGTGGGGTTAAATTTGCGCAATAAATAGTTTCCATAGAAGCAGTTTAGTTTTATCTGCGAATGGTTCGGTTCCAAGTTACTTACAGCTCAGTCTCTCCATTGTTTCATGGATCTCCATTATAGAAAGAGCCAGGAATCCTGGGTTGTCAAGGAGACCGGAAGTGCCAGGAAATCATCCGAGGTATGCAAATATATAACTTGAGGATGCAAACGCACGACTTGTGACGAGGTATTGGGGACAGAGCTCCCCCGGAGAAAAATGAAGGCTTACCGCTGCTACATACACTCTGCCAGATTTACATATTTGGTTAACTCTACCAATTTGAACCTTAAACTTGTAGTAAAAACTCTGGGAATGTATAACAGGGGGAGACTGTACTACAGTATAAAACTTGAGTGCTTCTCAAAATGGAGATTTAAATTGCCGTTAAGATATTACTTTCAAACCCAACTAAATAAACCATGTCTGACGTTTTGGTATGCAAATAGGAACACTTGCATAAAGTATCTGCAGAGTTACTTGAGAGAGACGTGTATGTAAATAACTAGAAACTTCTAGAACGATTTAGTTAGCCAAGAACTCTTGCGTACTAGCGCCATCACCTAGTCATTGGCAGGAGTGAGCACTGGAAGTATCACACAGCTCGACTTTGTATCTATACGGTGTCAGAGCCTCGTTTGGTTACTTACACTCTCAAATGAGTAACATCGAAAAATTCCCGATAAGTCCAAACAATAGAAAATTGGATCTATTCGATTAGAACAAAATGGAGAGTTTCTGGTGCCTTAAACGGTCGTTTTAGGTATTCAGAACTTGAGCTCGCACTATGCAAAGTAGTTTTTATACATATAAAATTATCTAAATGATTCTTGCATGAGTCCAATCCCACCAGTGAGTGCAAATAACCAAACAGAGAGCTCTGGCTTCTTGTAAAAGCAAAATTCGAGCAGCTTCTACATATTCACATTTGATGTGTGCTGAGATTATAAGCAGTCGAAAACTCTTATGATTCCCATGACATATATCATCTAATTCCATTTAAAAGAGCGTACATTGATTTGTGAAAGAAAATATTTTTTTTCCAAAATGTTGCTTTTTTTTTACAGATCCAGGTAGCCCTTTTTATACAATAATATTCAATAGATCACCTTTTGACTCAAACATACGTACCATCTGTGTTACACGTAGGATGTCACACCCAGATTTCAGAACACCGAAAGATTTCCTTCTACATTAGTAGCGTTAAACACTATATATATGGGGGGAAATAGTACAAATATGATATTGTACTGAGATAAGGTGCATAAATTATGAAAAAGCCAAATGATGATTGCGATTATGAGATGGCGCAAGCCATCAGCAACTTTCAGTTGCACGATAAGGAGATGCCTTTTTCATACTTTATATATATATATTGGTGTTGGTTGTACATACAGGACTGGCGCCCAGGAAACTCCCTTGTATATCCGGCGAGAACCAAAAGTTGAGAGAAATTGGTGACCTATTAAAAAAAGAAAGAAAGAAAAGCCGCTTTTCCACTTCCTCAATTAGAAACTTCCAAAATAAAACTTCTCCGAATAATTTATTAACGATATTTGACCAGGAAATGAATGGTGATAATTGCCCGATCTATTTCCGTGTGAGGGAAGCACGTTCGCTGACTGCACATCACACGCACGTGTGTGCTGCTTACTTCTATCCCGTTCCATCTCAGAACCTTCTATACCATATTTTTGTACAGTACTTATCATATCCTCGCTGGATGGTCCGGATAGGCGGAGGGGAGAGGCTTGTTCGCTGCGTGGAGGACTGGGGGGCATACATGGTAGGGATCAGGGTCAGCTAGAGCCAAGTTAAAAATCTAATCATGACAAATGTGCTCTAAATAAATCACTAAATCAAATAAATCAATTAAATCACTGAATCTCCTCGCTGAACAGCACTCTCGATCAATAGAAATTAAGAATAAACATGGGTCGATGTGTTTGTTCCATGTAAGTTTCCAACAATATTTAACCTATATCTGTATAAAATATTTTGCCGCAACAAATCTTCATCATAGTTTCCCCTCTAGAATATTCAAATTAACTATTTTGCATATTTAAGTTTAGGAGGAACATGATTATGATAATTGAATTAAATAAATTTTAAAATATTTTCAGAGTTTCTTTATTAAAGATGTTGAATCTCAAATTGCAACGCCACCTCGCCAATTGGAGGGATTTGCGGAAAATGATTCTCTTATATTTCTCTAGATCATAAAGAGAGGATTATTATGATAATAATATGTTATACATTTTTCTATCATCATCATTATCATCCGAAAGGTCTAAAACCGATATAACTAATAATGAACTTTTGTTAAATATAAGAATAGTTTGGCGCAAACTTTCACTTGAACATTGTCCGGAAAAAGTTGGGTCATTTTTGTAGTGTCCAATAAAATATTTCTATATAAATAAAATATAAGGATAAAAGACACATTTTAAAAAGTTTATTGTAGTTTTTGTGTGCTTAATTTAAAAAAGCATTTAAAATATATTTTTTAAATGGAAGATAGCCTAGTAGTATAACTGTAGATATTCAAAAACCAAAGGATTTGGGAATCAAAACTTGCCTGATGACCATTACAAAAAAAAAAATTGCTTTAATGACCCTTGATTCTTGCATACTTCCAAACTCGCTAGTAGCTGCAAGTGACAAAAGAGGAATTTCAGGTGCAAATATCTAACTGACTAACAGTCCCACCCGCTCATCATGACCTATACCAAATATACCTGTGATAAGATAAAAAGAAGGTCGGTGGCGGGTTTTGAACCCACGACACTTCGATCTGCCAAAACATGCTACCTAACCTCTAAGTTAGACATGACCGCTAGAAGTGACCCACGCCATCGTAGGCGTCTCTTCTTGCTAAACGCTCCATGATTATCTATGATTGGTTTGTTCTTTTTGACCAATAGGATGACGATTGCCTATCTTTCACCATCAAGTGGATGTTTTCTTTTTTTCTGTTCTCATATTTGGTCTAGAGAGTGTGTGAACATAAAATAAGTTCGAACCTCCTCCCACTTGGTGAATTTTTCTGTTTCATAATAGAGTGACCAACTGGACGTTTGGTTCCTGAAGAAATACAAACCAAACAGGGGACTTTTGTAATTTTTAAAAATAAAAATTTCTTTGTAAATATGAAAGCACACGCGCACTACAATACCTAAATAAGGCAAGATTACGATGGTATTGTTTCATAATGTATTTTAGAATCGTCAATAAAACGATAGCGCTAAAATCGTTAAAAATTATGTTTTTCGGACGCCATATCGATGCGTTTAGAGTTAATTTTCTGCCAGTACACGACATTATTGATACAATTCCACGTTTTTTTATTCCTTCTGATTTAAAAATAATAATAATTCCGTTATATATATAACATTCTTGAGAATGATCGCCTTTCCCTTTTTAAAAATCCCCAAAAACAATGTATTTATTAAAATATTAAAGAATATGACCCACACAGCACCAACTTTGGCAAATTGCGACAAATAAGCTAATCTCGGACTCTAGTACTCATCTCTAGTACAGAGGCGGCTTCGATTCCAAAACTCCTTTTGTTGGATCATCCGAAATTACCAAAGAGATGTCTTACACTCATGGAGACAAAACTTAAGGAAGTTTTACCTTTTAGCCTGTATATCGGGATTGGGGATAAGATATTTTATACACAGTGAGTGACCTTTATTGAAGACATACGAGATAGCCAAGTGTGAACAATATTTCCTCTTGTTGTTGTCATGTCCAATGAAGAGCCTCAGATGTCTCCATGCATCTCTATCACAGCAGCAGCAATGTCCACTATCTTGGAATATTTCCTGTGTATCCTTAAAAAAAAAAAAAAATAGACCACCGGCGCCTCGAAGACTTTCTTAGGTTTTGTCAATGAGTGTAGCTAGTGAAGTGGCAGGGTCGATCTTAGACCGAAAATATTGTAATATGGTTGGAGGATGATACTCATTAGCTAATGAAGACATTAAGACACGAATGTTTCTTTTCACAAATAAATCAAACTTCTACTGTCCTTACTGCGACGAAAAATATATTTTTAATGTCTTCATCCGTTATATATAGATGGCGCGTTATTGCTTTGTATTCATTAACGAAGAGACGCATTTCCCTTTTCCAAAAATGCAGCAAAGTCATGCAATCTGTTGTGACATCTTCTTTGATATGAATCTCGCATTCTGTGCGGAGAATAGCAACACACTGCAGTGGTGCATAGTGCATTTTTTAAAAGGGAGAAAGAGGCTATTTTTCTCTCGTGAATAGCAATCTTCCATCAAATTACAATGTACACTTTAGTGTGAACGAAGACATGGCTAACCATCGGATGGCAGGCAATAGCTGGACACACTCTCCGTACTCACACATAGTTCAAGCAATATTAACAGCAAACAATTTGAAAGTAGACGCGGAACCAACTAACGGATAATGCAAATGAGCTTGACGGCCATTATGGCACTGGTCTTTGTCACCAAGTGGCGGTAGAAGATGTCACTTGGATCCTGAATGGTTCCTTTGTCCACCTCAATTCTCGCTCCTGATTGGTTTCATCATCATTTAACCAATCAGAGAGCTACCAGCACATCTTGAATGAATGGAGAATGAATGTCTTGAGAGACGACAATTCTGTCTCAACAATATCTTCAGGAGAGAAAGAAGCATTATTATTATTTTTGTCCCCCAAGTACACACAAATGGTCCAGGCCATCCTAATCATGGTGATGGGTTTGTGACTGCCTATACTGGAAATATGCCACATACACGTATACACGAAGAAGCAGTTCGACTTTTGCACTTGCAAGGTGCTTTTAATTTGCTTTATTGAGTTAAGGTATTGGTTAAGAAATTAGAATAAATATCATACTTTATATTTATATACACTCATGGACAAAACTTAAGGAAGTGGAAAGTCTTTAATACCGCTGTTTTTTTTTTTTTTTTCTGAAGGAGACAGAGGTAATTTTTTTGTTCACCCTTGGTTATCTCATGTGTCTTCAATAAAGGTCACTGTTTATCAAATATCTTTAAGAGTTATTGTCTGAATCCCGATATACATGCTAAAAGCTATAAATTCCTTAAGTTTTGTCCATGAGTGTATATATATATTTTTCTGAAAATAGAGCAATCCATACTTAAATCATTAGATATTAAAAAGGCATATATTGGATTGAATAAAAGATTTATTTGCCAAAATTTCGACTGGCTGAACGCAAACCTTTATCGTGGCATTACATTTTTGTATCCAATATATGCCTTTTTACCATCTAATATATATTATTATTATAATTAAAATGTTGATTAAAAATAATTTTAACTGTTAAATCAAGAAAATTTGACCACTACACGTTTCGAGCTGTTAATCCTTGTCAGGAAAGTAGGGCCATTGTTATATACAGAACTACGCGATAAGAACTCGACTCACATCGACCAATATACAGGGAGTCGCCATGAAAAAGAAAAAAAATCCAAACAAATGACTGCTACACGTTTGCATAGAAATCATGAAAATACCCGTTACCTAGTGCCCTCACTTTTGTACAAACTATCCATTTGTCGACAATATTGCGAGTTTCTGTGATAAATTCATCGTTAAAACTTTACCCTAAAATTTCTTGTCTGATTCGTCAAAAATCCATTTAGCCTTTAAAATATTTCGAAATTAAAAGTTGATAACTCTTTGATAACCAGCGAATTTCAGCACAATGGTTGAACCACGACGTAACTCTGAACTAAAACCAACTTTGCATATCACAGTGACTTCTTTTGGTAAATCTACAGCCAGTCAGTACTATATTACTGCTACCTAAATCCATCACAACGGAGAAATGTTAAAATATATATATATATATATATATATATAGAACCATTGTACCAAACCCTTTTTGCATATGCCTTGGAATTGATCAACAGAAAGGGCCAATAAGTCTTATCCACAACAAGCACGTCGATTACTCAACATAGCTGCCCACCACATTCGCCTGACCTATCGCCTACTGTTTTTCAAGTATCTCGACAGCAGCTTCTTGAAGCAGGATTTGATATTCGACGCAATGATTACAAACAATCCTGTTTGGTCAAACTATGTAGATTTTATTAGTTTTTTTTTTTTCTTCCATAAATACAATTTTGCTTGAAGTAGTAAATTGCATTTGAAAGTCATTTTTGCGCCAACCCATATGAGGGTTATGTAATGACTTCACTTCAATGAAATATACTTCACAGTTTTTCCTACCCATATATGTTCGTAACTCTCCAACCAACATGTTATTTATTTGATTAACAAAATCTTCTGAAGCGTACGGGCATAGTCAACTACCCAGGCTATCGTTCTATCCTAAGTACGAAAATGAAAATTTCGTTGATTCTCAATTTCATTTGTTGCTCAGGTCTTGAATGGCACCAAGGAAAATTATTTCTTGGAATATTATCCAAGTTTTATTTTTCCGTTCTCCATTACTCTTCATGTTTCACCTTTCCATACCTCATCCTCAAAGTTAGAAATGTCGCTATTTCTCTTTGAAAATAAATTTCGATTTTTAAAAGAAACATTCGCGGTATAATTTTAATTTTCGTTTTACAATCATCAGCCGCGTTATATTGTATTTTAAATTATCCAAGTATATATCGGACCTGGCTAGAAAACCCAAGGAAGATAGCCGTCTTAAATATTTGGTATTGGAAACCTAGTGCAAGTGTATCGTGTAAGTTCGGTACTGGAAAACCCCTGAGGATTGGCACATTCCCCTTCAAACCCTGCCGTTTGATTGACACACCGCGGCTTTACCCATCTCCTGAGACGCGTTTTTCCCGGGATGCTTACTTTCAACGGGGAAGTTGGTTGTTTGTTTTGAAACTCTTCGCCACTAGTCCATCTTCGTCAAGTCACCCAGGCTTTCTCGATTTCCCATTGCTTCGTCTTATATAACGTTACCATTATTTTGGTCATTATGTTGCAAGCATTTTACATGGTTGTAAAACCTCATTATAGCAATTTTTTCCCGTTCTAGTTCAAAAATAACTTTGTTAGGTACAGCTCAAAAAGATCAACCTAGCTTATGATATTTATAGTGGACAATATATACAGGTTCTTCACATTTACAGTGTATTTACATACTAGAAGGCCATCCCTATTTGGTCAATTAGTCAGTCAGTGTATTTACATATTTTCAACGTTAGAGCTATGTGGTGGGGGATCTTGGATTTAGAATGTTCTTTCTTCTATAAAATGTGCTGTTCTACTAATTTAATTTGTTCTGTGACCACATGTTTGCAATTTTTAAATGAAAATAACGAGTTTATCTACAAAAATTCAAAACACTAATATAAATTTTATTTAATTTTAAAACAATTCTTTCTTCATTTTTAAAAAGAAATTATTCACTTTAATAAATTCGTTTTTGACCCTCCCCTACATACATTCGTTATTCTAATCAAAACTATATTTAGAATTTTGTTGAATTTTCACAAAAATTGTAATAAATTCATTAATATAAAAAGAGGTTTATTTTAAATATCCGATATTAAAAATGAGCTAGTGTAGTGCGTGTGTAGGATGTTTCTACATTTACATACAATAAAATTATTAACCTGCTGGATTTTTGAGAAAATATCTTTATTTTACGGGGCTGCTAACCAAAATGAATGATTTTTGAGCCCCGATGGACGCATAAAGCGGAATATATACAAAGCATAGTTGGGGGGCCTGGGGATGGGTGGCCAGGGATCATCGCAAGGGATCCTAGGATCTGGCAGTGGAGGTGTCATCGCAGGGGGGAGGAAGCTGGAGAGGTCAAGGAAACAGCGCCTTGATGGGTGAGAAGCCTGGATGGAGGCCAGTTGAGGAGGCAGGAGGTCCTGGAAGCCTAGAACTTGAGGGCTCTAAGCTTCAAGATGGGGCAGCTTGAGGCTCTCGCCTCGTGCTTGTCTGGGAGGCCCTTGGCACATCAGTTGGCGCACTTGGAAGTGTGCCAGTCGGCAACTGAGGGGCAGGCACGGCCTTCATGGCCGCCTTCACCGCAGTGGAAGCACGTGGGAGCTCTGGTGCATTGGGCAGAGTTGTGGCCGAAGCCACAACAGCGGAAGCAGACTCGTGCGCGGATGGACTCCTCGAAGTTGAGGATCACACCATCCACCACGATCCTTCCACGATTTCCCAGAGCTCTGAAGGTCGTGAGGTCCACCTCGATGAAGGCGGTGCAGGTCCCGTTTCTGGGTGCAGAGCGATGCGCCACGCGCACCACCTTGTCCCCAGGGAGTTGGCTGACAGCAGGGGTTTCCAGCAGCGTCTCTTCAATGGTGGAGTTGGATGTTTCCTCATCCACTTTGAAGAGGCAGATGCGAGGCAGGATCACCTTCTGTTGGCGGACCTTCATGCCATCCAGCTTGTTGGCCAGGGAGGTGGTAACAGCTGGGATGGTATCGGGGTTGCTGGAGTGGAGGACAAGCTTCCCTTTGGTTCGCAGGGAGGCCCAAACGCCTTGGGGTAGAGTGTGGGCAGCGCGGACAGCTTTAAGCATTGCTCTTGGGTCAGCCTGTGGGTCATCAGAGATGACCACTGTGTGGGCCGCCGATTTTTCCCCATGGAGGACCACTTGGGCGGCCGCAGGCTTGGGGACGCGGGAGGGCGCAGGTTTTGCGGGACCATTGAGGTTGGTCCTCTTTGCGGGCGGGTAGGGAGCCTCAGGCTGCTTCCTTTTGGTTGGAGCGGGAGTGGCGGGCTTGGTGGGGTCAGTCTGAGTGCTGGTTTCCTTGCAGGAGGGAGAAGGGCTGGTTTGAGTGCCGTGGCAGGCTGTCTGTGGCTTGATTTCGTCCAGTTCCTTAAAGGACGCGAAGGTGCCAGAGAGGTTCTCTACCTCGGCAATGAGGGCCTTGATCTGCTCAGACCGTAAGTTGATGAATTCCATTAGGCTTTGGAGCAGGTAAAATCGGGAGGTAGGGTAAGGATTCTGTATTTTCTGCTCGAAGTTCTGCTTCACCTCTTCGTTCTCCATCTCCAGTTGGGCGAGGGTTACGAGGGGCTTCTCGGCATTCTCGGCATTCTTCTTCTTCTTCCTAGGAGCCATGGCAGGAGCAAATTGTTGTGACCAACGATCTAACGTATATTGGTAGAATATAATAATTTTTTAAGGATTTTTGAGATTCAGAGACCCGGGTTATTTCTGTACCATTGTAGTTTCTGTTGTTTGAAGGGGTTCCAGTTGAAATTGACTTTAGTAGGCGTCGCTCACAAAGGGAAGCCTACATTTTACATTAAACAACTCATCATGTGGAGGAATAATTCATCATGTATACATATTATAGATTATTTATATAATCACATACACACACTTTACATACTTAATAAGGATATTAAGAGATGTAAATGATCAATTTTCTGAAACCGTAGCTAAATACTGTCAATACAAATGCATAAAAAATAGCTTTATTTATTCATGAAAGGTTTTTAAAATATAACCTCCTTGTGTATCATTATAATTAAAGTTTTTTTAATAATATATATATTTTTTTAATTCTTAAGATCATCTTTAATCTGTAGAATGCCAAGGCATAAAAAAAAAAAGGCGTCATACAAGAAAATTTCTGATTTTACAAGAGACAGAACCATAGGCCTCAGAGAAGGTGGAACTTCGACTAGATAAATTGCTATGAAAGTAGACTGCAATCAAAGTACTGTTGTAAGGATTTGGTCTCAGTGGTCAGAGTCTGGCTTGAAGTCGCCCTAGAGTAATAACGTTCTTTGTTATTTTCTATAAGAACGCTTTTTTTCACTTCATATTGGCTTGAGCTTGCAGCGTTCTTAAAACCCGGCTTACCAATTTATGTAGGTGTTAGATCAATAAAATAAAGTACTTCTATAAGTAAAGGAGAATAAAATAGTTGACATTAATGAATTTTTACTTATTTTCATTTATTTCGTCTCAGCATATGCACAGTTCGCCTTGTCCTGGCTATTTAAACATGTCGAGTAGATGAGTAGAGGTTGGGTTTTCAGTTCACCCCCGGATTTCATACAGAGAAGATCTCTTCTCTGAGTGCTTCCCTGAAGACCCCTGGCTCTACTGCTAACTGCTCTCCAGAGCGGCCGCCCGCACCCTCCTCCATCAAAATGGGAAGAGGAAAACCGAAAAGACCAACTCTGCTGATTCTGAAGTTACGCCCGCCGAAGAAAGTGAACATGGAGTAACTATGTGGAATGCCAAGCCGCCCGTTGACTTTGCTGCAATGGGATATCGTGCCGATACACCTGTGTACGTCTCCCCCGCCTTTCCATCACCAAACTACTATGGCTCCTCCGCCAACTACAATACCGCCCTCTACCAAGAATCTGAAGGCCTCCAAATTACCCCTGAGACTGTTGAAGAAACTGACAGGATCAACGGGTCCAAATAAACAGCTTCTCCCATCCTGACCTGCACTCCACCATTGATAGGCTTCTCCAGAATCGCCGCGCCTGCATCCTTGGGCTTTCAGAGAAACTGAAGGCCATGACTGCCGACCGCGACCAACTCCTGGAGAAACTCACTGCCCTCGAAGCCCCTCCGCCCGCCTCCGGTTTTCTCTACCTCTACCCAAACCTGCCCAGCTCCTTCCTGCAAGGACACCTACTCCCAGACTGACCCAGTCAAGCCCGCCACCCCTGCTCCTGCTGCTCTCCCAACGAAGAAGCCTGCCCCCACGTTGCCTGCTCCTGCTCCTACAAAAAGGAAGCAGCCTGAGGCTCCCAACCCGCCCGCAAAGAGGACAAACCTGCTAGGTCCTTCCAAGCCTGTGTCTTCCCGCGCATCCAAGCCGGCGGCCGCCCGAGTGACCCTTCACGGAGAGAAATCTGCGGCCCAGTGGTTATTTCTGATAACCCGCAGGCTGACCCCAGGGAGATGCTCAAAGCTGTCCGCGCTGCCCACACTCTCCCCCAAGGCGTCTGGGCTTCCCTGCGCACCAAGGGGAAGCTGGTCCTCCATTCCAGCAACTCTGACTGCATCTCTGCAGTAACAACCTCCCTGACCAACAAGCTGGATGGAATAAAGGTCCGCCAGCAGAAGGAGATGCTGCCGCGCATCTGTCTCTTCAAAGTGGATGAGGAGACATCCAACTCCACCATTGAGGAGATCTTCCTGGAAACCCCTGCAGTCAGACAACTTCCTGGGAACAAGGTGGTGCGCGTGGCGCACCGTTCTGCACCCAGAAACGGGACCTGCACCGCCTTCATCGAGAGCCCTGGCCGTGCGCGGGAGGATCGTGGTGGATGGAGTAATCCTCAACTTCGAAGAGTCCATCCGCGTCTGCTTCCGCTGTTGTGGCTTCGGCCACAACTCTGCACAATGCTCCAGAGCTCCAAAGTGCTTCCACTGCGGTGAAGCAAGCCATGAAGGCCGTGCCTGCCCATCCATTGCCGACCAGCGCACTTCCAAGTGTGCCAACTGCTGTGTCAAGGGTCTTCCTGACAAGCACGAGGCGAGAGCCTCAAGCTGCCCCATCCTGAAGTCTAGAGCCCTCAAGTTCTAGGCTTCCAGGACCTCCTGCCTCCTCAACTGGACTCCATCCCTGCTTCTCACTGCATCAAGGCGCTGTTTCCCTGACTTCTCTAGCTTCCTCCACCCCTGCGATGACACCTCCACTGCCAGATCTTAGGATCCCTTGCCACCAGTTCGCGTTCTGCAGCCATGTTGGGGCTAGAAGACCTTATCACAAAGGCCAATTAGGCCGGATATTCAAGAAACTGAGTAGAGGTGGACCCCCCAAACCTTACAGAAGGGCAGCTGTTGGGTGATGAGCTCTTCCTAAACTAAGCTTAAGGGCTACGACGTCGGAATCAGAGATTTATGTCTCATTGTTTTTGTATAAATTATTAAACAGTTAAATTTCATAAGCTTTGAAATTGGAAGAATATTTTTCTAACTGAATTTTGATAATTCTCTTCCAAGTTGGGTTGTCTGAGGAGTCTCCTCTGAGGATTGAAAGGTGCTCCAATACATGTTCGTAGACAGATCTGATAAAAGCGTCAATTCTATTTTTATATGTGGGCGATATAAATTTAAACCAAACTGGAAGTTATTATGAGATTATGGGTAGTATACATCGTTTATATAAGGTACATTTATGTTTGGTTGAGAAGTTGCTTTAATAATTGAGCAGACTTGTTATAGGGTTTTCCGGAATTTTTTGCTTTCCTTTCAATATTTTTCCGAATTGAATCCGTATTAACTCCAATATATTTGGCACCAGTTCAGTTAATAGAACTTGAATTTACTTTCAAATTTTGACTATCTCGCGGAGGGAATACAACGGCTTTGGTCTTATATGGGTTGATGTCAGTATCCATTATTTGCACAAGTCAATTATAGAGTTTAACTAATTTTGAAGATAAGTAGTCAATAGAACAACAGATTTAGAGTTTGATAATATTGCTGCGTCATTTTCGAAAAGCTTGATTTTGCAATTTAAATGTGCCGATGTATTTATGTGTTGAATAAGTAGGATCCAATTATAGAGCCACTCCAATTTGTATTAACTTTGCTTCTGATATATAATCTCCTTTTAAAGGGAGAAGGTCTTACCCTGTAAGTAATGTGTAAAAGTTTTGACATGGCCTTATGTGAATTGATTTTTTGAAAGTTTTGTTGTGTAATATTGGAGATCCACTTCGGGACGCCGGCCAGACGGCTCGGGTGACAGCAAACAAAACAAGCCCCAGCGGCGCCAGCCGCCAATAAAGGAAGAGAGCACGGTCTGGTCTGCTGACTAGTTATTTTCCTCTGTCCTCTTAACATGTTTTAAATAAAGTTAGTTTGAAGGAGACTTTTACCCTCTCCTTTCTGCTATTTAGTGATCTGATTTAAATCCTTGCAACAGCCCACAAAAGAATCATCACTGCGAATTCTTCTACCGAATTCCGCATCAGTGTTTTGTGAAACGATTGCCAAACTTTTCTGCACATTTTGTCATTAGGCCCTCATGCCATAATTTATCAAAAGCTTTGGTTGTCTACGAAAACAGCACCCACTGCTTCTTTGTTGGTCCTTCTTATTTAAATGTGATCAATTACTGTGATAAGTTGATGTGTTGTGAAATGTCCCTATCTAAATCCAATTTGCTGAGGAATAAAAGTGTTTTCCCATCTGGCTTGATCTAAATAAATATTTTCCATGTTATAAATTTGAATCTACATATTTTTTTTTATATCAAAAAGGATTTTTATAATTATGGCTGTTTCCATACCTTTTCCTGTGATTCAGTCAGTTCTAATGGTTTGATATATACATTATATACATATGGTTGGTGTCCCGACATTATTCACTTTTAGTTGGAAAGCTTCAATTCATTTCTAACTTCATAGGTAGTTGGAGATTTCTGTACGCTCCAGGAGAACCTGCGATAACCAAATAAATAATAGTTTAGACCAAAGTTATAAAGATTCCTTCTCCACAAAATAAACAATACTCTTTTCTAGTATCTTCTATCCATGTCTTAAATTGTATTTAAAAAAAAAAAAACTTTAATACTGTATACCCGGCTTTTGATCAATTTAACGTAATTTTATTTTTAATTTTCTATCACAACAAAGTGCTTCAGTCAAAATTATTTTATGAATAGCTTCTTTTTTTTTTTTTTTTGCTTGAAGCAAAATTGCTTCACGTAATATATTTTTAATAAAATCTGCGAAGAGACGAAGGGTAATTTCTTTTTTACAGTGAAACGCATTCTGTGTTTATTATTATTTAAAAAGGAATGAAGCCTGTATCACACAGAGAGAGATGAACTCACTTTATTATTTTTATTTTTTTATCATTATAGAAATACGTTGAAAAAAGAGCTCCTTTTCTTAAAAGGAATGTGTAAATAATGTCTTTATTTACTTCTGTATTTAAATTTGAAAATTACCAATGTGCTCGCGAATTTATTTTTTATTTGTAGCGTGATTTAAGACTAGACAATTTTAATTTTTAAATTGAGAATTTTGATTCAACAACAGACGTCGTATGTCATAGAATGAATAGTTATTTACTTTGTCTCTATCAAGATGTTCTACCAAAAGAGATAAGTCAACTTTTAGCGACACGGAACAAACAGAAATGTCAAGTTAAAAATATTTTATATCCTAAACATTTATCAGGAAAATTGCATCCCTCTTCTTATATAGCATGCCTTTGTCTGAGACAACTTTACTCTTCCAATAAATGGACCTGGAAAAAACTGAATCCATCTTTTACAGCTCCATCGTCTGAAAATGACAACAAATGTGAAAACTTGGATGAATTATTATCCTATTGTGCAGATGTGATACATTCCTTAGCAGATTGCCTGCCATCTTCCAAGGTCCATCTTTTAGATGTAATTTTAGACATTAATTTATTTGTTAAAGTGCAGTTTGAATGTAACTCACGTGTTAAAGAGGCCTTATATCGGCTGCTATTGTGGCATAATGCTAAAGTGACCTTCACAGGTGAAGTTCAGGAAGATGAGAATGTGAAGAAGTGGGCAGAATTTCTCAACTTTGACAAAGATTCTGTTACAGAAGGTCTATTCTGGCAGGGAAACATTATAATACAAACTTCCAACTACTCTCAAAGTACTTCACTGCATGGTTT
The DNA here is from genome assembly GCA_030710605.1 of Cordylochernes scorpioides. Lineage (NCBI taxonomy): Eukaryota > Metazoa > Arthropoda > Arachnida > Pseudoscorpiones > Chernetidae > Cordylochernes > Cordylochernes scorpioides. The sequence continues at coordinate 72,002,091 of CP092877.1, read as the reverse complement.
CAAAATGTTTCCATTCCAAACTGACTGTGATATTTTAGATAAAATTATTACTAGCCTTGATGATAAGAGAGGAAAAGTCATCGAACTGACAAGTTGCCTTGAAGCCATCCAGGAATTTGATTGTGCGCAGATACCTCTAGAATCGGTATGGCCAATTCCATTGATCTTGAATGTACCCTCAAAAAATCACTTTACAGAATCCATGGAGTTTTTAATGAATGCAAATCGGAAGCATGGGCAATGTACCCTGCTCCGTCTGCTATATGCAGAGTCCAAGGAGAAGTTAGAAGGTTATAAAACAACCACAGATTCTTGGAAGAGTGCCATTATGCAAAATAAATTTACTCTGTATGATTTGATGAGGATAGTGATACCAGATCATTTTATCTATTTCATTCTGGTGGGAGATGGATTAGCATCGGACCACGCCACTCTCTACCTGCTCCATCCCAACACGACTCCGTTCACCACAGCCTTGGTACCTTACGACCATTTCTCTATCCTGTTTCGTAAGCAAATGGAATGTCTGGTTGCATTGAATAGTTTCCCTAGAAATGATGACCTGAAGATCTTCCTCAAAGAATCCCAGTTGAGATTCCTCCAAAGGACCAACTTTAATGATATCATGAAACCTCTTCAAGTGGAAGTGAAGGATGATGGAAAAAGTAAAGAACTAAACATCTTCGAACACCTGGACAGGTTTGAAGAAGATGGAGGCTCCGCTGACCAGAACTGCAAGCCCATTCTTGTTCCAAAGAAAAAGAGGAAGAAGTTGAGGCCCAACAAAACCCTGAAGGAACTTCAAGATATTGACTTCCAACACCTCAATGACATCAAAGCCCACGATGTCTATTACAACAAACAAACAATCAGAGATGACTTAACGATGGTGTCTAACGTGCAAATACATAACTCCATGTACAACACCGAGTCATCTTATAGTAGCGTACTCCGACAATACCAACCTGAACCATCTCCGTTGCCGAGAAAACGTTCCTACCCAAGAACAAGGTCGAGCACACAGGGTAAAGAAGAAGCTCTGCCTCACAGCAATCTAATGGCCAATGGTTGCTATCTCCCTCATACCTCACTGCTTCCTGCCTTTCCGCGCAGACCTGCTACACAGACTTCTGTACCGTTCAAGTGTCCTAAGCTGACATCATTCGCTTCTACAGCTGGCAGCTACAAGCCTCCGTGTAAGAGAAATCCTTCTACTTCATTCGACACCACCCCAAAGAAGCCAACATCAATACCTATCAACTCTAAACCAACCAGATCTAAGTCTTATCCCAAAAGAAAATTATTCTGCCAATCTTAAACAAAAAGCTTTAATCAAAAAAAGTGCTACCTCAATTTTAAAATGAATTTCTCTAGGTTTATTTTTTAAATCACAAAATGTAAGGGATATATGTAAATATATTGTATGTATTTTTATAAAATTGTAAATTTTTCTCTGCTATATATATATAAATAATATATATTTCCTTCTTCTCTCTCTTTTAAAAATTTTCCTTCAATGAATTTTATAGAAAAAAAAATTAAATGGACCAAAATAATGTATTTTGTAAAAAAATATATTTGATGAAATTTTATTGTAAAAATTTTTTATATAAGGACAAGAAAAATAAAATCAATGCAGTTTTTTTAATTTATTTAATAATGAAGTTTTTGTGTGTTTGTTGTACAAAATAGATTTATAAAAGTTGTCTTTAAACACAGCTATTTTAAAGACGTTTAGTCCTCTGAAAGATGATAAGGTTACAATTTGGATTATAGATTAGAAACACAAGATAATAAGACCAAATCCAAATTTAAAAAATAATGTGTGACATTTTGGTAACAATGTTGTTACCATCATTGTTATCATCAGACAAAAGTTCTGAATGGGTAATAAGACCAAATAAATAAATAGTGTATGACGTTTCAGTGACAAAATTGTTATTATCATCACAAAATTTCTGAAATTTATATAGAACTTTTGCCTGAAAAAAAAAAATTGTACATAACTTTTGTCTGATGATGGTAACAATGTTGTTGCTGAAATGTCATACACTATTTATTTATTTGTATTTGGTCTTATTACCACATTCAGTACTTTTGTCAGCATTGTTACCAAAACTTCACAAACAATTTATTAATCTATTAACCTTGTCCTCTGAAAAAAAAAGTAAATTTTCCTTATATGCATATCTTCACATTCATCTATCATCTCGAGTGTTTTAGCAAATGCTCTTATTGTTCACAAGTCTGTTAGAATATTAACAACTTATTTCTAATATGGCCAACTACTATTTGGATTTGCCTTCTTCATGGCACCACACCTTAAACATCATGTTTCAGTTTTCCTATTCCATTGCCAAAACATTAAGGAACTTCATGAAGGTAAATGAATATCTTTCAATTGATTCAAGTTTACCTGTTGAAGAGCAAGAGCTTGAAAGCTAGCAGTTTTTTTTATAATAAATAAAATCATTGCGAAAGGTTTAGATCTTTTTATAAAAGTATTTTGCAATTTTCTTCTATTTGATCTGAAGCACATATTGTGGCAGTTTAACTAAGCTTTGGAACAGGTTGTAGTTAAAACAGACAACTTTGTAGCCGACCCTGACATGGATTCAGTAACAGCTGTTGGTTGGTAGGGATTACATTTATCATGTGACATGATTGCACCCAGTATTATCATCGGGTTTTGTTCCTTTTCATACAAACACAAGGTAATAAGACCAAATCCAAATAAATAAATAGTGTGTGATGTTTCGGTAACAGCGTTGTTACCATCTTCAGACAAAAGTACTGAATGAGATTATAAACACAAGGTAATAAGACCAAATCCAAATAAATAAATAGTGTGTGATGTTTTGGTAACAGCGTTGTTACCATCTTCAGACAAAAGTACTGAATGAGATTATAAACACAAGGTAAGAAGACCAAATCCAAATAAATAAATAGTGTGTGATGTTTTGGTAACAGCGTTGTTACCATCTTCAGACAAAAGTACTGAATGAGATTATAAACACAAGGTAAGAAGACCAAATCCAAATAAATAAATAGTGTGTGACGTTTTGGTAACAGCGTTGTTACCATCTTCAGACAAAAGTACTGAATGAACTATTTATTTATTTGGATTTAGTCTTATTATCTTGTGTTTATAAGGAAATGCAATGTTTCAGTTGAACTTTGTAACACCTTCATTAGTTCTTTTTGAATGTGGTCATTTATTACTTTATCTGATGATGGTAACAATGCTGTTACCAAAACATCATAAACATCTCAATAATTTGTATATGATCTTGTTACATTTAGAAGCAGATCAATCTATAAGACAGTGATTACAATGAACACTGATTTATAGAGTCAGCCTTATTTGAAGGCTGTTTATTCATTACAATTACTTCAAAACCATCAATAAGGCCCATCAGAATATTGTCTTCTTCTTTCTTATCACCACTCGATCATATTAGGGTATCATGCTTTTAGAGCTTGAGATTTGACAACCATCATGATTGGGTGAAGTAGAATGCGTCTGCCTTTGTCATTAAGACTGGGAGCACTACTCAGTGGCAGGCCAACTTAGCTCCAAAAGAAATGGCCGCCTCCGACATGAGGAACAGACGCCATGTGCAGCCACTCCTAACATGGAGTACAAACACTGCTCATCCTGTATCCCTGGATTAGGAGCCCTTACAAGGTACTATCAGCCGGGCCAACTGAGCCCAGGTTTTTTAGCAAGCTTGTTACTGCTCCCCCTCCTCCTTTTTGATCCTGGCTTGGGACCGGCAAAGGTGGAGTTTCAGAATATTGTAATATCTGGCTTTATATAGTTTGGCATCAGGTGGAGTTTTATTCATTTATGTTCCCCTGTAGAAGGACAGAGATGCCTAAAATCTTGAGACTTTTAATAAAATGAAAATAAACTCATCTCTAAAAAAACCTGTTTAATTATTATGTGGCTTTAATATAATGAGTTCATTGATAGGAAAAACTTTATCAAGGTGAAAATATCAGACTTCTGAAATAAGTTTATTTTAAAATATTTTAAAATCAAAAATTAACAAATCTCTAGCTTTCAGATATGAAAGCCTTTCTACAGGAGATTCTTAGGAATGGAGGAGGAATAAAGCTCTTCACTGAGCTGATTGAAACCCACATCTCCACTCTTGTAGAAGAGCTTTTGTGCCAGAAAGTTTGAGATTTTTTTAAAATTAAAATGTTAAACACAAGGTAATAATTTTACACAAATAAATTTACTGGCAATGCATTTCTTTTTAAATATCATCACATATTATCTCTACAGACCTTACTGCAATGATACGAGTTATTGAATGAGAGGGCTTGGCTCATCAGTAGTGAACCCTCTCAGGGGTTTCGCCAAATTAATCTCTAGACTGCTCTACTGCCCTACTACCACTGAGAGGGTTCACTACTGATGAGCCAAGCCCTCTCATTCAATAACTCATATCATTGCAGTAAGGTTTGTAGAGATAATATTTGATGATATTTAAAAAGAAACGCATTGCCAGTAAATTTATTTGTGTAAAATTTTAACGATAGATTGCAATTAAATTTAATTTACAAGGTAATAAGACCAAATCCAAATGAATAAATAGTGTGTGACGTTTCGGTAACAGCATTATCACCATCATCAACAACAAGATAATATTGTTTAAACACTTGATAACAGTACTATTTAAGAAACTCCGCCTTTGCCGGTCCCAAGCCCGGATGAAAAAGGAGGAGGGGGAGCAGTAACAAGCTCGCTAAAAAAACCTGGGTTCAGCTGGCCCGGCTGATAGTACCCTGTAAGGGCTCCTAATCCAGGGATACAGGATGAGCAGCGTTTGTACTCCATGTTAGGAGTGGCTGCACATGGCATCTATTCCTCATGTCAGAGGTGGCCATTTTTTAGGAGCTAAGTTGGCCTGCCACTGAGTAGTGCTCCCAGTCTTAATGACAAAGGCAGACGTATTCTACTTCACCCAGTCATGGTGGTTGTCAAACAGACACCATCAAGGGTCACAACTTGATACCCTAATATGATTGAGTGGAGATAAGAAAGAAGACTATTTAAGAACATGCTGTGATATTTTTTCTCATTTATTCTTTTGTCTGATGATGGTGACAATGCTGCTGCCGAAACTTCACACATTATTTATTTATTTGGATTTGGTCTTATTACCTTGTGTTTATATTCCAAATTGTGCCTTATCAAATTGAAATGTTTTAAAAGAAACTTATCCCTGGAAGATATTTTCACCTTGAGATATAAGAGATTATTGAAAGGTAAAACTTTGTTGAGAGATCAGTGTTGTATGTGGGCTAAGATTGAAGTATTTCTCAGAGCAGGATTGATCAGCTGCTTCTTATTAATAGTGAAAGATATCAAAGACCCATCATAGAACAGTTTTTTTTTTCCTTATCCCTAGTACACGTGGTACAGGCCATAATAATCATGGTGGGTAGAAGTAGGTGACTGCCTTTACTGTAAGTACACCACATGTCTACACATGTGAAAAGCAGTTCGACTTTGCACTTACAAATGTGCCAGAGACCCGTTTGGTTACTTGCACTCGCTGGTGAATTCAAACTTTTGCAAGAATCAGGGGCCATTGGAGCATTTTTTTTTTAAATCGAAAAAAAGTGCCCAATGCAGGAATCGAACCCGGGTCATAGAGGTCGAAAACCAACGGTTTAGACCATCCTTCCATCAATCCCCATTATAGAACAGTAAAGTTCTTTGTTTAAGTAAAAAAAAATAATATCTCTGTATATGGGGTACAGGCCATGATAATCATGGTGGGTAGTAGTTTGAAAATTATTTTACTGTGAACCACATGTCTGCACATATTGAAAGCAGTTTGACCTTTTCATTTACAAGTGTGCTATAACCCTGTTTGATAACTCACTGGTGGGATTGTACTGTCTGATAACAATGCTGTTGCTGAAACATACAGAATACTTTATCAACACAAGGTAATAAGACCAAATAAATAGTGTGTGACGTTTCAGTAACAGCGTTGTTACCATCTTCAGACAAAAGTACTGAATCACTTGAAGATTCTATTTTAAAGACTTCAGGATCTGAAGCTCTCCTCTATTTCAATTTATTTATTTGGATTTGGTCTTATTACCCTGTGTTTATAATCTATAATTCAAATTGTGCCTTATCAGAATACTTTATCATGTTGTACCAGCTCCAAATGGAGGTCAACAATCATGGAGTGCCATTTATTTCACTCTTTTTCTGATTAATCCTATCCATATTACAGACAGGAAGGTCGGTGGAAGGATGGTTTAAACCATTGGTTTCCGACCGCTACAATCCGGGTTCGATTCCCGCATTGGGAACTTTTTTACTGATAAAAAAAATAATGCACCAATGGCCCCCAATTCTTGCAAAAGTCCAACCCCACCAGCAAGTGCAGGTAACCAAACGGGGCTCTGGCATATTTGTAAGTGCAAAGTCAAACTGCTTTTCACATGTGTAGACATGTGGTGCACTTACAGTAAAAGCAGTCGCCTACTTCTACCAACCATAATTATCATGGCCTGTACCACGTGTACTAGGGATAACCAAAAAAATATTACAGACACCATTGTATTAGATTATCAAACCAATCCTTCCTTTGTTTATGTCTCTCTTCATTCTTGAAGATGTTTTCCTCCACAGTATGGTCAATAGAAAATTGCCTGATCATCCTCAGAATACAAGTCCTACAAACTTCCATTTCCTTTTGATTGTTCCAGATAGAAAAGGCTATACTCTCATCCTCATACTTCACATCCATAAGAAAACTGACCAGAAAAAGGATCCTTAAGTGTATCCTTTTTTTTCTTTGTCCCATATTTAAATCTCTACATGATAAGGTACAATTTATATTAAAGATTAGAAAACAAAACCACATCCTAATAAATGCAACTTTAATACGCTCCAGGAATCTGAGTTACATCAAGAGAGAGATATCTAAAAAATACATGTAGTTATTTCATTTATTTTTATTATGTGGTCTTGTTACCTTCTAAATTTCTTCTTAATAGCTCTTTATTTCTCCAAAAAGCAACTTTTGCCTCAGAAATTCTGATTTAAACTTCATTTTTACATCTTCCAACCTAATTTATGATGCTTCCAAGATAATGAGGTAAAATTTTAGATACAAGAAAATAAGATCTAATCCAAATAATTCAATAGTGTGTGACATTTCGGCAACAGCATTGTTACCATCATCAGACAAAAGAATGATTTCGTCTGATGATGGTAACAATACTGTTGCCGAAACGTCACACACTATTAAATTATTTGGATTAGGTCTTATTTTCTTATATCCATAATCCAAATTGTGCTTTATCATCGAGGTATAATTTTGTTGCTTCCAAGTTAGGTAAAGAATTTTACTTGCTCCATGTCATCAATATTAATTTTGTATTCTTTGATTGCATTGTTATTGAAAGCTATGATTTTTGTATGCTCCAATGGCCCCTGATTCTTGCAAAAGTCCAACCCCACCAGCGAGTGCAAGTAACCAAACGGGGCTCTGGCACATTTGTAAGTGCAAAGTCGAACTGCTTTTCACATGTGTAGACATGTGGTGCGCTTACAGTAAAAGCAATCGCTAAGTACCCACCATGATTATCATGGCCTGTACCACGTGTACTAGGGATAAGCAAAAAAAAAATTTTTGTTTTCCAAAAATATTATTAAATTTATATATTTGATTATTTTGAAAATAGAGCAATCCATAAATAAATATTTAAATAAAAAGGCATATATTAGATCAAAATATAATTTATTTTACCAATATTTCAGTTGGCTGAACGCCAACCTTATTATAACATATTAAGTATATTTTGAAAATAGAGCAATCCATACTTAATTCATTAGATAATAAAAGGCATTTTAAATCCAATATATGCCTTTTATTATCTAATGAATTAAGTATATATAAGGTATTATAACATATTAATGTGTAATGGCGTTCAGCCAACTGAAATATTGGCAAAATAAATATTTTGATCCAATATATGCCTTTTTAATTAAAGATTTGATTATATATCCTCTTGAAAAAAAAATAATAATAAAGAGTCCGTTAGAAATGAATATTGTGATGAAATCATCTAACTTTAAATCAACACTTCTTTTAATTCAACCAAAGTTCTGATCCCTTGGGGTGTCGAAATAGATGTTAGACTGTATATAATTAAAATAATATTTTTGTGAACACAAGGTAATAAGACCAAATCCATAAAACCAAAATTATTACCTTGAGTTTATAATCCAAATTGTGCCTTATCATAATATTTTTGTGGTTTTATCAGCATAGAAAAGGTTATTCATTCCTCTGATGTGTACACCTATTTAATCAAGATCAGCTAATCTCATGATATGTTCAGTGTAGAGGTTGAAGAGATATGGTCTTGTCTCACTCCTTTTTGTGGTTTGAGCCAATCAGTATTCCCATATTCCATCTTATTTGTGGCTTCCTGTTCTGTATAGAGTTCTTTTATCAAAACAATTAGGTGTTCTGGCATTCTTATAAGTCTTAGTGTTGTCCATAGTGTGGTTTACCCAGTCAAAAGCTATGCTATAGTCAAAGAAACATAAATATGTATTTATTTCTTTATACCTTTTCATCTTCTCTTTTTCTTATCTTCACTCAATCATATTAGGGTATCAAACTTGTAAAGCTTGAGACTTTTGATGGTGTCTGTCGGGGATGAGTAGAGCACATCAATGGATGAGTCAATAATGTGTTATACCTTTTCATTATCCATCTTAGGTTTGCTATTTGACCTCTTATCCCTCCACCTCTTCTGAAACCTGCTTGTTCTGGTGGTAAATCTCTATTTAAATGGGGTTCCAATCTTTTCTGTATTATTTAGAAAAGTATTTTACTTGTGTGTGGGATCTTTGTTTTTTAATGTTTAAATAGAGCAATCCATAGGTCTTTAATTAAAAAGGCATATAAAGTAGAACCTCCTGTAAAGGATACCTAATTGCAGAGCCAAAGTGTCCTTTAGGGAGAGGTGTCCTCTTACCGGAGAATTGCTAAATTGTTAAAATGATAATTTTGCAAATGAAATGCGCTCTGTGGAGAGGTGCCCGCTAGTGGGATGTCTGCTAAAGGGAGGTTCTACTGTATTGGATTAAAAAATTATTTATCTACCAATATAATTTTAGATTTAAATAAAATAAATATGTTGTACCTTGACAAAAGCTGGTGTTCAGCCAACTGAAATATAGATGACTAAATTATTATTTTGATCTTATATATGTCCTTTTAATTAAAGATTTTTGAGGTTCCTTTTTTGGAGAGAGGTAGAAATATTGATTTCTTTCCATTTGGTTGGCCATTTTCCACATTTCCTATTTACTTTAACCAGCTATAATTCAACACTCCCCTTAAATTTTGACAGACAAATGCCCTAGAATTGCTAGCAATGAATTGATAATCATCTTAACCAACTTCAATTCCACCAAAGATTCTGAACCCTTGGGAACTGTAGTTGGACATATTAAGCCCCTACACACAACAAAGATTTTTTTCTATCAATTTTTCATTGACTCTACAGAGAGTGTTACTATAGTAAAAAATGGTAATTTGGGCAATGAAAACTGTCCTTTGTAGAGAGGTGTCCTCTAGCGAGAAATAGAAGTTGTATTCTCTCGTGAGGATGGAGCTTGTAGTACTGTAATTTGAATGTTCGGAGGACCAAATAATTACATGGGAAATATCAGATGACTTTTGAAACATCACACGGCACACTCCTACTGGGATATGAACTTGGGTGACATGAATCAACATGCTAGCTACCTTTATGATTGCTCCACCAAGACAACCATTTAGTACCAATGCTGTTACCATCACATCTCAATTACTTATTTGGTCCTTGCCTCTAATTTAAATTACTTTAAGAACGAAATACTTGATGAGGAAAGAGTTTCTTTATTACACAAAATTAGTTCACAAGCTTTCGGGCACAATCACCCTTCTACTGGTGTAAAACGAGACAAAATTATTAGTGGCATTCAGCTATATACATATATACAAAAAGTAAGAAAATAAGACAGATATGTAAAATTGTGCCAGAGAAAATTAACATAATATTGGAGGATCATTCATAAAATTAAGCAAAGCAAGTAAATAAACGTATAATACATTCAATACTTGGCTATTACAGAAACTAAGCACGAACAACGACTGTTAAACGAAATAAAACAAAATAAAATAGAAATAAAATAAAATAAAATAAAATAAACCAAAATTGCCATTGACGTGTAAAAGTATAAGTAAGTTAATGAAAACTAGATCTTTCAGGTAGGAGGTTCCAGTACTAAATTATCATATATTTCAGGAAGGTCTATTGCTCTATTGATGCTTTTAAATTTTTTGGTGAGTATAGCTTCCAGGACCAATCGCTGGTGTTTGTTCTTAATCTCATGATAATGGGCCGAGGGGTTATAGATATTGAATGTGTGGCCTGTGTCCCGTATGTGTTGGTAAACTAGAGAGCGGGGATCTTTCCTTTTTACCGATCTATCATGCTCCACCATTCTGGTCTTCACCATTCTCCACTTACTTATACTTTTACACGTCAATGGCAATTTTGGTTTATTTTATTTTATTTCTATTTTATTTTGTTTTATTTCGTTTAACAGTCGTTGTTCGTGCTTAGTTTCTGTAATAGCCAAGTATTGAATGTATTATACGTTTATTTACTTGCTTTGCTTAATTTTATGAATGATCCTCCAATATTATGTTAATTTTCTCTGGCACAATTTTACATATCTGTCTTATTTTCTTACTTTTTGTATATATGTATATAGCTGAATGCCACTAATAATTTTGTCTCGTTTTACACCAGTAGAAGGGTGATTGTGCCCGAAAGCTTGTGAACTAATTTTGTGTAATAAAGAAACTCTTTCCTCATCAAGTATTTCGTTCTTAAAGTTTAGTGAAGGAATTATTATTTCAATATTTAAATTACTTTATCTCACAGTGTTCGTTCCAAACATAAAGATAAGACCAAATCAATAAATTGTGACTTTTCGGGTAAGAGTATTGTTACCATCATCAGACAAAAGTACTAAATGACACCCTTGGCAGAGCTGACTGCTATAGGGCGCGTCCCCAGGTGGCGGATAGGGGAACGACCTTCAGATATGAAGGCCAGCTGCGAAACAAGCAGAATAACTGACGAATAAGCAGTCGCGGACCAACAGCAGCATTGTTAGAAGAGGAGTAGACCTCTTTAAAAATCCTGACTTCAACTGACCCGGTTGATAGACCTCAGCAAGGGTCCCACTCCAGGGATACGGAGGAGCTGCGTCTGTACTCATGTTAGAGTCGGCAGCAAAGGCGTCTGCTTCCATGTTAGGAACAGCCTCAAACTACAGGCAAAGTCAGACTTTCACCAAAGTGTGCCTGGATCATGGTGCCATGATCAACGAAAGCTGCACCCCTACACCCCATTCCATGAGATCAGATGTTGATTTGCATGCTGCATCGCCCGTCGCGCAGAATAAACAGGGGCGCGTTCAGGACTTAGGTAGAGGGTTCTGTCCGATAAGTATAATACAGTCTCCACAAACTTCTAACTTTGCAGCTTCCAAGCAATTGAGAATTTTGCAGTGCAACATAAATGGATTGTGCTCAACAGCAACAAAAATAAAATTAGAAGAAATAATGGAAATAGCTGAAAAACAAAAGATACAAATTATAGCCCTACAGGAAACCAAATTAAATAAAAAATACAATCTCAAATACAAAAACTACAATATCCTCAGAAAAGACAGAAATAAAGAAGGGGGTGGCCTTGCATTTTTAATCAAGAATTTGTACTATGAAGACATAGCCATTAATATTCCAAATACATCAGACCTCGAAGCCCAAGGTATCAAAGTCTACCTCAGTCAAAACAAAACCATCAACATATTCAATATGTATCACCCACCAAACAATAAACTTATTGACGATGGAACAATGGCTCAATTTCTTACAGACAACACTATTATTGTAGGTGACTTTAATGCCAAACATCAACTATGGGGATGTTCCATGCCAAACCCAAGAGGCAAAATACTTTCAAACTTATTTGACAACAATGCCTTCATGTGCTTAAATGATGGGAATCCTACCCACCATTCCTACAGCTATAATACTGCACAAGCACTTGATATAAGTTTCTCCAGTCCTGACATTTTCCACAAATGCAAATGGAAAATATTAAAAAGTATTGGAAGTGATCATTTGCCTATTTTGATAAAAATTAGCACCAAGACCAAAACAAGCTCAATTAAAGAAAAATTCTGGAACTTCAAAAAGGCTAATTGGAATCTTTACCAGCAAAACACCAATGAAGACTTTAGAAAAGCACCCACTAGCATAAAAGATCTGGAACAAAATTGGATATCTTTCAAAAACACCATTATTAAAGCAGCCAAAGTTTCAATACCAAGAGGTAATATTAAGAAATGGATTCCAAATTATACACACCAGGCAAAAGATATTCAAACACTTATAACTAAAAGAAATGAACTACAAAAAAAGTGCACCCAAAACCAAACAAATTGTAGAACTGAACTGAACATTGTGAATGCAAAAATAAAAAGGTTATATGTAAATATGAAAAGGGAAAAATGGAAACAAACTTGTGAAAACCTGAACCCAAGAAACCCAAATACAAAACTTTGGCATTTGGCAAAACAAATTGACAGATCCCAGTCACAAACTGAAAACACAAATATGATTAAGAATACAGATGGTACCCCAGCAACTAATGACAAAAATGCTGCTAATCTTTTAGGTAATTCATATCAAATAAGTAGTAAAATCAAATTTGAAATAAAAGATAAGAAAGTTTAAAAAAAGGCCCGAAAGATTATTCATGACTGTAAAAATATCACCAGCACTCATAATATTTTCCAAGAAAAAATCAATATGAAAGAGCTAGATTGTGCATTAGAAAACACTGACCTAAACAAGACTCCTGGGCCAGATGGAATCCATGGCCAAATGATATCAAACTTGGGCAAAAATGGCAAAGAAAGACTTCTTGATATTTTCAATAACTCCTGGAAAACTGGAAAATTGCCTCAAGACTGGAAAACTGCAACAATAATTCCTATTAAAAAACTTGTCAAATCTGCTGATGACCCAAAAAACTACCGACCTATCTCCCTCACAAGTATTTGCTGCAAATTAATGGAAAAAATTATACTCAGACGACTCACTTACCACCTCGACACAAAAAATCTCTTACCAGAAGAACAATATGGATTTAGGAAAGGACATGGGACAATAGACCAACTCTTATTTTTCACACAAAAGGTAAAAGATGCACAAAACAGAAAACCAACTAACCACACCATAGCTGCTTTTTTAGACCTTACACAAGCTTTTGATAAAGAGTATGGAAAAACAAGTTAATTACAAAATTATACAAGCATTTCAAAATTGATGGAAAAGCTATCACTTGGATAAATGATTTCCTTAAAAATAGATACATCAGGGTCAAATATAATGGAACTCTATCTAAAACCTTCAAATTGTACCAAGGATTACCACAAGGATCAGTCCTTAGCCCAACTCTCTTCACCCTATTTATTGCAGGCATAGAAGAAAAAATTTCACATAAAACCAATATTGGACTTTTCGCTGATGACATTATTCTATGGAGCAGTAACACTAATTGGAAAAAAGCTGAAAGGGATTTGAACAAGACTCTTCTCCACCTAGAAAAATTTGCTAATAAACATAAATTAGAATTTAACCCCCAAAAATCTGAAACCTGTCTTTTTACTACCGATAAGAAACTATACAAAATAAGGCCAAAAATTATTCTGAAAGAACAACAATTACAATATAATAAACATCCTAAATATCTTGGCTACACCCTAGATCCAGAAATTAACTCCAGTAAACATATTGAAGAAGTTATTAGAAAAGGAAGAGACCGACTAAAAATCCTGAAATATATTTCAGGAAGAGAGTGGGGAGCCGATGCAACCACACTAAAATTAACTTACACATCTCTAATTAGACCTATCCTGGAATATGGATATCAAATCTATGGTACAGCATCTGAAACAAATCTAAAATCACTGGAAAGGATACAACTAAGTGCAGCTAGAATTATTACAGGTCTTCGAAATACCTGCCCTAACGATATTGTACTTTACGAGGCAGACATTATGCCCTTAAAGGATAGAAGAAGCTACAATCTGCCAAAATATATAAACAAAATCAAGAGTTATGGAAACAAACACAGAACTTCCAATTACATACTTAATTGGGAATCCAATCTAAGACTCAAAAAAGAAGGTCCTCTCCACCTGGCCAAAAGAAATGGATTTTTAAAATATAAAGTAGAAAAAAATTATTTAGCAGAAAAAATTTCTCCATGCAAACCACTACAAAATGTTATTTTTAATGCCTCTTTAAATGAACCCACCAACAAACAATGCCAAAATCCAGAATACTTAAAACAATTATCATTAGAAATAATTAATAACATTCCTAAAAATGCAATAACTATTTATACCGATGGTAGCAGAGACGATCTAGGACACACTGGCAGTGGCTGTCTCATCAAAACCACAAATGGCATTGAGAAAATGAACAGAAGAAACCCAGATTTTTGCTCAGTCTTCAGATCAGAACTTATAGACATCTATGAAGCCTTAAAATCCATCAGAAATACTAATTATCAAGATATCTGGATTCTTACTGATAGTAGAAGTGCCATACAACACTTGAGTCACACAGGGGAACTCAGAGACAAAGTAAGCAGGAACATAATTGCTATCTCCAAAAACTCTCAAAAACCTCAAAAATTCACCTTCAATGGATACCCTCACATGTTGGAATTGAAGGCAATGAAGCTGCTGATGTGCTAGCGAAAAAAGGCACAAAAGAACCCTTGCCACAGAAAAATAAACTTACTTTTAAAGAAATAGAGACAGTAGCCAAAACAAAAATAAACAAGAACTGGAGGATCCCACCTAAGCACAGTTGGTACAGTGGAGTGAACCCAGGAGGAGCTCTGAACATCAGAAATAGACAGCATCAAACAACACTAACAAGATTTAGAACAGGCCATCTCAAGCCATTGAAGATAGAAAATAATAACAAAATCTACCCCACTTGCCCAAAATGTAGCTTGGCACCTGCAGCTCCAGAACACATTTTGGCTTGCATTAGATGCACTAAACAGGACCTTTGGGAGAGGCCGCTGCTTATCATAAAACAGCTCGAGGAGCATGAACTCATGGAATTCGTGTAATCTTTACACAAGGGGATAAGAAACAACAACAACAACTAAATGACAAAATACTGATGATACCAAAACATCTCGCATAATTTATTAATTTGGATGTGGTCGGGTTACCCCCTTATGTTTCTAATCTTTAATTCCAATATACCTTCTCATATAATAATACCTTCACTTAGCAAGGAAGATTCAGGCTATAAAATAAAACCTTAAAAAAAAAGCACTGCGATATATCCTCAATATTAGGATAGATAGAGATAGGTTGTTCTTTTTTCTGAATATTGTGTTAAACATGTGGCATACAGTAACCTCCCACCAGCAACCATCTTTTTTTTTTTACTTATCCCTAGTACACGTGGTACAGGCCATGATAATCATGGTGGGTAGAAGTATAGGCAACTCCTTTTATTGTAAGTGCACCACAGGTCTACACATGTGAAAAGCAGTTCGACTTTGCACTTACAAATGTGCCAGAGCCCAGTTTGGTTACTTGCACTCGCTGGTGGGGTTGGGGACGCTGTGGGGTGAAATGGGGGGCCATTGGAGCATTTTTTTTTTTTAACATAAAAAAAGTGCCCAATGCAGAAATCGAACCCGGGTTGTAGCAGTCAAAAACCAATGGTTCAGACCATCCTTCCACCGACCCCCTACCATCTTTGTAAAATTTAACACACAAACAACTTCCAATAAAAGTCCACCTTCGGAATAGACCAGAAATAACTGACTTTTAGACTAGGGTCTCTTATGTGAGGTTCTTCTGTATTTAAAGAGTTAAATCTGCATGATCCGTGAAGACATTGTGAAATACACAAAGTTTACTTACACGAGGCAAAATTTAGATATCAAATATAATAAAATTGCTATGTATATTTTTTTAGAAAAAGATCGAAAAACCTTTCATAATAAGTATCTTTATTACAACACCATAAGCTTTCGAGCTCTTGTTCTTCAACAGGCGAAACTCCTGTTTCATGATGTTTCATAATAAAGAAACTTATTACGAAAGGTTTTTCGATCTTTTTACAACAATTCAGAAATCTCACAATCCTGTGAATGGAATATCCTGTAGTTGGTATGTTGGGAAGTTATAAATTGACTGAATACTTGTACAGCTCCACCAGCGAGTGCAAATAACCAAAAAGGGCTTGTAAGTGCAAAGTTTCTGAGGCAGTAAATGCACATACAATATAAGCAGTAATGATAAATCACAATTTGGATTATCTATATATATAAAAATGAATGTTTGTTTGTTGGTTTGTATGACCTGTATACAAATTCGCAGTAGTTCACTAATTCAAACCAAAATTTCCATACATAGGTAAAAAATAACGGGGATGACGATAGGCTATTTTAAAAAATATAAAAATCAATTATTAAAACTATATATTCAAATTATTCAACTTAGCTCACGAGCAGCGCCCTCTAGAATCTCAGGCGACCTGCTGGTGGCGCGCGCCCGTTGGCTGCCGGCAGGTCGCTTGAGCGTTCTAGACGAGAAGCTTTTTCTTAATTACAATGCAAGTCCTTAACTATATTTACAGATTTTCTAATTTATAACTAATTCACATATTTACATATATATTTTCATTTTTTGCTATAACTGATCTAATTCGCTGTTTAAAATAACCGCTCTTGCTATATTTGCTATGTTTTATTTTGCTATGTTTAATGTGTTTGAATAATACATTTAATCGTGTAAACCCGGGCGTTGCCCGGGTCATTCGTCTAGTAGATTATAATAAAAGAAAATAAGACCTAATCCAAATAATTTATTAGTGTGTGATGTTTCGGCAACAATATTGTTACCATCATCAGACAAAAGAGTAAATGTACTTTTTTACTATAATATATACCATTTACTCTTTTGTCTGATGATGGTAACAATATTGTTGCCGAAACGTCGCACACTAATAAATTATTTGGATTAGGTCTTATTTTCTTTTAATATAAGCAGTATTGAATCTATGATTATCATAGCCTGTGTACCATGTGTACTAGGGATAAGTGAAAACATGTCAATAGATGGGCAGTTACTGTATTGTTATATCAATTGCTGTTTTGCATTAACACAAGGTAATAAGACTAAATCCAAATAAATAAATAGTGTATGACGTTTCAGTAACATTCTTTTATCTGATGGTGGTAACAATACTGTTACAGAAATGTCACACTATTTATTTATTTATTTGAATTTGGTCTTATTACCCTGTGTTTCTAATCTATATTCCAAATTGTACCTTATCAAAGTTATGTATTGCTATGTAAAGTGTTTCACTTTCAAATAATAATTTTAAAGAATAATAAGACCTAATCCAAATAAATTAATAGTGTGTGACATTTCAGTAACAGCGTCATTACCGAAATATCACACACAATTAATTTATTTGGATTGGGTCTTATTTTCTTGTAGCTATAATCTTTAATCCAAATTGGGATTTATCATAATTTTAAAAAAGAAATTGCACATTGCAATGTAATCATTACTTGTAAATACATTACTTCTCAACAAAATGCAATTGCACATTACCAAGTATTCATGATTACAAAGTACAGTAAAACTCCGCTAATACGAACCCGCGATATAGCGAACCTTCCCTTATAACGAACCTGATGCAATTCCCGATTCCATTCCATTGAAAATACCATCGTTATAACGAACTTTGCGATTTTTTAAATAGCGAACTACCCCTATAACAAACCTATTTTAAGTCCCAAAATAATAGTCTATTTAAAATACTATGCTTATAACGAACTTTTAAAATTGTAATTAATAGATTTTAAAATAACAAAATTTTGAGAAAGTTTCAACTCACAGATCGCGACTTCAAAACAAAAAATTTAGAGGCATTGTTTATTCACATTTAAGTTCATTTTTGCCACATGTTTTATATACCTTTTTACACATTATACTTTTATTCAATAGAATATCTTTGCATTCGACAAGTTTTAAATAGAAAAAATGTCCCCCGAGCCACCAACAAATCAGCTTATAAATTCTCAGGAAAGACCGCTACAGTTCTATTTTTAGAACGGAAGTTGGGTGTATGACTCATTAAGGGTTCGCGGATATTCCCACTGGCCGTCCGTTTATTACAGATTTTATGTTTGTATTTTTGGACATTTTTGAAGGCGATTTTACTGATCACGCGTACCATGTTTCGCGTTCAATTTTTTTCGGGTCAGATACTTTTGATTCATCTTCAATTGTTTCAGAATACACGTAAATTGAATAATTTATAATTGAACAATTTAAGAGAATAAAAGATATTTGTATTTTAAAGAATATTCTCTAAATTAAGTGGCTGCCCATTCCTGTGTGTATGGCTGTCCTTTAATTATATGGTCTAAAAATTGTGTGAAAATTAAAAATTATAGCCAAACCGTGGCTATAGTGAACCAAAAGCTCCGTCCCATTAGGGTTCGCTATAGAGGGGTTTTACTGTAATGCTTAAAAAACAAACAAACTTAAAGTAGATCTAAGAGACCACAAGAGTGACTGCAAACTTTTCAATAATAGTAAGACATGTTTGCTTTCTTTAAACTCTGGAATATAATAAACAAATCCTGATTGGCTATAAATACTACAAGTATTGTTGTTAATGTTGTCAAGTTTGACTTTCAAGTATTACGGTGGCTACAAGTACAGTAAACCTCACTAAAACAAACCTGGGATATAGACAACCTTCCCTTATAATGAATCTCAAATAATTCCCATGTTTATTTTATAATACAGTTAAACCTGTCTATAGCGCCTTCCTCTTTATAGCGCCCAATTTTAAATACGTAGTACAATGTGATTTACATTAAAAGTGACCTGTCTTAGCACCCTATTTTAGTGAGTCCCAAGAGGGGGCGCTATATACAGGTTTAACTGTACCATCAACTATGGCTATATAATGAA
Source organism: Cordylochernes scorpioides (assembly GCA_030710605.1). Taxonomy (NCBI): domain Eukaryota; kingdom Metazoa; phylum Arthropoda; class Arachnida; order Pseudoscorpiones; family Chernetidae; genus Cordylochernes; species Cordylochernes scorpioides. The sequence continues at coordinate 71,982,926 of CP092877.1, read as the reverse complement.
CCATGGCTATAGTGAACCAAAGGTTTAGTCCCATTAAGGTTCGCTATAGAGGGGTTTTACTGTAATTACATTTACTTGTAATTTTATAGAAAATATGTTTACAATTTGCCCAACTCTGCTCTAGACAGGGAACTGAACACTGGAACACAATACCAAGAGAAAAATTTAAGAAAGTCATTTAGGAGAGAGTGGCGTTTGTTCGGGCAGTGTTTAGGAGATAAAGATGATGATTCAATATGGCTGACATCTCATTCCTTCCACACTTAGCAACAATATGAGGGTCCATCATCCACCTCTGTGTTTCCAAGATTTTATACTTCTTGGAAGAAGAGTGAATTGAATGGTTCTGCAAACCCAACTCTCAACAGTATTATCTTGGGGTAAATATGCAAATAAAAAAAAAAAAATAATAAAACTAAAAAAAAAAAAACATTCAATAAAGTTCAAAGCATCTTTACAAAAAAAAAGTCTATAAATTAAAAAAAAAAAGCTGAAAATAATAAATCTTTATTTCATTTAGCTCAGAAAAAAAAATAAATAAAAAAAAAATCCAGTGGTCCGTCGCAAACAAGCAAAATAATAATTGAAAAAAAAAAAAAAAAACTAAAATGTTCTCAGAGGCTTTCTTCTATGCAACTTTCTTCAAATTATATTTAAAAAAAAAAAAAACTGAAGTTAAAAAACAAACAAAAAAAGGAGGGAAATTTTCCAATAATAAACCTTTTATTCTACACTTGATATATTGCATCATCTTTTATTTTACTTTTTTTTATTTTGGAAATACTTCTGTGAGATTGGTGGAAAAATAGTTTCTTAGAGGTAAAAATAGCTTCGACCACTCAATGGAAAATAAAATTATAAGAGAGGAGGAGGAGGGAGAAAAAAAAAAGGAAAAATTCAACAATTTCATGGTTGATGCGTGATGATTATTCATATTTATATATAATAATAATAATTAAAAAAAAAAAAACAGTCTTCACCATGTGAGCCTGGTTTTTTCATCTTTTTTTTTTTTAAATGTCTGAAATATTTACAAATAAAATACACCCAAGACACTGGGAGTTTTTTTTTTTTTTATATTAATATTATTTTTTATAACAACTATTCTGGTGGAAAAATTTTCATTTTTTTTGTGGTTTTGTTTTCTTTGAGGTAAAACACCAGAAAATTCATATTATATATAATAATTAATAATATATATAAATTTATATATTTATATATATATACTATTTATATATATATATATAATATAGGATGCTATTTACAAATTAGTGTGTTTGTGTATGACAGGGGAGGTTAGCCAAAGGGAGGGAGGGAGGGGTTTCCAACAAAATAACACAGGGGAGGGAGGAGGAGGTGTGTTTGGCAAACAAACAAAAATATATAATAATATATATAATAATAAAATAATAATCTGACCAGTGAAACAATATCATCATCTCTATACAGGGGAGAAAAAAGGGGGCTGAGGAGTTATGTACAGGTGGAGGGAGGGAGGGAGGCTATCTACACTTTGGTGCTGCTACCTATGGATGTCCTTGGTGGGGCAACGCCTCCTCTTGGCCACAGCTTCTTGGGGCTCTGCTGTCATCACAACACACAGTCACCACTGTGAACAACTCCAGGATTCTCCCTATACTTGGGTCCTAGCTCAGGATTGATACTTCCCCCCATGAAACTATTGGGTGTAGCAGGACAGGGTTTGTAAAAGCCACACAAAACAAACCCAAAGAAAACCATTCCCTACTGAACAAAAATTTCAGATGGCTAGTTGAATACAGGTGGAGAGATGTCCAAGACAACATAGTTCAGAGAGAGAATAGGTCTAAATAGAATTAAGAACGTCGACATGCAAGAAGACTGACTTGACAAAATGGTTTCTTTACACAAATTTGTCCAAATTGGCAGGATTTCATTTAGTCATGTTGTAAACACTACAATACAACAGGCTGATTTGGAGGGCTCCACCTGCATATCCCCATTGTTGTTTCTTATCCCCTTGTGTAAAGAACTCATCTAACATTCTGAGAGCAAACACTTTTATAAAACCAAAATGATCTGATATATACTAAGAGAGCACCTCCAATAAATTATCCCCTCAAAGGACTGTAAAAGTCTGTGTGACACCCACATCATTCTGTGTCAGGAGCTGGTCCAGTTAGAATGTGAGGAATGAGATCTTTCTTACAACAACTGGACCAGTTGACAGACTGAATTATTGTACAATTAGGGATAAAGAACATCAACTCACCTATGAGACCAGTTCCTCTCAACTTGCGCTTGGTGAGGGCTGAGAGGTCGGAAATTTCTTCCTTACAAGGCCAGGGGTCCGGGTCCTTGGCCTTCTTGTTTCGACTAGGAGTTCTGGTGTCTTCGCAGAACCCATCTGCACGCCCAGCAACAGTCCCACAACCTGCTGCACTGCGGCCACCCCAGCACCTACCCTGAGGGGGAGAAGTCTTGTCTGCGGTTGGGGTCACCACCCTTTTGTGCTCTGGGGTATTGCGTGCTCGACACCGTGCAACTGCGGCCCCACTCCCTCGCCTGCGGCCTACCAGGAGGGGTTCATCCTTCAGTAACGTCTGCACAAATTCCTTCATGGACAGCTTGGACCTCGATGCTTCCACCAGCTCGCTGAGGGTCAGGTCATCCTCGCTGAAGCTGTCCTCACCTGGGCAATCCACCTTCCTTTCAGAACTCACAACAAGCACATTTTGATCAAGTTTATATTTCTTGACACACACACACACAATTCAAATATTAACTCTCTGAGCAACCACTTTGATTAAACAAAAATCTAACTTCTGATAAAAAAAATGAGCACTTCCAGGAAGCTTAGTAGTACCATCAGAAATAAAGCTTTGAATGCTGAGATGTGTTAACAGTGAAACATTACCTAAAAAGTTATTCCCAAGGTTTTATCAAAGAGATGGCAATATCACAAAGAAACAAGAATATAAACTTACCATCGCAGTTGTTGGACACTTCTTCCTTCTTCACCTTGGCCTCATTGTTGTTGTTGTGTTCCTGGTCCTCTTCCGGGCTCTTCTGCTTGACCTGGGGAGAGGGGGCCTTCTTGGCCGACTCCTCCACCCCCATGCAGGCCTTGATGAGCTCTGCGGCATTCTCAGAGCACTTCCTCTTCGATGGCTTGGAGTAGACTAGATCGGGTTGCGGACGGATTGGTGCTGCAGTGGCAGGAGAAGAGTGGTCGGTGGTGGTATCACAGTTGGCTGCTGCTGTACTGCTGCTGGGGGGGGCCGCCACCTTCACCAGCACCTGGCTGGTGCCGTCCGCAGACAGCGGGGCTGCCGTCACCAGCAGCCTGCGCCGCCGGCTGGTGTTCAGGAGGCCGGAGCTCTGCGCCAGGGCCACCACCTTGATGGACCTGGTGGGGCTGATGAGGCCCCCTGCCTGGGAGGACTGGGAGTTGCTCGCCAGGAACAACTTGACAGGGTTGCCCCCCGGCCCCCGCAGTGATGTGCAGGGCAGCACCATCACCCCCTTGCTCACTACACCACACCAGTTAACTACCTTCCCCTGGCTACTCATTAAACTCAGCACAAACACCTATGGAGAGTGGCTAACACACTGGGATACAGCTGTCGCTAGTTTCTCAGGCATGTGGGATTTTCTCAACTAAAAGCCATCCTAAAGAATGAATAAATCAACAAGCACATACAGTGGACCCTCGGTTTACGAGCACCTTGGAGTACGAGCTTTTCGCAGTACGAGCAAAATTTTTTGAAAAATTTTACCTCGGATTACGAGTGAAATTTCGCATTACGAGCAACTCGTGATGGTTGCCCCTCTTCTCCATTTCCACCTTTAGCGGCGGGATGAGGGCATATTTTTATATTAAATATTATTTTATTTATGGATTGTTATTAATCATTATAATATAAGTACAGTATATATATTTAATACATACTATAATGTATATATTCAAATCGATACATATATATATATATATATACATGTATATAGTATTTTAAAATTAAAGAAAACTTTTTTAATTTTTAAGATAACTTTTTCCATTTGTAAACAAAGGCTCGAAGGTGTTATTAAAATTTAAAAAGTTGCTATTAAAGTTAAAAAGTTTTCTTTAATCTTAAAATACTCTGTATATCATTTTAACTAATTTTAATTCAACGATAAAATTATCTCTCAATGATAAAGGAATAGCTTTTTTTAATTTCTTATTTATTTTTTAGATTATATATGTATTTTCAAAAATTGGTGACAATTTCTACCTCTCTTGCTATAAAAATGCAAGTGGAGATTTGAAAGTAAAGCCACTGCTCGTGTATCATTCTGAGAATCCACGGGCTTTCAAGAAACACAAAGTGCAAAAGAGCCAATTGAACGTTTTGTGGAAGTCGAATACTAAGGCTTGGGTCACTCGTTTGTTGTTTGTTGAGTGGATGAACGAAGCATTCGGTCCTGCAGTGAAGAAATACCTTTCGGAAAAAAAACTGCCACTCAGAGCGTTGCTGGTTATGGACAATGCTCCTGCTCATCCACCAAGCCTTAAGGATCACTTACTGGATGAATTCAAGTTTATTGAGGTCAGGTTCCTCCCTCCTAACACCACCCCACTACTGCAGCCTATGGATCAGCAGGTCATTTCCAACTTTAAGAAAATATATATCAAAGAACTTTTTCAGAGATGCTTCGAATTAACTGAAGAAACAAACCTTACTCTCCGAGAGTTTTGGCAGAATCATTTCAACATTGTCCAATGCCTTAAGATCATTGATAAAGCATGGAATGGAGTCTCCCAGAGAACTCTCGTTTCTGCTTGGACAAAATTGTGGCCTCACATCGTCCATGCATATGATTTTAAGGGGTTGTCTGGTGAACAGGAGCCACCAATTATCGATGTTATTGTGTCTCTGGGGAAAACTTTAGGACTGGAGGTGAATGAGCCAATCATACAAGAGCTTGTGGAGGAAGAAGATCAGGAGCTTACCACAAATGAACTGATCGATCTTCATCGCGAGCAACACCAAGAGGTTAAGGAGGTGATCTCGTCTGGGGAAGAGGAGGATGAAAATTCACTGGGATCCCTCCCTTCAGATCAGATTCGGGAAATATGTAAAATGTGGGAAACTGTGCAATTGTTCGTAGCAAAGCACCACCCGAATAAGCCGGCTGCTTTGCGAGCGACAGATCAGTTCAACGATAATGCGGTGTCGCATTTCCGTGAAATTCTCAAAAAGAGGCAGAAGCAACAGTCATTGGACCAGTTCTTCGATAAAATTGAAAGAAAAAAAAAAATGTTATAAAATAACCCTTTTATGCCATTTTTCCCTCAAATAGTGGTTTTTTAACGCAATTGCATCAGCCATCCCAACATTATCTTTTATTTTTGATTATTTTATCTTTTTTTATACATTTATTTATGCATTATATTTTTATTTACTTATCACTAGGTTTGAAATTCAGTAACTATCACGTGTAAAATTTTTCTTTCGAATCTTTCATTAAAAATATGATAGCTATGATTTCAAATATTGAATGGAGTACAAACTTCTCTTATACTTATCACGAAGTGTTTACCGACTCTAATTAAATTAAAATTCATGGAAGAATTGCCCGAGTTTCAATTATTAAAAATAAGAAATTAGTTTCGCACTACGAGCGTTTTGGAGTACGAGCATGGCTCTGGAACGGATTATGCTCGCAAACCGAGGGTCCACTGTATTGGGTTTAAACACTTATTTTTACTGTATTTAAATACAGTATAACCTCTTATTCAACAGGAATCACCTATCCCTTGAGGTGTACAGTAAGAAAAAAAAAACTTCATAAAAAGAAACAATATGACATTATAAAAACATATTGTTTATTATGGATGGGTTCAGAGTAATTCAATTTACATAATATTTTATCTACTCTGCACTATAATCAAATTTCTCTGCTAAATAGAATAGCACACACTAAACCTATAATCATCAAGGTAAGATGCTATCCAAAATTAGAAAACTAACTCCCAGTTCCCCAACTAGAGGAAAGAGCCCCCACTCACCTCCAGGTTCAACCTGCAGCGCTGTGGAGACACCGCTGCTCTCTGGAAGGGCTGCCACACAAGTTTCTGTATAGTTATATGCACATAGCAGCAATTGGGTGGGAGCATGAAGAAAAATCCAACTACAAAAATACATATTTTTGGTATTAAATGTGCATATATACTTTTGGAAATATATATCTAACAAAAGCATAAAGTTCTTAAAAATTCACCAAAAGTCTGGCATTTTCCTCAAAAATTATCTAAATTGAAAATATTCTAAAGTTCAATTTTTCCTTCCGCAAATCAATATGATTCATAACTATATCCCCTCTTGAAAATAAAAAATTTTGAAAAGTGCAAATGAAAAAATTTATTTACAAAAAAATAATTATATTTTTTATGGGCAACTAGATGAAGAAATACAGATTTGAATCCACATCCTTTTTTTTTTATATCTTAAAGTAATCACTATCCAGAAGTCCAACACCTCCTTTATGTGGTGGGTGGGAGAAACAGCACAAGTAGGGGACTTTGTAAGCCCTGGGCCAATACAGTAGCCATATAGAGAACCCTGAAATGTGGCTGACTAACGGAGCAATGACACTCCTTCATTTCAAGGAGCAGTACTAACAAGGTACTAAGACCAAATCCAAATAAATATTTTATAATCTATAATCCAAATTGTACTTAATTACATACAAGGAGCAGCTCAAACAAAGACTGAGAGAATAAGTGAATAAAATATATACCAACTCTACACATGGCATGGGAAGAGAAAGCATTAGAACAGTGTGTTTCATTTCCACCATCACTTTGAGACCCATGTAGTGGAAGTTGAATGCCTGCAGAATGGAAATCCCATTATATAGGTGATGGGAGAAAGAGGGTGGTAAATGCCACCAAGTGATCTCTTGAATTCAACACACTTACTATATTTCCAATCCCAACCACTTACTGTAATTCAACATTAACAGATTGAGGGGAAGAACCAGCATGTGTCTGGGGAGGGTATCTTGTTAGACACTCTGGAGTGGTTAACAGTCTTAATGGAGGGAGATATGGTAGAATTGGGAAGGCAGAGAATAGGTAATTCATAAACAATTTAAAGAGAAGCCCCTTCATCAAAAGACTATTCCTGGAAAGGAAGTTCTGGGAGGACAAAACAGCTTATGGCTGGTTGAGGAGAAATAGATAGAATTCAACACCTTGGGAGTAAAGTTGAATTCAATACTGTGATACCTTTTATTTAGTCTGAGTAAAATCAGTCCTGGAGTGCCTTCACCAAGGTGGTGAGCTGTTGCCTTAGTCCATGCATTGAGAAATTTCATGACAAAAATTAAGCAAAGGCTTCCCCATGTCTTCTGCATTCATATGGCATTAACCTAATAGTAGGTTCATTTGCCTTTTGAGGCCATTTTCAACTTCAAGGGTAAATGAGAGCCTGCATCAATATTAGGATTGAGTTGGAGACTTATCTTAGCTGTTCTAGGGTGTTGTCCACTCACATGAAGATGCAAGGTCCAAGGAGATGAGATCTTAAAATAGGGCATTTCCCTCATATTCCAGTATATATATAATTGTAGAACGACATTTGAAAATTATCCTGCGCCAGTAATTACTCTTCACAATTCATCCTATGGACATTATGGACATTATATGGACGTTATAATAAATCAGTTTCAATCTCTCTCTATATATATGTAATATTATAAAGAATATTGTCTAATAAATAATTATGTACCATGTTGGATATAATGTATTCTGTATGGATTCAAATAAAGATGGCAGTCAAAGGACGTGGAGATGGAAGAAGTAGAAGAGAAAAGAACGACAGATCCAAGTCGTGTATCTAGGTCACTTAGAACAAAGAGGCCCTCATATTCCAGAGTTGAATGTCCTGAGAGATTGGGATGTTAGGCAAAGCTCCTTCCCGACCAAATTCACCATCATGGCCGACAGAGACAGGGACCAATCAAAGGTCAAGCAGGGTCCCACATGACCCAAGCCGGGGGGTGGGGCAACGGCAGTTCGATCGGTGTAACGTGTGTGTCAAGACGTGTGTGTGCATCTTCAAAAAGTAGTGCCTCGAGGTCCAAGATGTGAGTCATCTCAATCCAATTTAATCGCGAAAATCCTTCCATCTCCTCTCCCGAGCCGCCAATGATTAATATTCCGAGGTGTTTTGTGATTCATTAATCGATATAGTGTGCCGATTTTTCATCCACCGCCATCGATAACGACTGCCCAAACATACAAAACCCCATCCACTCCCGAGGATTCTCAGGACAAAGCACTTTATCACAGTGAAGTCGACAAGCATTTTTTTTATATTATAGAGAGTCGATAAGATTCTCAGGATCCTTTTCCCATATATCACATATATATATATATAATTACTTCAGTCCATACACTAGAACCAACGTCCCATGAGTGACTATTATGGATATTGCGGATTTCATTGGAGCAAGTCATTTTTGATATTACAAAAGTGGTCACTCAATGGTGGTACTAGAGGTACTCCACCTTTGGCGATCCCAAGCCCGGATGAAAAAGGAGGAGGGGGAGTAGCAACAAGCTCACTAAAAAACCTGGGTTCAGCTGGCCCAGCTGATAGTACCCTGTAAGGGCTCCTAATCGAGGGATACAGGATGAGCAGCGTTTGTACTCCATGTTAGGAGCGGCTGCAAATCGCGTCTGTTCCTCATGTCAGAGGCAGCCATTTCTTTTGGAGCTAAGTCGGCCTACCACTGAGTAATGCTCCCAGTCTTAATGACAAAGGCAGATGCATTCTACTTCACCCAGTCATGGTGGTTGTCAAACAGACACCATCAAGGATCACAACTTGATATCCTAATATGATTGAGTGGAGATAAGAAAGAAGGAGGAGACTAGAGGCACTCATGGGAGGTACCACTGTAACAAGAGATTCAATGCTTAAAATATTATATTGCTTCAATGGGGGGCTTCCAGTTCTTGTACAAGCCACCAGTGGATGAAAGTAGCCAAAAAGGGCATCTTGGAGGTGTAAAAATCATCCTAAAGCTTGTTACATGGTTGCAAATCCCTACCCCATGGGACAATCCACAGCAACAAGGGGGGACATTTACCATTGCTCGGTGCTTGGGAAGGTGATGTAGAGGGTACTAATAAGGCATGAGGTTCTGAAACAAATAAACCTGGCGTCAGTTCAAGCTTAGGTTTAAAATCCATATTTTTATGGGCTAAAGAAGGTCCCAACACCTGAAACAGATATAAAGTGAATTCAAGCAAACCTTAAAACACTATTTGTGAGCACAAGAGGCAGAGAGCTCATCTAGTAAATTGAAAAATAACTAGCTTTTGCTTATTCCAATGGTTATGTGATCTGAACGCAGCTCTTAAATCTGTCACAGAAAAATGATCTCACAAAAAAAAATTGACCTCAAAATAACTTTGAGAGAATACAAACATAATTGTAGATTGGATTTTGTCACAATACTTCACTAATAAGCTTTTCAACTTTGAAAAGGGTAACAGTGGGTCATTGAAATGTCAGAACAATAAAAAGGCTTGATGAGTCTACAACTTGGAATTCACAACTTATTTAGATAATATATAGAGGCAATTAGAGAAATTATATAACATCTGTTGATTATAACTATTCTGTTAGAATATTATTTATCCTCTAGAATTGAACTCCTACTGCCTTTGAGGAGGCCCTTTATATTACAATGCAACCTCCCATGAGAGACCCAGTCCCTATAGATCAGGACAAATGGCTTACAAAGGCAGTCCTAGAACATCTTGTAGTGATAAAACCATTATTTACATCTCTCTTCAATGGACGACATCCAGAGATTCTTTACTAATTGAGCTTGTTGCGAGTCTTTTTAATTGACTACATTGACCCCCCATATTGTCTTATTTATTTTTCTTAAATCAAGGCAATTATTCCTCAGTGGAAAGAAATGTTTTTTCCTCAAAAGTCCCACTACATCACACTGTTCGGTGGCAATAATTGCCAAAGGAACAGATAATATTTCACCAGGATGTTGAAAATAGTGCTATCTTTCAACCCTGGATATAGTTTGTTATAAAACCTTGTTGAAAACCTCGCTATAGCAAACTCCAATGGGGGTGAAATTTTGGTTCACTATATTGCAGAAGGTTTACTTTAGAAAGGTTTTTCTGTATGCTATAGAGATGTACAAAGCAGCGATCAAGACAGAGAGGACAGGCTCACCATGGGAAGTTCCTTGACCACCAGATGGAGGAGGGCTGGTGGGGGATGAGGTGGGGATGGTGGGAGGAGCTGAGGAGGACTCTACTTCCTGAGGAGGGGCTTCTTCAGCTTGAGAGGCGGGGCCTGATGACACACCCTCCTCCTTCCCTGAGGGCTCCTCCTCCTTTTTGACCACCAGGTCATCCTTCTTGGTATGGTTGAGGACCTTGGGCCTCAACGAGGGAGATAGGGGCTTTGAGGGGGGTTTGGCAGTTTTCAGTAGAGAAGAAGGCACTTCAACTAGTTGGGAGATGGGCTTCACCTCCAGACAACTCTTCTGAGAATGGTTGGGTGGTGCTAAGGTGAGGCAGGAGAGGATCTGGTTGGTCTTCTCCTGGATCTCTGAGGGGATCTTGCTGGGGTCCAGCAGGCTGAACGGGGAGGAGGAGTTGGGGAAGGCGGGGATGTAGAGCTCCTCCTCCTTTCTGTGGTTAAGCAGGTGGGAGTTCTTTAGGAGGAGGGGCTGCTTGTTGTCCGAGGTCTCCAGGAGAGAATCTGATGACTCCAGGAGGTTGGGGTCAGACTTCTCCGAGAGGGAGTTGGGAGGGGTGGGTAGTTCGATCTTGTTGGGGAAGGTGGGGGGGTTGGGGGACTCCACCTCCTTGCTGTCATCCAGGCTGAAGTCCGGCCCACCACTGTCTGGAGGAGTCTCGAGGGTGTGGCAGGGGAAACTCTCCTCTAGTAGCTCCTCCCCCTTCAACCCAGTCCCAGCCTCTTGTGATGAGGTGCTCTCTGGGGTTTCTCCTGCACACATGGACTTTTAGGAGATCTATTCACTGATAATTCAAGTAGCAATGAACTAAAATTTATAGTTAAACCTCTCTCCCTAAAGGGACCACCCTAAATTCCAAACTAAAGTGGACACTTTAGAGAAGGTGGTGGTTTTAGAGATCTACTATTTCAGTAAAACCACACACTTGAAAGAGGTTGGTGGTTGCCTTAGGAAGATTTAATAATTATTATTTATATATAAAAGATACAGCATAACTTGTTTAATTCAACCATTTTTTTTTAAATCCCAAGCAGCCTATTTGAATTTAGCTAGCTGTAATTCAACAAAGAGATTTCAATTCAAATGAAAATTCTGATTTCTTAGAGTGTTGAATTAAACAATTAAGACTGTATTTTTTAGGTAAAAATAATAAAAAAACCTCTGGTGCAAAATACTTGCCTCCAGTTGGAGGAGCAATGAGGCTTCGGAACATGAGGGTGGATGTATCCAGGTGTAGCTCTGTAGACGGAGATTCCTCCGATGTAGACAGATCCTCCTCTCCCTTGACATCCAACAGCTCCTTGGCCACCTCCTCCTCCACTTTGTCTGCAGCGGCGACACCTTCCGTCTCCGCACAAACCTCTTCTTTCACACCCAGACTGGACACCTCCACAACCTTGCTCTCACAACTGTCAACCTGGCTGACCACTTCTTCCTTAATTTCTGCCTGCTTTTCCTCATTCGTCACTTCCACACTCTCTTTCTCAACTGACTTTACAACCATTTCTTCGGTGATCTTGCGAGGCATGCTGCTAGCTGGAGCTTTGCAAGGTTCCGCCAGACTCTCTGCTGAGCTGGACACAACCTCTGGCTGCTCCACACCACTTTGTACTGGTACCTCCTCATCAACCTGCATGGCTTCTTCTTCTTCCCTGCTTTCTGCTTCCGATTTCATAGAAACATCCATTTCTTTACTACTTGCTTCTTCCTCAGATTCTGGCTTCCCAACTGGAGCAGCAGGCTCAACCTCCATGGGCACTTCTGCTTCACTGCTTGCTACTGGCTGTTGCTCTCTGCACGGTTCTTGGTCACCAACACTGCAGATTTCCATTGGCTGTGGACTGGGCTCTATCCTGCCATTGGATCGTTCCTCCACTGACTGGTCTCTCGAGTCATTGGAAGGCCCTGCTAGAGTCTTGGGCTCTACAGGAGCTTGGCTAGGTGTAGGGGCAGCATCCTGTGTGGACTCAGGAGGCCTGGCTTGGCTGAAATGCTCTCTTGATTGTATTTCCAGGTCTTCAGGGGCAGAGGTGCTGCCATTTGTTTCTGAGAAGGGCACCCCCACCTGTGGAAGTTCTTTAGAGTCTGATGTCACCACCACCTCACTGCTTGTTTCCCGGCTGGGCTCCTCCTCCCTGCTAGGTGCTGTGTTCTCTCCTGGGAGCTGACACTTCACTGCCTGCTGCACGGACCTACTAAGGGTGTTATTAATGGTAGTCCTAAAGGTTCTGGACTTCTTCTGTATCAAGGATAAGGGTTGCTTCAGCATATCTTGGTTTTCAGAAGGTCCATCTTTCCTTGGCCACAACTCTTCCTTCCTGGGGCTGACTACCACAGCGGCATTTGGCCCCCTCAAGGAGATGTGGAGGGGGGGCACTCTGAGTTCTGGCGGAGGAGGCTTGGACCTTTTGGCAGGGTTGGACCCTCCAGACATCTCTGCAGGCTTATTGCTTGAAGAAATCCCTCTCTTTGTCGCCTCCCCTCCTCCCTCTTTTGATTCTTTTACTGACTTAGAATCCAGCTTCAACCTAAGCTTAAGCTTCTCCCCTGAGCTGGAGTCTTTCAGGCCCCCCTTGGCTAAGACATCATTCAACCTAGAACCATCCCAGATGGCAGTAGAGTTTGATTTGAAGGAGGGGAAGGATGCACTAGATGGGGAGGGCTGGTTGTTGTGGATGTCGAAGGAGAAGGGGTCATCATCCTCATCACTGGACATGGCATCCAGTTGGCTCGTGAAGGGACTGACCAGCTGCTTGGCCTTTGTTAGAGAATCCTTGCGGGACCCTAGTGTGGAGGAGTTTCCTGCCTTCGACTTCGAAGACCCTGCCTGCTGGTTAGGAACCTGGGATCCCGCAGCTTCAGGACTCAAGGCTTCATCCTTGGTTTTCTTGGTCTTCCGCCTCCTTTTCACAGGGTTGTTGGAGTTTGGGGGAGGCATCATTTTGTTGGGATGGGCGGAGTCACTGCTCTGGAGGAGGTTGACCAGTAGGGGACTCGTAAGCGACACCCCCTTACCCGAAGAGCCACCGGACGTTGTGACAAAGAGGCTGCTTGATGAATGAATGTTGTTGAAAATAGCTGATGGAGAACGAGTGCCTGGTGATGATGCTTTCTGTACAATGGGCACTGTGGATGTGGTGGGTTGAGCATTACTTAAGATGGGAGAGGTTGTCGAGGATGGTGTCCGTGAGGGGGAGGAGTTACTGGGGAAGGGGAGCCGGGATGGGCTGCCATGCTTGGTGGCAGCGTGGGTCATGCTGGCGAAGGGAAAAGGGCTAAAACTGGTGGAAGGCTGGTGCCTGGAGGTTGTTTCTGAGGAGAAGGGGAGGGGCTCTGTGGTGGATGGGGCCACCACATTGGGGGAGCAGAACTCCGCCTGCTCGGGCTTTGCCAGGTGACCAGATCCTTTAGCTCCTCCAAACAAAGAATTGGCGGTGGTGGCAGAAGCAGAGCCTGAGGAGGTGGAAAGCTGGGAGTTGCGGCGGGGGGCAGCAGGGACTCCATTCTTAACCCCTTCCACCACCTTGTGGGGATCTGGCCTGAAGAGGCTGTCCTGGGTCTCATTGTACCTTCCAGCAAGAGTGAGGGTGATGATCTGCACAGCCACCATAGAGAGGTCAGTATGATTGGCGAGGGGCGGCCCACCACATACTCCTACCTGATCACCCTCAACCTGCACCGACAAGATCCCCAGATCCCTCAAGGCATGGTCCCCCTGCTCTGCTAGTTGCCTCAACCTCTGCGCTGCTTCCCGCGGGATATTAAAGGTAATGCGGACACTATTCCAGGGTTCAACTTTGGTTACATTGAAGGGTCTAGTTCCTGCAACACACACCACCAATTCAATTATGTGGGAGAGAGAACAGAAATTTATAGGCTATAACAAATAGACACCTATTAAAATATATTCCACTGAGTTTTCTATTTAAGACTAAGATTTCCTAGTACAAAATACAGTTCTGGTATGAGGACTTGTAAATAAGACCAATTCACATCTAATCCAACCCTCTGACCTGGCCTAAAATCAAGAACTCAACATAACCTAGAGAATAATACAAAGCACACAGTGCTGAAAGTTATGGTTTAGCCCCCCATGTGTTTCCCACAGATTACTTCATCAGATAAGCTACTTCCCTTCAACACAAATTCTCTTTAAATTTGGAGGATTCCTTGACAGGAAGGGTGCAGTCAAAAATTACCAAGTTATTAACTAAAGCTAGAAGGAAGGGGTCCCTACCACCATAGTAAGTCTCTGACCATACATGTTGTTGTTGTTTCTTATCCCCTTGTGTAAAGATTACACTAATTCCATGATGATCTCATGGAATGGGGTGTAGCTTTTATTGATCATGGCACCATGATCCAGGCACACTTTGGTGAAAGTCTGACCTTGCCTGTATTTTGAGGCTGTTCCTAAAATGGAAGCAGATGCCTTTGTTGCAGACTCAAACAATATATAACAGTGTTAAGTGAGGAGACCTGACCAAGTTTCTGTTAGACATTTCCAACCCCTATTGTAGGCTCATACAGTCCCAAATTCTTCCAGTCAACATCTCTAGTTTCACAATTTCCAGCTGAATTAAAAGTTGAATTGTAGTTTTTTAAGATGATTTTTGACTCATTGCAACATTCACTGCTAATGGACATTTTTCTATTGTGTTTCTGTTGTCAACACTTAAGGGAGATGTCAAAGTTTATGTTAAATTATAGACACAGTTAAAGTAAATAGACTTGATTGGGATAAAAAAAAAAAGGTTGAATAATAAAGTGATGAATTAGTCGGTTGAATTAAGGGAAATGGTTGGGATTTGCCAAAATGGTTGAAAGGTTATACTGTAAAAATAGTTGTACTGTCTTAATAGTTTATAAAATGTTTTAGTGACTTTTTTTACAGCCAGCCCTGAACAACTTCTTTAAGGAAATGAGGGAAGAGATGGTGAAAATAGTTCCTGTCTGAAGAACTAATGTTTTAACTGAGAAGCTAAACTCCGTTTATACTCATGCACAAAACTTAAGAAAGTGGAAAGTCTTTGATATCGCTGGTAGTCATTTTTTCGAAGGAGACTAAGGCAATTTTGTTCACACTTTGTTATCTTGTGTGTCTTCAATACACTATGTATCAACATCTTTCAGAGTTATTGTCTGAATCCCGATATACATGCTAAAAGGTACAACTTCCTTAAGTTTTGTCTATGAGTGTAAATCAAGGGCTCCTCTTTATAGCCTTGATTGGCAACTCATCTAAAAGAGACAGCTTTGTTCACAAACCTGTATTGGGTTCTAGGGACACTATACAGTATCTGTCTCATCACTACATGATGTAGTGGCACAATGTGGTATAACATTACTTTGAGAGAACACCTCACAACATTCACAATACTATGTGGGACACATGCTAACAATATTGATAATCACACCATTTTAAGCAGCAACTCCAAAACAATATTCCTTTTCGATAAGGCACAATTTGGATTAGAGATTATAAACACAAGGTAATAAGACCAAATCCAAATAAATAGTTTGTGACGTTTCGGTAACAGCGTTGTTACTATCTTCAGACAAATGTGATGAATGAGAAAAAATATCACAGCATGTTTATAATAATACTCTTTTAATACTCTTTTTCCTTTTTTTTTTTATGTAAAACAAAGACAGGTCTATTATAGTTTAAAACTTGTTTCCTAACAGGAATTGCGCACCTCATGACTTCTACCTATATTTACCTTGGAGGACAAGTATGCTTATTTTTAGTCAAAATGGCTCGCTCTCTCCGCAGAAATCCACATAAGGCTGGCACCACTCTCTTTCCCTAACCAATCTTTTCTACGCCATAGAACATATCAAAATTTGATCTCTGTAGGTTTCCAATATGTTCCAGGGGAGAAACTGCAATATACGGTAGAACTACCTCTCTGTAAAGGACATTAGTTAAGTAGTGAAAATGGGAATTTTGACGATGAAAACTGACTTTTGTAGAGAGGTGTCCTCTCATGGAGGTTCTACTGTATAATATAAGAAAATAAGACCTAATCCAAATAATTTATTAGTGTGTGTGATGTTTCGGCAACAACATTGTCACCATCATCAGACATTTATTATTTTGTCAGATGATGGTGACAATGCTGTTGCCGAAACAACACACACTAATAAATTATTAGGTCTTATTTTCTTGTATTATAATCTATAATCCAAATTGTGCTTTATCAGTTCTACTGTATATATATATTTTTTTTTATGGGAGTTATCTTTCTTCAGTCTTATTCTTTTCAATCCAAGGATGAAGTGGCACCATAAGTAGCTTGGTCTCTGGTAGCAATGCTGAAATGTCACCTAAAGACATCCTACTCTACTAAAAATTTACAAATTTTTGGCATTTATATTTCTTATGATATACAGTAGAAACTCCCTGTAAAGGACAACACCTAATTTCATAGCCAAAGTGTCCTTTAGGGAGAGATGTCCTCTTACTGGAGAGTTTCTAAATAGTAAAAATGAAAATTTTACAAATGAAAACTGTCCTTTATAGAGAGGTGTCCTCTCATGGAGGTTCTACTGTATCATCAAAAATTGTAATTTTATAGTTGTAATACATGGCTATAATACATATTTGGTATTGTTTTTTTTTTTGCTTATCCCTAGTACACGTGGTACAGGCCACGATAATCATGGTGGGTAGAAGTAGGCGACTGCTTTTACTCTAAGCGCACCACATGTCTACACATGTGAAAAGCAGTTCGACTTTGCACTTACAAATGTGCCAGAGCCCCGTTTTATTACTTGCACTTGCTGGTGGGGTTGGACTTTTGCAAGAATCGGGGGTCATTGGAGCATTTTTTTTTTTTTTTCAATCAGAAAAAAGTGCCCAATGCGGGAATCGAACCCGGGTCGTAGTGGTCGAAGACCAAATGGTTTAACCAGCCTTCCACCGACCCCCTATTTGGTATTGTTAGCTTGTAATATAATGGCATGCAAGAAAGTGGATCATCTTGTGCCCCTTTATTAATTGGAAAAAAGGGGAAGGCACAATAAAAGACTCCAAATAAAAGATTGCACAATTTAGTCAGTTTGTAAACCATTGTATTTAAATGTGACATGAGGCAACTTTGCTATTTTCCAAATACAAATTATTATCATTGATCTTGTAAGTTGTGGCATTTTGTGCCAATTTGAGCTGCTAAACAATGGCACAACCACTCGCAATTCTTAAGATTCGCTATACTACAGTGAACACTATAGAATGTGCAGTCAAATCTCTTTAATTCAACAACACCCCAAGAGATTATGTTGAATTGAATTATTTATTGAATTTTTTTTTTTATTCTTTTGTCTGATGATGGTGACAATGTTGTTGCCGAAATGTCACACACTAATAAATTATTTGGATTAGGTCTTATTTTCTTTTATTATAATCTATCCTCCAAATTGTGCTTTAACGCTTTATCATATACTCAGTTTAATTAAAGTTGGTTGGATGGCTTTAAATTGTTGGTAGACTGATATTAGTTAAGTAAATAAGGAAAATATATTAAATGTACTGATAAGTAGAAGAATAAACAAAGGGTATAATTTTCCTAGATCTTTAAAATAATATTTGAACATTACCTTTTTTTTTCAAGTTTTAAAAACAATACAGATATAAGTTTCTTTATTTGTGGATTTGATCTTTTCATCTTGTCATTCTCAATTATATAATCCATGTTGTACCACTCATTACACCTAAAATGTAATAAATAAATAAATCAAGACATCAAACATATATTTATTGACTCTCTCTTATTTATTCTACAGTAGAACTTCCATAAGAGGACATCTCTCTACAAAGGACAGTTTTCATTTGCAAAATTACTATTTTTAGAATTTAGTAACTCTCCAGTAAAAGGACACCTCTCTCTAAAGGACACTTTGGCTTTGCAATTAGGTGTTGTCCTTTACAGGGAGGTAGTTCTACTGTATATATTTATTTGGTATTTAACCTTATAGGAACATTGAAACAAAGTGGTTTCAATCTCTCTCTCTTCCTGCTACAAGAGCCATGCTACAAGTTCATAAGACCCAAATGACTATGTGACAGTGGAAGCAGCAAGGATTCAGACAGTAGGAGCCATAGAAGGAGGAATCCTATTACAATGTGAGAGAGACATTGAGAAAGGTTCACATTGAAAACTGCCAATTGCTGGGAGAGAATTGGGGATAGAGAGGCATGTGACCAATTGGCATAGAGAGCTTCCAAACCAACTAGTTGGTGCTGCTCATCTACTTCCCCCAAAAGGATGTGTGAATATACAGTACATTATTTAACATATAACATCACTTCTATAAAAAAAAATTAAAAAGTAAAAAAGTGGGGGCAAAATTTTGGTAAATTTTTAGAAAGAACTGGGGTAAAATTGCTGGGGATTCCACCATCGATGAACATCTTCCATTCAGAAATTTTTAAAATATAACTTATACATTTTAAAAATATATCAGAGAGTAAACTTCCATTAATTAAGATTCACTACAAAATAAAGTCCCAATTATGAAAACACAAACAAAATTGGTAAGTTACTGGTTATTTTACAGCATGTCACTTGGGGATCAAATGGCTGGATGACACAGGTTGTACTAGGTCTCTTCTTCTTCTTTCTTATCTGGTTGTACTAGGTGACCATAGAGAACAGGTTTCCACGTAGGTTTTACACTATATCCTCTGATAATTATAACCAATATGCCGAAACCGCTGGAAAGGTTCACCACTGATGAGCTGTATCCTCCCTCTTTCAATTTTTAATCATTGCAGGATAAGGGCTGTAGAAATATTCTTGATTATATATTTTTTTAAAGTAAAGTAGCGTTTAAAAATAAGTTGTTTATAATTTTCATCAATAGATGACGCTAGGTTAATGGTGCTATTTCAATTAGAACTTACTTTTTGTCACAACAAGTGAGTCTCACAATTAAGTCTGTGATTTGAGATTTAAAAAAAAAAATGTTTCCAATTTTGTATAAACATAAATTCCATCCAGATGTGAGAGGGGGCTACACCACAGATGTGAACAGAAGTAGGACAACTCCAGCATTATTATTGCAGTGTTTTACCCAAGATTGGAGGAGAGCTGAGTTCTGCCAGGCAGGTGGGGCCGGCCATCAGACATGGTGGTTAGCTATAAGTAGACCAACATCCCCAATCATCAAAAGAGTGTGATGAAGCCAGGCCTATAAAAAGCCACAAGCTCAATGATGCTACTGGGTGATTGGCAAAATTATATGCTGCCATTAAAACTAAGCAGTTTTTTTTTTGCTTATCCCTAGTACACGTGGTAGAGGCCATGATAATCATGGTGGGTAGAAGGCGACTGCTTTTACTCTAAGTGCACCAAATGTCTACACATGTGAAAAGCAGTTCGACTTTGCACTTACAAATGTGCCAGAGCCCCGTTTGGTTACTTTCACTCGCTGGTGGGGTTGGACTTTTGCAAGAATCAGGGGCCATTGGAGCTTTTTTTTTTTTAAATCGGAAAAAAGTGCCCAATGCGGTATTCGAACCCGGGTTGTAACGGTCGTAAACCAATGGTTTAGACCATCCTTCCACCGACCCCCTAAGCAGTAAACTAAGCAGTAACAACCAACAATTACATCTGAATCCAGGTTGAAGTCCGTAATCAAGGAGCATGTTCTTCATGCTAGGAGCAACCTTAGTCAGACAGTAGGTGTCTAAGATTCTTTTTAACAAACAACAGACACAGAGACAGCAGTCATGGTGTCTTCATAGTCTTCAGGAAAGTTTTTAGGCGCTGGGACAAGAAAGAAGATATCTAATATAGAGAGGCAGGAAGAAGGGGAGAGCCAATGAATAAAATGGACACCATATATAAGAAGGAGGGAGCAATCGCTCAAGATATTTTTGTCTTTTTTCTTATGAATACGGATACACTTTTTTTTATTGTCCTTAACCATATAGGGAGATTTTGGTATATATATATTTTTTACTTATCTCGAGTATACGCAGTATAGGCCATGATAATCATGGAGGATAGTTTAGGGACTGCCTTTTACTCTCTTTGAAACACATGTAGAAAGCAGTTTGAATTTTGCCCCTAGGAGGTGACAGTGCCCACTTGCACTCACTGGTGAGGTGGTGTAAGAATCAGAAGCCGTTGAAGTAGAAAAAAAGTGCCCAATATAGGATCCCAGCCCATGTTATAAATCTACTCCTCCACCCCCACATATAAAACAATTACGAGCTATTGACTGAAGCAGTGCTGTATGGAAGGCGGCCCAAGTACAGAGATGAATGGATGCCAAACCAGAGATGAGGCTGCCAAGGGACTTTAACCAACCAGGTTAGAAAGATGGTAGCGCACTGCTGCTACCTACCAAAGAGTCCGGCAGAATTTTACACCAATCCAATTTGGTCCTTTACCAACTCCTGCCAGACTTGCAGGTGACACCACTGCAATGGTAGACAGACCCCACCCCATACACTACCAAGGCCTACAGTGAAACCTCCCATCTGATGAGCAACCACCTCCTGGAAAAATCACCCCTCCCTAAGCAACCATGGTTGTAAAAGTAAAAATGACTTGGGTGACTTGACATAACCCAACCAACCTCCAATGAGATGCCATCTCCAAGAGAGACCAAGCAGGTAGTCCAATATAAAATAGCCTCAAACAAAGTGAAGCTACACTAGAAACACCTATATCTCTCCTGGAGATGGTCTTTTTTTCTTTTTGGAGATTGGGTTATGGCGTCAGATCAAGTCTGATTTTACAAAGATGGTCACTAAGGAAGGTGGTCTCTCCCAGGAGGTTCTACAGTACCATCTAAGAAGAGAGAAGGAGAGCTAACCTCGCTGCCAAAACTCACCATTGGACACCAGCTGTTTCAACTTAAAGATGAGGTAATTAAGCCTGCAATGGAACTGGGGGTCCCTTAGGTTTCCTTCGCAGGTGAGAACTGTGGTGGCTAGGTCACATGTCTCATCTGCCATACCTGGAAAAAAAAAAGAAGAGGGAAAGAAATAAAACAACAACAAGGTATTAGGGGACAGGAAGGGAGGGAGGGGGTGAGACACATAAAATGTAGAAAGAAAGGTGAAATAGGGAATGGATAGAAATTACAAAAGTTGTTGGCTTTGTAGAGAAATAAAGAAGATGGAAGCAGTTCTAAGCCAATATCTTCCTGCGGAGAGAAATGCACAGCCACAGATGAAGTCCTCTTCTTTACAGCAAGCCCATATTTGATTGAACAAACTCTTTACAACAATCAAGTCTCCAAGGTAGCGTCAATTTTTTTCATCATGAAAAATCACAATTTTAAGAAGCATGCTGCTATAATTTCAAAAAACCATTCTATTCCTTCCTAACACTAGAGTAAAACCATTCCTGAGCAAACTGATGGCAAACCCATTACCCACTACCTCAACAACCACCTTTATGCAAATCAAAAATGACTTGTTTCAATCACATTCAACCTCCTCCCTCACATTATGGGTGTCTTTCATAGGAGGTTTCACAGTATTTAAATATACATGGGTGCCTTATTATAACAGCAACTTGGTTATAATATGATCATTGGTCTCAAGTTTTATACAGTACAACCTCCCTGTAGAAGATAACACCTAGTTTCAGAGCCAAAGTGTCCTTTAGGGAGAGGTATCCCTTTACCGGAGAGTTGCAAAATAGTAAAAAGGGTAATTCTGGAGATGCAAACTGTCCTCTTTGTAGAGAGGTGTCCTCTCATGGAGGGGTTCCACTGTATTATATAACAGAGTTGAGAGAGAAGCAAACAAATGAAAGAATGTAGAAATGTTGAATAGTTTGAACCGTCAATTCTCAAAGGTAACTCAATAAAAGCACCATTGCTGCTCTCAAACAATTCGGATGAAGAGAGACGCGGCAGCCATTGTAATATACCACAAAGTAGTTTATTTCACTACCTACAACTACAACTCTCTAAGTAAATTATCATTAACTTAGGGCCATCTGACAAAGAAATTTTTTAACGCTATTTTTCTCTCCTTTAAAAAATATATAATTAAAATTATTTCTATGGCCCTTATCATGCAATGATTCAATTTAAATATACATTTTAGAGTCCTAGAAGCATATGTCCATAGTTTGTTCAAAACCCTAATTTACTGTATTCAATAGCAAGTACAACATATATATATAAGAACTCCGTCTATAATACAATATTGAAGCTGTCTGGAGATTAAAATGGAGAAACCACACTGAGGGTTTACCACTGATGCCCTCCCTCTTTTAATCATTGTAAGATAAGATGAGAGCTGTAGATATAATTTTAGGTATATTTTTAAAAAGAAAAATAGCGCTTAAAATATGTTTAAAATTTACAACTCTCTTAGTACTAGAGAGAATTATTTAGAAGAGAGAGAGGCAGAAATGGCTGCCTCCCTCTTGCAATTACCCAATTCAGTGAGAAATTCACAGAAGACTATAACAACATATTTAATAAGTATACATGTGCAAAAAAGTTACCTTTCCCTCCTTTTAAGAGATACATTAAAGTAACGAATATACTTCTTTCCTCAAAGTTGGCTTTGGTTTTTTTTTTTCATTGATCCGAATACCAAGGCCAAATCCAAATAAATAAATAGTGAGTGATATTTCGGTAACAGCATGGTTACCATGATCAGACAAAAGTACTGAATATAATGATGGTAACAATGCTGTCAATGAAACATCACACATTATTTATTAATTTGGTGTTTCTAATCTATAATCCAAATTGTACCTTTTCATTATTGATCCTTGAATACATTTTAAAAAATATATTTAATAAAAGGGAGAGGTGCCATTTTTTTTGCACATGTGTTGACTTTGCTTTGACTTTTCAAAGAAACTGATTCCAAGAAGATAGATCAAACATTATTGATTTACAAGAGAAAGAACAAAATAAAATTTATAGCATAGTAAACAAACTTATCTTCTTAGCATCTATTTACTTGTGATCTTATACACATACTCTGTGGGAACAATTAATTAAACTTAAAATATATATACAACAACATAAATATCACACATTATCCTCTTCCCTTAATACACATGTAACAGTATAACCTCTTAATTCATCCGGCTTTAAGTCAACATTCTTTCAAATACTCAATTCAACCCAAAAATCTGATCCCTTATAGGGTGTTGAATTAAAGAAGTTGGACGACTTGTATATACATATTGTAATAGAGAAGATATCCTTTAGAATCCTGAATGTATACAGTCAGTCATACCTCAACTCCACCTTGCCGGTCCCAAGTGAAAGATGAAAAAGGAGGAGGGAGGGCAGTAACAAGCTCACTAAAACCTGGGCTCAGCTGGCCTGGCAGAGAGTACCCTGTAAGGACTCCTGATCCAAGGATACAAGATGAGCTGCGTCTGTACTCCATGTCAGAAGCGGCTGCACATGGCATCTGTTCCTCATGTCAGAGGCGACCATTTCATATTGAAGTTGGCCTGCTACTGAGTAGCACTCTGTCTTAATGACAAAGACACAACACATTCTACTTCAGAGATAAGAAATAAGAAGTCATACCCCATAGTTACCTAAGTGGAGGGGCCATATGTAAATTAGAGGGTCACTAAATGAAGATGGAGTATAGCTGCCTGAAGTACAGTTTCCAATCCTTGCTTCGCTTCTAAAAATGGCTTCACTTTCTTTTACATCCCATCATGTAATGTCTTTATAGGTCACTAGCTGAATGACCTGGGCAATGCCCGGGTTTTACCCGAGAGTGATTTCACGCTGAGTGTGTATGTATTAAAAAAGTTATTTTTATTCAAATACTATTCGTTACAATTATAAATTGTAATCCTGTTTCACCCAGGATCTTTTCAAGTGAATGTTTGCTCTATGAATGAAAGAAGGAAGAACATTTTTTACCCCTTATCTTCGCTCTTGAAGAGAGGTGATAATGTTTTATTTGATTTTGTGGTCTTTTTAATTTTAAAGCTTATACTAATGGCAATCGAATGTAAAATGGAATAATATAAGATATTAATAATTGGAACCTGAAATATATCCTATTTATATACCCAATCAAGTGTGTACAACGAGTGTATTGTAAGCAAAATGTGTTTGCTATACTATACAAATATATTGTGCCTTATCAAATACCTGATTATATTAACTAACTAGATGGATAATACGATAAAGCACAATTTGGATTATAGTAATATATAATAATATAAAAAATAAAAATATAAATTAAATATAAAAATTATTCTTTTTTCTGATGATGGTGACAATGCTGTTGCTGAAACGTCACACACTAATAAATTATTTGGATTAGGTCTTATTTTCTTTTATATTAGATGGATAATACATTTTATCGACATTTAGATTTTTTGTAAGGAAAATCGTTTCATTATAGTTTCCCAAATATATTATCTGTGTAAATAATAGAATCAAAGCATGTGAGGATGCGTATCTTATGAGTTTTAATAAAGGCGAGCTTTCGGGTCAATAACCCTTCTTCAGGACATCATGTACATGAAGAAGGGTTATTGACCCGAAAGCTCGCCTTTATTAAAACTCATAAGATACGCATCCTCACATGCTTTGATTCTATTATTTATATTCTTCAGAGGATTTCAACCTACTTAATATTATCTGTGTACCTAAAGGAAGAATGAAGCGGCTTTTTATGAAGGAGATAGACCTCAAATAAAAGTTTGTCGATTGATCCTTTGTTTGTAGATCCATTGATATGTCGTTAAAAAAAAAAAAAAAAGGGAATTAAGAGAATGGCATCTCCTGATTGTACACCTAAAAGTTGCTGATGGCTTGCGCCATCATTTTTTCTTGATTAATCAATAAAGGATTATTTGGCCAATTCTGATATAATTACAAATAAATGATTAGTTTATATTTATTCTGATAGATGGCCATCAGCAACTTTTAATTGCACGATTAATTTATCAACCTGATTCCAGTACAAATTCACTTTTATACTATTTTTACAACATATATACATATTAAAAATAAAGAAGGCATTTCCTGACCACGAGCACATGTGCTTTTTAGATGGCACATGTGCTCATGGTCAGGAAATGCCTTCTTTATTTTTAATATCAACACCTGACCCACTTATCTTTTATTTTTTTCTATTATTTTTTCATATATATATATATATACAGTAGAAAAACCTCCATGACTGTCGTTAGAGGACACCTCTCTACAAAGGACAGTTTTCACTGTCAAATTTCACATTTGTACTAATTAGCAACTCTACAGTAAGAGGACACTTTGACTCTACAACTGCTTTATAGAGAGGTTCTACTGTATATACTTCTGAATTTTTTTTATCCCTTCCAGAATTAGATGGAGTGGGTTTGAAGCTTCTTTGTAACAATCTTAAATGGAAAATTTTGGGAGGAAAAAAAATGAGAACAAGAAATGAAAATCTGGTTTACTGATGAGGATATGGTATTGGTAGCCGACTTGCTACTAGACAGTAGACTTTATCACTAAATAATAAACTCTAGAACGATAAAGTAGTGGAGAAATTATTTTGTAGGTTGACAAACTTGAAAAATATTTATTCTTTAAATGATTTTTATTATTACTATAGAATAGAAAGGTAATTAGACATCAAATCAAAATAAATAAATAATTGTATGATGTTTCTCTAACAGAATGTTGTTACCATCAGAAAATTCACTCAAGACAGTACTTTTGTCTGATGATGGTAACAACGCTGCTACCAAAACGTAACACATTTATTTATTTGGATTAATACATAATCCAAATAGTACCATTTTATATTGGCAAATAAATATTTTTATTCAATCCAAATATATGCCTTTTTGAATATTCGAAACTATTATAGACGTGTATGATTCTTTTTAAAATTAAATAATTTCTACTGCCCTTACTGCCTGATGAGCCAGACCCTCCCATTAATTTTTCCATTGCAGTAAGGGCAGTAGAAATTGTTTAATTTTCAAAAGAATCATACGCATCTATAATAGTTTCGAATATTCATAACAGATATGCGCTATGCATCATAATATGCCTTTTTATTATCGAATTATTTAAAGAGACCAACTCCTATAAATACTGAATCTCCTGATGAAGGATATTTTTATATCAATAATAGTAATTTCAGCAGTTTGGTCTATTTGTGTCAGCAATTGACTCAAAAGGTATAATTATTTGAGAAGAGAGGAACATAGGACTGAACGTGACTCTCACATATAGTCAAACCTTGCTATAACACTGTTACTTGGGACTCTCATGTCAATATATAAACTTTAATTGGGATTTGACACTTTAGAATGATATAACCAAGATACTTGAGACCTATGATGCCATAACCAAAGATACTGTTATAAAAGAGGCTCCACGGTACAATTCAAATTAGGTTCCTAGTGGATATATATAAGGAAAAATGATTCTCATCAAAGGGTTTCAATTCCAGATTGAGAGTTTCAAGACTTGTTGCAGCAACCTGGGTAGTGTTTACTCTTCACCCCTTATCACCAAACTGTCATTAACTTCTAAAAGGTCATCTCTGCAGAGCTCATGTCCTCTGATGACGTAACTAAACATCAATGATGGCTAGAGTAAGCTAAGTCATTTATCTTTGTTCTTATATACTAACGAGAACTTGATGATTGAAGCTAACCACATGTTGTTGGTATCTCAATAACTCACTGACCTCTTGATAAATCAGTTTTTTTTTGCTAATCCCTAGTACATGTGGTACAGGCCATGATAATCATGGTGGGTAGTTAGTGACTGCTTTTTCTGTAAGTGCACCACATGTCTACACATGTGAAAAGAAATTCGACTTTGCACTTACAAATGTGCCAGAGCCCTGTTTGGTTACTTGCACTCACTGGTGGGGTTGGACTTTTGCAAGAATCGGAGGCCATTGGAGCATTTTTTTTTTTATATGAAAAAAGTGCCCAATGTGGGAATCGAACTTCGGTCATAGTGGTCGAAAAC
The DNA here is from genome assembly GCA_030710605.1 of Cordylochernes scorpioides. Taxonomy (NCBI): domain Eukaryota; kingdom Metazoa; phylum Arthropoda; class Arachnida; order Pseudoscorpiones; family Chernetidae; genus Cordylochernes; species Cordylochernes scorpioides. The sequence goes on along the minus strand of CP092877.1, from coordinate 71,955,710 downwards.
CAACGGTTTAGACCATCCTTCCACCGACCCCCCCCATAAATCAGTGAAAAGGTATTATGAGGCTGTAACCGGATGATATATCCTGTGACAACATTGATGGAAGAATGCCATCTCTCTATATGTAATTCTACTGTCCTAAAAGCTTATGTCCATAGTTTGTTTAAATATGAAATTCCACCCTTCAATGTAGCATATATAAGCAGAATGATCCAATACAGTATTAGAACTCTAATGAAGCGGTCTGGTAGATTAAATTAGCGAAACCGCTGGGAGGGTTCACCACTGATAAACCAAGCCCTCCCAATATATTTTCATCACAGTAAGGGCAGTAGAAGTTTGATTTATTTGTGAAATAAACATTAGCATCTTAATGTTTCCATTTGCTATATATAGATGGCACATTATAGCTTTATAAAAAACATCAATGGGTCAGTTTTATTCCAGAATAGTGGCAGAACTAGAGGTGTCCAGATGGAAGAAATTTTGGGGTTGTTTGAACACAGTCCTAATGACTTGAAAATATGACGATAAGGCACAATTTGGATTATAGATTATAAACACAAGGTAATAAGACCAAATACAAATAAATAGTGTGTGACATTTCGGTAACAACGCTGTTACCGAAACGTCACACACAATTTATTTATTTGGTCTTATCATTCAGTACTTTTGTCTGAAGATGGTAACAACGCTGTTACTGAAACGTCACACACTATTTATTTATTTGGTCTTATTACCTTGTGTTTAAAAAATATGACATTATCATTAGCAATATTAAAATAAATTTGATGTCAAATTCTTACAACCACTAAATGAAAAAAAAAATCTGAATTATTGGGATTGGGGGAAGAACAATAGATGCTAATTTCACATTTTGTTAAATTTCTAAAGGACTCTCCCAGAGTGCTGGCTATATAATACTGAATCTACACTTTCAAAAGAACACATTTATAAATGTTCAGTTCCAACAAGAGCATCATTATGATTCGATTCGACGTTTACTGAAGAACTCCCCCATTACCTGCTTAATTGTACAGCCCTTGATGCAGAGAGGAAGGCCCTATATCAACAAATTAAATGTACCAACACTTCACCCTACGTATTTCTTTCAAAAATATCAGCAAACAAATCTAAGGCAATAGCTTACTATAACTTTTTTAGATCATCATTATGTAAGGACCAGTCAACAAGTGAATGACTTTGAGACAAAGAGTAAAGCCAGTCCAATTTCTATGTAAATAACACAAGATTATTATTACCTTACCCAATTGGGAGAATCTGTATGGGGTAAGTCCCTAATAAAGGCTTTTGTGTGTGTGTGCGTGATTCGACGGTGAGCACTAAACAAAGTTATTTGACCCTGTTACTTGTGGTCATCCATAATCCTCGGGCGATTTCCAAATGAGGTGATCAAGGTACATAAAGTTCCAGACACCATGAAATTGTTATGAAACATTTATCTGACCCCATTCCCACGGCGGCCTACCTTGATAACCAAAACTAACCTGGTTCTCTGGAAATCTCTACATCTCAATCCATCCATTATTCTAGGGCCCCCATTTTTGGATAGCCATCTAAGTTTTCTATCACACTTTGAGCATCAATGAAGAGAGAAACAAAATTACAGTTAAACTTCTCTATACCGCCCGATTTTAAATACGTAGTACGATGTGATTTACATTAAAAGTGACCTGTCTATAGTACTCTATTTTGGTGAGTCCCAAGAGGGAGTGCTATAGACAGGTTTAACTGTACTTGGAAGACACAGGGAAAACTATACCCACACAATTATAATGAAGAACTCTCCCCATTGTTGTAATATTATTTAAGAATTGGTTGGTTGGCAGTATATCTCACACATGCAATGAACACCTCTATAACAACAAACAGCCATTATTTGAAAGGATGGCAAAAAACATCAGTTGTTTATTATCAGGAGAATCACAAACCACAGAGTAACAACATATTAGATAAGAAGGATGTAAACATTTCTTTTGTTTACTTTCTACCTATCCTCTGCAGCAGTAGGGCAGCTGAATTTCTATCAAATAAATTCAGTGGGATTGGCTTCATTTAAAAGGTGTAGTATTCTCCCTTTCACTTTATAATAATACAGTTAAACCTGTCTAAAGCGCCCCCTCTAAATAGCACCTTCCTCTCTATAGCGCCCAATTTTAAACATTAAAATGTTAACATTTTACATTAAAAGTGACCTGTCTATAGCACCCTATTTTGGAGAGTCCCAAGAGGGGGCGCTATAGACAGGTTTAACTGTATTAGTAATTTAAGGAGAATGAAAACACATGATAATTCTCCTTATAAAGATTTTTCAGTGTGTGTATATATAGATACTTAAACATTTGCTCATTGCACTAATGACTTAGAAATTTGAGGAGATATCAAAACCAAAAATGGTTTGAAAACTCTGCATTCTTAGAATGCAACAGCTTTTTACAAAGTTGCTCTCCTTTCCAAAGCACAAATACCTTATACACATGTGTGCAAATTATAAAACCACACCTAAAACCTACATTGTGATGAGCAACAACTACCTCCCTGAGTGGTAAAAAAAATTCAATTATAAAACCCAACTGTTCCTGATATAAACCCAACCTCTCCAATGAGAGATTACCTTCAGAACCAAAGTCAACTGAAATTTATGATCTCTTGGATGTGTTGAATTAAAGAAGACTGTCTATGTTACAATTTGCCTATATCCTTATTTTTCTGTAATATAACGTTGTCTTAACTTTAAATAATTTTTCATTTTTATTTATAAATTATAATTTTAAAAAAATGTAAATACAATAAATAAATATGATGCACTAGCGCGCCATCTGTTATCAAAATTTGAAACTATTTTAAAGGCGTAAGATTCTTTTTGATATTAAACAATTTCTACTGCCTTTACTTAAATGTTCTAATAAAAGAAACAATTTGATATTTGCGGAAGAGCGATTGCTCGAAGCATATTATATTATATATTTATAAATGTATGTAATTCTACTGTCCTCACAAAGCTTATGTCCATAGTTCTTCTAAAATACCCATTCCAAGAGTCTAGCATCAGTATCACTATAAAAGGAAGATTGGAAAAATGCAATATAACAGCGGTATGGTAGATTGAACTGGCGAAATCGCTGGGAGGGTTCACCACTGATAAGCCAGGCCCTCTCATTAATTTTTCCATTGCAGTAAGGGCAGTAGAAATTGTTTAATACCAAAAAGAATCTTACGCCTTTAAAATAGTTTCAATTTTGACAATAAATAAATGCTTGTCAATACAATTCTAAAGTATATCATTAAAACACTAAAGTTGTATATATATTTTACATGTAGACAGCAAAGTTATTAGATAGAAAGTTTGAGAAAAAATTATCAGGGAGCTTTCTGCATATAAGCACAGAGCCACCAGTTAGTAGTCGGCAATCAAGACATGGCAGGAAGGGGGTTTACAAGCCTCACTTGATTCAAAAGTGTCTTTGGCCTTGATTAATTTGAAGATTATAATAAAAGAAAATAAGACCTAATCCAAATAATTTATTAGTGTGTGACGTTTCGGCAACAACATTGTCACCATCATCAGACAAAAGAATAAAATTTTATTCTTTTGTCTGATGATGGTGACAATGTTGTTGCCGAAACGTCACACACTAACCATTTTTATTCTTTTGTCTGATGATGGTGACAATGTTGTTGCCGAAACGTCACACACTAATAAATTATTTGGATTAGGTCTTATTTTCTTTTATTATAATCTATTATACAAATTGTGCTTTATCATAATTTGAAGATTGTTTAAACTAGATATCACACACCTGCCTAGTTTTAACACAAACTATTTATATTGAGAATGTTACATAGAAACAGTAAAACTCCGCTAAAACAAACCTGGCATATAGAGAACCTTCCCTTATAACAATCCTGAAATAATCCACATTTTATAATACAGTGAACTATGGCTATAAAAAAAAACTATAGCTATAGTGAACCACAGGCTCAGTCCCATTGGTGTTTGCTATAGGGGGTATTACTGTATATTGTCAAACTCCGCTACACCACCACCACTGTCACAAGAGGGAGATATTTTGTGTTGCTATAACCACAGTTAAAACAATAAAATGGGACCTTAGAATTGTGATAACCCTGTGGCTAACGAGGTTCCACTGAAGTATATAGAGCTTCTATCTGGCACACATACAGTCAACTCCCAATCTACCAGGGTGTGTCATAATCCTTTTAAGCTGCTCCTCTAACACATCTCTTTGATCTTTGATAAAGCACAATTTGGATTATAGATACAAGAAAATAAGACCTAATCCAAATAATTTAATAATGTGTGACATTTCGGCAACAGCATTGTTCCCATCATCAGACAAAGGTAACAATGCTGTTGCCGAAATGTCACACACTATTAAATTATTTGGATTAGATTTTATTTTCTTGTACCTACATCTCTTCTTTCTTATCTCCACTCAATCATATTAGGGTATCAATGTTGTGGACCTCAACACATAATACTGTTAAATCACCAAATTGAAGAAAAGTTGACTGACTATAATAATTTGGGGGTTTGAACATTTCATAGTAGAATATAAAATGTAGAATGATTACAGCCTCTTATATAAAACAGCAGCAGCAACAGCAAAAAGCAATTATTAAGTACACTTGTCCCATACATGATTCTCCCAGATGGGTAAACATTATGGAGTCTCACAGCCTCCTTTATAACATGGTTAAAACATCACATAATTCTATGTCCCAATTGTGTTAAGTCTCATTTTAACCGTGGTGTTATAACAACAACATAGTGTGTTATAACAATCTCAAATCTTGGTCCTAAGTGATATTGTTATATATTGCTGTGTGGTCAGAAATAAATCAGATAATAACAGATAACTTCAGCTATTTTCATCAATGAATATAACAACTGGAGGTCTCAGTTCCATTTTGACAAGACACAATTTGGAATATAGATTATAAACACAAGGTAATAAGACCAAATCCAAATAAATAAATAAGTGTATGATGTTTTGGTAACAGCATTGTTACCATCTTCAGACAAAAGTACTGAATGATTGCTGAAGGATTGGTCTTATTACCTTGTAGCTCCATTTTGTTTACCAACCCTAATCTAGGGTAGAGCATTTACATGATGGGGTTAATTTCAAGTTTTATGATGAGTTTAGATGGAAATTATAGTAAAATTGGGAGCAACTAGCTCCTTAAAAATTCAAACCATTGACCGAAACCTATTCCTGAAAAATAGAGGGGGGGGGGGAAGGACAACCAACACATGCTATTGGCATGAGGCAAGCTGTACCTCAAGGATTAAAAAGTTTATCATCGAGAAAGATTTCTTGATGAAAATTATACAGTATACCCTCATTAATTCAACACATAATAATCCAACACTTGCGATAATTCAACCATGCTTTCATGTCCCAACCTATCAAATAACAAACGTTAATTCGACCACACAATAATTTAACAGCATCAATAATTCAACCAACTTTTATAAAATAAATTTTCGATAACATTAAATAACTCTTGTTTAAATACAAATTTATTGCAAAAAAAATGCAATACTAGGCATGTAGGGCACAGCGACAGAAGTTAGCGTATGTGCACCATGCTTAAAGTGTTTCAGCACATCACATATATCGGCGATGACATCGGACGCGATTTTGGTTTATTCCTGTACAATTTAGGCATAACTCAAGTGGTCACTGACATAAACAATGAGGTGTCTTAGAGAGTAACATTCTGCTATTAGAAATAACATACAGAAAGTGAAAGACATACATGCTTTTTAATGATTGAACTGCTAGAATATACTCGGGTTCTATCCTAAAAGGCAAGCAGCCATAAAAAGATTTCTTTAAAATAAAATGTTTAGCCTTTTCCTTATTTTTAAAATTTTATTCGCTTTCTCTTCCCATTGTATTTATTTATTTTAAATAAAATCAAATCTGAAATTTCTCCCTTGTTTAAATGTATTAATGCTATTTTATCCATCACTAAAAGTTAATCATGAAACATTCGGAAAAAAAATTGGATAAAAAAAAAAGTCCCAATGGTATATATCAATTAAAATTATTAATTAAAATATATTACAATAGTATTTCCCAAAAATATTATTATATATGTGTTTATATCTCCTATAAAAATGTCCATTAGCAGTGAATATTATGATAAAATCATCTAACCGACTTTAATTCAACACTTACTTCAATTCAAGCTAAAGTTATGATCCTTTGGGGTGTCGAATTAAAACGAGGTTAGAACGTAATATTATATAAATGAAGAAAAAGACATCTCCTTATCATGCAACTCAAAGTTTCTGATGGCTTGCGCCATCTATTGGAATAAATATCAACTATTCTCGTTGATTTTCAATCATTGATATAATATTTACCTATTAATAGTTGACATTTATTCAAATAGACTTTCAGTTGCACGATAAGGAGATGACTTTTTCTTAATTTATGAACCTTATCCCAATACAATGTCACATTTGTACTATTTTTTTTTTAAGTAATATTATTTTGTTGTGTGTTGTAAGCAACTATAAATTTAAATTCAATATGGAGAGGTTAAATGAAGCTTGATGTTATCAAAACTTTAAAGTGGAATTATAAAAGAAAAATGTAAAAAAAAAACAATAAACAAACTGAAACTAATCCTAAACAGTGGAAGAGACAAAATATGGCCCCTATATGTAAAATTCTTATGATTCAACCCTTATTTTGTTTTTTGACATTTCATAGAGAATTTCCGTGATTGATTTATTTGCTATTTTTTGAACACAAAATTTAATAAGTTTAAAGCATTATTTAAAGTTAAAATTTTCAAGGTCTTTTTTTTTTTTTAATTGTGAAAAAATATACTAAAATAACATTAACACAATATTAAAATATTTAAAAAATAAAACTTGAAATATAGAAAAAATGTATCAATAATAATCCAAGAGAAAATTTGAAAACCTAAATATCCCTAATATACTAAAATATCTTCTGATAACTTTAAAAAGGCATTTACATGAATATTTGTAAGTAATTAAGTATATATTTTGTTTCAAATGATATGACATTAAACTATTTGTATCTAATAAAGGTTTTAAAATATAAACCATTTTGAAACCAAAAGATAAAAAGTATGTGTATTGTCAACACTTTTAAAAAATACTGTTAAGAGGCAAGAGAGAAGATGTAAAAATAATAAATAATCAGTATATTAGCATGTCAAATATATAAAACAGTATATATTCAAAGTGTAAGCATAAGATGATAATTTTTGAAGAAATATATCTTTTATAGAGTAAATTTTACATGAATTTGTATTTATTTCTTTTAAAAATTAAATATTTTACCATTTAATTGCATCAAAAATGTTGATATACATTAGGTTTTACTTAGCATAAATAAGCAGATGCAAAATATAAGCTTTGCTGTGTGTGGCAACCAAGTTCTGGTTATATAAATATTAAAAATTGTAAAATTATTTAAAGTTATAAATAATTTACTGATTTAAAATGCGTATATAATAAATTTTAAAATTTGGCTAAATTTAAGTATTTTCGTTAATTTAATATTTTCCCTCAGAATAGGCCCAAGCAAAATAAACAAATGTTTATTTACGATGTCACGACAAAATAAATTTAAAATTCCAGTTAAAATGATTTAAAGCAACTTTATTTGGCAAAATTTATCGCATTTTAAATTTATTTTAAACTAATTTGTAAATAATTTGACGAATAGGGGGAGTGTATACAAGATATTTAAAAAGCGCCCCCAATGTTGTTGATCATTAATTAACCGCTTCTGATTCAACTCGAGAAACGTTCGTAAACATTGCCAAACTTGTTTCAGAAGCTTATATTTTACTCATCGAGTTACTTTTGTAATAAAATTTTAAAAATTGTGAGCGATTTTGGTTAGCGTTAAACTAAAAAGTCCTCGCTGTGTTAAACGATGATGATGCTTCGGGTTCTAGATATGATAATGTAGCTTGTGCCATTTTCCTTCGAGTTTAATAGCGCTTTATTGTTAAATCGAATTGTTTCGTTGAAATCATTAACTGATATAGTGTATATTCTTACCTTTACAAAAAGAATTTTCGAGCATAATTTTATTCCCTTGACGTGCGCCATGGAACAATAACAGAATCCGCCATTTGCAATAAGTTTACTGCGCATGTGCATAATAATCAAGTTGAATGACGGGAATTTTATCAAAAGAAAATACATATTTTGCTCGATAGATGGCAGTAAAAGAGAAACTTTTCATAAACATTGGTCGTATTCGAATCATTTATTCAAAGATAAATTAATTATTTCTGTTGAAAAATATTTACCTTAATTTTTTAATTTGATTTTCTATTTCTACTATATTAAATATCTCTTTTTATATATATTTTTAACTGTATTTAAATTTACCAAAATGAAACTCACATGGAAATATTTACATGTGAATTATGAGGTAGATAAATACAATAAGTTATTTTCATTCTGCACGCATAAAATATTGGCTCCATTTGCACAGCCACCTATTTATAAAACGCTTTAAAAGATTAAAATATGAAAAAAATCAGAATAAAAATATAATGGAAGAGTTCTCCAGATGTGCAACTGAAAATTACTAATTACAAAACGTCATCTATCAAAAATTATATCAATTAAGAGTGTTTTTTTTTTTCTAGATATGGTCGTTATACCCTTTCTCTAATTACCAAGAAAAGCCAATCGTGTAGCGTTTTGGGTTGTTAGCCCTCTTAGTTGAACCATCGGGAGATATTTTTTTTATTTCACCACCACCCTCCAAAATTTCCTAAACAAAAAATAAGTATTATATAGGACTCCTTGGTTAATCATTAACTTATAACCTGTACCAAGACCATTAGTATGAAAACGAGTTTGTGGTTGACACTTATTGTTAATTATGAAGCTTTCTTTACGAAATTCTATTAAAATGATCAAATTTCTTTTTTATAATCAAAAGATATTAAAACCATCTAAATAACTATGCATCAACCTGTAATTACTTTATTATGTGAATATATATATAGTCACGACCGTCTTTCCTCAATTCCTCATGTCACGATGCGCGCGCATCATCATTATGATCATTATCATTATCTAATGATAATAATAATAATTATTATTATTATTATTATATTATTATTTTATTATTAATATATATAGTCACGACCATCTTTCCTCAATTCCTCAATTCCTCATGTCACGGATGCGCGGGAAATCATCATTATGATCATTATCTTCTATAGAAGCTTCTATCTTTATAATTATGTATATTTACAAAAAGTCAATTCGCTCGCGCCTCTAGCGGTGAAAATGAGGGATAATACCAGCTGACCTAATGTACATGTAAAGTTTGGAGCGGAACGTTTCACAAGAGTGACATCCACGGCTCCAATTTATAATTGTAACAAATAGTATTGGAATAAAAACATTCAATCGGGTAAAACACAGAAATTTTTGGGAGGGATTTTCTTTTGTAAAGTCTTCTCCGGGTCATTCGTCTAGTGTGAATATATAAGGGAAAACTTTATTGCAATTGGGCGCATGTGTTTATTATATTCAATTTCTAATATATTTAGTTTAGAAAGTTCTAAAAGTAAATTTACTTACAATATATAGGTTTTTGAGAGTTCAGCTTATGTGTGTGTGATAATCATAGTGGGCTTAAGATAATAAAATATAAATGACTATTGACTGTAAATTTTCAACAAATTTTTTTGAATGATTAAGAATTTTCAATTAACAAAGTAAATTTATAACTTCTACATTCATTAGGTATGTTTTATATATATATAAGAATGTGTAAAATCGTTATTAATTTATATAAATATTACGAGGGTTGATTACCAACTTAAATCATTATAAAGCAGGCATATAACTAAATGTTAATAAAACACATACACAAAGCCTTTATTGAGACACCAGTCTTATACATATTCTCCTCTCTTGTTGATGGCTTGCAATGATATCCCCATGATGATCAATCACCATCTTGTAGTGGAGTAGAAAACGATTACTCTAAGTTCTTTTTCCTGCTTACTGCTTTGTAAACGTTCAGAGAGCTCACCCACATTTGCAATAAAGAGTCTGTCATATAGCTATAGACTAACCTATATACAACAGATGTCAAGATTATTCAAAAGAGTCGCAGCATTTCCCAGATTTCTAATTTCTTTGCTCTACCCTAAGCCTCATACTTTGCAACATCACATCCACAATATTGACAGGACATGGGTTTGTACAAAACGATGTTGCAGACATTTAAAAAAGCGACTTCACCTGGTCACACTGAAAAGTAAAAAAAAAAAAAAAAGAAAGAGGGTGAGATTTTAGTGGAGACGCTGGGTAGATTAGAGACCACAAACTGAAAATTTTGAGCAGATTTTGAGGCCATGGGTGCTGTCAATTAAATTTTCCGCGACTAACTCCAGGATTCAGCCGCCATGTCAAAGTCGATTTTTTTTTACATCTGAGGAGAAGAAGTGACAATAGACATTATATGATAAAAGAAAAAGGAAAAAGATAATTGAGCAAACTTCCAAGACTCAGAGGAAATCCTTAAAATAATCCTATATAAGATCTATATTATTTGCAACAAGATTTGCAAGCTCTGAGTCACAGCTTCCAAAGGAAAATACCTATGTAGCAATTTTTTTTTTTAATTTTATGTACAATTAACAATTTTGATCACTATATTTTCTACTTTGTGAACTTGCCTCATTGCCTCTTTGGTATTTTATAAATTTGAATTTATTTTGAATCGAATACATTTCCGTGTCATTCTGTTTGTATTTCCTAATTTTCTATCTGAAAACACATTTTACAAATATTAAAAAAATCATATTTTATACACATATAATTAATATAAATTTATTGTTCATTTTTTCAACCTTTTATCATCTTATATGAATGTTTAAACCTGGGTACCTGGAGTTCAGAAACCTGGGTTATTTAGATAATTGTAAATACATTTTTAAAAGTTCCACTTTTCTCCAAATCTCAAATATAAAAGGTGAACAATTTTTAAATAAGTTATAAATTGATTAGTAAATTATATGAAAAAAAAACTGAAAACTATATAATTATCTATTATTAAAATTTCATTTTAAAACAATGGATGCTTAATTTTTTAAAATATCTTTTGTGTGTGTGGTGTGTGCTGGAAATATTTTAAAAACCAAATTATTATTCATAGGGGGCGCTAAGAGTAAAGCTCGTTCATTATCTTGAACCTGAAGTTTCTCTCGATAATTGTTGTTCGTCGTATATATATTCATAAAATGTTGTTTCATATATATTTATCACAATTCACATTTATAAATGCCTACCATATAACCCAAAAAATAACATATGTTGATATAGCAGGTCTAACGATTAAATTGTCGAAACTAATGGGAAGTTTCATCATTTATAAGCCTATTTATATTTCTTCTACAGTGACAAATATTTCTAACAAAAATCAAAAGACATACTGGAACGTGAATTTTAAATACTTTATGATTTTTCCCTATAATCTTAAAAGTTTAGAAAATACAGGATAGCTCAAAACTCTTGACTTAATACCATTAAAATATAAGATTTGGATTATAACTATGGTTTATATAAATCCTACGCCCATTCCTTTCACTGTTCGCCTTGACCACTATAAAATTAAAAATCTTAATTTACTTTTTCAGAAATTCAATTTTTAAATTGTAATCCTGGGTCTTTTGATTGAATTATATACAAAAAAAAAAAAATATTATTTTGTGTCTGTCCTGCAGAAAAATGAGGGAAGTAACAGGAATATAATTTATTTTAATCAAAAAAAAGTTTTGTGCAAATGATCATTCAACTTAAAGTTGCTGATGACTTATATCATCTGTTAGAATAATTATGACTTAATTGATTTTTAATTATTCCAGAAGAGGCATTTTTCTTGATTTATAAATCTGATTCCAGTGTAATTCCATTTTATTTTCAATTAAAAATCGAAATATTCTTAGTATTAAATTTACTAAATGATATTTTGGATAAGATAATAATAAATATTCTCTGTTATAAATACATATTTACTTCCCTTTGCGAGCTGTGATCCACAGCTTACAAATTTTGTTGCTACAAACATTGGGGTTTAAGTATTTCAATCAAGGTTTCCCTCAGCGTTTTGAAAATGGTCCTTACTTGTTTACACCCTTTTTCTTGTCAGTCTTTATTGTCATAATATCTATAGGGACATTGTCTTTTTAAGTGTAAAATCTTTGCTATAATACTGCGGTGGATTCCTGGAATCAGTGATCTTCTTTCTTATCTCCACAAGGTAATAAGACCAAATTCAAATAAATAAATTCATTCAGTACTTTTGTCTGAAAATGGTAACAACGCTGTTACCAAAACATTACACACTATTTATTTATTTGGATTTGGTCTTGTTACCTTGTGTTTATAATCTATAATCCAAATTGTGCCTTATCTTTCTTATCTCCCCTCAATCATTTACGGTATAAAGTCTGTTGAGCTTGAGATGAGGCATTCATAGAAAATTAGGCCACACCACCAATAGCCTCAAGGTCAGCTTTGCAATCTTCAATTTTTATTTTCAAATCTTCCCAGCATTTCCACCAAAAGGTCCCATAAATGAAGGAAAAACATGTGAGGATGACAGAAACAAAAGGTAACAAGATTAAATCCAAAATTTCATAAAAACAATGTTACTAAAATGTCACAAACATATCAATAATTTGGATTTGTCTTGTTACCTTTTTGTTTCCAATATCTAGGGGGTCGGTGGAAGGCTGGTTAAACCGTTTGGTTTCCGACCACTACGACCCGGGTTCGATTCCCGCATTGGACACTTTTTTTCTGTTAAAAAAAAAAATGCTCCAATGGCCCCCGATTCTTGCAAAAGTCCAACCCCACCAGCAAGTGCAAGTAACCAAACGGGGCTCTGGCACATTTGTAAGTGCAAAGTCGAACTGCTTTTCACATGTGTAGACATGTGGTGTGCTTACAGTAAAAGCAGTCGCTAACTACAGTAAAACCCCTCTATAGTGAACCCCAATGGGACAGAGCTTTTGGTTCACTATAGCCACGGTTTGGCTATTTTTTTTTACTTTTCAAAAATTTTAGATCGTATAATTAAAAAACAGCCATACACACAAGAAGAGGCTGCCTCTTAATAGTGGTCACTTTATTTTAATTCCCTTAATTGACTAATTTCCTTATATTAATACTGAATAATAATAGAAATCATTAGATAATAGGTTCTTCTTATGATTAACATACATGTACCTCTATGTCTAAGTTAAAAATCAAGACAAATCCTAGGCAAAGTTTTATTAAATATATATTCAAAGATATGAAATGATTTTAAAACATCATTATCACATTATATAATACAATTTTTACTTGAAAAAAATGGCTCTAATACCTTGTTGTTTCAAAGCATTCTTCCAAGCATTGCACCATTCAAATAAAGTTAGTGTTTTTCTTCCATTTCATGTTTCCCCATATTCTTCTAGGTCTAGATTTCGTTTTTTTTTTAACCTGCCATGCAAAACATTGCTGACTTTAAAATCACCATAGTTAATGGCATAAAAATAATTTTTGTTTCATCACGGGACCGTTTATTTGGACTTTTTTTTTTTTTTAAGTTCTAAAACGTACGATCGCGATCGCGGCAAAAGTTGAAGTTGATTCCTCTTTGTAACAATTTTTAATAACTTTATATTTTATCTTTTATAATAGAAAAGTTATATTCTCTTATTTTAATATGTTCTTAACATTTTGCCTATGTTGTTTCACTTTGAAAAGTTCTGAAAATGGCCTTTTTTTTTTTAATGAAATAATGCTTTTGTTTTTAAAATGCCTTTGTTTTCTTCATTTTGGAAGCCATTTGCATTTTTTATATTTCAAATTTAATGGATGCAAAGATATTCTAATTAATAAAAAGTATAATGTGTAAAAATTTATACAACATACAGCAAAAATAAAGTGCAAAAATCAAACAAACAATGCCGCTAAATTTATTGTTTTGAAATCGCGATCCGCGAGCTTTAAACATGCTCAAAATTTTGTTTTTTAATTTTTTTTTAAATTACAATTCTAAGTTCGTTATAAGCATAGTATTTTTAATAGATTTTATCATTTTGGGACCCGAAATAGGTTCGTTATAGGGGTAGTTCGTTATTCTAAAAATCGCAAAGTTCGTTATAACGATGGTATTTTCAATGGAATGGAATTGGGAATCGGCGTGGGTTCGTTATAAGGGAAGGTTCGTTATATCCATGGTTCGTTATAGCGGGGTTTTACTGTACCTACCATGATTATCATGGCCTGTACCACGTGTATTAGGGATAAGCAAAAAAAAATTGTACCTTATTATGAGGATGACAATTAATTTTGATAAAAATAATTAAAAACTTACCCAAAATAAAGAGAACTAAGCTGGCAACAAAATATAAAATTTAATATTCTGTTGATATCAAATAATAAATATTCTGTTACAATATACACTCATGGACAAAACTTTAGGAAGTAAACATCTTTGATGTTGCTGGTTATCTATTTTTTTTTTAAAGGATATAAGCAATTTTGTTCACATTTGGTTATCTTGTGGTCACTGTGTATCAAATATCTTTCAAAGTTATAACTCTGAGAAGCGGTCTGGTAGATTAAATTGGCGAAACTGCTGGGAGGGTTCACCACTGATGAGCCAAGCCTTTCCAATATTTTTTCATTACAGTAAGGACAGTAAACACAAGGTAATAAGACCAAATCCAAATAAATAGTGTGTGACGTTTCAGTAACAGCGTTGTTACCATCTTCAGACAAAAGTATTGAATGATAAGACCAAATCCAAATAAATAAATAGTGTGTGACGTTTCGGTAACAATGCTTATTTATTTGGATTTGGTCTTATTACCTTGTGTCTATAATCCAAATTGTGCCTTATCAGTAAGGACAGTAGAAGTTTGATATAAAAGAAACATTCATGCTTTAATACTTTCATTTCCTTTATATTAGGTTATGTTATAGTTAAGGTGATGTTGGTTTAGGTTAGGTAAAGAAGCATAAGCAGGCCCAATTACTTATATGCATAGTTACATAGTAGTCACAGGAGTTGAATGATTTCAGTGGCCAAGAGAGTGAATAATTTACCAATATCTCCTAGGTCTAATATGGATGGTAACAAGACTGATGTAACAGGGCATAGTTTTTTTTATTTAACTTATCCTTTTAGTCTAAATTAGACAAGATCTTGGAGGTCGTGCTCATAAAGAAATTCAAGAACTCTTCTTGGTTCTCTGTACAGGGATCTCTTGTCCTTTCCAATACAATTTAGTATATGTTGGGGAGTGGCCTCTTCGGTTTTGCACCTAGTGCACATGGGGAAGCTTTTGGCTCCCTCTTTATAGACCAGATTTCCATCTGGCCAACTGTGTCGATTCCCTTCTGTTTAGTTGGAGGGTCTATTTTTTTGGGGTTTTCTACCTGGTACCAAGAATGATGGAAACTATCTCTATGGTTCCTTATCAGTTGTAGTTTTAGTTTGTTAATATGGTTCCTTGCTGAAAGGAAGGTCTCCGAGTTCACCGCATCAGGATGTCCAGCTGCTCCTTCCTTTGACAGGGCATAGTCTATAGTCTTATTGAAGATTTTAATTCTGCCAATGAAATGTCACCCTTCAATTATGTTTTTGTCTAGTTATCTAATAAATCTTAAAATAATGAGCTTTAAAAATTGGTGAAAAAAATAGTACAAATATGAAATTGTACTAAGATAAGGTGAATAAATTAAAAAAAGGCATCTCCTTATCGTGCAACTGAAAGTTGCATCAACAGCAGGCCATTAGCAACTTTTAGTTGCACGATAAAGAGATGCCTTTTTTCTTAATTTAAAAATTAGGTTTAGTGTGGGTAATCAACTTTTTTTTTTTTGCCTTGAAAATTCAAAATTATTTATTAACGTTTAGTCTATGTTTACACAAAATCAAATGAGAGAAATAAATAAAGGATTGATTATATTTATAATTGGGATAGAATATTTAGTTCATTAGTTCTCAGTTGTTCTCTCTTTTTTGCCTTGATATTATTCTTTGGTCTAACCAGAAACTGGCATTATTCATTGGTGGTGGGGAGGTTATAGTATAAACATGGTAATGAAACATCTCCAAATTGCCCCTTTTTTTTTTTTCTTTTTTTTAAACACTTCTCTCAATGATTCTTCTCAAATAATTTTCAGAAATAATGAGAAGTTGGGAAGTTAGAAACACAGATACCATGAAGTCATTCTAACTGATAAAGACTTCCATAAGCCATTTAAGGAATGAATGTTTTAGATTGGTGGGTGGGCTGGAAGATGGGGTAATAAACATGAATTTCTGGCCTGAGTATAATCTATCAAGTCAATTTTATTAGGATCTCATGAGACCTAAAACTTTAACACAATTCCTATTTTTAATGATAAAGCACAATTTGGATTATAGATACAAGAAAATAAGACCCAATCCAAATAATACTGTATATACATTTATTTGGATTAGGTCTTATTTTATTGTATCTAATCCTATCTTTATTTTGATAAAAGGCTCTGCTTCACGGCCCTATCTGTGATAATAGGATATCAATTCTATTAGCATAATCGACGTAACATAGTTGCATATCCATCATGAAACTTTTCACCCTGTTCTGAGTAATTCTGTTCATCTCTTCCTATCTTTGAGATATTATTGTAGATTATTGAACAAATCTTTCCTTGGTCTACCTCTCCCTTCACATAGTCCAAAGTGTATATTTCACATCAATAGGTGGTAGGAGGATTTTCAAAGTATAAATCCTGAAAACTTACAGTTCTCCTATCAATATTACTTCATTTAAAAGAGAATATATTCATCATTAAATCTTAAAACTTCTTTGCTACCCTAGCTGTCCATTTGGTACCTTATTCTTCTACACTAAATGTCAAAAGAGTTCAATTTTCCTCACTATTTTGATAATTGAGATTTTTGGTGGTGGTGTCTTGTCCATGGTCATTGTGCTGCTCCGTGGAATGAAGAGGTGCCATTGCCCTGTTAGCCAGCTATATTTCAGGATTCCCCTGCAGACCCTCAAGGCTACTGTAGCAGCCTGGGGCTCACAAAATCTCTACCATACTTTACCTTACAGGACAGTTTCCTACTTGGGCTGCTTCTTCCACCATGGAGGGGTTGGACTTCTCAATGGAGTCTAGGATTTTATATATTCACTAGACGAATGGCCCGGGCAACGCCCGAGTTTTACCCGAGTGCGGATATGTTTTTAAAACGTTGTCTTGGGTGGTCGCTATAGACAGGGTGGTCTGTATAGACAGGTGAATGTAACACACAGCTGATAACAGGGTTGTCTAGTGGCCGCTATAGTCAGGGTGGTCTGTATAGACAGGTGGATGTATCACACAGCTGATAACAGGGTTGTCTAGAGTGGCCGCTATAGACAGGTTGGTCTGTATAGACAGGTGGATGTATCACACAGCTGATAACAGGGTTGTCTAGAGTGGCCGCTATAGACAGGTGAATGTAACACACAGCTGATAACAGGGTTGCCTGAGGTGACCGCTATAGACAGGGTGGTCTGTATAGACAGGTGGATGTATCACACAGCTGATAACAGGGTTGTCTAGAATGGCCGCTATAGACAGGTATATGTATCACACAGCTGATAACAGGGTTATCTGGAATGGCCGCTATATACAGGGTGGTCTGTATAGACAGGTGGATGTATCACACAGCTGATAACAGGGTTGTCTAGAGTGGCCGCTATAGACAGGTGAATGTAACACACAGCTGATAACAGGGTTGCCTGAGGTGACCGCTATAGACAGGGTGGTCTGTATAGACAGGTGGATGTATCACACAGCTGATAACAGGGTTGTCTAGAGTGGCCGCTATAGACAGGTGAATGTAACACACTGCTGATAACAGGGTTGCCTGAGGTGACCGCTATAGACAGGGTGGTCTGTATAGACAGGTGGATGTATCACACAGCTGATAACAGGGTTGTCTAGAGTGGCCGCTATAGACAGGTATATGTATCACACAGCTGATAACAGGGTTATCTGGAATGGCCGCTATATACAGGGTGGTCTGTATAGACAGGTGGATGTATCACACAGCTGATAACAGGGTTGTCTAGAGTGGTCGCTATAGGCAGGGTGGTCAGTGGTCGCTATAGACAGGGTGGTCTGTATAGACAGGTGGATGTATCACACTGCTGATAACAGGGTTGTCTGGAATGGCCGCTTTAGACAGGTGTATGTATCACACAGCTGATAACAGGGTTGTCTAGAGGGGGGCAGGGAGGACACGTGTTCGCCGGCAGCCAATGGGCGCGCATTCTATCCGTGAGCTTCAGAATAAGGCAATTATATAAGTAGATATAGAAAACTGATTAAATAGAGGTTTAAACATCTTTTTCTTGAAGTTCCATATTTACATATATCATTCATCCATATAATTTATATTCTCAAGTTGTACTCAATAGGATGACACAAATCTATAAGTAAAATTTTACCAAGTTTCAGAACACAAGGTAATAAGACCAAATCTAAATAAATAAATAATGCGACGTTTCAGTAATAATGCTGTTACTGAAACGTCAGACACTACTTATTTGAATTTGGTATTACTTAGTGTTTTTAAATTTATAATCCAAATTGTACTTAATTATTTACCAAGTTCCCATAATTGTGGATTATAGGTGATATTGTAAGTGAATGATAGCACAAGTCTCCACATATTTAAACTACACTGAGGCTTCTCTATTAGGGTTTCAATGGTGTGACCTTAATAGTTAGGTGAGACCTTGATAAAAGTGGTCATGACTGTAGTAAGCATGGAGTATTGTAGAACGACATTAGAAAAATTATCCCGCATGTGTTTCTTTTGAATGAAAAATCGAAATTTATTTTAAGGAGAAATAGCGATTATTTCTAACCTTAGGGATGAAATATGAAAGGATGAATTGTGAAAAGTAATGATAAACGGAAAATAAAAGTGTCCAGGGATGGGAATTTCCATATAAGGTTAGAAATAATCGTTATTTCTCCTTAAAATAGATTTCAATTTTTTCGTTCATGCGAGATAATTTTCAAATGTTGTTCTACAATCATAAACAGCATTATATTGTAATATAAACATTTAGTATATAAGAAATTTCAAGAAGAGATATGAATCATAATGGCAAGCCGAATCTATTACAGTACCCTTCATGAGAGGACGCCTCTCTAGAAGAATAGTTTTCATTTACAAAATTGCCTTTTTTACTATTTAGCAACTCTCTGATAAGAGGACACCTCTCTATAAAAGACACTTTGACTTTGAAATTAGGAGTTGTCCTTTACAGGGAGGTATTACTCTACATACATTTATTCATATTCGTTCTTATCTCAGATTTATTAATTAATAGTATAATCCCTTTAATTCAACCTATTTTTCAAATCACAAGAATTTCTTTTTTAAATTACCGTCCTTAATTCAACACTTTTTCAAATCCCAATAAACCAATTTACCTTAATTTAACCAGAAAGGGTTTCACCCTCTTTCACATATGGAAATAAGGTTTCTATAACTAGAATTTTAGTTACTATAAAAGTAGTTAACACAGATCTAAGTTTTGGTAAAAACCTGTTGTGTATGGAGTTCTTAATACAAGCCACTTATCAGTGAAGTATCCATCCTACATTACCCAGCCATAGGTCCCTGAGTGGATGTGGTGCTTATCTCCTTTTTTGTTTATCCCTAGTACACATGGTACAGGACATGATAATCATGGTGGGTAGAGGTAGGCGACTGCTTTTATTGTAAGTGTACCAAATGTCTATACATGTGAAAAGCAGTTCGTCTTTGCACTTACAGATGTGCCAGAGCTCTGTTTGGTTACTTGCACTCGCAAGTGGGGTTGGACTTTTGCAAGAATCGGGGGGCCATTGGAGCATTTTTTTTTTTTTTTTTTTTTTTAATTAGAAAAAAAAGTGTCCAATGCGGCAGTGTTGGGCAAATATTAATTAAAATGATTTATTAAAGATTAACAATTGATTAATTGTTAATTGTAATTTTCACAATTAACAATTAATCAATTGTTAATTGCACTTTTCTAATTAACAATTAATTAATTGTTAATTGCACTTCAATTTAATTGAAAAATAATTTTTTAATGCCCAACACTGCATTTCAGTACCACTCTCTTCTCGAACATGCTGTCCGACAATTTATGACTCTTTGGCAGATTTATCATTGTCGCAAAAGAAAAAAGGCGTTCAACTGCAGCTGACGATGGTAAAGGTGTGTTGTATTTAATAAAAACACTTTTTATCTCAGGCAGTGTTGGGCAAATATTAATTAAAATGATTTATTAAAGATTAACAATTGATTAATTGTTAATTGTAATTTTCACAATTAACAATTGATTAATTGTTAATTGCACTTTTCTAATTAACAATTAATTAATTGTTAATTGCACTTCAATTTAATTGAAAAATAATTTTTTAATGCCCAACACTGCAATGCGGGAATCGAACCCGGGTCGTAGCGGTCAAAAACCAACGGTTTAGACCATCCTTTTACCGACCCCCTGCTTATCTCCTTATCATACAGAGTAATTAGGTGTGTGTCCTGTTGATGGGAACACTACACAAAGGTAAGACTTTACCTGTTAAGTGTTACAAAAAATGACTTAAAAAGTCCACTAGGAGTGTGAATGTGTGGTGTGAAGATTTATTAATCATCTTAACCGACTATAATTCAACTAAAATTAACCCTGAAGTATTGGCTGCGGGTGTTGAATATGAGCAGTGACAGATTGCCACGTACAGTAAAACCCCGCTAATACGAACCCTGGATATAGCGAACCTTCCCTTATAACGAACCCACGGCGATTCCCGATTCCATTCCATTGAAAATACCATCGTTATAACGAACTTTGCGATTTTTAAAATAACGAACTACCCCTATAACGAACCTATTTTCGGTCCCAAAATGATAAAATCTATTAAAAATACTATGTTTATAACGAACTTAAAATTGTGATTTAAAAAAAAAAATTAAACAACAAAATTTTGAGCATGTTTCAGATCACGGATCGCGATTTCACGGATCGCGATTTCAAAACAAAAAATTAGCGGCATTGATTGTTTTCATTTCCATTCTATTTTTGCTGTATGTTGTGTAAATTTTTACACATTATACTTTTATTTAATAGAATATCTTTGCATTCGACAATTTTGAAATAGAAGAAAAATGCAAATGGCTTCCAAAATAAAGAAAAGAAACAAAGAATGGCGTTCTAAAAAAAAAAAAAAAAAAAAAACAGTGGCTTTTAGAAGCATTCTATATCAAGTTCAATCTAGGCTAAAAAATAATTTCAAATAATTTTAAAGCCAGAAATGGTTTTAATAAGAGGTTAAAAATAAAATTTAATATACACTTCAGAAGAATATGTGGAAACTGGAATTGGAAGAAGAAGAAGAAAAAAAAAAAAAAACATTTCCCCCAACCCGTGTCTCATGGGCCACAAACAAATCGACATATAAAGTCTCAAAAACTACCACTACAGTTCTATTTTTAGAATGGAATTCTTTTTAGGTATATTGCTCATTCAGGGTTCGCGGATATTCACCCTGGCCAGCCGTTTCCCTACCGATTTGGTGTTTGCAAATTGGCGTTTTTTTATTCGCAATTTTACCGATCGCGCTATCGTATCAACATGTTTCGCGTCCGATTTTTCTGAATTGGATACTTTTGATTCATCCTCAATTGATTCAGAATACACGGAGCTTTATTCCTTTGATGGAAATAACGATATTTTAAGACAATTCTGATTTTCTAATTTTACTTTTCCCTTTCAAACAACAAGGTATTAGAGGCATTTTTTCAAATAAATTTAGTATTATATTATTTGAGAAAGATGTTCTAAAATACTTTTAAATATATAATTAATAATGTTTTGCCTAGGGGATTTGGCATAATTTTAAAATAATACATAGGTTTATATATAAACATGTATGCTAATGATAAGAATAACCTATTATCAAAAGACTTCTTTTGATATTCAGCATTACTGTAAAGAAATAGGTCAATTTAGGGAATTAAAACAAAGTGACCATTATTAAGTAGCTGCCTTTTCCTTTTTGTTTGGCTGTTTTTTATTCATATGGTCTAAAAATTTAGAAAAGTTGAAAAAAAATGGCCAAACTGTGGCTATAGTGAACCGTGGCTATAGTGAACCAAAAGCTCTGTCCCATTGGGGTTCACTATAGAGGGGTTTTACTGTATATGTTTTAATAGAACACGGGAACTGTCTAATGCTTCGGGCACACCCATCGCTTTCATTAAAAAGCTCACCAATCTGTTTAAAAATAATGGATCCCCTGCACTTGTTTCCTGTGATGACCCTGAAACGCTGAGGAGCGCGATTACAGGGCTCTTAAAAACAGCGGCAGACCAATCTATACAAAACGACCTTACAAGAATGGATAAATCTAAGCTATACTCTCACTTCAAAGACATTCACATATCTTTCATGACGGAGGGATACCTTTTAGGGGATTTTCCTTTCCCGGTTGTAAGACTACTCGCACAAGTTAGAATACTTTCAAGTTTTTTTAGAGAAAACCACACCAAGATGCTCTGCGGTGAGGACCCGACTTGTACCTTCTGTAATTCAAAACTAAAAAATGAAATCACTCACTATATTTTTGATTGCTCTGCTCTGAAAGAAGAACCCTTATGCTCAAAACTGGGCAACTCTTGTGCTTCACTTCCATCAATAATTGACAATATGACCCAGAATAAGTATATTGCTACGGCATTTTATGGTTTCCACAAGTCCATATCTCAGAAGAAGGCCAAGTGATACTCACTCCTCACTTTCTTACTGCTACTCTTTTTGTGTTGATTTCTTGCTTCCCTCTTTCTTATTATTATTATTATTTTTTTTTCCTTTTCTTGTTTTTTTTTCTTTTTCTCTTTCTACTCTGTATATATCGTTATTTCCTTTGTCTCACTGCTTTGTTCTTATGCATACCTCTGGTGAATCCTGTATAGGGTCAGTGACCCTAAATAAAGGCTTTTTTGTTGTTGTTGTTGACTATAATTCAACACTGACTTGATTTTAAACCAAAAATTCTGATCCCTTAGTTGACCGAAGAAGTTAAATTATAATTTATTAACAATTTTGTATGTATTGGTGTGCATTTTTACAGAGCATTGAGACAATTCAATAACTTCCTGTAAATACACACGGTAATAAGATCAAATCCAAATAAATAAATAGTGTGTGACGTTTCGGTAACAACGCTGTTACCGAAATGTCACACACTATTTATTTGGATTTGGTCTTATTACCTTGTGTTTATAATCTATAATCCAAATTGTGCCTTATCATTCCTGTAAATACATTTTATTTATTTATTTAACCATTTTTATATCTGTATTTTTGGTATCTCAATATTCTTGGTCATGTGTTACAAGAACAGTTGGCCTGCTTGCCACCATCATGCCTGTGTAAACAAGTGAGAACAGACAGGCTTTGGTTGTTGTTCATCCTAGACTTAGCTAGATTAGAAACCTGACCAGCATCTAATTCTATCCATGTGGTGTCAATAATAACAGCCACTCAGCCTCAAGTGCAGTTAGTGTGGTAGGGAGGTGACCCTGTGCAGGACAATGTCTGAAGTCTTGTACTCCTGGTATCCTAGGCATGAAGGCTGTCCTAATAAACCCAGCTAAATGTTAACAGGTAAAGTCCTACCTTTGTGTAATGTTCCCATCAACAGGACACACACCTAATTACTCTGTATGATAAGGAGATAAGCACCACATCCACTCAGGGACCTATGGCAGAGTGATGTAGAATGGATACTTCACTGATTCTATAAGTGACTAGTAATACGAGGAGGGGGAGCAGTAACAAGCTCACTAAAAAACCTGGGTTCAGCTGGCCGGGCTGATAGTACCCTGTAAGGGTTCCTAATCCAGGGTCACAGGATGAGCAGCGTTTGTACTCCATGTTAGGAGCAGCTGCACATGGCGTCTGTTCCTCATGTCAGAGGCGGCCATTTCTTTTGAAGCTAAGTCAGCCTGCCACTAAGTAGTGCTCCCAGTCTTAATGACAAAGGTAGATGCATTTTACTTCATCCAGACCCTAATATGATTGAGTGGAGATAAGGAAGAAGAAGAAGACTAGTAATAGGAACTGCATACACAACAGGTTTTTACTAAAACTTAGATCCGTGTTAACTACTTTTATAGTAACTAAAATTCAAGTTATAGAAACCCTATTTCCATATGTGAGAAAGTGTTTCACACTTTTTCTAAATTGAAATCGGACCTAGCTATTGCATTACCTAACTTTGACCTTGCTGAACCCTAGTTACAGGATAATTTGTTAAACTAGGAAACTCACAAAGTTTACTGTACAGAGAGAGAGAGAGAGAGATGCTAAACTGTGTGACCCTTTGGTCATCACTTGGTTGGAAATGTTTGTTTCTGTTAAATTCATACTGTCTAAACTCAAACACTCCAAGGGATCAGTGCTTTCAGTTGAATTAAAGTAAGTGTTGAATTGATACAGTTTGCATTATAGAATAGAAACTAAAGGAACAAGGTCAAATCTAAATAAACAAATAGTGTGTGACATTTTGGTTACAGCGTTTTTACTGAAACGCCACACATTATTTATTTATTTGATTGGGTCTTATTACCTTGGGTTTATAATCTATAATTCAAATTGTGCCTTATCATATGCTTAAATGTATTACAATGCCGAATCACAAATACCATCTGCATGCTATTTTTGTTTTCTCCTGTACAATTTAGGCCTAACTTAAGTGGTCACTGACATAATGAGGTGTCTCAGAGAGTAACATTCTGATATTTAAGATAACATACAGAAGAGGAAAGACATGCATGCCATTTAAAGATTTGATGATCAGCTAGAATGTACACTAGATAGGGTTCTAGCCTAAAAGCAAACAACCCTATAAAATGATAAGGCACAATTTGGATTATTCTATATACAGTTACGAGCGTCATGCGTTCTTCATCTCTGTCACCGTTTGCTTTTTTTTTGGAATGGCGCTCTCCTATTGGTTCGCTACGATTGCGCCGCCAATGCGCGAGACACTTTGTTTTTGACTTTGCCCCCCCACTCGCTTTTTGTAACTATTGTGTTGGAGCAGGTCGCTCCTTAAATAAATGCATATATTAGTTAATAACTAAATGGAATCCTCCCTTTCTTTTTCCCAGTAAGAGACGCCTACGGAAGCCAACAGTACATAGACAGATAAAGCACATAGGCTACAGTTATTAACTATATATGCATTTATTTAAGGCTCAAATTTATAATTGTAACAAATAGTATTTGAATAAAAACATTCAATTGGGTAAAACACGGGCGTTAATGATCCAACAGGTCCACGTGTCTAAATTAAAACACGGGCGTTGCCCGGGTCATTCAGCTAGTAGATTATAAACACAAGGTAATAAGACCAAATTCCAAATAAATAAAATAGTGTGTGACGTTTCGGTAGCAGCGTTGTTACCATCTTCAGACAAAAGTACTGAATGTACTTCTTGATGAAAAGCTACTACTACTGAAAAGCTTTAGTACTTTTGTCTGAAGATGGTAACAACGCTGTTACCGAAACGTCACACACTATTTATTTATTTGGATTTGGTCTTATTACCTTGTGTTTATAACCCTATAAAATATTTATTTAAAACATCATACTTCTGTAAATACAATTTTAGCTTTATTTTCCTAATTTATTCACTTTCTCTTCTCACTGCAACTATTCACTTATAATAAAAAGTATTTGCAATTTTTTTTCATGTATAAAAATATGTATTAAAGCAATTTTGTGATCCTCTCTAAAAGTCATGAAAATTTCTAAGTTAATTAAATAAAAAAATGAGGCCCAATTCATAATATTAATTAAAAATATATAGTCGAACTGCTTTTCATATGTGTAGACATTG
>CP092877.1:71856385-71929580 GCA_030710605.1 Cordylochernes scorpioides | reverse complement strand
CAGCGCCTCTCCCAAAAGTCCTGTTTAGCGCATCTAATGCAAGCCAAAATGTGTTCTGGAGCTGCAGGCGCCAAGCTACATTTTGGGCAAGTGGGGTAGACCTTGTTGTTATTTTCTATCTTGGGTGATGTAGCCAAGTTAACCAAAATGTTATAGTTTTACTGAACTAAAAGGTCTTTAAATAAATAATTTTAATTTAAATCTAGCCAGGTTAGGTTAAAGGTATATATTTTTTAAGGCCCTATGTATAAAATATTAAAGTAACAATTAAAAAATGTAACCATACCAACCACCCATTATATATAAATCAAACAGATTCAGGAACTTAAAACGTTTCTAATCTACTTCTCCATCCTCCCTTAGCTCTATGAGACCCACTATAATTGTTGTGTATTATTGAGTTGATCATTTACAATATATGAAAGATGTAGTATATATCTGTGTTCCAGTGTGGAAGGGAACCATGATGTCCATGAAGAGGAGGAATGGTTATGCTCTCCAGACCTTCCGTATCACTAAGGTCATCAAGGAAGGTAACAATAAGTGGAATTTAACACCAAAGAAATATTTTAAGACATCTCCTGATCATACAACTAAAAGTTACTGTCCATCACCTGTCAGAATAACTATCAACTAATTGTTGATTTTTAATTATTCCAGAATTGGCAAACGATTAGTTGATTCAGTGGTGCAAGCTATCAGACACTTTTAGATCAGGAGATGTCTCTTTATTTATGATCCCAGTACAATTTCTCACACTTTTGTACTATTTTCCTCACAAAGAAATAACTGAGGATATGTTTTACTTCTCAACAAGTTTCACATAAGGTAACAATACTAAATCCAAATTAATAAATGTTTGTGATATTTTGGTAACAGTGTTTTAGTATTTTTTTTTTCTGATATTGGTAACAAATTGTTATCAAAATATCACAAACATTTTATTAATTTGGATTTAGCCTTTTTATGTTTCTAACCTATATTCCAAATTGTACCATATCATCAATGAGTTCCAATTACATAAGAGGAAATTACTGATTCTAAAAGATTGCTACTGGAATGAGTTTTCATGAGAGAGGAATTTTTAAATTTTCATCATGATTTTGGATTTACCCATGTACATGACATTTACTCCATGTATTTACAGCGTCAAAACAACATTCTCTATTTTTTCAATACAATAAAGATATCCATTAGTTTTATTACCAGAAAAAACACTTTGATATTTATAAAACTCAAAAGAAACATCCTATTGCGACTTGACTTAAGAGCCCATTAGAAACTATTTTAAAAAATCCACCGGAAATAAGTCATGAGCTAGAAGGATGGAGGGAAATATAGTTGGTGAAAGAGGTATGGGGAACGTGGACAGTTGTTGGTAAATAGCTGTCCAAATATGGTGTCTTGGAAGATTTAAATATGTCCTACACACTGGTCCACAAAGGGTTATTCTTCTTTCTTTATTTTAATAACCATGGGACACAATTGTGAGGTTTTTGTCATTAATGAAGGTGCTGAGCCCTCAGTGTTGTTGAGGGAACAGCCCCAAGATTGATGTTGAAATCTCCAAGGATGAGTATATTGGAATCCAGTAGACCCACCATACAAAGGGTTATAAGAAACCTTCAAACTGATGGTTGCTCATGACTTGCACCATCTATCAGAATAAATAAAAATAGCCGCTTTGGAAACGTTCTTTTTCTTAATCAGGAGGTACTTTTTAAAAATCAATTTAAACCACCAATCTCCTCTTCTATCCTTACTATAAACTGTGGAAGTTTCAAACCTGTCTGTCCATGCAGGATTGGAGAATGGGGTAGACGTGGAGGGCCAGAGAAGGTACCTCATGAGTGACCAGAACTGCGAATCGTCAGAGTTGATAGAAGGGGAGACCTACGTGATCATGGGCAGGGACGGACCCAGAGTGCTGACACAGGAGGGACACACCCAGGTCCGCTATCTCCTGGACCAGACCTCCACCATCTACCACTGGGAGTCCACTAACCCAGCCACTCACCGTCTGAAGCAGCTCCAGAAGTCCATGAGGTGGCTGGAGGCCTATCTACAGGCCACTTCCTGTTCCTAATGCTCATCTCTCCACCAGTTGTATCATAGCTGTCATCACACAATACTTAACATGCTACTTACTCTTGACTCTACCTAATAAACTACTAGATACTGTGTATATTGCTTTCACACAACATTTTTGGTAAACACTTGGTAGACCCTATTTTTTTGACAATAAATCATTATTTATTATAACTAGAGCATAAAGCTAAAGAGACAAGTCAAAGAGACGTCAAAACCAGATGCCATCATGCTAAATACCTCTTTGGCAGATTGTCAAGATTCCATTAGATCTCCTAGGCTGACGAGGGCCATTAGCCCGAAACCATGGTCTCTAGGTGGACGCAGTTTGCCAAAGCTGCTGTTGTGGCTTTGTCACCGACCCGAGGTCGCTAGTTTGCGGCAACAGTCAATAGATGGTGTCTGGTTTTGACGGGAGAGGCGACCCTTGTCTCTTTAGATAAATATCCTTCCAGCAAAATTTCCATCTATAGAACATAGAGATTTAACTTGTTCATTATATTTGACCAACCCATTTTCATGATAAATCAAGAAAAGCCAACCCCACAAATGTATTTCAGGCTGTTGGCCCTCATCAGTATGGTGCAGGCTGTACCTCAATGACCAAAAGTATTTATTGTTTAATCAATAGAATATTGATATGTTTTGATTGAAACTAAGGTGTTTGAAATCTTGTGTTTTGTCTTCAAATAAGGAAAAAAACACTATCTACTCTATTGAAGAAATAAAACCAGCTAATATTCCTTACAATATCAAAATTCAATATAAGGATTGATTTTCTCTTATCAATATATATCTTATTTATTTATTTTAATGTATTTGATGTATGTTATTTAGTTTCTTTCTGTGTATACATATACAGTCTAAACACAAGGTAATAAGACCAAATAAATAAATAGTGTGTGATGTTTCGGTAACAGCGTTGTTACCATCTTCAAACAAAAGTACTGAAGCTTTTCAGCAAGAAGTACATTCAGTACTTTTGTCTGAAGATGGTAACAACGCTGCTACCGAAATGTCACACACTATTTTATTTATTTGGAATTTGGTCTTATTACCTTGTGTTTATAATCTATAATCCAAATTGTGCCTTATCATTTTATAGGGTTGTTTGCTTTAAGGCTAGAACCCTATCTAGTGTACATTCTAGCTGATCAATCTACAAAAGGCATGTATGTCTTTCCTCTTCTGTATGTTATTTCAAATATCAGAATGTTACTCTCTGAGACACCTCATTGTTTATGTCAGTGACCACTTAAGTTAGGCCTAAATTGTACAGGAGAAAACAAAAATTGCATGCAGATGGTATTTGTGATTCGGCATTGTAATACATTTAAGCATATGATAAGGCACAATTTGGATTATTGATTATAAACCCAAGGTAATAAGACCAAATCAAATAAATAAATAATGTGTGACGTTTCAGTAACAACACTGTTACCGAAATGTCACACACTGTTTGTTTATTTAGATTTGACCTTGTTCCTTTAGTTTCTATTCTATAATGCAAACTGTATCAATTCAACACTTACTTGAATTCAACCGAAAGCACTGATCCCTTGGAGTGTTTGAGTTTAGACAGTATGAATTTGACAGAAACAAACATTTCCAACCAAGTGATGACCAAAGGGTCACACAGTTTAGCATCTGTACACAAACTTTGTGAGTTCCCTAGTTTAACAAATTATCCTGTAACTAGGATTCAGCAAGGTCAAAGTTAGGCAATGCAATAGCTAGGTCCGATTTCAATTTAGAAAAAGTGTGAAACCCTTTCTCACGTATGGAAATAGGGTTTCTATAACTTGAATTTTAGTTACTATAAAAGTAGTTAACACGGATCTAAGTTTTAGTAAAAACCTGTTGTCTATGCAGTTCCTATTACTAGTCTTCTTCTTCCTTATCTCCACTCAATCATATTAGGGTCTGGGTGAAGTAAAATGCATCTACCTTTGTCATTAAGACTGGGAGCACTACTTAGTGGCAGGCTGACTTAGCTCCAAAAGAAATGGCCGCCTCTGACATGAACAGACACCATGTGCAGCTGCTCCTAACATGGAGTACAAACGCTGCTCATCCTGTAACCCTGGATTAGGAGCCCTTACAGGGTACTATCAGCCGGGCCAGCTGAACCCAGGTTTTTTAGCGAGCTTGTTACTGCTCCCCCTCCTCGTATTACTAGTCACTTATAGAATCAGTGAAGTATCCATTCTACATCACTCTGCCATAGGTCCCTGAGTGGATGTGGTGGTTATCTCCTTATCATACGGAGTAATTAGGTGTAGTCCTGTTGATGGGAACATTACACAATGGTAGAACTTTACCTGTTAACATTTGGCTGGGTTTATTGGGCGTCTGTTCCTCATGTTAGAGGCGGCCATATCTTTTGGAGCTAAGTTGGCCTGCCACTGAGTAGTGCTCCCAGTCTTAATGACAAAGGCAGACACATTCTACTTCACCCAGTCATGATGGTTGTCAAACAGACACCATCAAGGGTCACAACTTGATATCCTAATATGATTGAGTGGAGATAAGAAAGAAGAAGAAGCTGGGTTTATTAAGACAGCCTTCATGCCTAGGGTACCAAGAGTACAAGACTTCAGACATTGTCCTGCACAGGGTCACCTCCTTACCACACTAACAGCACTTGAGGAGGCTGAGTGGCTGGTCAGGTTTATAATCTAGCTAAGTCTATGTAGAACAACCAAAGCCTGTGTGTTCTCACTTGTTTACACAGGCATTTTTTTTTTTTACTTCTCCTTTTAGTCTAAATTAGACAAGATCTTGGAGGTCGTGCTCATAAAGAAGTTACACAGGCATGATGGTAGCAAGCAGGCTAACTGTTCTTGTAACACATGACCAAGAATATTGAGATACCAAAAATACAGATATAAAAATGGCTAATAAATAAAATGTATTTACATTATTGAATTGTCTCAATGCTCTGTAAAAATGCACACCAATACATACAAAAGTATTAATAAATTATAATTTAACTTCTTCGGTTAACTAAGGGATCAGAATTTTTGGTTTAAAATCAAGTCAGTGTTGAATTATAGTCAGTTAAGATGAATATTAAATCTTTACACCACACATTCACATTCCTAGTGGACTTTTTTTTTAAGTCATTTTTTTGTAACACTTAACAGGTAAAGTCTTACCTTTGTGTAATGTTCCCATCAACAGGACTACACCTAATTACTCCGTATGATAAGCACCACATCCACTCAGGGACCTATGGCTGAGTAATGTAGGATGGATACTTCACTGATTCTATAAGTGACTCGTATTAAGAACTGCATACGCAACAGGTTTTTACTAAAACTTAGATCTGTGTTAACTACTTTTATAGTAACTAAAATTCAAGTTATAGAAACCTTATTTCCATATGTGAGAAAGGGTTTCGCACTTTTTCTAAATTGAATTATTGCTGGTTAAATTAAGGTAAATTGGTTTATTGGGATTTGAAAAATGGTTGAATTAAGGATGGTAATTTAACCCTTAATTACTCGCGTCGAGACACAGGTCTCGGACACGGTCTCACCTAAAATTTTAATCGAAAAAAATAAATACGATTTTCGAGTCCAAATAATTTGTAAGTTTTTGTAGCTTAAGATAGCATCGAAATAAATATTTTAGACCATTTGTTATATCGCTTGGCCCCTAGAAGGAAGAAAAATAAAACAAAAAAGCCACCGCCGAGACAAACGTCTCAACGCGAGTACTTGCGTAATAATTTTGGTTTAGGTTTCATTTTCCGGCTGGCTCTATCTTCGTAAAACAGTAAGTTATTGTTCTTCTTCTAAGTATAATTTTTGTTCCTAAATATCCTAAATTCTCTCTCTCTGTCTCTCTTAGGTATTTAGAATTTATTTATTTTTATTCAATATTTTAATACTAAATATTTCCTAAAATATATATTATAAAAAATGGCTAGTACTTCTGAGAGGAATCAGAGTGAATCCGACATGGATTGCGATGAAATAATTTGTGATTTATCCGATACTTCTGATACCGAAATTTATAGTTATCAT
The DNA here is from genome assembly GCA_030710605.1 of Cordylochernes scorpioides. Taxonomy (NCBI): domain Eukaryota; kingdom Metazoa; phylum Arthropoda; class Arachnida; order Pseudoscorpiones; family Chernetidae; genus Cordylochernes; species Cordylochernes scorpioides. The sequence continues at coordinate 71,923,461 of CP092877.1, read as the reverse complement.
GACACAGACTCTGAACAGAATTCAGAGGCGGATGAAGAATTACCAAATGATGATTCTGAATTTTATTTTGGAAAGGATGGTGTCACAAAATGGAAAAAGACAATGTGGCAGAAAACCCAGATTCGTACAAGAAGTGTAAATATAATTTCTCAATTGCCAGGGCCTAAATCTGAAGCAAAATCGATAGAATCTGAATCGGATGCATTTACAAAAATAATTGATAATGATATGATACAAAAAATTGTAGATTGTACGAATGCTTATATAAGCAATATCAAAGAACATTTCTCTAGAGAAAGAGATGCCAAATTAACTACTGTAACAGAAATCCTAGCTTTATTTGGACTTTTGATAATGTCAGGTGTCAAAAGAGCTGCTCATTTAACTTATAAAGAGCTATGGGCGGTGGATGGCTCAGGTGTAGAAATTGTGAGAGCAATTATGTCACAAGAACGTTGCAGGAGACACATCTGTCAACGTCATTCTTCGAATATTTGCGAAGATTGCGAATAATATCCGTCTGCAACTTTTAATAGTAGCCTATTTGTAAAACTATGTCAAACATTCATTGTTTTTACTATAGTCATTGTTTCAATAAAAATAAATAAATATAAAATATTTTTTGCCTTAATTCACATGTGTCATAAACTACACACAATTACGAATATAATGCAGACTATTTTTCAATCCAAATATTAAAATTTAACATATATTTTGGTTTTTTAAAAGTGAGACCTGGATCTCAACGCGAGTACTTACGTAACAAATATAGGCGCGAGTAATTAAGGGTTAAAAAAGAAAAAAAAAATTTTTTTGCTCTATTTAAAAAAAAAGAAAGAAATTATTGTGATTTGAAATTGGTTGAATTAAAGGGATTATACTATTAATAAATAAATGTGAGATAAGAAAGAAGAAGATAAATAAATGTATATAGAGTAATACCTCCCTGTAAAGGACAACTCCTAATTTCAAAGTCAAAGTAGCTTTTATAGAGAAGTGTCCTCTTATCAGAGAGTTGCTAAATAGTAAAAATGGTAATTTTGTAGATGAAAACTGTCCTTGTAGAGAGGTGTCCTCTAGCAGGAGCGTCCTCTCATGAAGGGTACTACTGTAATAGATTTGGCTTGCCATTATAATTTACTAGACGAATGACCCGGGCAACGCCCAGGTTTACACGATTAAATGTATTTTACATATGGAAGATGGACGTAGTTCCCGGAGGTCACCCTCGAGGCTTTTTTGGCACAGCTGTGTCACCAACTCTGCCCCCGTGCGCCAGGACAGCGCGCGGTGGGAACTTGAACTGGCCAACCGGCCGGCAGCCGGACAATCACATTTTCTCGGAGGGGGGGGGGGGGGGGCCCGGGGGCAGGGAAGTCACGTGCTCGCCGGCAGCCAATGGGCGCACGCCGCCATCAAACCGCCCGCGTTCTAGAGGGCGCTGCTCGTGAGCTAAGTAGAATAATTTGAATATATAGTTTTAATAATTGATTTATATATTTTTTAAAATTGCCTATCGTCATCCCCAATATTTTTTACCTATGTATGGAAATTTTGGTTTGAATTAGTGAACTACTGCGAATTTGTATACCGGACATACAACAGACAGACAAATATACAAACATTCATTTTTATATATATAAGATATCTCTTCTTGAAGTTTCTGATACACTCCATATTTACTACAGTCATGATCACTTTTATCAAGGTCTCACCTCACTATTAAGGTCATACCATTGAAACCCTAATACCACCTACAATATCACCTATAATCCACAATTTTGGGAACTTGGTAAATAATTAAGTACAATTTGGATTATATAAATTTAAAAACTCAAGGTAATACCAAATTCAAATAAATAAATAGTGTGTGATGATTTGGTAACAGCGTTATTACCAAAACATCACACAATTTATTCAAATTTAGTCTTATTACTTTGTGTTCTGAAACTTAGTAAAATTTTACTGACAGATTTGTCATCCTATTGAGAATACACCTATCCCCCGATTTACACGATAGATACGTTCCTGAGAAAAACGTGTAAATCGTGGGATAGGTGTACACAGAAATAAAAATAAAATGCATTGACAGGTTAAAATATGTAGTCAGCACATAAGCTCGGGATTCCTCGTGAGATGTGTACACAGCGCATGTGTTCAATCACAGTGGCATTTAGTATAGTGCGATAAAAACAAAAAAAAAACTTATTTGGAAAACCGTGTAAAAGCGAAAAACGTGTAAAACAAGTACCGTGTAAATCGGGGGATAGGTGTATTAATCATATGGATGAATGGCCATAGTGACTGGCATTGATATATGTAAATATGGAACCACAAGAAAAATATGCTTAAACCTCTATTTGATCAGTTTTCTATATGAATATATAAAATCTCAGACTCCATCAGAGAAGTCCAACCCTCATGGTGGAAGAAGCAGCACAAGTAAGAAACTGTCCTGTAAGGTGAAAGTATGGTATAGATTTTGTGAGCCCCAGGCTGCTACAGTAGCCTTGAGGATCTGCAGGGGAATCCTGAAATGTGGCTGGCTAACAGGGCAATGGCACCTCTTCATTCCACGGAGCAGCACAATGACCATGGACAAGACACCACCACCAAAAATCTCAATTATCAAAATAGTGAGGAAAATTGAACTCTTTTGACATTTAGTGTAGAAGAATAAGGTACCAAATGGACAGCTAGGGTAGCAAGGAATATTTAATAAGATTTAATGAAGAATTTAATATTTTTTAAATGAAGTAATTGATATGAAAACACTGCAAGTCTTCAGGATTTATACTTTGAAAATCCTCCGACCACCTATTGATGTGGAATATACACCTTGAAGTATGATGGGAAAGGTAGACCAAGGTAGGATTTGTTCAATAATCTCAAAGAATGATTTGGAATTTTAGAAGATAGGAAGAGATGAAAGAATTACTCAAAACAAGGTGAAATAAAGTTTCATGATGGATAGCTGACACCCCCCCCCCCAGCATATTTGCATATTGGATATGCAACTATGTCAATTATGCTAATAGAATTGATATCCTATTATCACAGATAGGGCCGTGAAGCAGAGCCTTTTATCAAAATAAAGATGGGAATTAGATACAAGAAAATGAGACCTAATCAAAACAAAAATGAATATATATATTAATTTATTTGGATTAGGTCTTATTTTCTTCTATAATCCAAATTGGGCTTTATAATTAAAGATAGGAATTGTGTTTAGAGTTTTAGTTCTCATGAGATCCTAATAAAATTGACTTGATAGATTACTCAGGCCAGAAAGTCATGTTTATCACTTCATATTCCAGTGCACCCACCAATCTAAAACATTCATTCCCTGAATGGCTTATGGAAGTCTTTGCCAGCTAGAATGACTTCATAGTAACTGGGTTTCTTACTTCCCAACTTCTCATTATTTCTGAAAATTATTTGAGAAGAATCATTGAGAGAAGTGTTTAAAAATAAGGGAAAAAAAAGGGCAATTTGGAGATGGTTTCATTACCATGTTTATACTATAACCTACCAACCACCAATGAATAATGCCAGTTTCTGGTTGGACAAAAGAATAATATCAAGGCAAAAAAAAGATCAACTGAGAACTAATGAAATGTAAATATTCTATCCCTAATTGTAAATAACATCAATCCTTTGTTTATTTCTCTCATTTAATTTTGTGTAAGCATAGACTAAACGTTAATAAATAATTTTGAATTTTCAAGGCAAAAAAAAAAAAGTTGATTACCCACACAAAACCTAATTTTTAAATTAAGAAAAAAGGCATCTCCTTATCATGCAACTAAAAGTTGCTAATGGCCTGCTGTTGATACAACTTTCAGTTGCACAGATAAGGAGATGTATTTTTTTAATTTATTCAACTTATCTCAGTACAATTTCAAATTTGTACTATTTTTTTACTAATTTTTTAAAGCTCATTATTTTAAGACTTATTAGGTAACTAGACAAAAACATAATTGAAGGGTGACATTTCATTGGCAGAATTAAAATCTTCAATAAGACTATAGACTATACCCTGTCAAAGGAAGGAGCAGCTGGACATCCTGATGCGGTGAACTCCGAGACCTTCCTTTCAGCAAGGGACCATATTAACAAACTAAAACTACAACTGATAAGGAACCATAGAGATAGTTTCCATCATTCTTGGTACCAGGTAGAAAACCCCAAAAAAACAGACCCTCCAACTAAACAGAAGGGAATCGACACAGTTGGCCAGATGGAAATCTGGTCACCTGCGCCCTCTAGTCTATAAAGAGGGAGCCAAAAGCTTCCCCATGTGCACTAGGTGCAAAACCGAAGAGGCCACTCCCCAACATATACTAAATTGTATCAGAAAGGACAAGAGATCCCTGTACAGAGAACCAAGAAGAGTTTTTGAACTTCTTTATGAGCACAACATCCAAGATCTTGTCTAATTTAGACTAAAAGATAAGTAAAAAAAAACTATGCCCTGTTACATCAGTCTTGTTACCATCCATATTAGACCTAGGAGATATTGGTAAATTATTCATTCTCTTGGCCACTGAAATCATACAACTCCTGTGACTACTATGTAACTATGCATATAAGTAATTGCTTATGCTTCTTAACCTAACCCAACCCGCAGTGGGGGGGGCCCGAGTCCGACTTCCAAGTCGTTCCGCCAAGAGATCAACACCACAGAGGTCCGTACGTCTCTTGACCTCACGGACAATACAGCAGCTACATTAAATAAACCTAACCTAAACCAACATCACTTTAACTATAACATAACTTAATATAAAGGAAAAGAAAGTATTAAAGCACAAATGTTTCTTTTATATATCAAACTTCTACTGTCCTTACTGATAAGGCACAATTTGGATTATAGATTATAAACACAAGGTAATAAGACCAAATCCAAAAAAATAAATAGTGTGTGACATTTCGGTAACAACGCTGTTACCGAAACGTGACACACTATTTATTTATTTGGATTTGGTCTTATCATTCAGTACTTTGTCTGAAGATGGTAACAACGTTGTTACCAAAACGTCACACACTATTTATTTGGATTTGGTCTTATCATTCAATACTTTTGTCTGAAGATGCTAACAACGATGTTACCGAAACGTCACACACTATTTATTTATTTGGATTTGGTCTTATCATTCAGTACTTTTGTCTGAAAATGGTAACAACGGTGTTACTGAAACATCACACACTATTTATTTGGATTTGGTCTTATTACCTTGTGTTTACTGTCCTTACTGTAATGAAAAAATATTGGAAAGGCTTGACTCATCAGTGGTGAACCCTCCCAGCGGTTTCACCAATTTAATTTACCAGACAGTCTTCTCAGAGTTATAACTTTGAAAGATATTTGATGCACAGTGACCACAAGATAACCAAATGTGAACAAAATTGCTTATATCCTTTAAAAAAAATAGATAACCAGCAACATCAAAGATGTTTACTTCCTAAAGTTTTGTCCATGAGTGTATATTGTAACAGAATATTCATTATTTGATATCAACAGAATATTAAATTTTATATTTTGTTGCCAGCTTAGTTCTCTTTATTTTGGGTAAGTTTTTAATTATTTTGATCAAAATTAATTGTCCTCATAATAAGGTACAATTTTTTTTTTGCTTATCCCTAGTACACGTGGTACAGGCCATGATAATCATGGTAGGTAGTTAGCGACTGCTTTTACTGTAAGCGCACCACATGTCTACACATGTGAAAAGCAGTTCGACTTTGCACTTACAAATGTGCCAGAGCCCCGTTTGGTTACTTGCACTCGCTCGTGGGGTTGGACTTTTGCAAGAATCGGGGGCCATTGGAGCATTTTTTTTTTAACAGAAAAAAGTGTCCAATGCGGGAATCGAACCCGGGTCGTAGTGGTCGGAAACCAAACGGTTTAACCAGCCTTCCACCGACCCCCTAGATATTGGAAACAAAAAGGTAACAAGACAAATCCAAATTATTGAAATGTTTGTGACATTTTAGTAACATTGTTCTTATGAAATTTTGGATTTAATCTTGTTACCTTTTGTTTCTGTCATCCTCACATGTTTTTTCCTTCATTTATGGGACCTTTTGGCGGAAATGCTGGGAAGATTTGAAAAGAAAAATTGAAGATTGCAAAGCTGACCTTGAGGCTATTGGTGGTGTGGCTTAATTTTCTATGAATGCCTCATCTCAAGCTCTACAGACTTGATACCGTAAATGATTGAGGGGAGATAAGAAAGATAAGGCACAATTTGGATTATAGATTATAAACACAAGGTAACAAGAACAAATCCAAATAAATAAATTGTGTATGACGTTTCGGTAACAGCATTGTTAACATCTTCAGACAAAAGTACTAAATGAATTTATTTATTTGGATTTGGTCTCATTACCTTGTGGAGATAAGAAAGAAGATCACTGATTCTAGGAATCCACCGCAGTATTATAGCAAAGATTTTACACTTAAAAAGACAATGTCCCTATAGATATTATGACAATAAAGCCTGATAAGAAAAAGGGTGTAAAACAACTAAGGACCATTTTCAAAATGCTGAGGGAAACCTGATTGAAATACTCAAACCCCAATGTTTGTAGCAACAAAATTTGTAAGCTGTGGATCACAGCTCGCAAAGGGAAGTAAATATGTATTTATAACAGAGAATATTTATTATTATCTTATCCACAAAATATCATTTAGTAAATTTAATACTAAGAATATTTCGATTTTTAATTGAAAATAAAATGGAATTACACTGGAATCAGATTTATAAATCAAGAAAAATGCCTCTTCTGGAATAATTAAAAATCAATTAAGTCATAATTATTCTAACAGATGATATAAGTCATCAGCAACTTTAAGTTGAATGATCATTTGCACAAAACTTTTGTTTTGATTAAAATAAATTATATTCCTGTTACTTCCCTCATTTTTCTGCAGGACAGACACAAAATAATATATTTTTGTATATAATTCAATCAAAAGACTCAAGAGAGACTCAAGATACAAATTTAAAATTGAATTTCTGAAAAAGTAAATTAAGATTTTTAATTTTATAGTGGTCGAGGCGAACTGTGAACGGAATGGGCGTAGGATTTATATAAACCATAGTTATAATCCAATCTTATATTTTAATGATATCAAGTCAAGAGTTTTGAGCTATCCTGTATTTTCTAAACTTTTAAGATTATAGAGAAAAATCATAAAGTATTTAAAATTCACGTTCCAGTATGTCTTTTGATTTTTGTTAGAAATATTTGTCACTGTAGAAGAAATATAAATAGGCTTATAAATGATGAAACTTCCCATTAGTTTCGACAATTTAATCGTTAGACCTGCTATATCAACATATGTTATTTTTGGGTTATATGGTAGGCATTTATAAATGAGAATTGTGATAAATATATATGAATTTTATGAATATATACACGACGGACAACAATTATCGAAAGCAACTTCAGGTTCAAGATAATGAACAAGCTTTACCCTTAGCGCCCCCTATGAATAATAATTTGGTTTTTAAAATATTTCCAGCACACACCACACACACAAAAGATCTTTTAAAAAATTAAGCATCCAGTGTTTTAAAATGAAATTTTAATAATAGATAATTATATAGTTTTTCAGATTTTTTTTTTTCATAATTTACTAATCAATTTATAACTTATTTAAAAATTGTTCACCTTTTATATTTGAGATTTGGAGAAAAGTGGAACTTTTAAAAATATATTTACAATTATTTAAATAACCCAGGTTTCTGAACTCCAGGTACCCAGGTTTAAACATTCATATAAGATGATAAAAGGTTGAAAAATGAACTATAAATTTATATTAATTATGTGTGTATAAAATATGATTTTTTTAATATTTGTAAAATGTGTTTTCAGATAGAAAATTAGGAAATACAAACAGAATGACACGGAAATGTATTCGATTCAAAATAAATTCAAGATTATAAAATACCAAAGAGGCAATGAGGCAAGTTCACAAAGTAGAAAATATAGTGATCAAAATTGTTAATCTGTACATAAAATTAAAAAAAAAAATTGCTACATAGGTCTTTTCCTATGGAAGCTGTGACTCACAGCTTGCAAATCTTGTTGCAAATAATATAGATCTTATATATGATTATTTTAAGGATTTCCTCTGAGTCTTGGAAGTTTGCTCTATTATCTTTTTCCTTTTTCTTTTATCATATAAGGTCTATTGTCACTTCTTCTCCTCAGATGTAAAAAAAATTGACTTTGACATGGCGGCTGAATCCTGGAGTTAGTCGCGGAAAATTTAATTGACAGCACCCATGGCCTCAAAATCTGCTCGAAATTTTCAGTTTGTTGTCTCTAATCTACCCAGCGTCTCCACTAAAATCTCACCTTCTTTCTTTTTTTTTTTACTTTTCAGTGTAACCAGGTGAAGTCGCTTTTTTAAATGTCTGGAACATCCTTTTGTACAAACCCATGTCCTGTCAATATTGTGGATGTGATGTTGCAAAGTATGAGGTTTAGGGTAGAGCAAAGAAATTAGAAATCTGGGAAATGCTGCGAGTCTTTTGAATAATCTTGACATCTGTTGTATATAGGTTAGTCTATAGCTATATGACAGACTCTTTATTGCAAATGTGGGTGAGCTCTCTGAACTTTTACAAAGCAGTAAGCAGGAAAAAGAACTTAGAGTAATCGTTTTCTACTCCACTACAAGATGGTGATTGATCATCATGGGGATATCATTGCAAGCCATCAACAAGAGAGGAGAATATGTATAAGACTGGTGTCTCAATAAAGGCTTTGTGTATGTGTTTTATTAACATTTGGTTATATGCGTGTTTTATTAACATTTGGTTATATGCCTGCTTTATAATGATTTAAGTTGGTAATCAACCCTCGTAATTTTTTATATAAATTAATAACGATTTTACACATTCTTATATATATATAAAACATACATAATAAATGTAAAAGTTATAAATTTACTTTGTTGATTGAAAATTCTTAAACATTCAAAAAAAATTGTTGAAAATTTACAGTCAATAGTCATTTATATTTTATTATCTTAAGCCCACTATGATTATCACACACACATAAGCTGAACTCTCAAAAACCTATATATTGTAAGTAAATTTACTTTTAGAACTTTCTAAACTAAATATATTAGAAATTGAATATAATAAACACATGCGCGCAATTGTAATAAAGTTTTCCCTTATATATTCACATAATAAAGTAATTACAGGTTGATGCATAGTTATTTAGATGGTTTTAATATAAACGATAAGGAAGAGTAAGGAGAAAAGATTTTTATTCAATTAAACTTGTGACAAGCTTTCGGGCAGTCACGCCCTTCAACAGGTAATAAAAAGAACAATTGACTATTAAAATAGGAAACAAACTGAGCTTCAAACAAAAATGATACAACTGCAGCCTGGCCGCGAGAAAACGTGAATTCAGGAAAGTAATGTGAGGTGGGGGGGGGGGAGGGGGTTTATCCGGTTTTTAAGTTAATACATATATCATGATATTGTTTAGGTAAATCTATATGTCGATTAATACTGTCATTAGAAATGGATAAAATGGCCTTTATGATTAATCTCTGGTGTTTACTGGGAATGTTATTGTACAAGGTGGTGGGAGAATCTAAATTGAAAGAATGGCCAGTATTATGGGTGTGGTTGTATATGAAGGATCTGCCGTCTTTATTATTGATGCATCTACCATGTTCGATCATCCTGATGGCCACGGACCTACCTGTCTCACCTATGTAGGTTGCACTACAATCGTTACATGAGACTGAATAGACCGAGCCACCAGAAGAACGAACAGTGGTTATCATCACCCTTAGCTGAAATAGTTATGTCTACCCTTGACGACTGAATCCAACGCCAATACACACTGGGCATTCACATGTGGAGGAGGTATATTGATGATATCCTTTGTATATGTGATTCTGATAGTGAGGTTGGCATTTTATCTGTTCTTAACTCCTTTCACCCTGACATTTCTTTCAGTTATGAATCAGAAGTTAATGGTGTTATACCTTTTCTCGACATACTCATTATTTGTACCCCATCACACTACCACACAACAGTATATCATAAAATAAATAACCCAACTTTCTATACCAATTTCAATTCTTCCTGTCCCTTATCCCATAAAATTAATACAGTCAGAACACTTACCAAAAGATTGGTCACACATTGCTCCCTGCCCATATTTAGGTCAATAGAATTCTCCAACATCAAAAAACAGCTTGCCCTCTCACAATACCCTCTCCATTTCATACACAAATACCAATACAACTCTGCTAAGTTGAAACCCCTTACAGCCCATAGAAATACCTGTATTTTGCCTTTTTCATCACAATCCGCTACCATATCCCGCATGCTTTTAAATCCCACGGTATCAATACTTATTTTAAAAATAATAGAAGTCTGGCCACCATTCTTAGACATCCCATTACCCGCATACAGAGACCTACCACTGTTCGATCTTCTGGTGGCTCGGTCTATTCAGTCTCATGTAACGATTGTAGTGCAACCTACATAGGTGAGACAGGTAGGTCCGTGGCCATCAGGATGATCGAACATGGTAGATGCATCAATAATAAAGACGGCAGATCCTTCATATACAACCACACCCATAATACTGGCCATTCTTTCAATTTAGATTCTCCCACCACCTTGTACAATAACATTCCCAGTAAACACCAGAGATTAATCATAGAGGCCATTTTATCCATTTCTAATGACAGTATTAATCGACATATAGATTTACCTAAACAATATCATGATATATGTATTAACTTAAAAACCGGATAGACCCCCCTCTCCCCCCACCTCACATTACTTTCCTGAATTCACGTTTTCTCGCGGCCAGGCTGCAGTTGTATCATTTTTGTTTAAAGCTCAGTTTGTTTCCTATTTTAATAGTCAATTGTTCTTTTTATTACCTGTTGAAGGGCGTGACTGCCCGAAAGCTTGTCACAAGTTTAATTGAATAAAAATATTTTCTCCTTACTCTTCCTTATCGTTTATACAATCTATGGAGAAAGTTTTCAAGTAATTTTATGGTTTTAATATCTTTTGATTATAAAATAAGAAATTTGATCATTTTAATAGAATTTCGTAAAGAAAGCTTTATAATTAACAATAAGTGTCAACCACAAACTCGTTTTCATACTAATGGTCTTGGTACAGGTTATAAGTTAATGATAAACCAAGGAGTCCTATATAATACTTATTTTTTGTGTAGGAAATTTTGGCCCTGCTTTGGGCGTCATTGTTAAAATCATGATATTTTATATATTTTTTAATATAATAGAAGAAGAAATTATAAACATAATAGCCCCGCTTAGGGCACCATTGTTAAAATCGGGATGATTTTATACTTTTACTAACTATTTCCAGATCTCTACATGTGCCATAGATGAATAAATTTCTGGTCTGCTTTTCTGCAGCCACTGGCGCCCTAATATTTGGACATGTAGAGATCTGGAAAAAGTTAGTAAAAGTATAAAATCATCCCGATTTTAACAATGACGCCCTAAGCGGGGCTATTATGTTTATAATTTATTCTTCTATTATATTAAAAAACATATAAAATATCATGATTTTAACACTTAATAAGCTACAAAAGGGTTATAAAGTAAAAAAGAAGATCTGGGTTGTGAAATAAAAAAAATATCTCCCGATGTTTCAACTAAGAGGGCTAACAACCCAAAACGCTACACGATTGGCTTTCTTGGTAATTAGAGAAAGGCTATAACGACCATATCTAGAGAAAAAAAAAAAACATTCTTAATAGATATAATTTTTGATAGATGACGTTTTGTAATTAGTAATTTTCAGTTGCACATCTGGAGAACTCTTTCATTATATTTTTATTCTGATTTTTTTCATATTTTTAATCTTTTAAAGCGTTTCATAAATAGGTGGCTGTGCAAATGGAGCCAATATTTTATGCGTGCAGAATGAAAATAACTTATTGTATTTATCTACCTCATAATTTACATGTAAATATTTCCATGTGAGTTTCATTTTGGTAAATTTAAATACAGTTAAAAAAATATATAAAAAGAGATATTAATATAGGTAGAAATAGAAAATCAAATTAAAAAATTAAGGTAGATATTTTTCAACAGAAATAATTAATTGATCTTTGAATAAATGATTCGAATACGACCAATGTTTATGAAAAGTTTCTCTTTTACTGCCATCTATCGAGCAAAATACGTATTTTCTTTTGATAAAATTCCCGTCATTCAACTTGATTATTATGCACATGCGCAGTAAACTTATTGCAAATGGCGGATTCTGTTATTGTTCCATGGCGCACGTCAAGGGAATAAAATTATGCTCGAAAATTCTTTTTGTAAAGGTAAGAATATACACTATATCAGTTAATGATTTCAACGAAACAATTCGATTTAACAATAAAGCGCTATTAAACTCGAAGGAAAATGGCACAAGCTACATTATCATATCTAGAACCCGAAGCATCATCATCGTTTAACACAGCGAGGACTTTTTAGTTTAACGCTAACGAAAATCGCTCACAATTTTTAAAATTTTATTACAAAAGTAACTCGATGAGTAAAATATAGGCTTCTGAAACAAGTTTGGCAATGTTTACGAACGTTTCTCGAGTTGAATCAGAAGCGGTTAATTAATGATCAACAACATTGGGGGCGCTTTTTAAATATCTTGTATACACTCCCCCTATTCGTCAAATTATTTACAAATTAGTTTAAAATAAATTTAAAATGAGATAAATTTTGCCAAATAAAGTTGCTTTAAATCATTTTAACTGGAATTTTAAATTTATTTTGTCGTGACATCGTAAATAAACATTTGTTTATTTTGCTTGGGCCTATTCTGAGGGAAAATATTAAATTAACGAAAATACTTAAATTTAGCCAAATTTTAAAATTTATTATATACGCATTTTAAATCAGTAAATTATTTATAACTTTAAATAATTTTACAATTTTTAATATTTATATAACCAGAACTTGGTTGCCACACACAGCAAAGCTTATATTTTGCATCTGCTTATTTATGCTAAGTAAAACCTAATGTATATCAACATTTTTGATGCAATTAAATGGTAAAATATTTAATTTTTAAAAGAAATAAATACAATTTCATGTAAAATTTACTCTATAAAAGATATATTTCTTCAAAAATTATCATCTTATGCTTACACTTTGAATATATACTGTTTTATATATTTGACATGCTAATATACTGATTATTTATTATTTTTACATCTTGCGCCTCTTAACAGTATTTTTTAAAAGTGTTGACAATACACATACTTTTTATCTTTTGGTTTCAAAATGGTTTATATTTTAAAACCTTTATTAGATACAAATAGTTTAATGTCATATCATTTGAAACAAAATATATACTTAATTACTTACAAATATTCATGTAAATGCCTTTTTAAAGTTATCAAAAGATATTTTAGTATATTAGGGATATTTAGGTTTTCAAATTTTCTCTTGGATTATTATTGATACATTTTTTCTATATTTCAAGTTTTATTTTTTAAAATATTTTAATATTGTGTTAATGTTATTTTAATATATTTTTCAATTAAAAAAAAAAAAAACCTTGAAAATTTTAACTCTAAATAATGCTTTAAACTTATTAAATTTTGTGTTAAAAAAATAACAAATAAATCAATTACTGAAATTCTCTATGAAATCTCAAAAAACAAAATAAGGGTTGAATCAATTTTACATATAGGACCATATTTTGTCTCTTCCAGTATTTAGGATTAGTTTCAGTTTGGTTGTTGAAGTTTTTTACATTTTTCTTTTATAATTCCACTTTAAAGTTTTGATAACATCAAGCTTCATTTAACCTCTCCATATTGAATTTCAATTTATAGTTGCTTACAACACACACAACAAAATAATATTACTTGAAAAAAAAAAGTACAAATGTGACATTGTACTGGGATAAGGTTCATAAATTAAGAAAAAGTCATCTCCTTATCGTGCAACTGAAAGTCTATTTGAATAAATATTAACTATTAATAGGTAAATATTATATCAATGATTGAAAATCAATGAATAGTTTATATTTATTCCAATAGATGGCGCACGCCATCAGAAACTTTAAGTTGCACGATAAGGAGAGAGCTGCCTTTTTCTAATTTAAATAATATTACGATCTAACACCTCTTTTTAATTCGACACCCCAAAGGATCATAACTTTCGCTTGAATTGAAGTAAGTGTTGAATTAAAGTCGGTTAGATTATTTTATCACAACATTCACTGCTAATGGACATTTTTATAGGAGATATAAACACATATATGATTAAAATAATATTTTTGGGAAATACTGTTGTAATATATTTTAATTAATAATTTTAATTGATATATACCATTGGGACTTTTTTTTTATCCAATTTTTTTTTCCGAGTGTTTCATGATTAACTTTTAGTGATGGATAAAATAGCATTAATACATTTAAACAAGGGAGAAATTTCAGATTTGATTTTATTTAAAGTAAATAAATACAAGAGAAAGCGAATAAAATTTAAAAAAAAGGGAAAAGGCTAAACATTTTATTTTAAAGAAATCTTTTTATGGCTGCTTGCCTTTTAGGATAGAACCCGAGTACATTCTAGCAGTTCAATCATTAAAAAGCATGTATGTCTTTCACTTTCTGTATGTTATTTCTAATAGCAGAATGTTACTCTCTAAGACACCTCATTGTTTATGTCAGTGACCACTTGAGTTATGCCTAAATTGTACAGGAATAAACCAAAATCACGTCCGATGTCATCGCCGATATATGTGATGTGCTGAAACACTTTAAGCATGGTGCACATACGCTAACTTCTGTCGCTGTGCCCTACGTATTGCATTTTTTTTGCAATAAATTTGTATTTAAACAAGAGTTATTTAATGTTATCGAAAATTTATTTTATAAAAGTTGGTTGAATTATTGATGCTGTTAAATTATTGTGTGGTCGAATTAACATTTGTTATTTGATAGGTTGGGACATGAAAGCATGGTTGAATTATCGCAAGTGTTGGATTATTGTGTGTTGAATTAATGAGGGTATACTGTATAATTTTCATCAAGAAATCTTTCTCGATGATAAACTTTTTAATCCTTGAGGTACAGCTTGCCTCATGCCAATAGCATGTGTTGGTTGTCCTTTTTCCCCCCCCTCTATTTTTCAGGAATAGGTTTCGGTCAATGGTTTGAATTTTTAAGGAGCTAGTTGCTCCCAATTTTACTATAATTTCCATCTAAACTCATCATAAAACTTGAAATTAACCCCATCATGTAAATGCTCTACCCTAGATTAGGGTTGGTGAACAAAATGGAGCTACAAGGTAATAAGACCAATCCTTCAGCAATCATTCAGTACTTTTGTCTGAAGATGGTAACAATGCTGTTACCAAAACATCATACACTATTTATTTATTTGGATTTGGTCTTATTACCTTGTGTTTATAATCTATATTCCAAATTGTGTCTTGTCAAAATGGAACTGAGACCTCCAGTTGTTATATTCATTGATGAAAATAGCTGAAGTTATCTGTTATTATCTGATTTATTTCTGACCACACAGCAATATATAACAATATCACTTAGGACCAAGATTTGAGATTGTTATAACACACTATGTTGTTGTTATAACACCACGGTTAAAATGAGACTTAACACAATTGGGACATAGAATTATGTGATGTTTTAACCATGTTATAAAGGAGGCTGTGAGACTCCATAATGTTTACCCATCTGGGAGAATCCTGTATGGAACAAGTGTTCTTAATAATTGCTTTTTGCTGTTGCTGCTGTTTTATATAAGAGGCTGTAATCATTCTGCATTTTATATTCTACTATGAAATGTTCAAACCCCCCAAATTATTATAGTCAGTCAACTTTTCTTCAATTTGGTGATTTAACAGTATTATGTGTTGAGGTCCACAACATTGATACCCTAATATGATTGAGTGGAGATAAGAAAGAAGAGATGTAGGTACAAGAAAATAAAATCTAATCCAAATAATTTAATAGTGTGTGACATTTCGGCAACAGCATTGTTACCTTTGTCTGATGATGGGAACAATGCTGTTGCCGAAATGTCACACATTATTAAATTATTTGGATTAGGTCTTATTTTCTTGTATCTATAATCCAAATTGTGCTTTATCAAAGATCAAAGAGATGTGTTAGAGGAGCAGCTTAAAAGGATTATGACACACCCTGGTAGATTGGGAGTTGACTGTATGTGTGCCAGATAGAAGCTCTATATACTTCAGTGGAACCTCGTTAGCCACAGGGTTATCACAATTCTAAGGTCCCCATTTTATTGTTTTAACTGTGGTTATAGCAACACAAAATATCTCCCTCTTGTGACAGTGGTGGTGGTGTAGCGGAGTTTGACAATATACAGTAATACCCCCTATAGCAAACACCAATGGGACTGAGCCTGTGGTTCACTATAGCCATGGTTTTTTTTATAGCCATAGTTCACTGTATTATAAAATGTGGATTATTTCAGGTTTGTTATAAGGGAAGGTTCTCTATATGCCAGGTTTTTTTTTAGCGGAGTTTTACTGTTTCTATGTAACATTCTCAATATAAATAGTTTGTGTTAAAACTAGGCAGGTGTGTGATATCTAGTTTAAATAATCTTCAAATTAATCAAGGCCAAAGACATTTTTGAATCAAGTGAGGCTTGTAAACCCCCTTCCTGCCATGTCTTGATTGCCGACTACTAACTGGTGGCTCTGTGCTTATATGCAGAAAGCTCCCTGATAATTTTCTCTCAAACTTTCTATTTAATAAATTTGATGACTACATGTTCTCTGGTTCAAATTCACATTAATAGGTACCGCTCAGCAAGAGCAACTTAGTTCATGATAATTGAAACAGTGAATAATATATATATGTGAAGGTTATTCACATATTAAACAAAATTTTAACGCGGGATTCAATCCCGGTTCATGACTGTCGGGAATTGAGGGGGTTACCCACTCGTCCCACCGACTTATGACTACATGTAAAATATATATACAACTTTGGTGTTTTAATGATCTACTTTAGAATTGTATTGACAAGCTTTGTATTCATTGTATTTACATTTTTTAAATTATAATTTATAAATCAAAATGAAAAATTATTTAAAGTTAAGACAACGTTGTATTAAAGAAAAATGAGGATTAGGCAAATTGTAACATAGACAATCTTCTTTAATTCAACACATCCAAGAGATCATAAATTTCAGTTGACTTTGGTTCTGAAGGTAATCTCTCATTGGAGAGGTTGGGTTTATATCAGGAATAGTTGGGTTTTATAATTGAATTTTTTTTACCACTCAGGGAGGTAGTTGTTGCTCATCACAATGTAGGTTTTAGGTGTGGTTTTATAATTTGCACACATGTGTATAAGGTATCTGTGCTCTGGAAAGGAGAGCAACTTTGTAAAAAGCTATTGCATTCTAAGAATGTGTAGTTTTCAAACCATTTTTGGTTTTGATATCTCCTCAAATTTCTAAGTCATTAGTGCAATGAGCAAATGTTTAAGTATCTATATACACACACACTGAAAAATCTTTATAAGAAGAATTATCATGTGTTTTCATTCTCCTTAAATTACTAATACAGTTAAACCTGTCTATAGCGCCCCCTCTTGGGACTCTCCAAAATAGGGTGCTATAGACAGGTCACTTTTAATGTAAAATGTTAACATTTTAATGTTTAAAATTGGGCGCTATAGAGAGGAAGGTGCTATTTAGAGGGGGCGCTTTAGACAGGTTTAACTGTATTATTATAAAGTGAAAGGGAGAATACTACACCTTTTAAATGAAGCCAATCCCACTGAGAATTTACTTGATAGAAATTCAGCTGCCCTACTACTGCTGAGGATAGGTAGAAAGTAAACAAAAGAAATGTTTACTTCCTTCTTATCTAATATGTTGTTACTCTGTGGTTTGTGATTCTCCTGATAATAAACAACTGATGTTTTTTTGCCATCCTTTCAAATAATGGCTGTTTGTTGTTATAGAGGTGTTAATTACATGTGTGAGATATACTGCCAACCAACCAATTCTTAAATAATATTACAACAATGGGGAGAGTTCTTCATTATAATTGTGTGGGTATAGTTTTCCCTGTGTCTTCCAAGTACAGTTAAACCTGTCTATAGCACTCCCTCTTGGGACTCACCAAAATAGAGTACTATAGAGAGGGGGGTGCTATAGACAGGTCACTTTTAATGTAAATCGCATCGTACTACGTATTTAAAATCGGGCGGTATAGAGAGGTTTAACTGTTATTTTGTTTCTCTCTTCATTGATGCTCAAAGTGTGATAGAAAACTTAGATGGCTATCCAAAATGGGGGCCCTAGAATAATGGATGGATTGAGATGTAGAGATTTCCAGAGAACCAGGTTAGTTTTGGTTATCAAGGTAGGCCGCCGTGGGAATGGGGTCAGATAAATGTTTCATAACAATTTCATGGTGTCTGGAACTTTATGTACCTTGATCACCTCATTTGGAAATCTCCCGAGGATTATGGATGACCACAAGTAACAGGGTCAAATAACTTTTATGTTTAGTGCTCACTGTCGAATCACACACACACACAAAAGCCTTTATTAGGGACTTGCCCCATACAGATTCTCCCAATTGGGTAAGGTAATAATCATTCTTGTGTTATTTACATAGAAATTGAACTGACTTTAGTCTTTGTCTCAAAGTCATTCAATTGTTTACTGGTCCTTACATAATGATGATCTGAAAAAATTATAGTAAGCTATTGCCTTATATTTGTCTGCTGATATTTTTGAAAGCAATACGTAGGGTGAAGTGTTGGTACATTTAATTTGTTCATATAGGGCCTTCCTCTTTGCATCAAGGGCTGTACAATTAAGCAGGTAATGGGGGAGTTCTTCAGTAAGTGTCTAATCGAATCATAATGATGCTCTTGTTGGAACTGCACATTTTATAAATGTGTTCTTTGAAAGTGTAGATTCAGTATTATATAGCCAGCACTCTGGGAGAGTCTTTTAGAAATCAAAATTTAACAAAATGTGAAATTAGCATCTATTGTTCTTCCCCCCAATCCCAATAATTCTGATTTTTTTTTTTTCATTTAGTGGTTGTAAGAATTTGACATCAAATTTATTTTAATATTGCTAATGATAATGTCATATTTTTTAAACACAAGGTAATAAGACCAAATCCAAATAAATAAATAGTGTGTGACGTTTCGGTAACAGCGTTGTTACTGAAACGTCACACTATTTATTTATTTGGTCTTATCATTCAGTACTTTTGTCTGAAGATGGTAACAACGCTGTTACCGAAACGTCACACACTATTTATTTATTTGTATTTGGTCTTATTACCTTGTGTTTATAATCTATAATCCAAATTGTGCCTTATCGTCATATTTTTTAGTCAATAGGCACTGTGTTAAAACAAACCCAAAATTTCTTCCATCTGGACACCTCTAGTTCTGCTACTATTCTGGAATAAAACTGACCCATTGATGTTTTTTTATAAAGCTATAACGCACCATCTATATAGAGCAAATGAAAACATTAAGACGCAAATGTTTATTCAACACATCAATCAAACTTCTACTGTCCTTACTGTGATGAAAAAATATTGGGAGAGCTTAGCTTATCATCAGTGGTGAACCCTCCCAGCAGTTTCGCCAATTTAATCTACCAGACCGCTTCTTTAGAGCTCTAACATCTGTATTGGATCATACTGCTTATATATGCTACATTGAAGGGTGGAATTTCATATTTAAGCAAACTATGGACATAAGCTTTTAGGACAGTAGAATTACATATAGAGAGATGGCATTCTTCCATCAATGTTGTCACAGGATATATCATCCAGGTTACAGCCTCATAATACCTTTTCACTGATTTATCGGGGGGGTCGGTGGAAGGATAGTCTAAACCGTTGGTTTTCGACCACTATGACCCGGAGTTCGATTCCAGCATTGGGCACTTTTTTCTGATAAAAAAAAAATGCTCCAATGGCCTCCGATTCTTGCAAAAGTCCAACCCCACCAGTGAGTGCAAGTAACCAAACAGGGGCTCTGGCACATTTGTAAGTGCAAAGTCGAACTGCTTTTCACATGTGTAGAAATGTGGTGCACTTACAGTAAAAGCAGTCGCTATAACTACCCACCATGATTATCATGGCCTGTACCACGTGTACTAGGGATAAGCAAAAAAAAACTGATTTACCAAGAGATCAGTGAGTTGTTGAGATACCAACATGTGGTTAACTTCAATCATCAAGCTCTTGGTTAATATATAAGAACAAAGATAAATCACCATTCTTAGTTTACTCTAGCCATCATTGGTGTTCAGTTACATCATCAGGGGACATGAGCTCTGCAAAGATGACCTTTTAGAAGTTAATGACAGTTTGGTGATAAGGGGTGAAGAGTAAACACTACCCAGGTTGCTGCAACAAGTCTTGAAACTCTCAATCTGGAATTGAAAACCTTTGATGAGAATCATTTTTCCTTTATATATAGCCACTAGAAAACCTAATTTGCATTGTACTGTGGAGCCTCTTTTATAAGAGTATCTTTGGTTATGACATCATAGGTCTCAAGTATCTTGGTTATATCATTCTAAAGTGTCAAATCCCAATTAAAGTTTATATATTGACATGAGAGTCCCAAGTAACAGTGTTATAGCAAGGTTTGACTATATGTGAGAGTCACGTTCAGTCCTATGTTCCTCTCTTCTCAAATAATTATACCTTTTGAGTCAATTGCTGACACAAATAGACCAAACTGCTGAAATTACTATTATTGATATAAAAATATCCTTCATCAGGAGATTCAGTATTTATAGGAGTTGGTCTCTTTAAATAATTCTGATAATAAAAAGGCATATTATGATGCATAGCGTGCCACCTGTTATCAAAATTTCGAAACTATTATAGACACGTATGATTCTTTTGAAAATTAAACAATTTCTACTGCCCTTACTGCAATGGAGAAATTAAAGGGAGGGCTTGGCTCATCAGGCAGTAAGGGCAGTAGAAATTGTTTAATTTTCAAAAGAATCATACACGTCTATAATAGTTTCAAATATTCAAAAAGGCATATATTTGATTGAATAAACATATTTATTTGCCAATATAAAAAGGTACTATTTGGATTATGTATTAATCCAAATAATAATGTGTTACGTTTTGATAGCAGCGTTGTTACCATCATCAGACAAAAGTACTGTCTTGAGTGAATTTTCTGATGGTAACAACACTCTGTTAGAGAAACATCATACAATTATTTATTTTGGATTTGATGTCTTATAACCTTGTGTTTCTATTCTTTAATAATCATAATAAAAGCATTTAAAGACTAACTAGTACAAAAATATTTTTCAAGTTTGTCAACATACAAAATAATTTCTTCACTACTTTATCGTTGTAGAGTTTATTAATTAGTGATAAAGTCTACTGTCTAGTAGCAAGTCGGCTACCAATTCCCATATTCTCATCAGTAAACCAGATTTTCACATCTTGTTCCCATTTTTTTTTCCTCCCAAAATTTTCCATTTAAGATTGTTACAATGAAGCTTCAAAATGTTTACCCATTCCATCTAATTTTGGAAGGAATAAAAAAAATTCAGAAGTATATACAGTAGAACCTCTCTATAAAGCACACCTAGTTGTAGAGTCAAAGTGTCCTCTTACCATAGAGTTGCTAATAAGTAAAAATGTAAAATTTGACAGTGAAAACTGTCCTTTGTAAAGAGGTGTCCTCTAACAACAGTCATGGAGGTTGTTCTACTGTATATATATATGAAAAAATAATAGAAAAAAAAAAAAAGATAAGTGGGTCAGGTGTTGATATTAAAAATAAAGAAGGCATTTCCTGACCACGAACACATGTGCCATCTAAAAAGCACATGTGCTCATGGTCAGGAAATGCCTTCTTTATTTTCAATATGTATATATGTTGTAAAAAATAGTATAAAAGTGAATTTGTACTGGAATTGGGTTGATAAATTAATCGTGCAATTAAAAGTTGCTGATGGCCATCTATCAGAATAAATATAAACTAATCATTTATTTGTAATTATTCCAGAATTGGCCAAATAATCCTTTATTGATTAATCAAGAAAAAATGATGGCACAAGCCATCAGCAACTTTTTAGGTGTACAATCAGGAGATGCCATTCTCTTAATTCCCTTTGTTTTTTAACGACATATCAATGGATCTACAAACAAAGGATCAATCGACAAACTTTTATTTGAGGCCTATCTCCTTCATAAAAAGCCGCTTCATTCTTCCTTTAGATACACAGATATTTGGGAAACTAATGAAACGATTTTCCTTACAAAAAATCTAAATGTCGATAAAATGTATTATCCATCTAATATAAAAGAAAATAAGACCTAATCCAAATAATTTATTAGTGTGTGACATTTCAGCAACAGCATTGTCACCATCATCAGAAAAAATAATAATTTTTATATTTAATTTATATTTTTATTTTTTATATTATTATATATATTACTATAATCCAAATTGTGCTTTATCGTATTATCCATCTAGCTAGTTAATATAATCAGGTATTTGATAAGACACAATATATTTGTATAGTATAGCAAACACATTTTGCTTACAATACACAGTTGTACACACTTGATTGGGTATATAAATAGGATATATTTCAGGTTCCTATTATTAATATCTTGTATTATTCCATTTTACATTAGATTGTCATTAGTATAAGCTTTAAAAAGGCCACAAAATCAAATAAAACATTATCACCTCTCTTCAAGAGAGAAGATAAGGGGAAAAATCTTCTTCTTTCTTTCATTCATAGGGCAAACATTCACTTGAAAAGATCCTGGGTGAAACAGGATTACAATTTATAATTGTAACGAATAGTATTTGAATAAAAATAACTTTTTCTAATACATACACACTCAGGGTGAAATCACTCTCAGGTAAAACCCGGGCATTGCCCAGGTCATTCAGCTAGTGACCTATAAAGACATTACATGATGGGATGTAAAAGAAAGTGAAGCCATTTTTAGAAGCGAAGCAAGGATTGGAAACTGTACTTCAGGCAGCTATACTCCATCTTCATTTAGTGACCCTCTAATTTACATATGGCCCCTCCACTTAGGTAACTATGGGGTATGACTTCTTATTTCTTATCTCTGAAGTAGAATGTGTTGTGTCTTTGTCATTAAGACAGAGTGCTACTCAGTAGCAGGCCAACTTCAATATGAAATGGTCGCCTCTGACATGAGGAACAGATGCCATGTGCAGCCGCTTCTGACATGGAGTACAGACGCAGCTCATCTTGTATCCTTGGATCAGGAGTCCTTACAGGGTACTCTCTGCCAGGCCAGCTGAGCCCAGGTTTTAGTGAGCTTGTTACTGCCCTCCCTCCTCCTTTTTCATCTTTCACTTGGGACCGGCAAGGTGGAGTTGAGGTATGACTGACTGTATACATTCAGGATTCTAAAGGATATCTTCTCTATTACAATATGTATATACAAGTCGTCCAACTTCTTTAATTCAACACCCTATAAGGGATCAGATTTTTGGGTTGAATTGAGTATTTGAAAGAATGTTGACTTAAAGCCGGATGAATTAAGAGGTTATACTGTTACATGTGTATTAAGGGAAGAGGATAATGTGTGATATTTATGTTGTTGTATATATATTTTAAGTTTAATTAATTGTTCCCACAGAGTATGTGTATAAGATCACAAGTAAATAGATGCTAAGAAGATAAGTTTGTTTACTATGCTATACATTTTATTTTGTTCTTTCTCTTGTAAATCAATAATGTTTGATCTATCTTCTTGGAATCAGTTTCTTTGAAAAGTCAAAGCAAAGTCAACACATGTGCAAAAAAAATGGCACCTCTCCCTTTTATTAAATATATTTTTTAAAATGTATTCAAGGATCAATAATGAAAAGGTACAATTTGGATTATAGATTAGAAACACCAAATTAATAAATAATGTGTGATGTTTCATTGACAGCATTGTTACCATCATTATATTCAGTACTTTTGTCTGATGATGGTAACCATGCTGTTACCGAAATATCACTCACTATTTATTTATTTGGATTTGGCCTTGTGTATTCGGATCAATGAAAAAAAAAAAACCAAAGCCAACTTTGAGGAAATAAGTATATTCGTTACTTTAATGTATCTCTTAAAAGGAGGGAAAGGTAACTTTTTTGCACATGTATACTTATTAAATATGTTGTTATAGTCTTCTGTGAATTTCTCACTGAATTGGGTAATTGCAAGAGGGAGGCAGCCATTTCTGCCTCTCTCTTCTAAATAATTCTCTCTAGTACTAAGAGAGTTGTAAATTATAAATATTTTAACCCTTTAAGTACCAGGCAAGACGATGTATCGTTTTGATGCGATCGTGTTGATTGTAACCTTTTCTCCTTAAAATAATCTAATGACATTTAATTAATTGTATTTTAAAGCGTATATTCTGTTGCATTGTGTTTCATATGTTTGTATGAATTATAAAAGCGTTTATTTAAAATAATAATAATTTGAAGAATAGTTTGATGTGTCTTTTGAAGGCTAACAATAATCAGGAATGACCTTGAAAACGGCCGGCACCTAAAGGGTTAAGCGCTATTTTTCTTTAAAAAAATATATATATACCTAAAAATTATATCTACAGCCCTCTCTATATCTTACAATGATTAAAAATTTAAAGAGGAAGGGCATCAGTGGTAAACCCTCAGTTTCTCCATTTTTAATCTCCAGACAGCTTCAATATTGTATTGGACTTAATTCTTATGTATATGTTGTACTTGCTATTGAATACAGTAAATTAGGGTTTTGAACAAACTATGGACATATGCTTCTAGGACTCTAGAAATGTATATTTAAATTGAATCATTGCATGATAAGGGCCATAGAAATAATTTTAATTATATATTTTTTAAAGGAGAGAAAAATAGCGTTAAAAATTTTTCTTTGTCAGATGGTTATAAGTTAATGATGATAATTTACTAAGAGAGTTGTAGGTAGTGAAATAAACTACTTTGTGGTATATTACAATGGCTGCCGCGTCTCTCTTCATCCGAATTGTCTGCGAGCAGCAATGGTGTTTTTATTGAGTTACCTTTGAGAATTGATGGTTCAAACTATTCAACATTTCTACATTCTTTCATTTGTTTGCTTCTCTCTCAACTCTGTTATATAATACAGTGGAACACCCTCCATGAGAGGACACCTCTCTACAAAGAGGACAGTTTGCATCTCCAGAATTACCCTTTTTACTATTTTGTAACTCTCCGGTAAGGGGATACCTCTCCCTAAAGACACTTTGGCTCTGAAACTAGGTGTTATCTTCTACAGGGAGGTTGTACTGTATAAAACTTGAGACCAATGATCATATTATAACCAAGTTGCTGTTATAATAAGGCACCCATGTATATTTAAATACTGTGAAACATCCTATGAAAGACACCCATAATGTGAGGGAGGAGGTTGAATGTGATTGAAACAAGTCATTTTTGATTTGCATAAAGGTGGTTGTCGAGGTAGTGGGTAATGGGTTTGCCATCAGACAGTTTGCTCAGGAATGGTTTTACTCTCTAGTGTTAGGAAGGAATAGAATGGTTTTTTGAAATTATAGCAGCATGCTTCTTAAAATTGTGATTTTTCATGATGAAAAAAATTGACGCTACCTTGGAGACTTGATTGTTGTAAAGAGTTTGTTCAATCAAATATGGGCTTGCTGTAAAGAAGAGGACTTCATCTGTGGCTGTGCATTTCTCTCCGCAGGAAGATATTGGCTTAGAACTGCTTCCATCTTCTTTATTTCTCTACAAAGCCAACAACTTTTGTAATTTCTATCCATTCCCTATTTCACCTTTCTTTCTACATTTTATGTGTCTCACCCCCTCCCTCCCTTCCTGTCCCCTAATACCTTGTTGTTGTTTTATTTCTTTCCCTCTTCTTTTTTTTTTCCAGGTATGGCAGATGAGACATGTGACCTAGCCACCACAGTTCTCACCTGCGAAGGAAACCTAAGGGACCCCCAGTTCCATTGCAGGCTTAATTACCTCATCTTTAAGTTGAAACAGCTGGTGTCCAATGGTGAGTTTTGGCAGCGAGGTTAGCTCTCCTTCTCTCTTCTTAGATGGTACTGTAGAACCTCCTGGGAGAGACCACCTCCCTTAGTGACCATCTTTGTAAAATCAGACTTGATCTGACGCTATAAACCCAATCTCCAAAAAGAAAAAAAGACCATCTCCAGGAGAGATATAGGTGTTTCTAGTGTAGCTTCACTTTGTTTGAGGCTATTTTATATTGGACTACCTGCTTGGGGGGTCTCTCTTGGAGATGGCTTCTCATTGGAGGTTGGTTGGGTTATGTCAAGTCACCCAAGTCATTTTTACTTTTACAACCGTGGTTGCTTAGGGAGGGGTGATTTTTCCAGGAGGTGGTTGCTCATCAGATGGGAGGTTTCACTGTAGGCCTTGGTAGTGTATTGGGTGGGGTCTGTCTACCATTGCGGTGGTGTCACCTGCAAGTCTGGCAGGAGTTAATAACGTAGAGGACCAAATTGGAATGGTGTAAAATTCTGCCGGACTCTTTGGTAGGTAGCAGCAGTGCTACCATCTTTCTAACCTGGTTGGTTAAAGTCCCTTGGCAGCCTCATCTCTGGTTTGGCATCCATTCATCTCTGTACTTGGGCCGCCTTCCATACAGCACTGCTTCAGTCAATAGCTCGTAATCGCTTTATATGTGGGGGTGGAGGAGTTGATTTATAACATGGGCTGGGATCCAATCCTATATGGTTAAGGACAATTAAAAAAAGTGTATCCGTATTCATAAGAAAAAAGACAAAAATGAAAATATCTTGAGCGATTGCTCCCTTCTTCTTATATATGGTGTCCCTTTTATTCATTGGCTCTCCCCTGCTTCTTGCCTCTCTATATATATTAGATATCTTCTTTCTTGTCCCCAGCGCCTAAAAACTTTCATGAAGACTATGAGGACACCATGACTGCTGTCCCTGTGTCTTCTCTCTGTTAAAAAGAATCTGAGACACCTACTGTCGACTAAGGTTGCTCCTAGCATGGAGAACACACTCCTTGGCTACGGACTTCAACCTGGATTTAGATGCAACTGTTGGTTGTTACTGCTTAGGGGGTTGGTGGAAGAATGGGTCTAAACCATTGGTTTACGACTGCTATGACCCGGGTTCGATTCCCACATTGGGCACTTTTTTCTGATTAAAAAAAAAAATGCTCCATAGCCCCTGATTCTTGCAAAAGTCCAACCCCACCAGCGAGTGAAAGTAACCAAACGGTGCTCTGGCACATTTGTAAGTGCAAAGTCAAACTGCTTTCACATGTGTAGACATTTGGTGCACATAGAGTAAAAGCAGTCGCCTTCTACCCACCATGATTATCATGGCCTGTACCACGTGTACTAGGGATAAGCAAAAAAAAAAAAAAAACTGCTTAGTTTTAATGGCAGCATATAATTTTGCCAATCACCCCAGTAGCGTCATTGAGCTTGTGGCTTTTTATAGGCCTGGCTTCATCACACTCTTTTGATGATTGGGGAATGTTGGTCTACTTATAGCTAACCACCATGTCTGATGGCCGGCCCCACCTGCCTGGCAGAACTCAGCTCTCCTCCAATCTTGGGTAAAACTCTGCAATAATAATGCTGGAGTTGTCCTACTTCTGTTCACATCTGTGGTGTAGCCCCCTCTCACATCTGGATGGAATTTATGTTTATACAAAATTGGAAACTTATTTTTTAATCTCAAATCACAGACTTAATTGTGAGATTCACTTGTTGTGACAAAAAGTAAGTTCTAATTGAAATAGCATCATTACCTAGCACCATCTATTGATGAAAATTATAAACTTCTTATTTTTTAATGCTAGTTTACTTTCAAAATATATATAATCAAGATTATTTCTACACCCCTTATCCTGTGATGATTAAAAATTGAAAGAGGGAGGGTATGGCTCATCAGTGGTGAACCCTTACAGCGGTTTCGGCATATCTATATATATAAAAATGAATGTTTGTATGTTTGTTTGTTTGTATGTCCGGTATACAAATTCGCAGTAGTTCACTAATTCAAACCAAAATTTCCATACATAGGTAAAAAATACGGGAAGACGATAGGCTATTTTAAAAAATATATAAATCAATTATTAAAACTATATATTCAAATTATTCTACTTAGCTCGCGAGCAGCACCTCTAGCAGTGAAGATGGGAGGTAATATCAGCTGACCTAATGTACATGTAAAGTTTGGAGCGGGATGTTTCACAAGAGTGACATCCACGGCGCCAATTTATAATTGTAACGAATAGTGTTTGAATAAAACATTTATCGGGTAAACCCTGGGGGTTGCCGGGTCATTCGTCTAGTTGGTTATAATTATCAGAGAATATAGTGTAAAACCTACATAAAGTGGAAACCTGTTCTCTATGGTCACCTAGCACAACCTTTGTCATCCCCCAAGTGACATGCTGTAGAATAACCACTAACTTACTGCTTTTGTTTGTGTCTTCATAATTAGGACTTGATTTTGTAGTGAATCTTAATTAATGGAAGTTTACTCTCTGATATTTTTTAAAAATGTATAAGTTATATTTTAAAAATTTCTGAATGGAAGATGTTCATCGATGGTGAAATCCCCAGCAATTTTACCCCAGTTCATCCAAAAAATTTACCAAAATTTTGCCCCCACTTTTTTACTTTTTAATTTTTTTTTATAGAAGTGATGTTATTTGTTAAATAATGTATTGTATATTCACACATCCTTTTGGGGGAAGTAGATGACCAGCACAGACTAGTTGGTCTGGAAGTTCTCTATGCCAATTGGTCACATGCCTCTCTATCCCCAATTCTCTCCCAGCAATTGGCAGTTTTCAATGTGAACCTTTCTCAATGTCTCTCTCTCTCACATTGTAATAGGATTCCTCCTTCTATGGCTCCTACTGTCTGAATCCATGCTGCTCCCACTGTCACATAGAGTCATTTGGGTCTTATGAACTTGTAGCATGGCTCTTGTAGCAGGAAGAGAGAGAGAGCGATTGAAACCACTTTGTTTCAATGTTCCTATAAGGTTAAATACCAAATAAATATATACAGTAGAACTAACTCCCTGTAAAGGACACCTAATTGCAGAGCCAAAGTGTCCTTTAGGGAGAGATGTCCTCTTACTGGAGAGTTACTAAATTGTAAAAATAGTAATTTTGCTAATGAAAACTGTCCTTTGTAGAGAGATGTCCTCTCATTTTAGGTGTGATGAGTGGTACAACATGGATTATATAAATGAGAATGACAAGATGAAAAGATCAAATCCACAAATAAAGAAACATATCTGTACTGTTTTTAAAACTTGAAAAAAAAAAATGGTAATGTTCAAATATTATTTTAAAGATCTAGGAAAATTATACCTTTTGTTTATTCTTCTACTTCTCAGTACATTTATTTTTCTTATTTACTTAACTGATATCAGTCTACCAACAATTTAAAGCTATCCAACCAACTTTAATTAAACTGAGTATATGATAAAGCGTTAAAGCACAATTTGGATTATAGATTATAATAAAAGAAAATAAGACCTAATCCAAATAATTTATTAGTGTGTGACATTTTGGCAACAACATTGTCACCATCATCAGACAAAAGAATAAAAAAAAATTCAATAAATAATTCAATTCAACATAATCTCTTGGGGTGTTGTTGAATTAAAGAGATTTGACTGCACATACCATAGTTTTCACTGTAGTATAGCGAATCTTAAAAGAATTGTGAGTGGTTGTGCCATTGTTTAGCAGCTCAAATTGGCACAAAATGCCACAACTTACAAGATCAATGAAAATTATTTGTATTTGGAAAATAGTAAAGTTGCCTCATGTCACATTTAAATACAATGGTTTACAAACTGACTAAATTGTGACCACACAGTATTTGTGCAATCTTTTATCGGGAGTTTTGTGCCTTCCCCTTTTTTCCAATTAATAAAGGGGCACACTTTCTTGCATGCCATTATATCACAAGCTAACAATACCAAATAAGTATTATAGCAATGTGTATTACAACTATAAAATTACAATTTTTGATGATACAGTAGAACCTCCACGAGAGGACACCTCTCTATAAAGGACAGTTTTCATTTGTAAAATTTTCATTTTTACTATTTAGAAACTCTCCAGTAAGAGGACACTTTGGCTCTACAATTAGGTGTTGTCCTTTACAGGGAGTTTCTACTGTATATCATAAGAAATATAAATGCCAAAAATTTGTAAATTTTTAGTAGAGTAAGATGTCTTTAGGTGACATTTCAGCATTGCTACTTATAGTGCCATCATCATGTCACTTCATACTTGGATTGAAAAGAATAAGACTGAAGAAAGATAACTCCCATCAAAAAAAAATATATACAGTAGAACACTGATAAATCACAATTTGGATTATAGATTATAATACAAGAAAATAAGACCTAATAATTTATTAGTGTGTGATTTTTCGGCAACAGCATTGTCACCATCAATAGACAAAAGAATAATGTCTGATGATGGTGACAATGTTGTTGCCGAAACATCACACACACTAAATTATTTGGATTAGGTCTTATTTTCTTATATTATACAGTAGAACCTCCATGAGAGGCCACCTCTTTACAAAAGACAGTTTTCGTCAAAATTGCCATTTTCAATACTTAACTAATGTCCTTTACAGAGAGGTAGTTCTACTGTATATTGCAGTTTCTCCCCTGGAACATATTGGAAGCCTGCAGAGACCAAATTTTGATATGTTCTATGGCGTAGAAAAGATTGGTTAGAGAGAGAGTGGTGCCAGCCTTATGTGGATTTCTGCGGAGAGAGCGAGCCATTTTGACTAAAAATAAGCATACTTGTCCTCCAAGGTAAATATAGGTAGAAGTCATGAGGTGCGCAATTCCTGTTAGGAAAGTTTTAAACTATAATAGACCTGTCTTTAATTATAAAACTATTTTAGAGGCGTAATATTCTTTTTAAAATAAAACAATTTCCTGTCTTTGTTTTACATAAAAAAAAAAAGGAAAAAGAGGAAAGGAGTAAACATGCTGTGATATTTTTTTCTCATTCAGCACTTTTGTCTGAAGATGGTAACAATGCTGTTACCGAAACGTCACAAACTATTTATTTGGATTTGGTCTTATTACCTTGTGTTTATAATCTATAATCCAAATTGTGCCTTATCGAAAAGGAATATTGTTTTGGAGTTGCTGCTGAAAATGGTGTGATTATCAATATTGTTAGCATGTGTCCCACATAGTATTGTGAATGTTGTGAGGTGGACTCTCAAAGTAATGTTATACCACACACTACATCATGTAGTGATGGGACAGATACTGTATAGTGGTCCCTAGAACCTAATACAGGTTTGTGAACAAAGTTGTCTCTTTTACATGAGTTGCCAATCAAGGCTATCCCTCCCCTCTGCCCTTGATTTACACTCATAGACAAAACTTGAGGAAGTTGTACCTTTTAGCATGTATATCGGGATTCAGACAATAACTATGAAAGATGTTGATACATAGTGTATTGAAGACGCACAAGATAACAAAGTGTGAACAAAATTGCCTTAGTCTCCTTCGAAAAAATGACTACCAGCGATATCAAAGACTTTCCACTTTCTTAAGTTTTGTGCATGAGTATAAATGGAGTTTAGCTTCTCAGTTAAAACATTAGTTCTTCAGACAGGAACTATTTTCACCATCTCTTCCCTCATTTCCTTAAAGAAGTTGTTCAGGGCTGGCTGTAAAAAAAGTCACTAAAACGTTTTATAAACTATTAAGACAGTACAACTATTTTTACAGTATAACCTTTCAACCATTTTGGCAAATCCTAACCATTTCCCTTAATTCAACCGACTAATTCATCACTTTATTATTCAACCTTTTTTTTTTTTTATCCCAATCAAGTCTATTTACTTTAACTGTGTCTATAATTTAACATAAACTTTGACATCTCCCTTAAGTGTTGACAACAGAAACACAATAGAAAAATGTCCATTAGCAGTGAATGTTGCAATGAATCAAAAGTCATCTTAAAAAAACTACAATTCAACTTTTAATTCAGCTGGAAATTGTGAAACTAGGGATGTTGACTGGAAGAAGTTGAGACTGTATGAACCTACAATAGAGGTTGGAAATGTCTAACAGAAACTTGGTCAGGTCCTCACTTAACACTGTTATATATTGTTTGAGTCTGCAGCAAAGGCATCTGCTTCCATTTTAGGAACGGCCTCAAAATACAGGCAAAGTCAGACTTTCACCAAAGTGTGCCTGGATCATGGTGCCATGATCAATAAAAGCTACACCCCATTCCATGAGATCATCATGGAATTAGTGTAATCTTTACACAAGGGGATAAGAAACAACAACTTATATGGTCAGAGACTTACTATGGTGGTAGGGACCCCCTCCTTCTAGCTTTAGTTAATAACCTAGTAATTTTTGACTGCACCCTTCCTGTCAAGGAATCCTCCAAATTTAAAGAGAATTTGTGTTGAAGGGAAGTAGCTTATCTGATGAAGTAATCTGTGGGCAACACATGGGGGGCTAAACCATAACTTTCAGCACTGTGTGCTTTGTATTATTCTCTAGGTTATGTTGAGTTCTTGATTTTAGGCCAAGTCAGAGGGTTGGATTAGATGTGAATTGGTCTTATTTACAAGTCCTCATACCAGAACTGTATTTTGTACTAGGAAATCTTAGTCTTAAATAGAAAACTCAGTGGAATATATTTTAATAGGTGTCTATTTGTTATAGCCTATAAATTTCTGTTCTCTCTCCCACATAATTGAATTGGTGGTGTGTGTTGCAGGAACTAGACCCTTCAATGTAACCAAAGTTGAACCCTGGAATAGTGTCCGCATTACCTTTAATATCCCGCGGGAAGCAGCGCAGAGGTTGAGGCAACTAGCAGAGCAGGGGGACCATGCCTTGAGGGATCTGGGGATCTTGTCGGTGCAGGTTGAGGGTGATCAGGTAGGAGTATGTGGTGGGCCGCCCCTCGCCAATCATACTGACCTCTCTATGGTGGCTGTGCAGATCATCACCCTCACTCTTGCTGGAAGGTACAATGAGACCCAGGACAGCCTCTTCAGGCCAGATCCCCACAAGGTGGTGGAAGGGGTTAAGAATGGAGTCCCTGCTGCCCCCCGCCGCAACTCCCAGCTTTCCACCTCCTCAGGCTCTGCTTCTGCCACCACCGCCAATTCTTTGTTTGGAGGAGCTAAAGGATCTGGTCACCTGGCAAAGCCCGAGCAGGCGGAGTTCTGCTCCCCCAATGTGGTGGCCCCATCCACCACAGAGCCCCTCCCCTTCTCCTCAGAAACAACCTCCAGGCACCAGCCTTCCACCAGTTTTAGCCCTTTTCCCTTCGCCAGCATGACCCACGCTGCCACCAAGCATGGCAGCCCATCCCGGCTCCCCTTCCCCAGTAACTCCTCCCCCTCACGGACACCATCCTCGACAACCTCTCCCATCTTAAGTAATGCTCAACCCACCACATCCACAGTGCCCATTGTACAGAAAGCATCATCACCAGGCACTCGTTCTCCATCAGCTATTTTCAACAACATTCATTCATCAAGCAGCCTCTTTGTCACAACGTCCGGTGGCTCTTCGGGTAAGGGGGGTGTCGCTTACGAGTCCCCTACTGGTCAACCTCCTCCAGAGCAGTGACTCCGCCCATCCCAACAAAATGATGCCTCCCCCAAACTCCAACAACCCTGTGAAAAGGAGGCGGAAGACCAAGAAAACCAAGGATGAAGCCTTGAGTCCTGAAGCTGCGGGATCCCAGGTTCCTAACCAGCAGGCAGGGTCTTCGAAGTCGAAGGCAGGAAACTCCTCCACACTAGGGTCCCGCAAGGATTCTCTAACAAAGGCCAAGCAGCTGGTCAGTCCCTTCACGAGCCAACTGGATGCCATGTCCAGTGATGAGGATGATGACCCCTTCTCCTTCGACATCCACAACAACCAGCCCTCCCCATCTAGTGCATCCTTCCCCTCCTTCAAATCAAACTCTACTGCCATCTGGGATGGTTCTAGGTTGAATGATGTCTTAGCCAAGGGGGGCCTGAAAGACTCCAGCTCAGGGGAGAAGCTTAAGCTTAGGTTGAAGCTGGATTCTAAGTCAGTAAAAGAATCAAAAGAGGGAGGAGGGGAGGCGACAAAGAGAGGGATTTCTTCAAGCAATAAGCCTGCAGAGATGTCTGGAGGATCCAACCCTGCCAAAAGGTCCAAGCCTCCCCCGCCAGAACTCAGAGTGCCCCCCCCTCCACATCTCCTTGAGGGGGCCAAATGCCGCTGTGGTAGTCAGCCCCAGGAAGGAAGAGTTGTGGCCAAGGAAAGATGGACCTTCTGAAAACCAAGATATGCTGAAGCAACCCTTATCCTTGATACAGAAGAAGTCCAGAACCTTTAGGACTACCATTAATAACACCCTTAGTAGGTCCGTGCAGCAGGCAGGGAAGTGTCAGCTCCCAGGAGAGAACACAGCACCTAGCAGGGAGGAGGAGCCCAGCCGGGAAACAAGCAGTGAGGTGGTGGTGACATCAGACTCTAAAGAACTTCCACAGGTGGGGGTGCCCTTCTCAGAAACAAATGGCAGCACCTCTGCCCCTGAAGACCTGGAAATACAATCAAGAGAGCATTTCAGCCAAGCCAGGCCTCCTGAGTCCACACAGGATGCTGCCCCTACACCTAGCCAAGCACCTGTAGAGCCCAAGACTCTAGCAGGGCCTTCCAATGACTCTAGAGACCAGTCAGTGGAGGAACGATCCAATGGCAGGATAGAGCCCAGTCCACAGCCAATGGAAATCTGCAGTGTTGGTGACCAAGAACCGTGCAGAGAGCAACAGCCAGTAGTAAGCAGTGAAGCAGAAGTGCCCATGGAGGTTGAGCCTGCTGCTCCAGTTGGGAAGCCAGAATCTGAGGAAGAAGCAAGTAGTAAAGAAATGGATGTTTCTATGAAATCGGAAGCAGAAAGCAGGGAAGAAGCCATGCAGGTTGATGAGGAGGTACCAGTACAAAGTGGTGTGGAGCAGCCAGAGGTTGTGTCCAGCTCAGCAGAGAGTCTGGCGGAACCTTGCAAAGCTCCAGCTAGCAGCATGCCTCGCAAGATCACCGAAGAAATGGTTGTAAAGTCAGTTGAGAAAGAGAGTGTGGAAGTGACGAATGAGGAAAAGCAGGCAGAAATTAAGGAAGAAGTGGTCAGCCAGGTTGACAGTTGTGAGAGCAAGGTTGTGGAGGTGTCCAGTCTGGGTGTGAAAGAAGAGGTTTGTGCGGAGACGGAAGGTGTCGCCGCTGCAGACAAAGTGGAGGAGGAGGTGGCCAAGGAGCTGTTGGATGTCAAGGGAGAGGAGGATCTGTCTACATCGGAGGAATCTCCGTCTACAGAGCTACACCTGGATACATCCACCCTCATGTTCCGAAGCCTCATTGCTCCTCCAACTGGAGGCAAGTATTTTGTACCAGAGGTTTTTTTTTAATTATTTTTACCTAAAAAATACAGTCCTAATTGTTTAATTCAACACTCTAAGAAATCAGAATTTTCATTTGAATTGAAATCTCTTTGTTGAATTACAGCTAGTTAAATTAAAGCAAATAGGCTGCTTGGGATTTAAAAAAAAAAAAGGTTGAATTAAACAAGTTATACTGTGTCTTTTATATATAAATAATGATTATTAAATCTTCCTAAGGCAACCACCAACCTCTTTCTAGTGTGTGGTTTTACTCAAATAGTAGATCTCTCTAAAGTGTCCACTTTAGTTTGGAATTTAGGGTGGTCCCTTTAGGGAGAGAGATTTAACTATAAATTTTAGTTCATTGCTACTTGAATTATCAGTGAATAGATCTCCTAAAAGTCCAGGTGTGCAGGAGAAACCCCAGAGAGCACCTCATCACAAGAGGCTGGGACTGGGTTGAAGGGGGAGGAGCTACTAGAGGAGAGTTTCCCCTGCCACACCCTGGAGACTCCTCCAGACAGTGGTGGGCCGGACTTCAGCCTGGATGACAGCAAGGAGGTGGAGTCCCCCAACCCCCCCACCTTCCCCAACAAGATCGAACTACCCACCCCTCCCAACTCCCTCCCGGAGAAGTCTGACCCCAACCTCCTGGAGTCATCAGATTCACTCCTGGAGACCTCGGACAACAAGCAGCCCCTCCTCCTAAAGAACTCCCACCTGCTTAACCACAGAAAGGAGGAGGAGCTCTACATCCCCGCCTTCCCCAACTCCTCCTCCCCGTTCAGCCTGCTGGACCCCAGCAAGATCCCCTCAGAGATCCAGGAGAAGACCAACCAGATCCTCTCCTGCCTCACCCTAGCACCACCCAACCATTCTCAGAAGAGTTGTCTGGAGGTGAAGCCCATCTCCCAACTAGTTGAAGTGCCTTCTTCTCTACTGAAAACTGCCAAACCCCCCTCAAAGCCCCTATCTCCCTCGTTGAGGCCCAAGGTCCTCAACCATACCAAGAAGGATGACCTGGTGGTCAAAAAGGAGGAGGAGCCCTCAGGGAAGGAGGAGGGTGTGTCATCAGGCCCCGCCTCTCAAGCTGAAGAAGCCCCTCCTCAAGAAGTAGAGTCCTCCTCAGCTCCTCCCACCATCCCCACCTCATCCCCCACCAGCCCTCCTCCATCTGGTGGTCAAGGAACTTCCCATGGTGAGCCTGTCCTCTCTGTCTTGATCGCTGCTTTGTGCATCTCTATAGCATACAGAAAAACCTTTCTAAAGTAAACCTTCTGCAATATAGTGAACCAAAATTTCACCCCCATTGGAGTTTGCTATAGCGAGGTTTTCAACAAGGTTTTATAACAAACTCTATCCAGGGTTGAAAGATAGCACTATTTTCAACTTCCTGGTGAAATATTATCTGTTCCTTTGGCAATTATTGCCACCGAACAGTGTGATGTAGTGGGACTTTTGAGAAAAAAAACATTTCTTTCTACTGAGGAATAATTGCCTTGATTTAAGAAAAATAAATAAGACAATATGGGGGGGTCAATAAATGTAGTCAATTAAAAAGACTCGCAACAAGCTCAATTAGTAAAGAATCTCTAGATGTCGTCCATTGAAGAGAGATGTAAATAATGGTTTTATCACTACAAGATGTTCTAGGACTGCCTTTGTAAGTCATTTGTTCTGATCTATAGGGACTGGGTCTCTCATGGGAGGTTGCACTGTAATATAAAGGGCCTCCTCAAAGGCAGTAGGAGTTCAATTCTAGAGAATAAATAATATTCTAACAGAATAGTTATAATCAACAGATGTTATATAATTTCTCTAATTGCCTCTATATATATTATCTAAATAAGTGGGGAATATACTAAGTTGTAGACTCACCAAGCCTTTTTTAAAAGTTTATTATGCTGACATTTCAATGACCCACTGTTGCCCTTTTCAAAGGTGGAAAGCTTATTACTATTATGTTTGTATTCTCTATAAGTTGAAAATTGTTTGATCATAATAAAGTTCTTTTTTCTGTGACAGATTTAAGAGCTGCGTTCAGACCACAAAACCATTGGAATGAGCAAAAGCTAGTTATTTTTTCAATTTACTAGATGAGCTCAGACTCTTGGGAGGTTCTACTGTATTTTGATATATTCAGACAAGTATTTTTTGTCATTTTTTATATTTTTTTCATTGATATTTCATTTATATTGATAGTTTTTATATCTTGACAGGTTAATTTTTATATATTATCTCTGTCTCAATGGATTATTTTTGATTTGGACTCTTTGTTTTTCTTACCTAGCAATTATTGAAATGGCTTCCTTTGCTGGATTGTGTTGATAGGTTGAATTTTATCAAACAGTATCTTCATTTCATTAAAGCAATTTTGAAGATCATTTATTGGTTTGAAGTTTGTTTGGAAAAAGATATAACCATATCAACCAAATTTTTTATTTATTTTCCGAGATTTCAATGACTCACTGTCTCTCTTCTTCATTCTTCTTCCATCATTCCCTTAAGGAGAATAACAGAAAAGTCACTGAAATGTCAGGAACTAAGTTGAAAAAATTGGTTGATTAATATCCCATGGAATTTATATAATCTTTATACAAGGGGATAAGAAACAACAACAGGATACCACATACTGTAGAACCTCTATGAATGGATACCTCTCTACAAAGGACAGTTTCATTCCCCGAAATTATCATTTATACTAATGAACAGTTCTCCAGTAAGAAGACACCTCTCTCTGTTGTTGTTACTTTTCCTCAATTTATTAAGTAATTTTATACTCCTCAAATATTTGACTAGGATAAATATTTCCATAACCCTTTCTCTGCTGCTGGACAAGCTATTGTGTGTTCTACAGTAATACAGGAGTTGACTTATCCCAGGTATACTGATATTATGATTTCTGAGGGGGGGTCGGTGGAAGGCTGGTTAAACCGTTTGGTTTACGACCACAACGACCCAGGTTCGATCCCCGCATTGGACACTTTTTTCTGTTTAAAAAAAAAAAAAATGCTCCAATGGCCCCCCAATTCTTGCAAAAGTCCAACCCCACCAGCGAATGCAAGTAACCAAACGGGGCTCTGGCACATTTGTAAGTGCAAAGTCGAACTGCTTTCACATGTGTAGACATGTGGTGCGCTTACAGTAAAAAGCAGTCGCTAACTACCCACCATGATTATCATGGCCTGTACCACGTGTACTAGGGATAAGCAAAAAAAAAGACTCTTGTGCTCACAAATAGGTGTTTTTAGGTTTTCTTGAACTCACTTTATATCTGTTTCAGGTGTTGGGATTTCAAACTTAAGCTTGAACTGATGCCAGGTTTTTTTGTTTCAGAACCTCATGCCTTATTAGTACCCTCTACATCACCTTCCCAAGCACCGAGCAATGGTAAATGTCCCCCCTTGTTGCTATGAATTGTCCCATGGGGTAGGGATTTGCAACTATGTAACAAGCTGTGGGATGATTTTTATACCTCCAAGATGCCCTTTTTGGCTACTTTCATCCACTGGTGGCTTGTGCAAGAACTGGAAGCCCCCCATTGAAGCAATATATTTCAAGTATTGAATCTCTTGTTACAGTGGCACTTCCATTGAGTGACCACTTTTGTAATAACAAAAATTACTTGCTCCAATGAAATCCGCAATATCCATAATAGTCACTCATGGGACGTTGGTTATAGTGTACAGACTGAAGTAATTTTATATATATATAGAGAGAGAGAGAGAGCGAAGCTGAATTAATCTTCTTCTTTCTTATCTCCACACTGGGTGAAGTAGAATGCCTTTGTCATTAAAAAGACTGGGAGCACTACTCAGTGGCAGGCCGACTTAGCTCCAAAAGAAATGGCCGCCTCTGACATGAGGAACAGACGCCATGTGCAGCCGCTCCTAACATGGAGTACAAATGCTGCTCATCCTGTATCCCTGGATTAGGAGCCCTAACAGGGTACTATCAGCTGGGCCAGCTGAGCCCAGGTTTTTTAGTGAGCTTGTTACTGCTCCCCTCCTCTTTTTTCATCCGGGCTTGGGACCGGCAAAGGCGGAGTTGCTGAATTAATAATTATATATATATACTGAATATATGAGAAATGCCCTATTTTAAGATCTAATCTCCTTGGACCTGGCATGTGAGTGGACAACACCCTAGAACAGCTAAGAGACTGAGATAAGTCTCCAACTCAATCCTAATAAGGAGGCAGGCTCTCATTTACCCTTAAAGTTGGAAATGGCCTCTAAAGGCAAATAAACTTGCTGTTAGGTTAATGCCATATGGATGCAAAAGACTAGTCGAAGCCTATGCATCATTTTTGTCATCTTCCTCTTCTTCTTTCTTATCTCCACACTGGGTGAAGTAGAATGCCTCTGCCTTTGTCATTAAGACTGGGAGCACTACTCAGTGGCTCCAAAAGAAATGGCCGCCTCTGACATGAGGAACAGATGCCATGTGCAACCGCTCCTAACATGGAGTACAAACGCTACTCATCCTGTATGCTTTGCGCAGAGGCGATATCGTAGCCAGTGAGGAACTTCCGAGGCGCGATTATTGCTAGTTGAAAACTTTTTACTATCCTGTATGCCTGGATTAAGAGCCCTTACAGGTTACTATCAGCCGGGCCAGCTGAGCCCAGGTTTTTTAGTGAGCTTGTTACTGCTCCCCCTCCTCCCTTTTCATCCGGGCTTGGGACCGGCAAGGGCGGAGTTGTTTTTGTCATGAAAACCCTCAATGCATGGACTAAGGCAACAGATCACCACCTTGGTGAAGGCACTCGTCTTAGGACTGATTTATTCGGACTAAATAAAAGGTCACACAGTATTGAATTCAATTTTACCCCCAAGGTGTTGAATTCTATCTATTTCTCCTCAACCAGCCATAAGCTGTCTTGTCCTCCCAGAACTTCCTTTCCAGGGATAGTCTTTTGATGAAGGGGCTTCTCTTTAAATTGTTTGTGATTTACATATTATATTCTCTGCCTTCCCAATCTTTCTACCATATCTCCCTCCATTAAGACTGTTAACCACTCCAGAGTGTCTAACAAGATACCCTCCCCAGACACATGCTGGTTCTTCC
This sequence comes from Cordylochernes scorpioides, assembly GCA_030710605.1. Lineage (NCBI taxonomy): Eukaryota > Metazoa > Arthropoda > Arachnida > Pseudoscorpiones > Chernetidae > Cordylochernes > Cordylochernes scorpioides. The sequence continues at coordinate 71,882,882 of CP092877.1, read as the reverse complement.
CCTCAATCTGTTAATGTTGAATTACAGTAAGTAAGTGGTTGGGATTGGAAATATAGTAAGTGTGTTGAATTCAAGAGGTCACTTGGTGGCATTTACCACCCTCTTTCTCCCATCACCTATATAATGGGATTTCCATTCTGCAGGCATTCAACTTCCACTACATGGGTCTCAAAGTGATGGTGGAAATGAAACACACTGTTGTAATGCTTTCTCTTCTCATGCCATGTGTAGAGTTGGTATATATTTTATTCACTTATTCTCTCAGTCTTTGTTTGAGCTGCTCCTTGTGTGTGATTAAGTACAATTTGGATTATAGATTATAAAATATTTATTTGGATTTGGTCTTATTACCTTGTTAGTACTGCTCCTTGGAATGAGGGAGTGTCATTGCTCCGTTAGTCAGCCACATTCCAGGGTTCTCTATATGGCTACTGTAGTGGCCCAGGGCTCACAAAGTCCCCTACTTGTGCTGTTTCTCCCACCCACCACATAAAGGAGGTGTTAGACTTCTGGATAGTGATTACTTTAAGATATAAAAAAAAAAGGATGTGGATTCAAATCTGTATTTCTTCATCTAGTTGCCCATAAAAAATATAATTATTTTTTTGTAAATAAATTTTTTCATTTGCACTTTTCAAAATTTTTTATTTTCAAGAGGGGATATAGTTATGAATCATATTGATTTGCGGAAGGAAAAATTGAACTTTAGAATATTTTCAATTTAGATAATTTTTGAGGAAAATGCCAGACTTTTGGTGAATTTTTAAGAACTTTATGCTTTTGTTAGATATATATTTCCAAAAGTATATATGCACATATATTTAATACCAAAAATATGTATTTTTGTAGTTGGATTTTTCTTCATGCTTCCTCCCAATTGCTGCTATATAACTATACAGAGACTTGTGTGGCAGCCCTTCCAGAGAGCAGCGGTGTCTCCACAGCGCTGCAGGTTGAACCTGGAGGTGAGTGGGGGCTCTTTCCTCTAGTTGGGGAACTGGGAGTTAGTTTTCTAATTTTGGATAGCATCTTACCTTGATGATTATAGGTTTAGTTTGTGCTATTCTATTTAGCAGAGAAATTTGATTATAGTGCAGAGTAGATAAATATATTATGTAAATTGAATTACTCTGAACCCATCCATAATAAACAATATGTTTTTATAATGTCATATTGTTTCTTTTTATGAAGTTTTTTTTTTTCTTACTGCACACCTCAAGGGATAGGTGATTCCTGTTGAATAAGAGGTTATACTGTATTTAAATACAGTAAAAATAAGTGTTTAAACCCAATACAGTGGACCCTCGGTTTGCGAGCATAATCCGTTCCAGAGCCATGCTCGTACTCCAAAACGCTCGTAGTGCGAAACTAATTTCTTATTTTTAATAATTGAAACTCGGGCAATTCTTCCATGAATTTTAGTTTAATTAGAGTCGGCAAACACTTCGTGATAAGTATAAGAGAAGCTTGTACTCCATTCAATATTTGAAATCATAGCTATCATATTTTTAATGAAAGATTCGAAAGAAAAATTTTACACGTGATAGTTACTGAATTTCAAACCTAGTGATAAGTAAATAAAAAGATAATGCATAAATAAATGTATAAAAAAAGATAAAATAAACAAAAATAAAAGATAATGTTGGGATGGCTGATGCAATTGCGTTAAAAAACCACTATTTGAGGGAAAAATGGCATAAAAGGGTTATTTTATAACATTTTATTTTTTTCTTTCAATTTTATCGAAGAACTGGTCCAATGACTGTTGCTTCTGCCTCTTTTTGAGAATTTCACGGAAATGCGACACCGCATTATCGTTGAACTGATCTGTCGCTCGCAAAGCAGCCGGCTTATTCGGGTGGTGCTTTGCTACGAACAATTGCACAGTTTCCCACATTTTACATATTTCCCGAATCTGATCTGAAGGGAGGGATCCCAGTGAATTTTCATCCTCCTCTTCCCCAGACGAGATCACCTCCTTAACCTCTTGGTGTTGCTCGCGATGAAGATCGATCAGTTCATTTGTGGTAAGCTCCTGATCTTCTTCCTCCACAAGCTCTTGAATGATTGGCTCATTCACCTCCAGTCCTAAAGTTTTCCCCAGAGACACAATAACATCGATAATTGGTGGCTGCTGTTCACCAGACAACCCCTTAAAATCATATGCATGGACGATGTGAGGCCACAATTTTGTCCAAGCAGAAACGAGAGTTCTCTGGGAGACTCCATTCCATGCTTTATCAATGATCTTAAGGCAGTGGACAATGTTGAAATGATTCTGCCAAAACTCTCGGAGAGTAAGGTTTGTTTCTTCAGTTAATTCGAAGCATCTCTGAAAAAGTTCTTTGATATATATTTTCTTAAAGTTGGAAATGACCTGCTGATCCATAGGCTGCAGTAGTGGGGTGGTGTTAGGAGGGAGGAACCTGACCTCAATAAACTTGAATTCATCCAGTAAGTGATCCTTAAGGCTTGGTGGATGAGCAGGAGCATTGTCCATAACCAGCAACGCTCTGAGTGGCAGTTTTTTTTCCGAAAGGTATTTCTTCACTGCAGGACCGAATGCTTCGTTCATCCACTCAACAAACAACAAACGAGTGACCCAAGTCTTAGTATTCGACTTCCACAAAACGTTCAATTGGCTCTTTTGCACTTTGTGTTTCTTGAAAGCCCGTGGATTCTCAGAATGATACACGAGCAGTGGCTTTACTTTCAAATCTCCACTTGCATTTTTATAGCAAGAGAGGTAGAAATTGTCACCAATTTTTGAAAATACATATATAATCTAAAAAATAAATAAGAAATTAAAAAAAGCTATTCCTTTATCATTGAGAGATAATTTTATCGTTGAATTAAAATTAGTCAAAATGATATACAGAGTATTTTAAGATTAAAGAAAACTTTTAAACTTTAATAGCAACTTTTTAAATTTTAATAGCAACTTTTTAAATTTTAATAACACCTTCGAGCCTTTGTTTACAAATGGAAAAAGTTATGATGTACTAGAGCGCCATCTGTTATCAAATTATAAAACTATTTTAGAGGCGTAATATTCTTTTTTTTTTTTTTTTTTTTTTTTTTTTTTTTTTTTTTAATAAAACAATTTCTACTGTCCTTACTGCGATCCATCGCAGTAAGGACAGTAGAAATTGTTTTATTTAAAAAAAAAAAAAAAAGAATATTACGCCTCTAAAATAGGAAAAAGTTATCTTAAAAATTAAAAAAGTTTTCTTTAATTTTAAAATACTATATACATGTATATATATATGTATCGATTTGAATATATACATTATAGTATGTATTAAATATATATACTGTACTTATATTATAATGATTAATAACAATCCATAAATAAAATAATATTTAATATAAAAATATGCCCTCATCCCGCCGCTAAAGGTGGAAGTTGCTCGTAATGCGAAATTTCACTCGTAATCCGAGGTAAAATTTTTCAAAAAATTTTGCTCGTACTGCGAAAAGCTCGTACTCCAAGGTGCTCGTAAACTGAGGGTCCACTGTATGTGCTTGTTGATTTATTCATTCTTTAGGATGGCTTTTAGTTGAGAAAATCCCACATGCCTGAGAAACTAGCGACAGCTGTATCCCAGTGTGTTAGCCACTCTCCATAGGTGTTTGTGCTGAGTTTAATGAGTAGCCAGGGGAAGGTAGTTAACTGGTGTGGTGTAGTGAGCAAGGGGGTGATGGTGCTGCCCTGCACATCACTGCGGGGGCCGGGGGGCAACCCTGTCAAGTTGTTCCTGGCGAGCAACTCCCAGTCCTCCCAGGCAGGGGGCCTCATCAGCCCCACCAGGTCCATCAAGGTGGTGGCCCTGGCGCAGAGCTCCGGCCTCCTGAACACCAGCCGGCGGCGCAGGCTGCTGGTGACGGCAGCCCCGCTGTCTGCGGACGGCACCAGCCAGGTGCTGGTGAAGGTGGCGGCCCCCCCCCAGCAGCAGTACAGCAGCAGCCAACTGTGATACCACCACCGACCACTCTTCTCCTGCCACTGCAGCACCAATCCGTCCGCAACCCGATCTAGTCTACTCCAAGCCATCGAAGAGGAAGTGCTCTGAGAATGCCGCAGAGCTCATCAAGGCCTGCATGGGGGTGGAGGAGTCGGCCAAGAAGGCCCCCTCTCCCCAGGTCAAGCAGAAGAGCCCGGAAGAGGACCAGGAACACAACAACAACAATGAGGCCAAGGTGAAGAAGGAAGAAGTGTCCAACAACTGCGATGGTAAGTTTATATTCTTGTTCCTTTGTGATATTGCCATCTCTTTGATAAAACCTTGGGAATAACTTTTTAGGTAATGTTTCACTGTTAACACATCTCAGCATTCAAAGCTTTATTTCTGATGGTACTACTAAGCTTCCTGGAAGTGCTCATTTTTTTTATCAGAAGTTAGATTTTTGTTTAATCAAAGTGGTTGCTCAGAGAGTTAATATTTGAATTGTGTGTGTGTGTGTCAAGAAATATAAACTTGTTCAAAATGTGCTTGTTGTGAGTTCTGAAAGGAAGTTGGATTGCCCAGGTGAGGACAGCTTCAGCGAGGATGACCTGACCCTCAGCGAGCTAGTGGAAGCATCGAGGTCCAAGCTGTCCATGAAGGAATTTGTGCAGACGTTACTGAAGGATGAACCCCTCCTGGTAGGCCGCAGGCGAGGGAGTGGGGGCCGCAGTTGCACGGTGTCGAGCACGCAATACCCCAGAGCACAAAAGGGTGGTGACCCCAACCGCAGACAAGACTTCTCCCCCTCAGGGTAGGTGCTGGGGTGGCCGCAGTGCAGCAGGTTGTGGGACTGTTGCTGGGGGTGCAGATGGGTTCTGCGAAGACACCAGAACTCCTAGTCGAAACAAGAAGGCCAAGGACCCGGACCCCTGGCCTTGTAAGGAAGAAATTTCCGACCTCTCAGCCCTCACCAAGCGCAAGTTGAGAGGAACTGGTCTCATAGGTGAGTTGATGTTCTTTATCCCTAATTGTACAATAATTCAGTCTGTCAACTGGTCCAGTTGTTGTAAGAAAGATCTCATTCCTCACATCCTAACTGGACCAGCTCCTGACACAGAATGATGTCACACAGACTTTTACAGTCCTTTGAGGGGATAATTTATTGGAGGTGCTCTCTTAGTATATATCAGATCATTTTGGTTTTATAAAAGTGTTTGCTCTCAGAATGTTAGATGAGTTCTTTACACAAGGGGATAAGAAACAACAATGGGAGATATGCTGGTGGAGCCCTCCAAATCAGCCTGTTGTATTGTAGTGTTTACAACATGACTAAATGAAATCCGGCCAATTTGTCCAAATTTGTGTAGAGAAACCATTTTGTCAAGTCAGTCTTCTTGCATGTCGACGTTCTTAATTCTATTTAGACCTATTCTCTCTCTGAACTATGTTGTCTTGGACATCTCTCCACCTGTATTCAACTAGCCATCTGAAATTTTTGTTCAGTAGGGAATGGTTTTCTCTGGGTTTGTTTTGTGTGGCTTTTACAAACCCTGTCCTGCTACACCCAATAGTTTCAGGGGGGGAAGTATCAGTCCTTAGCTAGGACCCAAGTATAGGGGGAATCCTGGAGTTGTCCACAGTGGTGACTGTGTGTTGTGATGACAGCAGAGCCCCAAGAAGCTGTGGCCAAGAGGAGGCGTTGCCCCACCAAGGACATCCATAGGTAGCAGCACCAAAGTGTAGATAGCCTCCCTCCCTCCCTCCACCTGTACATAACTCCTCAGCCCCCTTTTTTCTCCCCTGTATAGAGATGATGATATTGTTTCACTGGTCAGATTATTATTTTATTATTATATATATTATTATATATTTTTGTTTGTTTGCCAAACACACCTCCTCCTCCCTCCCCTGTGTTATTTTGTTGGAAACCCCTCCCTCCCTCCCTTTGGCTAACCTCCCCTGTCATACACAAACACACTAATTTGTAAATAGCATCCTATATTATATATATATATATAAATAGTATATATATATAAATATATAAATTTATATATATTATTAATTATTATATATAATATGAATTTTCTGGTGTTTTACCTCAAAGAAAACAAAACCACAAAAAAAAAAATGAAAAATTTTCCACCAGAATAGTTGTTATAAAAAATAATATTAATATAAAAAAAAAAAAAAACTCCCAGTGTCTTGGGTGTATTTTATTTGTAAATATTTCAGACATTTAAAAAAAAAAAAAAATGAAAAAACCAGGCTCACATGGTGAAGACTGTTTTTTTTTTTTTTAATTATTATTATTATATATAAATATGAATAATCATCACGCATCAACCATGAAATTGTTGAATTTTTCCTTTTTTTTTTTTCTCCCTCCTCCTCCTCTCTTATAATTTTATTTTCCATTGAGTGGTCGAAGCTATTTTTACCTCTAAGAAACTATTTTTCCACCAATCTCACAGAAGTATTTCCAAAATAAAAAAAAGTAAAATAAAAGATGATGCAATATATCAAGTGTAGAATAAAAGGTTTATTATTGGAAAATTTCCCTCCTTTTTTTGTTTGTTTTTTTAACTTCAGTTTTTTTTTTTTAAATATAATTTGAAGAAAGTTGCATAGAAGAAAGCCTCTGAGAACATTTTAGTTTTTTTTTTTTCAATTATTATTTTGCTTGTTTGCGACGGACCACTGGATTTTTTTTTTATTTATTTTTTTTTCTGAGCTAAATGAAATAAAGATTTATTATTTTCAGCTTTTTTTTTTTTAATTTATAGACTTTTTTTTTTGTAAAGATGCTTTGAACTTTATTGAATGTTTTTTTTTTTTTTTTAGTTTTATTATTATTATTTTTTTATTTGCATATTTACCCCAAGATAATACTGTTGAGAGTTGGGTTTGCAGAACCATTCAATTCACTCTTCTTCCAAGAAGTATAAAATCTTGGAAACACAGAGGTGGATGGACCCTCATCTTGTTGCTAAGTGTGGAAGGAATGAGATGTCAGCCATATTGAATCATCATCTTTATCTCCTAAACACTGCCCGAACAAACGCCACTCTCTCCTAAATGACTTTCTTAGATTTTTCTCTTGCTATTGTGTTCCAGTGTTCAGTTCCCTGTCTAGAGTAGAGTTGGGCAAATTGTAAACATATTTTCTATAAAATCACAAGTAAATGTAATAATACAGTAAAACCCCTCTATAGCGAACCTTAATGGGACTAAACCTTTGGTTCACTATAGCCATGGTTCATTATATAGCCATAGTTGATGGTACCCTGTATATAGCGCCCCCTCTTGGAACTCACCAAAATAGGGTGCTATAGACAGGTCACTTTTAATGTAAATCACACTGTACTACATATTTAAAATTGGGCGCTATAGAGAGGGAGGCGCTATAGACAGGTTTAACTGTATTATAAAATAAACATGGGAATTATTTCAGATTCATTATAAGGGAAGGTTGGCTATATCCCAGGGTTGTTTTAGTGAGGTTTACTGTATTTGTAGCCACTGTAATACTTGAAAGTCAAACTTGGACAACATTAACAACAATACTTGTAGTATTTATAGCCAATCAGGATTACAATTTATTTTTGTTTATTATATTCCAGAGTTAAAAAAAAGCAAACATGTCTTACTATTATTGAAAAGTTTGCAGTCACTCTTGTGGTCTCTTAGATCTAGTTTGTTTGTTTTTTAAGCATTACTTTGTAATCATGAATACTTGGTAATGTGCAATTGCATTTTGTTGAGAAGTAATGATTACATTGCAATGTGCAATTTCTTTTTTAAAATTATGATAAATCCCAATTTGGATTACAGATTATAGCTACAAGAAAATAAGACCCAATCCAAATAAATTAATTATGTGTGATATTTTGGTAATGACGCTGTTACTGAAATGTCACACACAATTAATTTATTTGGATTAGGTCCTATTATTCTTTAAAATTATTATTTGAAAGTGAAACACTTTACATAACAATACATAACTTTGATAAGGTACAATTTGGAATATAGATTAGAAACAAGGTAATAAGACCAAATTCAAATAAATAAATAGTGTGACATTTCAGTAACAGTATTGTTACCACCATCAGATAAAAGAATGTTACAGAAACGTCATACACTATTTATTTATTTGGATTTAGTCATATTACCTTGTGTTAATACATAACTTTGTAATGCAAAACAGCAATTGATATAACAATAGAGTAACTGCCCAACTCTGATCTATTGACATGTTTTCACTTATCCCTAGTACACATGGTACACAGGCTATGATAATCATAGGTTTAATACTGCTATTAAAAGAAAATAAGACCTAATCCAAATAATTTATTAGTGTGTGACGTTTTGGCAACAACATTGTCACCATCATCAGACAAAAGAGTATATATTATAGTAAAAAAGTACATTTACTCTTTTGTCTGATGATGGTAACAATGGCTGAAATGTCACACACTAATAAATTATTTGGATTAGGTCTTATTTTATTATAATCTATAATCCAAATTGTGCTTTATCATTATTGCTTCTATTGTATGTGCATTTACTGCCTCAGAAACTTTGCACTTACAAGCCCTTTTTGGTTATTTGCACTCGCTGGTGGAGCTGTACAAGTATTCAGTCAATTTATAACTTCCCAACATACCAACTACAGGATATTCCATTCACAGGATTGTGAGATTTCTGAATTGTTGTAAAAAGATCGAAAAACCTTTCGTAATAAGTTTCTTTATTATGAAACATCATGAAACAGGAGTTTCGCCTGTTGAAGAACAAGAGCTCGAAAGCTTATGGTGTTGTAATAAAGATACTTATTATGAAAGGTTTTTCGATCTTTTTCTAAAAAAATATACATAGCAATTTTATTATATTTCATATCTAAATTTTTCCCCGTGTAAGTAAACTTTGTGTATTTCACAATATCTTCACGGATCATGCAGATTGAACTTGTTAAATACAGAAGAACATCCAGGAGGAGATCATAGTCTAAAAGTCACAGTTATTTCTGGTCTATTCCGAAAGTGGACTTTTATTGGAAGTTGGTTGTGTTATTAAATTTTACAAAGATGGTAGGGGGTCGGTGGAAGGATGGTCTAAACCATTGGTTTTTGACCGCTACGACCCGGGTTCGATTCCCGCATTGGGCACTTTTTTATGTTAAAAAAAAAAATGCTCCAATGGTCCCCGATTCACCCCACAGCGTCCCCAACCCCACCAGCGAGTGCAAGTAACCAAACTGGGCTCTGGCACATTTGTAAGTGCAAAGTCGAACTGCTTTTCACATGTGTAGACATGTGGTGCACTTACAGTAAAAAGCAGTCGCTAACTACCCACCATGATTATCATGGCCTATACCACGTGTACTAGGGATAAGCAAAAAAAAAAAAAATGGTTGCTGGTGGGAGGTTACTGTATGTCACATGTTTAACACACATTCAGAAAAAAGAACAACCTATCTCTCTCTATCCTAATATTGAGGATAATCACAGTGCTTTTTTTTTTTTAAAGGCTTCATTTTGGAGTCTGAATCTTCCTTGCTAAGTGAAGGTATTATTATATGAGAAGGTATATTGGAATTATAAAGATTAGAAACATATAAGGGGGCTAACAAGACCACATCCAGATTAATAAATTGTGTGAGATGTTTTGATATCATCAGTATTTTGTCATTTAGTACTTTTGTCTTATGATGGCAACAATACTCTTACCCAAAAAGTCACAATTTTTTCATTTGGTTTTGGTCTTGTTTACTTTTATGTTTGAAATGAACACTGTCGGATAAAGTAATTTAAATTAGAGACAAGGACTAAATAAGTAATTGAGATGTGATGGTAACAGCATTGGTACAAAAGTTGTTTCTTATCCTTTTGTGTAAAGATTACAAAAATTCCATAAGTTTATGCTCCTCGAACTATTTATGATAAGCAGCGGCCTCTTCCAAAGGTCTTGTTTAGTGCATCTAATGCAAGCCAAAATCTAGTACAAAAGTACTAAATGGTTGTCTTGGTGGAGCAATCAAAAAGGTAGCTAGCATGTTGATTCATGTCACCCAAGTTCAAATCCCAGTAGAGTGTGCTGTGTGATGTTTCAAAAACCATCTGATATTTCCCATGCAATTATTTGGTCCTCCCAACATTCAAATTACAGTACTACAAGCTCCATCCTCACAAGAAAATACAACTTCTATTTCTTGCTAGAGGACACCTCTTTACAAAGGAGTTTTCATTGCCCAAATTACCATTTTTACTACAGTAGCACTCTGTAGAGTCAATGAAAAATTGATAGAAAAAAATCTTTGTTGTGTGTAGTGGCTTAATATGTCCAACTACAGTTCCCAAGGGATCAGAATCTTGGGTGGAATTGAAGTTGGTTAAGATGATTATCAATGCATTGCTAGCAATTCTAGGACATTTGTCTGTCAAAATTTAAGGGGAGTATTGAATTAGAGCTGGTTATAGTAAATAGTAAATGTGGAAAATGGCCAACCAAATGGAAAGAAATCAATATTTCTACCTCTCTCCAAAAAAGGAACCTCAAAAATCTTTAAATAGAAGGGCATATATAAGATCAAAAAAATAATTTAGTCACCTATATTTCAGTTGGCTGAACGCCAGCCTTTTTCAAGGTACAACATATTTATGTAAATCTAAAATTATATTGGTAGATAAATTATTTTTTTAATCCAATACAGTAGAACCTCCCTTTAGCGGACATCCCACTAGCGGGCACCTCTCCACAGAGCGCATTTCATTTGCAAAATTTTACAATTTAGCAATTCTCCAGTAAGAGGACACCTCTCCCTAAAGGACACTTTGGCTCTGCAATTAGGTATCCTTTACAGGAGGTTCTACTGTATATACCTTTTTAATTAAAGACCTATGGATTGCTCTATTTAAACATTAAAAAACAAAGATCCCACACACAAGTAAAATACCTTTCAAAATAATACAGAAAAGATTGGAACCCCATTTAAATAGAGAATTACCACCAGAACAAGCAGGTTTCAGAAGAGGTGGAGGGATAAGAGGTCAAATAGCAAACCTAAGATGGATAATGAAAAGGTATAACACATATTGACTCATCCATTGATGTGCTCTACTCATCCCCGACAGACACCATCAAAAGTCTCAAGCTTTACAAGCTTGATACCCTAATATGATTGAGTGGAGATAAGAAGAAGAGAAGATGAAAAGGTATAAAGAAATAAATACATATTTATGTTTCTTTGACTATAGCATAGCTTTTGACTGGGTAAACCACACAAAACTATGGACAACTCTAAGACTTATAAGAATGCCAGAACACCTAATTGTTCTGATAAAAGAACTCTATACAGAACAGGAAGCCACAGTTAAGATGGAATATGGGAATACTGATTGGCTCAAACCACAAAAAGGAGTGAGACAAGACCATATCTCTTCAACCTCTACACTGAACATATCATGAGATTAGCTGATCTTGATTAAATAGGTGTACACATTGGAGGAATGAATAACCTTTTCTATGCTGATAAAACCACAAAAATATTATAATAAGGCACAATTTGAATTATGAACTCTAGGTAATAATTTTGGTTTTATGGATTTGGTCTTATTACCTTGTGTTCACAAAAATATTATTTTAATTATATACAGTCTAACATCTAATTAAACCCCCCAAGGGATCAGAACTTTGGTTGAATTAAAGGAAGTGTTGATTTAAAGTTAGATGATTTCATCACAATATTCATTTCTAACGACTCTTTATTATTATATTTTTTTTCAAGAGGATATATAACCAAATCTTTAATTAAAAAGGCATATATTGGATCAAAATATTTATTTTGCCAATATTTCAGTTGACTGAACGCCATTACACATTAATATGTTATAATACCTTATATATACTTAATACAAGGTGCGTTCATTAAATTCCAGGACTGGTTAAAAAATAAAATAAATAAAAAAGCTAAAGAAAAAATTTTTGTACAGAGTTAAATATTAGACATTCGACCACACCTGACTGAAAGCACGAGTCTTGTGGCGCACGCGCCGATCTAAAAATAGAACAAAACAACTTCCTTGTAAGGTTCGCATTTCTAATTTTAAAATGGCCATTTTCGAAGAGCAGAGAATCTGCATTAAGTTTTGTTTTAAATTGAAAAAAAGTGCTACTGAGACGTATGAATTGATTAAAGAAGCTCTTGGCGATGCAGCTTTATCCCGTTCAAGAACTTTTGAATGGTTTTCACGCTTCCTAAAAGGTCTGGAAAAGGTAAACGATGATCAGCATACTGGGCGTCCAAGATCATTACGTTGCAAGGAAAACAAGCTCAAAATAAAGGAATTAATTAAATCTAACAGAAGAATTTCTATTAAAGACTTATCTTCAGAGACTGGACTATCTGTAGGACTGTGTCATCAAATAGTAACAAAAGATTTGGACATGATCCGGACGTCTTCAAAATTTGTTCCCCGGACTCTAACAGAGGAACAAAAGGAGGTTAGAATGGATGTCTGCAAAAACATGGTTGAAATGACTCGGACCGATCCAGAATGGATACAAAAAAACATTACCGGGGGTGAGACATGGGTGTATCAGTATGACCCGGAAACCAAACGTCAATCCAGCCAATGGATTGAAAGAGGGGAACCGAAACCCAAAAAGGCAAGATTTACAAAATCCAAAGTCAAGACATTGCTTGTTACATTTTTTTTATATTAATAGTTTGGTTCACCATGAATTTATTACTTTCGGACGTACAAATAATCAAGGGGTTTATTTGGGGATAATGAGGTGCTTAAGGGAGGCAGTGCACCTTAAAAGACCTGAAAGATGGCAAAACAATGACTGGATACTTCACGTCGATAATGCACGGCCGCACACAGCCCATGTTGTTTTGCAGTTCTTGGCCAAGCATTCAACCATACAGATGCCTCATCCACCCTATTCCCCCGACTTAGCCCCCAATGACTTTTTCCTCTATCCTAAATTGAAAATGAAGTTAAAAGGAAGTAAATTTGACAACATTGATATGATACAAGCTGAATCGAAGGCAACCTTGAGGAACATCTCAAAAAGAGATTTTATCTCCTGCTTCAACAATTGGAAAAAAAGATGGAACAGGTGTATTGAGGCAGGAGGAGCATATTTTGAAAAATATTAAATTAGTTTTTTTTATTTGTTTTATTTTTTCAAAGATACAGAGCAGTCCTGGAAATTAATGAACACACCTTGTACACACCTTGTATGTTATAATAAGGTTGGCGTTCAGCCAACTGAAATATTGGTAAAATAAATGATACTTTGATCTAATATATGCCTTTTTATTTAAATATTTATTTATGGGTTGCTCTATTTTCAAAATAATCAAATATATAAATTTAATAATATTTTTGGAAAACAAAAATTTTTTTTTTTTTGCTTATCCCTAGTACACGTGGTACAGGCCATGATAATCATGGTGGGTAGTTAGCGACTGCTTTTACTGTAAGCGCACCACATGTCTACACATGTGAAAAGCAGTTCGACTTTGCACTTACAAATGTGCCAGAGCCCCGTTTGGTTACTTGCACTCGCTGGTGGGGTTGGACTTTTGCAAGAATCGGGGGCCATTGGAGCATACAAAAATCATAGCTTTCAATAACAATGCAATCATAGAATACAAAATAATATTGATGACATGGAGCAAGTAAAATTCTTTACCTAAACTTGGAAGCAACAAAATTATACCTCGATGATAAAGCACAATTTGGATTATAGATATAAGAAAATAAGATCTAATCCAAATAATTTAATAGTGTGTGTGACATTTCGGCAACAGCATTGTTACCATCATCAGACAAAATCATTCTTTTGTCTGATGATGGTAACAATGCTGCTGCCGAAACGTCACACACTATTGAATTATTTGGATTAGATCTTATTTTCTTCTATCTAAAATTTTACCTCATTATCTTGGAAGCATCGTAAATTAGGTTAGAAGATATAAAAATACAAAGTAATAAGACCAAATCCAAATAAATAAATAGTGTATGACGTTTCAGTAACAGTGTTGTTACCATCTTCAGACAAAAGTACTGAATGTTAGTATAAAAATGAAGTTTAAATCAGAATTTTTAAGGCAAAAGTTACTTTTTAGAGAAATAAAGAGCTATTAAGAAGAGATTTAGAAGGTAATAAGACCTAAATAAAATAACTATTTATTAGATATCTCTCTCTTAGATGTAACCCAGATCCTGGAGCATATTAAAGTCACATTTATTAGGATGTGGTTTTATTTTCTAATCTATAATACAAATTGTACCTTATCATGTAGAGATTTCAATATGGGACTAAAGAAAAAAAAAAAGGATACACTTAAGGATCCTTTTTCTGGTCAGTTTTCTTATGGATGTGAAGCTTGGACATAGAACTGAGGCAAAAAATTAGCTCTTGGGGTGTGCTAGAAAAATTTTAAAAATTAAATGGACAGATATGGTGACCGAAAAAAATTTGTAAAAGATTGAATTGAGAGTATAGCCTTTTCTATCTGGAACAATCAAAAGGAAATGGAAGTTTGTAGGACTTGTATTCTGATCAGGCAATTTTCTATTGACCGTACTGTGGAGGAAAACATCTTGAAGAATGAAGAGAGACATAAACAAAGGAAGGATTGGTTTGATAATCTAATAGAATGGTGTCTGTAATATTTTTTTTTGCTTATCCCTAGTACACGTGGTAGAGGCCATGATAATCATGGTGGGTAGAAGGCGACTGCTTTTACTCTAAGTGCACCAAATGTCTACACATGTGAAAAGCAGTTCGACTTTGCACTTACAAATGTACCAAAGCCTTGTTTGGTTACTTGTACTCGCTGGTGGGGTTGGACTTTTGCAAAAATCGGGGGCCATTGGAGCATTTTTTTTTTAATCAGAAAAAAGTGCCCAATGCGGGAATCGGATCCGGGTCGTAGCAGTTGGAAACCAACGGTTTAGACCATCTTTCCACCGACCACCCCTGTCTATAATATGGATAGGATTAATCAGAATGGCATTCCATGAAAGGTGACCTCCATTTGGAGCTGTTACGACATGATAAAGTATTCTGATAAGACACAATTTGGATTATAGATTATAAACACAAGGTAATAAGACCAAATCCAAATAAATAAATTGAAATAGAGGAGAGCTTCAGATCCTGAACTCTTTATAAAAAAGAATCTTCAAGTGATTCAGTACTTTTGTCTGAAGATGGCAACAACGCTGTTACAGAAATGTCACACACTATTTATTTATTTGGTCTTATTACCTTGTGTTGATAAAGTATTCTGTATGTTTCAGCAACAGCATTGTTATCATTATCAGACAGTACAATCCCACCAGTTGTGCAAGTTATCAAACAGGGTTATAGCACACTTGTAAATGAAAATGTAAAACTGCTTTCAATATAGGTAGACATGTGGTGTACTTACAGTAAAGGCAGTCACCTACTTCTACCCACCATGATTATCATGGCCTGTACCAAGTGTACTAGGGATAAGGAAAAATAAACTGTTCTATGATGGGTCTTTGAGATCTTTCACTATTAATAAGAAGCAGCTGATAAATCCTGCCCTGAGAAATACTTCAATCTTAGCCAACATACAACACTGATCTCTCAACAAAGTTTTACCTTTCAATAATCTCTTATATCTCAAGGTGAAAATATCAGGATTCCATTTAATTTGATAAGGCACAAGCGTTGTTACCGAAACTTCACACACTATTTATTCATTTGGATTTGGTCTTATTACCTTGTGTTTAACATTTTAATTTTAAAAAATCTCAAACTTTCTGGCACAAAAGCCCTTGGACAAGAGTGGAGATGTGGGTTTCAATCAGTTCAGTGAAGAGGTACGGTTTATTCCTCCATTCCTAAGAATCCCCTGTAGAAAGGCTTTCATGTCTGAAAGCTAGAGATTTGTGAATTAAAATATTTTAAAATAAACTTATCTCAGAAGCCTCCCTGATATTTTCACCTTGATAAAGTTTTTCCTATCAATGAACTCATTATATTAAAGCCACATAATAATTAAACAGTTTTTTTAGAGATGAGTTTATTTTCATTTTATTAAAACAGTTTCAAAGCTTTCAGGCATCTCTGTCCTTCTACAGGGGAACATAAATGAATAAAACCTGCCTGATGCCAAACTATATAAAGCCAGATATTACAATATTCTGAAACTCCGCCTTTGCCGGTCCCAAGCCCGGATGAAAAAGGAGGGGAGCAGTAACAAGCTCACTAAAAAACCTGGACTCAGCTGGCCTGGCTGATAGTACCCTGTAAGGACTCCTAATCCAGGGATACAGGATGAGCAGCATTTGTACTCCATGTTAGGAGCGTCTGCACATGGCGTCTGTTCCTCATGTCAGAGGCGGCCATTTCTTTTGGAGCTAAGTTGGGCTGTTACTGAGTAGTGCTCCCAGTCATGATGACAAAGGCAGACACATTCTACTTCACCCAGTCATGATGGTTGTCAAATCTTAAGCTCTAAAAGCTTGATACCCTAATATGATTGAGTGGAGATAAGAAAGAAGAAGACAATATTCTGATGGGCCTTATTGATGGTTTTGAAGTAATTGTAATGAATAAACAGCCTTCAAATAAGGCTGACTCTATAAATCAGTGTTCATTGTAATCACTGTCTTATAGATTGATCTGCTTCTAAATGTAACAAGATCATATACAAATTATTGAGATGTTTATGATGTTTTGGTAACAGAATTGTTACCATTATCAGATAAAGTAATAAATGACCACATTCAATAAGAACTAATGAAGGTGTTACAAAGTTCAACTGAAACATTGCATTTCCTTATAAACACAAGGTAATAAGACCAAATCCAAATAAATAAATAGTGTGTGACATTTGAATAACAGCACTATTTATTTATCTGGATTTGATCTTATTACTTTGTGTTTATAATCTATAATCCAAATATTGTACCATGTCATTGCAGTTCCTTGAAATTTGATGGCTTCTTCTCTGCAATTTGACTATATTTACATAGTGGCTATCCAAATGAATGGGCAGATTATATTCAATTACAGTAGAACCTCCATGAGAGGACACCTATCTAAAAAAGACAGTTTTCATTACCGAAATTTCCATTTTTACTATTTAGCCACTTTCCGGTAAAAGAACACCTCTCCCTAAAGGACACTTTAGCTCTGCAATTAGGTGTTGTCCTTTATAAAGAGGTACTACTGTGTACTGCTAAAGAGGTTCTAAGAGAAGTGTTGCAGAAGAAAAAAAAAATTAAATGAAATAATAAGGGACAATTTGGATTATAGATTATATATATATAGTCACGACCATCATGGGCCGGCCGGCCGGTTCTGTCACGGATGCGCGCGCATCATCATTATGATCATTATCTAATGATAATAATAATAATAATTATTATTATTATTATATTATTATTATTATCCATCAACATATATAGTCACGACCGTCATGGGCCGGCCGGCAGGGAGGTCACGTGCTCGCCGGCAGCCAACGGGCGCGCGCCGCCGGCATTACGTCATAGATTATAAACACAAGGTAATAAGGCCAAATAAAAAAATAGTGTGTGATAAGGCACAATTTGGATTATCTACTTATATAATTGCCTTATTCTCTCTGTGTGAAGTTCACGGATAGATTTTGGTCAGAATGGATAAAATAAAAAAAAGTGTCAAGGGATGGGAATCGAACCCACGACCTTCCACTTACCGGGCAGATGCTATGACCACTAGGCTACCCTGGACATATTTTTCCGTTAACATTTTTATTTTTATATTTTCAAGACGCACACAGTTTGGGGCGGGACGTTTCACAAGAGAGACATCCACGGCACCAATTTATAATTGTAACGAATAGTATTTTAATTAAAACATTTTAAAAATATATACGCACTCGGGTAAAACCCGGGCGTTGCCCGGGCCATTCGTCTAGTAGATTATAAAACAAAAGGTAATAAGACCAAATAAATAAATAGTGTGTGATGTTTCGGTAACAACGCTGTTACCGAAACTTCTCACACTATTTATTTATTTGGATTTGGTCTTATTACCTTGTGTTTAAATGAAATAAGAAAGAAGTGCTATAAAAATGAACTGGTTGCTACCTTGGGGAAGTGCTGAATACTATTGGGTAGGTTCTCAGGTGACAGAAAGGAAGATGTCCAGCATTCACAGATATGGTGGATAGCTGCAAATATCTAATAAACAATCCTGGAATCCATCAAAAGTGTGGTGGGGATAAACGTATGAAAAGGATAATGCACAATTTGGATTATAGATTATAAACACAAGGTAATAAGACCAAATCCAAATAAATAAATAGTTCATTCAGTACTTTTGTCTGAAGATGGTAACAACGCTGTTACCGAAACGTCACACACTATTTATTTATTTGGTCTTATTACCTTGTGTTTATAATCTCATTCAGTACTTTTGTCTGAAGATGGTAACAACGCTGTTACCGAAACATCACACACTATTTATTTATTTGGATTTGGTCTTATTACCTTGTGTTTGTATGAAAAGGAACAAAACCCAATGATAATACTGGGTGCAATCATGTCACATGATAAATGTAATCCCTACCAACCAACAGCTGTTACTGAATCTATGTCAGGGTCAGCTACAAAGTTGTCTGTTTTAACTACAACCTGTTCCAAAGCTTAGTTAGACTGCTACAATATGTGCTTCAGATTAAATAGAAGAAAATTGCAAAATACTTTTATAAAAAGATCTAAACCTTTCGCAATGATTTTGTTTATTATAAAAAAAACTGCTAGCTTTCAAGCTCTTGCTCTTCAACAGGTAAACTTGAATCAATTGAAAGATATTCATTTACCTTCATGAAGTTCCTTAATGTTTTGGCAATGGAATAGGAAAACTGAAACATGATGTTTAAGGTGTGGTGCCATGAAGAAGGCAAATTCAAATGATGGTTGGCCATATTAGAAAATCAAATAAGTGGTCTAATAGAATGTAGACTTTTTTTGAACAATAAGAGTCTTCAGTAAAACACTAGAGATGATAGATGAATGTGAAGATATGCATAAAGGGAACTTTTTTTTTTTTTTCAGTGGACAAGGTAATAAGACGAAATAAATAAATAGTGTGTGAAGTTTCTGTAACAATGCTGTTACCACCATTAGATAAAAGTTCTGTACAAATTTTTTTTCAGACAAAAGTTCTATATAAATTTCAGAACTTTTGTCTGATAATGATAACAATTTTGTCACTGAAACGTCATACTCTATTTATTTATTTGGTCTTATTACCCATTCAGAACTTTTGTCTGATGATAACAATTTTGTTACTGAAACGTCATACTATTTATTTATTTGGTCTTATTACCCATTCAGAACTTTTGTCTGATGATGATAACAATTTTGTCACTGAAACGTCATACGCTATTTATTTATTTGGTCTTATTACCCATTCAGAACTTTTGTCTGATGATAACAATGATGGTAACAACATTGTTACCAAAATGTCACACATTATTTATTTATTTGGATTTGGTCCTATTTACCTTGTGTTTCTAATCTATAATCCAAATTGTACCTAACCATCTTTCAGAGGACTAAACGTCTTTAAAATAGCTGTGTTTAAAGACAACTTTTATAAATCTATTTTGTACAACAAACACACAAAAACTTCATTATTAAATAAATTAAAAAAACTGCATTGATTTTATTTTTCTTGTCCTTATATAAAAAAATTTTACAATAAAATTTCATCAAATATATTTTTTTACAAAATACATTATTTTGGTCCATTTAATTTTTTTTTCTATAAAATTCATTGAAGGAAAATTTTAAAAGAGAGAGAAGAAGGAAATATATATTATTTATATATATAGCAGAGAAAAATTTACAATTTTATAAAAATACATACAATATATTTACATATATCCCTTACATTTTGTGATTTAAAAAATAAACCTAGAAAATTCATTTTAAAATTGAGGTAGTACTTTTTTTGATTAAAGCTTTTTGTTTAAGATTGGCAGAATAATTTTCTTTTGGGATAAGACTTAGATCTGGTTGGTTTAGAGTTGATAGGTATTGATGTTGGCTTCTTTGGGGTGGTGTCGAATGAAGTAGAAGGATTTCTCTTACACGGAGGCTTGTAGCTGCCAGCTGTAGAAGCGAATGATGTCAGCTTAGGACACTTGAACGGTACAGAAGTCTGTGTAGCAGGTCTGCGCGGAAAGGCAGGAAGCAGTGAGGTATGAGGGAGATAGCAACCATTGGCCATTAGATTGCTGTGAGGCAGAGCTTCTTCTTTACCCTGTGTGCTCGACCTTGTTCTTGGGTAGGAACGTTTTCTCGGCAACGGAGATGGTTCAGGTTGGTATTGTCGGAGTACGCTACTATAAGATGACTCGGTGTTGTACATGGAGTTATGTATTTGCACGTTAGACACCATCGTTAAGTCATCTCTGATTGTTTGTCTGTTGTAATAGACATCGTGGGCTTTGATGTCATTGAGGTGTTGGAAGTCAATATCTTGAAGTTCCTTCAGGGTTTTGTTGGGCCTCAACTTCTTCCTCTTTTTCTTTGGAACAAGAATGGGCTTGCAGTTCTGGTCAGCGGAGCCTCCATCTTCTTCAAACCTGTCCAGGTGTTCGAAGATGTTTAGTTCTTTACTTTTTCCATCATCCTTCACTTCCACTTGAAGAGGTTTCATGATATCATTAAAGTTGGTCCTTTGGAGGAATCTCAACTGGGATTCTTTGAGGAAGATCTTCAGGTCATCATTTCTAGGGAAACTATTCAATGCAACCAGACATTCCATTTGCTTACGAAACAGGATAGAGAAATGGTCGTAAGGTACCAAGGCTGTGGTGAACGGAGTCGTGTTGGGATGGAGCAGGTAGAGAGTGGCGTGGTCCGATGCTAATCCATCTCCCACCAGAATGAAATAGATAAAATGATCTGGTATCACTATCCTCATCAAATCATACAGAGTAAATTTATTTTGCATAATGGCACTCTTCCAAGAATCTGTGGTTGTTTTATAACCTTCTAACTTCTCCTTGGACTCTGCATATAGCAGACGGAGCAGGGTACATTGCCCATGCTTCCGATTTGCATTCATTAAAAACTCCATGGATTCTGTAAAGTGATTTTTTGAGGGTACATTCAAGATCAATGGAATTGGCCATACCGATTCTAGAGGTATCTGCGCACAATCAAATTCCTGGATGGCTTCAAGGCAACTTGTCAGTTCGATGACTTTTCCTCTCTTATCATCAAGGCTAGTAATAATTTTATCTAAAATATCACAGTCAGTTTGGAATGGAAACATTTTGAAACCATGCAGTGAAGTACTTTGAGAGTAGTTGGAAGTTTGTATTATAATGTTTCCCTGCCAGAATAGACCTTCTGTAACAGAATCTTTGTCAAAGTTGAGAAATTCTGCCCACTTCTTCACATTCTCATCTTCCTGAACTTCACCTGTGAAGGTCACTTTAGCATTATGCCACAATAGCAGCCGATATAAGGCCTCTTTAACACGTGAGTTACATTCAAACTGCACTTTAACAAATAAATTAATGTCTAAAATTACATCTAAAAGATGGACCTTGGAAGATGGCAGGCAATCTGCTAAGGAATGTATCACATCTGCACAATAGGATAATAATTCATCCAAATTTTCACATTTGTTGTCATTTTCAGACGATGGAGCTGTAAAAGATGGATTCAGTTTCTTCCAGGTCCATTTATTGGAAGAGTAAAGTTGTCTCAGACAAAGGCATGCTATATAAGAAGAGGGATGCAATTTTCCTGATAAATGTTTAGGATATAAAATATTTTTAACTTGACATTTCTGTTTGTTCCGTGTCGCTAAAAGTTGACTTATCTCTTTTGGTAGAACATCTTGATAGAGACAAAGTAAATAACTATTCATTCTATGACATACGACGTCTGTTGTTGAATCAAAATTCTCAATTTAAAAATTAAAATTATCTAGTCTTAAATCACGCTACAAATAAAAAATAAATTCGCGAGCACATTGGTAATTTTCAAATTTAAATACAGAAGTAAATAAAGACATTATTTACACATTCCTTTTAAGAAAAGGAGCTCTTTTTTTAACGTATTTCTATAATGATAAAAAAATAAAAATAATAAAGTGAGTTCATCTCTCTCTGTGTGATACAGGCTTCATTCCTTTTTAAATAATAATAAACACAGAATGCGTTTCACTGTAAAAAAGAAATTACCCTTCGTCTCTTCGCAGATTTTATTAAAAATATATTACGTGAAGCAATTTTGCTTCAAGCAAAAAAAAAAAAAAAGAAGATATTCATAAAATAATTTTGACTGAAGCACTTTGTTGTGATAGAAAATTAAAAATAAAATTACGTTAAATTGATCAAAAGCCGGGTATACAGTATTAAAGTTTTTTTTTTTTTTTAAATACAATTTAAGACACGGATAGAAGATACTAGAAAAGAGTATGGTTTATTTTGTGGAGGAAGAACCTTTATAACTTTGGTCTAAACTATTATTTATTTGGTTATGACAGGTTCTCCTGGAGCATACAGAAATCTCCAACTACCTATGAAGTTAGAAATGAATTGAAGCTTTCCAACTAAAAGTGAATAATGTCGGGACACCAACCATATGTATATAATGTATATATCAAACCATTAGAACTGACGGAATCACAGGAAAAGGTATGGAAACAGCCATAATTATAAAAATCCTTTTTGATATAAAAATATATATAAATTCAAATTTGAGTTAAATAAATTTAAAATATTTGCAGTGTTTCTTTATTTAAATAAATAAAGAAACACTGCAAATATTTTAAATTTATTTAACTCAATCATAATATTATTTGCATCAAATCTTCAAGTACAAATTCAAATTTATAACATGGAAAATACTTATTTAGATCAAGCCAGATGGGAAAACACTTTTATTCCTCAGCAAATTGGATTTAGATAAGGACATTTCACAACACATCAACTTATCACAGTAATTGATCACATTCAAATAAGAAGGTCCAACAAAGAAGCAGTGGGTGCTGTTTTCGTAGACAACCAAAGCTTTTGATAAATTATGGCATGTGGGCCTAATGACAAAATGTGCAGAAAAGTCTGGTAATCGTTTCACAAAACACTGATGCGAAATTCGGTAGAAGAATTCGCAGCGATGATTCTTTTGTGGGCTGTTGCAAGGATTTAAATCAGATCACTAAATAGCAGAAAGGAGAGGGTAAAAGTCTCCTTCAAACTAACTTTATTTAAAACATGATAAGAGGACAGAGGAAAACAACTGGTCAGCAGACCAGGCCGTGCTCTCTTCCTTTGTTGGCGGCTGGCGCCGATGGGGCTTGTTTTGTTTGCTGTCACCCGAGCCGTCTGCCCGGCGTCCCGAAGTGGATTTCCAATATTCCACAACAAAACTTTCAAAAAATCAATTCACAAAAGGCCATGTCAAAACTTTTACACATTACTCACAGGATAAGACCTTCTCCCTTAAAAAGGAGATTATATATCAGAAGAAAAGTTAATACAAATTGGAGTGGCTCTATAATTGGATCCTATTTATTCAACACATATAAATATATCGGTACATTCAAATTGCAAAATCAAGCTTTTCGAAAATGACGCAGCAATATTATCAAACTCCAAATCTGTTGTTCTATTGGCTACCTCAACTTCAAAATTATTTAAACTCTATAATTGACTTGTGCAAATAATAGAAACTGACATCAACCCATATAAGACCAAAGCCGTTGTGTTCCCTCCGCGAGAGTCAAAATTTGAAAGTAAATTCAAGTTCTATTAACTGAACTGGTCATGCCAAATATATTGGAATTATTACAGATTCAATTCGGAAAAATATTGAAAGGAAAGCAAAAATTTCCAAAATAACTCTAACAAGTCTGCTCAATTATTAAAGCAACTTCTCAACCAAACATAAATGTACCTTAAATAAACGATGTATACTACCCATAATCTCATAATAACTTCCAGTTTTCTTTAAATTTATATCGCCCACATATAAAAATAGAATTGACGATTTTATCAGATCTGTCTATGAACATGTATTGGAGCACCTTAAAATCCTCATAGAAGACTAAGACAACCCAACTTGGAAGAGAATTATCAAAATTCAGTTTGAAAAATATTCTTCCAATTTCAAAGCTTATCAAATTTAACTGTTT
This sequence comes from Cordylochernes scorpioides, assembly GCA_030710605.1. Lineage (NCBI taxonomy): Eukaryota > Metazoa > Arthropoda > Arachnida > Pseudoscorpiones > Chernetidae > Cordylochernes > Cordylochernes scorpioides. Next base: position 71,858,733 of record CP092877.1, on the reverse strand, counting down.
AATAATTTATACAAAAACAATGAGACATAAATCTCTGATTCCGACGTCGTAGCCCTTAAGTTTAGTTTAGGAAGAGCTCATCACCCAACAGCTGCCCTTCTGTAAGGTTTGGGGGGACCACCTCTACTCAGTTTCTTGAATTTCCGCGCTAATTGGCCTTTGTGATAAGGTCTTCTAACCCCAACATGGCTGCAGAACGCGAACTGGTGGCAAGGGATCCTAAGATCTGGCAGTGGAGGTGTCATCGCAGGGGTGGAGGAAGCTGGAGAAGTCAGGGAAACAGCGCCTTGATGCAGTGAGAAGCAGGGATGGAGTCCAGTTGAGGAGGCAGGAGGTCCTGGAAGCCTAGAACTTGAGGACTCTAGACTTCAGGATGGGGCAGCTTGAGGCTCTCGCCTCGTGCTTGTCAGGAAGGCCCTTGGCACAGCAGTTGGCACACTTGGAAGTGAGCTGGTCGGCAATGGATGGGCAGGCACGGCCTTTATAGCCGTCTTCACCGCAGTGGAAGCACTTTGGAGCTCTGGAGCATTGTGCAGAGTTGTGGCCGAAGCCACAACAGCGGAAGCAGACGCGGATGGACTCTTCGAAGTTGAGGATTACTCCATTCACCACGATCCTCCCGCGCACGCCCAGGGCTCTCGATGAAGTCGGTGCAGGTCCCGTTTCTGGGTGCAGAACGGTGCGCCACGCGCACCACCTTGTTCCCAGGAAGTTGTCTGACTCCAGGGGTTTCCAGGAAGGTCTCCTCAATAGTGGAGTTGGATGTCTCCTCATCCACTTTGAAGAGGCAGATGCGCGGCAGGATCTCCTTCTGCTGGCGGACCTTCATTCCATCCAGCTTGTTGGTCAGGAAGGTTGTTACTGCAGGGATGCAGTTAGGGTTGCTGGAATGGAGGACCAGCTTCCCCTTGGTGCGCAGGGAAGCCCAGACGCCTTGGGGGAGAGTGTGGGCAGCGCGGACAGCTTTGAGCATCTCCCTAGGGTCAGCCTGCGGGTTATCAGAAATAACCACTGTGTGGGTCGCCGATTTCTCTCCGTGGAGGGTCACTCGGGCGGCCGCCGGCTTTGATGCGCGGGAAGGCACAGGCTTGGAAGGACCTAGCAGGTTTGTCCTCTTTGCGGGCGGGTTGGGAGCCTCAGGCTGCTTCCTTTTTTGTAGGAGCAGGAGCAGGCAACGTGGGGGCAGGCTTCTTCGTTGGGAGAGCAGCAGGAGCAGGGGTGGCGGGCTTGACTGGGTCAGTCTGGGAGCAGGTGTCCTTGCAGGAAGGAGCTGGGCAGGTTTGGGTAGGGGTAGAGATAACCGGAGGGCGGGCGAGGAGGCTTCGAGGGTAGTTAGTTTCTCCAGGAGTTGGTCGCGGTCGGCAGTCATGGCCTTCAGTTTCTCTGAAAGCCCAAGGATGCAGGCGCGGCGATTCTGGAGAAGCCTATCAATGGTGGAGTGCAGGTCAGGATGGGAGAAGCTGTTGTATTTGGACCCGGTGATCCTGTCAGTTTCTTCAACAGTCTTAGGGGTAATTTGGAGGCCTTCAGATTCTTGGTAGAGGGCGGTATTGTAGTTGGCGGAAAAGCCATAGTATTTTGGTGATGGAAAGGCGGGGGAGACGTACACAGGTGTATTGGCACGATAGCCCATTGCAGCAAAGTCAACGGGCGGCTTGGCATTCCACATAGTTACTTCATGTTCACTTTCTTCGGCGGGCGTAACTTCAGAATCAGCAGTGTTAGTCTTTTCGGTTTTCCTCTTCCCATATTGATGGAGGAGGGTGCGGGCTCTGGAGAGCAGTTAGCAGTAGAGCCAGGGGTCTTCAGGGAAGCACTCAGAGAAGAGATCTTCTCTGTATGAAATCCGGGGGTGAACTGAAAACCCCACCTCTACTCATCAACTTGCCATGTTTAAATAGCCAGGACAAGACGACAATATGCTGAGACGAAATAAATGAAAATAAATAAAAATTCTTTAATGTAAACTATTTTATTCTCCTTTACTTATTGAAGTACTTTATTTTATTAATCTAATACCTAGATAAATTGGTAAGCCGGGTTTTAAGAACGTTGCAAGCTCAAGCCAATAAGAAGTGCAAAAAGCGTTCTTATAGAAAATAACAAAGAACGTTATTACTCTAGGGCGACTTGAGCCAGTTTTCTTGAACTCTTCTCTTCCTCTGACCACTGAGACCAAATCCTTACAACAGTACTTTGATTGCAGCCTACTTTCATAGCAATTTATCTAGTCGAAATTCCACCTTAACTGAGGTCTATGATTCTGCCTCTTGTAAAATAAAAAAATTATTTGTATGACGCCCCTTTTTTTTTTTTGCCTTGGCATTCTACAGATTAAAGGTGAGATC
>CP092877.1:71822827-71856285 GCA_030710605.1 Cordylochernes scorpioides | reverse complement strand
CCTGTATAATATCACGAGGAAAGATGAAACAAAAAGATTGAAAGTGTAATCACAATGTATTATACATGGTGTGGTCAGTGCTACTACATTTGGGCTCCACCTGGAGACTCCAGACCTTATCTTCTCCACTGCCCAGATCATTGCCGGCCCGTGACTGCAGAGTGTAGGTGTCCCCACATATCCTGGGCAGTCCCTACACCAGGCTGTGTCCAGGTATGTCTACGGGAAGAAAGTATCTGGGATGGCCACCTTCAAGTTGGAGTCAAGAATGAGGTGGACTACATCGTCCCTGTGGCCTCTATCCCCAATAAGCAGGCAAGACCAATCTTTGATATACATCATGCCATCAATTATATAATATTACTTTTCATACATGATAAATCACAATTTGGATTATAATACTGAAAATAAGACCTAATCCAAATAATTTAGTTGTGTGACGTTTCGGGCCATTGTCACCATCATCAGACAAAAGAATAAATGAGAAAAAATATATATCACAGCAGTTCTTAAATAGTCTATTTAAGCAATATATTCTCATTTATTTTGTCTGATGATGGTGACAATGCTGTTGCCGAAACGTCACACACTATTAAATTATTTAGATTAGGTCTTATTTTCTTGTATTACTTTTCTTACACTATTTTTTCCACAACCATTGAGCTGGTATAGTCTTCATGCTGAGCTTGTTATATAAAAAAATATGTTGTTGTACCTTATGGCAAATAATATGCATTTTAATTATTTTAATTTATATATATCTCATTATTTAGAAAGGTTTTTAACTATGTTATAATACACTTTAACTACGATATTCTCATGTACAGCATTGGCCGCAGCCTTGTAGAAAATTGACATGGACCCAGAACTTTACACACCAAGAGATTGATGCTGTGATAGAGATACATAGAGACATCTGAGGCTCTTTATTGAACATGACAAACAACAACATTTATGACATTTCTCTAAGAGTTGTTACATCATATATATATAATTTATATTGGATTTGTTCTCTTTTTCACCTTGTCATTCTTACCTTTAATCCAAAATAGTACCACATCAATCCTAACTGTGTTATATCACAATTTCAGAGCTTGCAAAATGTGTCCAGTTGGTGAATGGCACAGCAGACTTTGCCCTGAGTGTGGACCACATCCGCAACCACCAGGACATTGGGTGGTTCCCAGACATAGAGGCAAGAAGATGGTGGTGGAGGTGATTGTCACTGAGGAGTCCACAGGCAAGAGGGAACCTGACTGACAGCCGGGGCATCTTTGCCTCTCACGCTTACCGTATCTCCTTCAAGAACTGTGTCAACGACTTCAAACCTGGTCTCCCACTCTTCATCAGGGTGGGTATTAGTGTTGTTACATATCCCAAGTACACATGATTATCATGGTGGGTAGTTAGCAACTGCATTTTACTGTAAGTGTACCACATCTTTATGCATGTAGAAAACAATTTGACTTTTGCACTTATAATTATATGTAATTCTACTGTCCTCACTCTCTCTCTCTAAAAGCTAATGTCCATAGTTTTCTTGAATACCATTTCTGAGATTCTATTCAGTGTAGCATATACATGTATAAGCAGAAATGGTCCCCATGCATGAAAGAAAAGTTCTGGGGCTGTTATCTCCATCTTGCAAATGGTACAGTATGGGAAGATCTTCACTCCTCTCTCAAACCTGATTGTGTGTCCTGTGTTTGGAGTTTAAACGGATGTTTTAGCTTTCTGGTTGGAATTCACTTTTTTAGGCTTGATCCCATCCTTGAGAAGCAGTATTTTGAGATATCCAGTTTTTAGCCACTAGAAAACTTTACTGTTGCCTCTGATAAAGCACAATTTGGATCATAGATACAAGAAAATAAGACCTCGGTGGAAGGCTGGTTAAACCGTTTGGTTTCGAACACTACGACCCGGGTTCGATTTCCCCATTGGACACTTTTTATGTTTAAAAAAAAAAATGCTCCAATGGCCCCCCGATTCTTGCAAAAGTCCAACCCACAGCGAGTGCAAGTAACCAAAGGGGCTCTGGCACTTTGTAAGTGCAAAGTCGAACTGCTTTCATATGTGTAGACATGTGGTGCGCTTCAGTAAAAAGCAGTCGCTAACTACCCACCATGATTATCATGGCCTGTACCACGTGTACTAGGGATAAGCAAAATAAATAAAAAAAATAAGACCTAATTAGGTCTTATTCTCTTGTATCTACTGTTGCTTCTTATGGATCCTAGTCCATGACTCCTCCTCTTGTACATAATCCTGCTTCCATGTGGCTGCAGGCGGTGGTGGGCTCTACACCCAGGGAGACAAGGCCCAATGTTCCAGTGTTTGTATCAGTCCGAGACCAGCTGGGACGGCCTGTGAATGTCAACACCACCGGACTAAGAGCAATGAGGAGGGGGAGGTCCTTTTCAACTGTGGGGACCTTAAAGGACCATACCTCCCTGAGCATCCATGTAAGTCCTGTGTCTACCCCTCTGATAGGATGACATGTGACTGTTGATGTCATTTCCAGATGAGGACCCAGGACCGCAAAATGAGACAGGACTTCCAGGCTGTGGCAGAACACACTGTTATCAAGTTTGCTTCTGATTCCAATGGCTATCTGGCCCTTGTTCCTGCTGTCAACCATACCTCAAGGTAGTTTCTTCAATGGTCTTCTTAAAAAATAACTATTTTTATGTGAGAAATTACATTCATTGGGACAAAACTTAGGAAGTGGAAAGTCTTTGATGTCGTCGGTCATCTATTTTTTTGAAGGAGACAGAGGCAATTTTGTTCACACTTGGTTATCTTGTGTGTCTTCAATAAAGGTCACTGTGTAACAAATATATTTTAGAATTATTGTGTAAATCCCGATATACATGCTAAAAGGTGCAACTTCCTTAAGTTTGGTCCTTGAGTGTATAACTTTATAATATGCAACTATGCTCTGTAATAATTTTCTATAAATATATCTAGATAGGATCAATAATAGGGTGTAAGTTAACAAGACCAAATTCAAATACATAAATATGTGTGTGACATTTTGTGAACAGTGTTGTTACTATCATTCAATACTTTTGTCTGATGATGGAAACAATGCTGTCACTCAAATGTCGTACACTATTTATTTATTTTATTTAGTCCTATTATGTTTCTGATCTATAATCCAAATTGTGTTTACCTTATCATTCTCATTCCAAATTGTGCTATTTGATTCCCTTGCTTGTGTTTCCAGGTTGGAGACTTGTATGAGACTCAGGTGTTTAACAGACTCTCAGACAAGTCTGCCAAACTCAAGTATCTGGTGAAGTAAGAGGCTTGTTGTCTTTAGCATTTAGTAATAGTAGGGTTGAGGAGACCAAAGATTGAACTCAACCAAATTGCTTGTAGTAGACATGAGGTCTGTCCACCCAGGTGGTGTCGAGAGGGCAGGATCCTGACCTATGGGGATGTGACCTCCAACAAGATCCAATTCAACATCACCCAGGAACATGGTGCCCCGCTCCAGGCTGGTTGTGTGGAACCCACCAACTTCAGGTCCCTGGTAAGCAGATTCCCAGCTGCTCACCTTTCAGTCTCTCTGCTCCCCCTATGTTAAGGTACACTACTTATTTATAAATAATAAACACAACGGCTGTTACTGAGTTATCATATATACATGTAGAAGGGCTTGTGATACCTGAAAGATTGAAAAGAATTTAAAAGAAAATAAGAAACTTACTCTCGGAAGCCATTTCAGTTATTATTTATATTTACTTTTCTCTAACACTACTTATTTACCTTCAGCTTTCTATAGCATGTATCTATAGCATATCGTAACATTCAATGTTTTACAAAGGCCCTCAAACTTTTCTTGACCATATGTAACAAAGCCAATTCTCCAAATTATGAAATATTTTAATAGTGTTATTACAGAAATGTCAACAAATTTCATTAATTTGGTCTTGTTTTATACCTTATGTTTCTAATTATACTCAGCAGAGTTTTACTAGATCAATCTAAAGGCTATTATATTGTGCTGATTTTTTCTTATATTAGTGTTTGCACATGTATGTAAAGGAATACATGAAGTTTGATTCCCACATGTGACCCAGGTTACCCTGGAGCCCCCAATTTGAGGAGAAGAGTCCAGGGATGTCTGGCAGGATCCAGATCAAGGGTTCCCGCCCAACACTCTTGTGGGACTCTTGGCTGTGGACAAGGCCGTCTATCTGCTCAAGAAGAACTCCCAGATCACCACCCAGAAGGTCAGTCTTGTTCACCAGAGTTGGGAATGCCTCGAGGAGCATGGACTTATGGATTTTGTGTCATTTTGGCCTCAAGGGGATACGAAACAATAACAGTGTTAGGACTGGGTACTTTCTCTAAGAAAATAAAGCCTCAATTAACACAAATTTCTTTTTATGTTAACTTGTTTTATTTTATTTTATTATTTTTTAATTATCTCTAGTACACGTGCTACAGGCCATGATAATCATGGTGGGTAGAAGGCGACTGCTTTTACTGTAAGTGCACCACATGCGAAAAGCAGTTAACTTGTTTATTAATATTATATAAAAAGGCCGTACCTGGATCTGTAAAGAAAAAAAAAAAAGTTTTTTTTTTTTTTTCTTTACAGATCCAGGTACGCCCTTTTATATAATCTTAATTAATGGATCGCCTTTCGACACAAATTGTTTATTAATATTTGTTAATTGGGACTCTACACTGTTATTTGAGATATATATCTCTCTCTGCTAACATAGATGGTTGGTTTTCAACTTGAGACACTTACTGGGATTATAATCAAATCTCAATTTAAAACCCCAGATTATCTGGCCCAAATACCAACTGAAACATAATTTTCATTAAAGTGGGTTTCTAGTCCTCCCCTGATTTTATCTCCGTTTCAAGAATTGATTGTAAAATGATGATGGCTTCTGCTCTCTATGGGAATAAATTTCAATGAAATTTGTTGTGATTTTTAATTATCCCATAATATTGGCTAAAATGCCCTCTCTCCTGATAAATCAAGAAAAAGACAGACTAATCACATACAGGTTTCTGGTTGTTGGCCCATGTCAGTATGGTGCAGGGCTGTACTTCTATGACAAAAAAAAGCTGGTTCTAGAAACTTTCTGAAAAGTCAAGAATTCTGAGGCCAAATTATTTTAAATTATGTTTGTCCTAACCCCGGAGTATCCTGATGTTTACCTTGGTCTTACTCTGTACTTATATACCTATCTCTATTTTTAATTTATTAAATCAACAAAGCAATACAAGGGTTTAGTTTCTTCTGCTATTTTATTTCTTTAAGCTTTCGGGCTAGCATGCCCTTCAACAGGAGCACCTAGATGTAGGACACTATACATGCCTCTCTATAGTTGAACAAGCTGGGAACGAAACTTTAGAAATGATCTCTTAAAGTAAGGTCATTGAACAAGCTGGAGACTTCAGTGACCCGGATGCCTCTTACTATTTTTTTTGGCTAGGAGTTCTAACTTTTGGGTTGGTGCCAGCTCTTCTCCCTCATTGGCAAGCCATGATCAAGGCTGTGGGGCAGGCGGAGGTTTCAACTCTGAAATGGTGCTTGACAATGCTGGCATTGTCATCCTGACTGACTTGGATACCTCTTTCTCTCCACGCACTCACGGTGAGTTGCTAGATACTGATGCTGGGAAACTTCATTACATCATCCATATATGTTAAATACATAATAGGGATATAGAGTAGAACCTCTCTGTAAAGGACACCTGATTTCAGAACCAAAGTGCCCTTTAAAGAGAGGTATCTCTAACCAGGGGTTGCTAAATGGTAAAATATAAATTTTGGCAATGAAAACTGTCCTTTTTAGAGAGGTGTCCTCTAGCAAGAGTGTCCTCTCATGGAGGTTCTCTACTGTATATGTATAAATATAATTGAAGTATATATAATTCTATACTATATATAATTTCTGAATTGACTTGTCATTGCTGGAAAAAGACTCCACCAATGATGGACCACTGGAGTTCTTTCGTACAGAGTGGACAGGTCGATGTGATGGTCACAGTTACTTGAGTTTGTGTGTGTGAGCTTTCCTATATCACTCTCTTCCACACTTTTTTTTATTTCCTGGCAAAATGGAAAATCTAAATATAGAAGCCACTCTATTCTAATTTATATATTTTTCCTAGATATGGAAAAAAATCTTGTGTGAAATCTTGGGATTTCAATACTTGTCTAAGCCTGGAACTATAGAGAGGGAATAACTCTCACTGTTCAATCCTGAGTGGAGCTCAACTGCAGGGATCTTATATGGACAATGTCATAACATAGTCTCTCTCAGTGGAGACAATCTTCCTATGAAGACCACCGTACAGTAACCAACCTCTCTGAAGGAAACCTAGTTGCAGAGGTATCCTTTAGAGAAGAGGTATCCTTTTACCGCGCGGAGAGTTGATAATTAGTAAAATGGTAATTTTGAGAATGAAAACTGTCCTTTGTAGAGAGATGTCCTCTAGTGTCTTCTCATGGAGGTGTTCTCTTATTTTTTTATACAGTACATTCATTTTTTAAAATTATATTTATTCATTCATTTTATTCATAAACAGTAGAACCTCCAGGTAACCTCTAGAGGATACCTCTCTGTAAAGGAAAGTTTTTTCATCACCAAAATTTAATTAGCAGTCTTTCTTTTAGGAAGACACCTTTCCCAAAGGACACTTTGGCTCTGAAACTAGGTGTTCTCCTTTAGAGAGGTTCTATTATTTTATTTTCCTTTATATTATCCTATATGATTGTTATATTAAAGAGCTTCAATCTGTTTCCTCCCCCACTAAACTTGTTGCCTCCGTGTGTTGTCAGCTATTGGATGTGAGGAGAAAAGGCGTAGGAAACGTTCTATTGCAGATGATCTCGGTGAGTAGGCTTGCATGAATGTTGATGTAAAGCTCACGTTGTCTCCCTCCCAGCCCAAGGAATGGACACAGAATCTCGCAAGTGTTGTCTTCTTGCCCCAAACCAGATCGCTATGACCGTCCTGTGAGAACCGAGCTGGCATTATCCGCAACTACTATCGCAAAGAGCCCCTTTCCAACTGCTCCAATGCGTTCCTGGACTGCTGCATGCGCTACGAGCTGCTCATCACTGACATCCCAGGTAAATTGGCGTTTTATCACGCCAAGCTCACTCGCTTCAGCCGCAGTCACTACCTGCTCACTGACCCTGCTACTGAGTTTTACTGGAAGTATTCATTCTGACCCCTTATTCCTAGATTGAATGGGGTCTACTTGAAACTATTTCCCATGTCAGATACAATAGAACCTTCCATGAGAGAGATTGCCTAAAATGTGGTGACTCAGAGAGATGGTCAGATAAGTTACTCAGGGTATCGGGAATTAGATCCACAGCTAGTGACATTATCCTATCACCTGAATGTTAACATCTCTCTACACCAGAACAATGTAAACACCAAGACTCCCCAGTTGGGAACTGAGACTTTAGCAGTGAGCTAATAAAATCATTTTGTCCAGCTTTCTCAATATGTAAATGTAAACAGTGACACTATCAGAGTCTTGTTATAGTAGAGAATAAAAGTATCAAGAGTAAACAGTACAGAGTAAGGTGGGCAGGATGACTGTGGTGTTCCCGCAAAGCACTAACTCCCCTCCACACCTGAAGCACTTCAGTGAAGGTGATCCAGTGCTCACCCGCACCAAGGTCCAAGTTGCCCTGGATGACGACTTAGACGAGGTGGTGTTTGAACAGTCTACTCTGGTGCGCTATGGACTTCCGGGAGACTTGGATCTATGACAGCTCCTCATTGGGTATGTACGCTATAACAATTGTCTAGTACTGTGAAACTATCTTTGTAATGTACTCTTCCAACTAGTAATTCAGATTAAATGTGTTTAGGATAATTCTTATGAAAATTGGAATATTAAAGATTAGACATTGAAATTAGAGAGGTGTTCATTCTACAGACAAACATTTCAATTTTTATTTCTAGAACTTTTACCCTTCTCAAATACTTGGTTGAAAAAATAATTGCCTTTTTCCTTAAAGAAAAATTTTATCCAGGGAAAGTTTCTTGCAAAAAATCCATTTGATCAACTCAAGCTTCTGGAGACCTGGACCTTTTACAAGATCCTCATTAGGTTACTCTATAACAATTAAATAGACTGTGAACCTTTATAGCTTGCTTCCAACTAGCTAATTCAGATAAAAGTACTTAGGATAACCTCTCCCTCAAATTAAATTAGAATTTTAAAAAAGGTTAGCCAATGAAATATGTGAGAGGCATTCGTTCTACAGACAAACATCTCAATTTTTATTTCTACAACTTTTATCCTTCCAAGTACTTGGCTGAAAAAAAAACTGCTTTTCTTTTAAGAGAACAATTTCATCCAGGGAAAAGTGTCTTGCAAAAAAAACATTTAATTAACTCAAGCTTTCAGGGCTTGGAGCTAAGTACAAGAGTAAGTGTTTAACTATAACACCCTTTTTATTATAGTTAAACTTACTCCTGTACCTAGCTCTAGGCCTGAAACTACTTTTCTTACCAACTACTTTTCGTACACGCTTGTTCGGCGGTACATATACTTAAAATTGGAACGATACAGAGAAGATTAGCATGGCCCCTGCGCAAGGATGACACGCAAAATCGTGAAGCGTTCCATACTTTTCTTACCAACTAGTATCTATTGCTATTGCAGCATTTTTCTACCTTAACCTATTTCGTTAAAGTAAAACTAACCTGGAGATCATGTTTTATTCTACCCGTGCATGAAATTCTTTCAAAATCAAGCACTAGAGAGATGGAGGTTGCCTTTCATATTTCTTAAAATAAGAGACACTTCGGCCAGAAAAAGTTGTATTTTCTTGACGTTTCGACAAAAATCTTTTGTCCTTGTCAGGAAAAATAAGAATAAATCATTTGTCAAGGCATTATAAATGTTATAATTATAATTTATTATAGCTTGATGTTGAAGCATTTCATAGCACAGGTAGAAAAAACATGATCCCCTTCGAAAAAATAAAAATTTTCTGGCTGAAGATTCTCTAATTTTAAGAAATCAGGTCACCTAAATGTGACCTTGATGGGTGAAGACTGTGCTGTCTTACATAAAATTGTTCACTCCTTATCTTCCAGACATTAGATGATAATATATGAACCTTTATCGACTGTACATATTTGTGTTGGGGGCATGGTGCTATAGACTGTTGACTTACAACAACCAGGATTGACAATTTTCTTTTTAAATAAATGATTTCAATGAAACTCTTGCAAAATCTAATCCCAGCAATGAACAAATCAGTATGCACCAAGCAAGTAGTAACCAAACTGGTTATAGTATCTTATAAGTAAAAATTAAATTGATTGTATGTATTGCTTCTGGTGCACACTTAAAATCACAAACCTCAATCTACTATGACTATCATGATCTTTACTAGGAGTACTTAGGGTAAGTACTCTACCATGGCCTGTACCACGTGTACTAGGGATAATAGACAAAAATAAAAAAGGGTAAGTGAAATCACTGCCCTAGGTGTTAATGAAGTCTGTTACTTCTTTTTTTTTTTTTGGGAGGGGGTTGATGACTTTGAAGTGTTAGATTTATCAGCCATGGTGTTGTGGTTCTGTTGCATTGGGTGAGTATGTAGGGAAAATATATAATGGAGGATCTTTGCCAGGCTCTCACCCCATCTGTCCAACAGGTCAGACGGCATGGCAGAGTACAACGCCACCCTGCCCCACAGCATCACAGAGTGGACCATGCAGGCCATCTCAGTGTCCCTTCACTCCCCAGGGGTCTGTGTGGCGGACTCCCAGTCTCTCATCTCTACCAAGCCCCTCTTCATCCAGCTCACCTGCCTTATGCCGTGGTGGTGGGGGAGCAGACTGAGCTACGGGCCTCTGTCTTCAACTACCATAATGTCACCATCCATGTAGGTTCTATCTCTCTGTGCTTTGGTTCCTAAACCTCTTGGCTAAACACCAGCTCCACATGATAATTCTGTTGCTAGCTTTTTTTTTTGCAAAAACAAACCTGCAATATAGTGAACCTTCCCTTATAACAAACCTGAAATAATCTCCATTTTAATTTTACTAAACAGTGAACTATGGCTATAACGAACCATGGCTATAATGACCACGGTTCAGTCCCATTGGGGTTCACTATGGAGGGTTTTACTGTGTTTGGGCTATATAGAAAAATTCAAAAATATTTTAAAACACTAATGATTTTCTGTGTCATCCGTGTATATGAGCCATGTGACAAAGGGATCCAAAGAAAGAATTTATAGAAGAAGAGCAGTCCTTAGAGACTCTGGTCTGATTGTGGTAGCAATGCTTCAAACAGATGCATCACATACAGTTTACTTAGTTGGTGTTTCTTTTAGATCCTTTTTTCTAAAGGATAATAATTACAGCACTGAAAGTATTGACTCATCCATTGATGAGCTCTACTCTTTCCTATCAGACACCATCAAAAGTCTCAAGCTTTACAAGCTTGATACCCTAATATTATTAAGTGGTGATAAAAAAGAAGTATATAGCAAATACTCATGCAAAAAAACCTAAGGAAGTGGAAAATATTTGATGTCACCGATCATCTATTTAAAAAAATATTAATATTTGCATTGAGAATGGTCTTTAATAATTTCCATTGCAATAAGGATGGTAGAAGTTTCTTTCATTTGGTTTTAAAAGCAACATTCATGCTTTATTTCTTATATATTATTTTTTCACAGTGAAGACAGTTCCAGATTTGCTACACGCTGTGATGTTGGTATCCAGGTGATGGTGTACATGTACGGAGTAGAAGACCTGTGTACCGGAGTCCAGGCTGGGGAAAAGAGCCAGCGCAAGAGGATCACCATTGCACCCCATTCGCAGGACACAGTGTCCTTCCCTGCAGTTCCCCTTCGTGAGGGTTTCTTCCCCATCGGGTGGTGGCACTGAGTCCAGAGGGGACAGATGTCATCACACAGGACCTCCATGTTGTGGTGGGTTTTATGTAAAATGTGGGGCTATATAGAATATACAGTAGAACCTCCCTGTAAAGGACACCTAATTGAAGAGCCAAAGTGTCCTTTAGGGAGAGGTGTCCTTTTATGGGAGAGTTGTTTATTAGTAAAAATGGTAATTTTGAAAATAAAAACTGTCCTTTGTAGAGAGGTGTCCTCTAGCAAGAATGTCCTTTCATGGAGGTTCTACTGTATATATGGTGATAATATGCAATTTTGAGATTATAAATAAGTGTGATCAAATGGTAAGACAACACCACAAATCCAAATAAATAAACTATGACGAATGTTCAATGCACATATTTACATATATTTCTCTTTGACTCATTTGAATTTCTTCATCAAGGATTCCTCTTAAATTGTCAGTTCTTAAACAGTGCAACCCAAAAAAAAAAAATCTATAAAACCTCTCTCAGAAGGACAACTAGTTGCAGAGCCAAAGTGTCCTTTAGAAAGAGATGTCCTCCTATCAGAGTTTTAATTGGTAATTTTGGCAATGAAAACTGTTCTTTGTAGAGGTATCCTCTAGTGAGAGTGTTCTCCCATGGACGTTGTTCTACTGTAGAATCCTCTGGTGGCTTACACTAGGAGGGAGTTTTCACCACTGACAAGCCAAGCCCTTACAGATATTTTTCATTGTAAGTTAGGATTAGTAGATAGTTATTTTAATTAAAACTAAAGCATGGAAAAAATATTCAAAAATTATTTGATTATACAATCATTCTTAAATATCAAAAAGGTTACAAGTCCATTCTTAATAAAAATATAGTTTCTTATAAATACAGTTGTTGTTTTACTTATCATGAATAATTGAAACAGGTCCCTCCCCCCATAATGATTGTAGTGGACAGTGACTCTTTTCATTGTAAGTACACCACATGTCATCTACATAGGTAGTAATTTGACTTTTACATTTATGTGGATCATGAACACCACATTTGGTTGGGTTGGACATTATCAAATTGGAGCCCATCAAAGAAATATTTTAATATAAAAAAAAGTCAATGTGAGTTTTGAGCCTGAGTATCATGATTTTTGATCATCACACTCCCCTGACCCAGATGTGTGCGTTGGTGCCTGCAGCTCCAGAACACAATTTGGCATGATCAGATATATTTACAATTGTATGTAATTCTACTGTCCTCAAAGCTTATGTCCATACTTCATCTAAAATACCCATTCCAAGAGTCTAACAACAGTATCACTATAAAAGGAAGATCAAAAAATGTAATATAACAGTGGTATGGTAGATTAAACTGGCGAAAACCGTTGGGGGGGTTCACCACTGATGAGCCAGGCCCTCCCATTAATTTTTCCATTGCAGTAAGGGCAGTATAAATTGTTTAATTTCAAAAAGAATCTTACGCGTTTAAGATATTTTCTAATTTTCATGATCAGATGTACTAAACAGGACCTTTGGGAGAGGTTGTTGCTTATCATCAAACAGCTTGAGGAGCATGGACTCGTGAAATTTGCACAAGGGGATAAGAAACAACAACAACAACAGATGTGTGTGTAGGCCAAAGGAACACCTGTGGAGAAGGACATAGTTATCCAGCTAGATCCATCTAACCAGCAGCGGAGAAGCCGCAGGAATGTTGGCAATGAAGTTCTAGTAGGTAGGTGGCTCCAGTTGGTTATCTCTCCTCCAGAAGTGTGGATTGGGGTGTGAGTGCAGACTCCATCGATGCCAGACACCACAGACAACACACAGAGATCACCCTGCAGCCTCCACAGGACTTTGTGCCCGGGACTGAGTCCTGCATCATCATGGCCATTGGTAGGTCTTATACTTCCAACTCTGAATTTTTTCTTTATATAGTCAACAAACATTGATTGGGTCTACTTGTTGGTAAAGCTAATACCCTCCAAATTATCAGAAGCCACCCTACCCCTCCAATTGAATAAAGTCTAATTTTTTAATGCAAATTTTGTATGAGAGTTTAAAAAAATATACCTTGATTAATTGGGATAACTTGGGACTGATTTTTCTTTTTGCATACTGTCACTAATCTTGGTTTCAAATATAAATATCAGGACATTAAAATGAGGACATAGGCAATCTCTCAAGCTTGTAACTTAATGTTACAAGAAACAATGTTTTCCCACATCATCATGTAGTGCTATCTTCGATATGAAGGTCAGCCTTCAAGGACTGCACCCACATGTAAGACAATGATGTCACTTGGAGATGGATAAAGGGTTCCTAGAACCAAATATAGGTTTCTGATCAAAATTATCTATATTAAATGAGTTTCCATTTAAGACTCCAATAAGCCTCATTTTCTCTTGGTTTGAAATCAAGTTTATTTAATTTTGAATTGAAAAAAAAAAACATATTTATTTACTATTTTTAATGAGATAGATACAAGTAGCCCATTTTGCAACATAGATATGTTATGAAATCATAAAATATTTCTCAAGAATTTTGAAAAAGATATGTAAAAGCAACAAGAACAAATAACTGAATACAATGTTCCAAAAAGAAGCATTGATATGATCATCAGATAATATCAATGCTGCTACACCTGATTGCCACTCCTAGTTGACTTTGTGATGTGCCATTGGGACTAACAAGGTGTTATATTGTGAAATAATTGCAAAGGAATTTAAACATTATATATATATAGAATTAATTGTGTTGCAAAAAGTTTCTTTATTCAATAAAAATGGCAAGCTTTCAAGCATTAGCTCATCATCAGGCCAATTGTTTCGCCAATTCCTACAATATATAGAGGTGTAGTAGGTATTTTTACATATTTACACTTGAAAAAAGTTTTAAAATTCTCTGAGAAATACTTTAAATATATATATATCCTAAAACTCATTTACTTATAACGGAAATAAAATTTATAAAATATGCTATGCAAAAACTATTGAAATATGATTCATTTTTAAATTACAATTAAAATATTAAAGAAATCCTTTGATGAATGGATGACAGATCATAATTCAACTAGTAAAGACTATGGATTTATCTTCGTGATGTGTGTTGATACTGCTGTGGTATATCGATTCTTCGGTTTATGCTGCTATTATTATTTGAAATTAGTGATTCCAGAATGAGTATAATTATATTTTGAAAATATGTTCTGAAAATAACATTTCATATTCTGTAGGTTAAATTGAGGTGTGTCATGGCAGGGGACCAGTATGGCCCTACAGTGCAGACAGCCATCACCGGCGTGGAGCACCTCATGTCCCAGCCCACAGGCTGCGGAGAACAGACCATGATCCGGATGGCCCCCACTCTCTATGCCCTTCACTACCTCACTGTCAAGAAACAGGTCACCCCTGAGATAGAAGAAAAGGCCTACCAGTACCTCAAGGAAGGTAAGATACCCTGAGACAGAAGTACCTTCATGGAAAGGGAAAGGGGGTGCACCTGCTGTTGGTCTGGGTACCTGGAAGTACCACTCTGTGTGACTTTTGATTCTGGTTTGTGGCCAGGGGTATAAACGCCCTTTGTAGCCGCTCCACTGAAGAACAAATGTTGTTGTTTCTTATCCCCTTGTGTAAAGATTACACGAATTCCATGAGTTCATGCCCCTCGAGCTGTTTTATGATAAGCAGCGGCCTTTCCCAAAGGTCCTGTTTAGTGCATCTAATGCAAGCCAAAGTGTGTTCTGGAGCTGCAGGTGCCAAGCTACATTTTGGGCAAGTGAGGTAGATTTTGTTATTATTTTCTATCTTCAATGGCTTGAGATGGCCTGTTCTGAATCTTGTTAGTGTTGTTTGATTATGTCTATTTCTGATGTTCAGAGCTCCTCCTGGGTTCACTCCACTGTACCAACTATGCTTAGGTGGGATCCTCCAGTTCTTGTTTATTTTTGTTTTGGCTACTGTTTCTATTTCTTTAAAGTAAGTTTATTTTTTTGTGGCAAGGGTTCTTTTGTGTCTTTTTTCGCTAGCGCATCAGCAACTTCATTGCCTTCAATATAGAACAAATGCTACCAATTTGTACCTTTCTACATTAGCTAGGTGTATAGCAAATTCTATGAGTCCATGCTGCTTGAGCTGTGTTTGATGATCATAATATTGTTGATCATAACATGATGGTTGACCATGAAGCCAATCACATAATATGGCGCTAAGAGAATGCTGCGGTGTTGCCAGGCTACAAGCGGGCTCTCACCTACCGCAAGTACAACGGAGCCTTCTCTGTATGGACTACCCATCCTCCCAGCAACTGGTGAGTCCTCTATTTCCCTACTTTTTACATGTTGTCAGATGAAGTCTAGTTTTTTTTAATTATTATCCCTAGTCACGTGGTACAGGCCATGATAATCATGGTGGGTAGAAGTTGGTGATTGCTTTTACCGTAAGTGCATCACATGTCTACACATGTGAAAAACAGTTTGACTTTGTACTTACAAATGTGCCAGAGCCCCGTTTGGCTACTTGCACTCACTGGTGGGGTTGGACTTTTGTCAGAATAGGGGGCCATTGGAGCATTTTAAAAAAATTTTATTAATTAACAAAAGTGCCCAATGCGGGATTTGATCCCAGATCGTAGCAGTCAAAATCAACTGTTCAGACCACCCTTCCACCGACCCCCAAGTAAATAAGGAGAGAAAGATGTCAGAATGGTTGGTTTGAAGAAGAGATTTGGAGTGTTCTCCTCTACACAAATGATGTGTTTGTGTGGCAGGTTGACGGCCTTTATCCTCAAGATCTTCTGCCAAGCCAGGCAGTACATTCCCATAGATGATGTAGTCATCTCCAGAGGTCTGCACTATCTCTCTGGCCAGCAGGATGACGATGGTTCATTCCGCGAAGTCTACACCCTGCACCATCCTGAGATGCTGGTGGGTACACACTTCCCCTAAGTACTGAAATTTTCTGTAAAGAATATTGTGTTAACCATATTTAAACTTGAAAACTATATATTTTTTTAATTACAAAATATTTTCTCACAATGAGTTTCTTTTTATTAAAAAACACTAGCTTTCAAGTGATAATCGCTCTTCAACGGGCTTAATAAGATATCGACTAAATTTCACAATTTTATCATGAAGAGAGAATTGAAAACTATATAAATAATAAATTTGGCATATACAGTAGAACCTCCCTGTAAAGTATATCTAGTTGCAGAGCCAAAGTGTTCTTTAGGGAGATGTGTTCTCTTATCGGAGAGTTGCTAATTAATAAAAATGATCATTCTGACAATGAAAACTGTCTTTTGTAGAGAAGTGTCCTCTAGTAAGAATGTCCTCTCATGGAAGTTATACTGTAGTTATATGTATCAAACTGAAAATTACAATTTGGATCCAAATTATTGTTCCCTCTTCATTTCAACTCATAAGAAGAATAGCTTCATAGGTCCATTGAAGTTTTGAAAATGATAAGCTAAGTAGACAAGAAATATCCATGAACTATAAAGGAAATAATATAAGCTAACAAATTCAAACTCAATAAATTGTGTATGATGTTTGGCGTTGTTGCCACTTCAAACACACCATATTTTTAAATAGTTGATGCTGTCATCTGCTGTGTGTAAACTCAGAATAGAAAAATAAAGTACTCAAAAATAAATTTTTTTTTCTACAAGAATCCTCAAATATAATTTATAAAAGTGAAATTGGTTGGTAAAAAAAAAATTAGATAGAATTAAAAAGATCATTTTGTTGAATATTATCAATGTTTTTATTAAACCATTAAACTGGCGAAAACCGCTGGGAGGGTTCACCACTGATGAGCCAGGCCCTCCCTTTAATTTTTCCATCGCAGTAAGGACAGTAGAAATTGTTTTATTTTAAAAAGAATATTACGCCTCTAAAATAGTTTTATAATTTGATAACAGATGGCGCTCTAGTACATCGTAAATATATGTTTGTCTCCCTGTCAGAATAAAAAATATAACTTGGTAATAAGATTTTTAAAATATGTTGATATTATATAAATAGTAAGTTTACATTTTGTTTCTTCTTCTTCCTTATCTCCACTCAATCATATTAGGGTCTGGGTGAAGTAGAATGCGTCTGCCTTTGTCTTAAGACTGGGAGCGCTACTCAGTGGCAGGCCGACTTAGCTGCGAAAGAAATGGTCACCTCTGACATGAGGAACAGACGCCATGTGCAGCCGCTCCTAACATAGAGTACAAACGCTGCTCATCCTGTATCCCTGGATTAGGAGCCCTTACAAGGTACTATCAGCCGGGCCAGCTGAACCCAGGTTTTTTAGCGAGCTTGTTACTGCTCCCCCTCCTCCTTTTTCATCCGGGCTTGAGACCGGCAAAGGCGGAGTTCATTTTGTTTCTGAATTGAAATAGTCAATCTATAGGAGGCCTAGATCTCTCATGAGACAACAATGAAAATTAGAGTCAAATGGTTAATTATAGAAATTTTATATTTGGTCTTGTTACCTTTCTATCCTAATCTATATATCCAAATTTTACTATATCAATGATGAATTAAAATATTGAGTAAATTTGTGAAATATTACTTTGGTATCAATTTATAGACTATGTGAACTCTTTTTGTTGTTGTTTGTTTTCTTTTACTATACTAAGCTGTGAAATAGTTTATTCAGGTAAAAAAAAATACAAATTAATAGATTTGTTGTTGTAGTTGTCATGTCCATTGAAGAACCTCAGTTGTCTCCATGCATCTCTATCACAGAAGTTGCAATGTTCTCTATCTTAGATGTGTAAAGTTCTGGGTCTGCAAGGCTGTGGCCATTGCTGGGCATGAGAATATGGGGGCGGCAGTCCTTCTTCTTCTTCCTTATCTCCACTCACAAATTAGGGTCTGGTGAAGTAGAATGCATCTACCTTTGTCATTAAGACTGGGAGCGCTACTCAGTGGCAGGCCGACTTAGCTCCGAAAGAAATGGCCACCTCTGACAATGAGGAACAGACGCCATGTGCAGCCGCTCCTAACATAGAGTACAAACGCTGCTCATTCTGTATCCATGGATTAGGAGCCCTTACAGGGTGCTATCATCCGGGCCAGCTGAGCCCAGGTTTTTTTAGCGAGCTTGTTACTGCTCCCCCTCAGTCCTTAATTTCCAGACTTGAGTCTGATCATCTATGGACAATGACTCCAGAATGACTGCATGGTTTTCCCACTATGTACTAAGTGAAATTCTCAACCTGTAACCCCAAAACCACATTAATGACTGTATTGGCTCATCCATTGATGAGCTCTACTCATCCCCAGCAGACACTATCAAAATATCTCAAAACTCTACAAGCTTGATACCCTAAATGAAATGAGTAGAGATAAGAAAGAAGAATAATATGGGGTAGGTGTTAGTTCCACACCAGGACAATTGTTACATGTCCTATAGTTCTTGTATCATCTGGATGTCTTCCTTATGTAGAATGAAGTAGGTATGTAAATATGGGTATCATCTGTATGTCTTCCCATGTAAATGAATTGAGTAGGTATGTAAATGTGGGTATCATCTGGATGTCTTCCTATGTTATGAATAGAGTAGGTATGTAAATATGGGTGTATCATCTGTATGTCTTCCCTATGTAAATGAATTGAGTAGGTATGTAAATATGGGTGCATCATCTGGATGTCTTCCCTATTTAAATGAATAGAGTAGGTATGTAAATATGGGTGTATCATCTGTATTCTTCCCTATGTAAATGAATAGAGTAGTATGTACATCTGGATGTCTTCCCTATGTAAATGAATAGAGTAGTATGTAAATATGGATCATGGGTGTATGTAAATGAGGGTAGTGTGTATGTCAGGGAGGTGTTCAAGGCAAGGTTCCATCCACAGCCTTCATACTGATTACCTTCCTGGAGTGTGGGGTCACAGATGATGTAAGTCCTTCCATGGTGTCTTTTCTCTCCCCACTCACTCAATTAACAATTAACAAAAGTATCAAATTAAACCATCCAGGGATGAATTTCTTTCAAGATTATATTTACTATCGCTGCCTCTTTCCAGTTTAAAGAAGGTTCACCTACAGTTAAAATTTATCTCATGTTAATCTAGTTCTCTTGTAGAAGGGCCTTTTTTAAGCCCGAAATCTAGAGATAGTAAATATACTCTTAAATTCATCCCTGGTTTAATTTTCATTTTAATTAACTTAAGTCTGGAAATTTTCCTAATTGTTACATTCCTAAAGACTCTTCAACCAATATACAAGGTGTGTCCCATAAGTTCCCGGACTGGGTCCATAAAAAAAAAGGTAAGATATTTTTTTTTTTAAATATTAAAACTTTTTAAAGTAATCCCCCTTGCTTCAACGCACCAGCGCCATCGTTTCCCCAAATTGTCGAAACAGTTTTTATAGAGCTCTTTTGGAATGCTCTTCAATGCCAACAGCGATTTTTCTATTATGTCATCCCTGGTGTCAAAATGTCTTCCTTTTAGAACTGCTTTAAGTTTGGGGAACAGGAAAAAGTCATTTGGTGCGATGTCTGGGGAATAGGGTGGTTGAGGTAGGATTTCTCTCCCGTTTTTAGCCAAAAAAACTCGTCACCAAGTGCGCTGTGTGAGGGCGGGCATTGTTATGGTGTAGGATCCAGTCACCATTAGGCCATTTTTCTGGCATTTTTTTTCGAATCGCTTCCCTTAGATGGCGAAGAATGTCCTAATACATTTCCTTAATAACCGTTTGGCCTGCAGGAAGATACTCGTGATGAACAATGCCCTTGTTATCCAAAAAAGTGACCAGCAACACCTTGTTTCTGGATTTCAATATCCTGGATTTTTTTGGTCTAGGCTCACCCTGACCTCTCCACTCGGCATATTGACGCTTGGTTTCAGGGTCATAGTCATAGACCCATGTCTCGTCGCCTGTGATTATCTTGTCTTTCCATTCCGGATCCGTTCTTGTCATTTCCAACATGTTCTCACAGGTTGCAAGCCGACACAGTTTTTGCTCATTAGTGAGGAATCTTGGGATGAATTTTGCAGGAGTCTTTTTGAGCTTCAAATCTTTGGTTACGATCCTTCCAATCGTTGTTTTAGAGATGCCTGTGTCTTGCTCTAGCTCCAGAAAAGTGGTTCGAGGATTTTCTTTTATCAAATCGGTGATTTTTTGCACATTTTGGACGTTCTTGCCGAGGATCATCTTCAATAGAAATTCTGCCAGCTTTAAATCTAGAATGTCATTCAAAAACAGTTGTTCTTTTTGGGGGGTCATTGGGGAATGCTTTATTAGGCATTTTAAAAGTTTCGGTTGCTGATATTTGAAGTTTCACACAAAATTCTATGCAAATCCTCTGCTTCAATTTTTGTTCCATCGTAAAATCGCCGCAGCGCAAGGTGTAACCTTTAAATAAATTAGAATAACTTTGGCGCGCGCGCACCCACCGACTCGATATTGGTACCACCGTGTTGCCAGATATTTTTTCTATAATAAACAGTCAAATTTATTTACATTTTCCATTTATTTATTTTTTTATGGACCCAGTCCGGGAACTTATGGGACATACCTTGTATATAGTCAACCTCATTAACTGGAACTTGCTGAAAATAAAAATTGAAACTTCCCATGAGTAACTAATTTGATGAACTTTGTACCTTTGTAAAATTAGAAATATATTTATAGTGCTTCGCAAGAGACTCCGCACAATGACAGGAGGATAGATCCCCATGGCCACATCAATTTATGGGGGGTCGGTGGAAGGCTGGTTAAACCTTTTGGTTTTTGACCACTACGACCCGGGTTCGATTCCCGCATTGGACACTTTTTTATGTTTAAAAAAAAATGCTCCAATGGCCCCCGTTTCTTGCAAAAGTCCAACCCCACCAGCGAGTGCAAGTAACCAAACGGGGCTCTGGCACATTTGTAAGTGCAAAGTCGAACTGCTTTTCACATGTGTAGACATGTGGTGCGCTTACAGTAAAAAGCAGTCGCTAACTACCCACCATGATTATCATGGCCTGTACCACATGTACTAGGGATAAGCAAAAAAAAACATCTATTTATATACTAAGTTTGAAAGTATAAGACCTGGTACATGCTCCCCTAGACTTCTTGTTTACTTCTTGTATATTTATCTCTTACATACTTTTCTACTTGTTGACTATTCCTTGTATACATCTTGTCTACCTGGTGCATAGATGATTGTATATTTTGTAAAGTGCCAAAGTGAAACCTACTGACATAAAAATACTGTAGAACTACCTCTCTCTCACTGTAAAAGACAACACTTAGTTGCAGACACAAAGTGTCCTTTAGGGAGAGGTATATTCTTATTAGAGAGCTGAAATATAGTAAAAATGGTAATTTTGGGGAGGAAAACTGTCCTTTGTAGAGAGATGTCCTCTAGCAGGAGTATCCTCCCGCAAAAGTTCTACTGTATTATTTTTTTATATTCTACTTGTATATTTGGATTTTAAAAAATATTCTTCATTTATCATCTATGTTGATTTATTTTTAACTACAGTAAAACCCCCCGCTAAGACGAACCATGGATATAACGAACCTTCCCTTATAACGAACCCATCGAAAATCCCAATTCCATTCCATTAAAATTACCATCGCTATAACGAACTTTTCACTTTTCAAACTAGCGAACTATCGCTATAACGAACCCAATTTTGGTCCCAAAATATTAAATTCTATCATCAAAAATACCATGCTTATAACGAACTTTTAATTTTAATTCTAAAATTCCAAAATAATAATTTTCAAAACTAATTAAAATTTTGTGTGAGCTCTAGCTCACAGATCGCAATTCAAAACAAAGAATTTAGCGACACTGTGTGTTTATATTCACGTTCTATTTTTATACTGCGCACTTTTATAAATTTTTCATGCCTTATTGAAAACTAAATTTCTTAACTCTACATTAGGAAAATTCCTTAAAACATGATTAAATTATTAAAACCAGTTTTAAAAGAAAATGGAAGTGCCAAAGAAAAAGTCGCTCGTACCAAGATATCACTTGAAAAGAAATTAACCATCATAAAAGCTATTGAGAGTGGTACATCGCAAGCGGAACTTCGGAAGAAAATGAAAATGAGCAAAAGTAGCATTTCTACGATATGGCAAAAAAGAAGACTATAAAAAAAAATGCTACAAAGAGGAATCAATCCCAACTATTGCCGCTATCGTCAGTGTCATTATACACTTTTAGAAGAAGCCTTGTATACGTGGTTAGTACAAGCTAGGCCTCATTTTAAAAAAAGAAGATTTCTTTGCTAGATATGAAACCAAATTTTTGAGGAATATGTTAAAGCAGAAAAAAATAACAGACTTCTTCAAGTAAGCCTTTGTATCCTATATTGTAATATAATAATATTTATTTAAAATATATTTTTATACCTTTTAAAATATTATTAATAAAGTTTTTATTTAATTTTTATAAATAAGGTATACTTTTCTTGGATTTTTTTTACATATGGGGGGCAGGTTGCATTTATACTAATTAAATTATCAGAGGAACTCATCAAAAAGGCAATATTTTCACATGATTTTGTTTTTATTTTAATATACAGCTTTAATATATAGAAATAGGTTAATTTAGGGTGAAAAAAAGCAGCCAATATTAAGAGGTAGCCTCTTTTTTTTTTTTTTTTTGCGCATGCCCTTTAATTATATCCTCAAAAAAAATTTAGATACCCAAACCGTGGCTATAGTGAACCAAAAGTCCCGTCCCAATGGGGTTCACTATAGAGGGGTTTTACTGTATATATATTCCAGGTCACAGTTGTGCTTGGGAATAGTTTTTTAAAAGTCATTTTAACACTAGTATTTCACTTAAGCAACTTTTGTAAAAATAAACTTCCATTAAAACCTACTATAAGAAGTCTCCCTAGAAATCAATTTTTTGACCTCTCATGAAAGACAAAAATTAAAAAATTGACACACACATACACAATCCCTCCCCCCCAGTACAAAAAATATTTAATGAAAGAATATATATATATTTTGCACCACAATTATCAAGTACTTTTTGAACAATGAAATATGTCCACTTTATCTTTTCCAAACATCATGTTTTGTTCTATCATTGTTTCTTAAAATAAAATAATGAAAGGATGATGTCTCCTAGTTCATTCAGATTTTTGTGAAAATATTTGTTCCTACTGTACATATCTTCCCTTGTTGTCTCCTGTGCTTTTGTGCAAATGAAATGTGATGGCACCATTTAACAAAAGCTGAAAAATATATTTTGGAAAATACAATTTTGAATACATTAGAACCTCTGTATCTGAACACTCTCACTAGAGGACATCTCTATAAAGGCCAGTTTTCACATGCAAAAAATTGCCATTTTTACACTTATGGACAAAACTTAAGGAAGTTGTACCTTTTAGCATGTATATTGGGATTCAGACAATAACTCAGACAAAAAGATATTTGATACACAGTGACCTTTATTGAAGACACACCAGATAACCAAATGTGAAAAAATTGCCTGTCTAAAAAAAAAAAAAAAAACAACAAAGACTTTCCAAGTTCTCAAGTTTTGTCCTGAGTGTGCTAATTAGCAGCTCTTTGGTAAGAGGACATCTCTCCCTAAAGGACACTTTGGCTCTGTAACTAGGTGTTGTTGTCCTTTACAGAGATGTAGTTCTACTGTATGTGGTATTCACACTGTGCAGGAATGTGGAGTGACACCATGTGATGTAGTATCTCCTGTGTTGAATGAGAGGTTTGATACCAGAGGACCAGAGAAGTCCGGGACAAAGCTCTGGAGTACCTGGAGGAGAACCTCAACTCTGTGCTGGAGCCTTACTCCTTCTCCATCATCACGTATGCCCTGGCACTGGCCAATCACCCCATGAAGAATGCCACCAATCAGAGGCTCAGGAACATGGCTGTCTTCAATGAAGGTAGCATTGATTTCCTGGTGCAATTCATTAGTGTTTTGTGTATAAGTTATTATGTACTCTTTTTTTTTTACTTTCTTTAAAGGCTAACAAAATTAGGAGTCTACCCTTGTTTCCTTACAAGGGCCTGAATGTTCTATATTTTCTAATGGGGATTGTGTGATTGAAACTCATTGAGAGAGATATTGGTGGTCAAAGGTTCAGTCCTAAATAAAATGTTACTGATGATGACAATAGGAATAGACAATGTTGTTGAGGTAGGAAGACATCTAGAGTAATCAAAATGAGGGTTTTATTAATATAATAAATTAATAATTAGGGTCCATTAGGTCCTCGGGTAGGGTCGGGTGTACAGTGCCATCCAGTTTGACTTTCTGTTTGCAGGGTTTAACTCCACTGTGTACTGGCACTCTGTAAGTGCAGAATTGAACTATTTTATTAATGTTTAAACATATTGTGTGTGTGTGTTTAATCAAAAGAACAAAATCGTTAGGCGAAGAGTTTCTTTCAGGGTTTTTTATTTAGCTAATTTTTTAAGCATCTCTGCCCTGGAGTAAGTTACTACAGTTTTTACCCCTGTAGAAGGGCAGAAATTCTCAAAAGCTCAGCTAAATAAAATCCTTACAAGATAATCTTCTTCTCACGATTTTGTTCTTCTTATAATATACTGCTCTCCACAGATCCAACTTATAAAACATGTTGTATACTTACAGTAACCTATATCCTAGGACAATCCTGTGACATGGTGTATGGATCAACAGTGTGTGTTGTTGTTGTTTCTTATCCCTCTGTTTAAAGATTACACGAATTCCATGAGTTCATGCTCCTCGAGCTCAATGGTGTGTGGTGGCAGTGACCAATGAGAGGTGGTGGTACAACCCGGCCCTGCCAGTGTCAGTGGAGGCCACCAGCTACGGCCTGCTCACCCAGCTGTTGGCTGGAGACCTGGAGTACAGCCAGGCCATTGTGAACTGGCTCAATGGACAGCGCTCCTCCTCCGGCTCCTTTGTCTCCACCCAGGTATTACATACAGTTCCCCTCACTCTCTCATCTTTCTTTTCTTCAGTGAGAATAAAATAGGTTATTCTCAGTTTAAGTCAACATCTTCTAGTCTTGAAACACATAAGACCAAATCTATATAAATAAATAGTGTATGACGTTTCTGTAACAACCTTATTACCACCATCAGATTTGGTCTTATTACCTTTTTTGAGTCAAAAGGCGATCCGTCAATTACCTTGTGTTTTAATCTATAATTCAAATTGTAACTTATCATCTTCTAGTCATAATTCTTATTTTCAATGAATTATATTACATTCTAGATTTGTATTTGGGTCCTGAAAATGTTGGTCTCTTAAAAGGGATTTGACTATAAATCCAGCAGTTCCTAAATATAATAGACTATTGATTTTCGTCAATATTTTTATTTTCAAAATTATTTCAGCTTTTCAATATTTTTACATATTTAGTGTGTTATTTAATTTTAAGAGATGAAGTATAAAATATGTTTGATCACCCATGTACCTGAAGAATTCTTGCAACAAATTGTTGTGCTGTTGCAGGACACAGTGATGGGACTCCAGGCTCTGACAGAGTATGCCATGAAGGCGGAGAGTCCGGCCATTAACCTGGTGTGCAATATCTCCTACAGCCAGGATTTGGGACTGGCCCGGACTCTGGAGTTCCAACCTGACAATGCCTTCATCCTCCAACAGTTTGAGGTATTTACTTCTCTATGGCTGCACATAGTGTCTGTCCTTCATGTCAGAAGCTGTGAGTCAGTGGTCTGCTACCTAGTAGTGCTCCCATTCTTAATGACAAAGGCATTCTACTTCACCCAATCATTTTGGATGTCAAAAATACCATTAAAAAATCTCAAGCTCTACAGGCTTGATACTTTAATATGATTGAATGGAGATAGGAAAAAAGAAGATTTATAGTTGATAAGGTACATTTTTGATTATTTCTAGATAAGATTTATAGTTGAAAGAAAAATATTTAGACTTTTTATCTTCAGAAAAATACATCTCCTTATCGTGCAACTGAAAGTTGCTGATGGCTTGTGCCATCTATCGGAATAAATATCAACTATTCTTGTTGATTTCTAATTATTCCAGATTTGGCCAAATACCCATTCTTGATCAGCAACTTTCAGTTGCACGATAAGGAGATGCCTTTTTCTTAATTTATGCACCTTATCCCAGTACAATATCACATTTGTACTATTTTTTCACATTTTTATCTTCAGTTATAAAATTTTGTAACTTTTAGAAAGGCTATAAAGTTAACACACATGAAATACAAATTTCTGTAAACAGATACTACTTGCTCCAACAATAACTCTGAGATATTTTTTCATCAAACATCTACAAGAAATCTTCTCTACAAACCATACACATAAATCTTGTCATTTTTAATCTACATTTAATAGTAAATGTGTTTTACTATCATAAGACATGTACCCTGTAAAATAAAGTGCTCAAGCTCTATTAGATACCTAGAGGAAATCATCATGATGTAAATAAATAACCAGAGCTAGAATCAAAAGGTTGTTTGTAAGGTCCATTGAAGTGTCTATCCAAAATGAAAAGGCACAATTTGTTTTATATAGATTAGAAACATAAAGTAACACGACACCAAATTCAAACATTTCAATAATTTAGTCTTGTTACCTTTTTATTCTAATCTAGAATCCAAATTGTACCTCTTTATAACCTGGGCTATAAAAGTGGTTGCACATTCTTCTAACATGTTTATTTAGGTCTAGAGAGGGATTCTATTATAAAGGGAGTATATGTGGGGAACAGGTGAACAAGATCGGAGGAGTACTGTATCTCAACACCACAGGGAAAGGAGTTGGCCAGCTCCTGGTCAAGATGAAGTACAACATCCCCAGGTCCCCTGAGAAAGTGTGCAAGGTGAGTCCAATCTACAATCATACAAGACCACCTTGTGGCCATCAGTCTCTGATGATGTTTCTGGAGCACTATCTTGTCTAGTTAAACAAAAAAAGGTAAATAGGAGGGAAACACAAAAATATATTACTCAAAAATAAAAGACACTTCAGCTAGAAATTTTTATTTTCTAGACAAAAATATTTTGTCCTCATCAAGAAAAATAAAAAATTAAAGCATTTCGTAAGGTGTTGAAATAGATAACATTTTTAATGCCTTGCCAAAAATGCAATAATTTTTGTTTTTTCCTGAAGAAGACAAAAGATTTTTTTCGAAATGTCAAGAATATAAAAACAATTTCTGGATGAAGTATCTTTTATTTTTAAGAACAATGAATGCTGGCCAGGCAACCTTCAAGATACAAAAATATCATCATCTATCAATTCTGGATAGAATTTAGTGAATTACTTTGTGAGATATATATGGCTGATTCAACCAGTTCTACAACACCTTGTTGACCTGTCCACAACAATGTGTGTGTGTGTGTCAGTTTGAGACTGACATTTCCCTGGAGGTGAACAAACCCACAGAGCCCCCCTCTGTCATAAACCAGGAAATTCCTTTTGACTTCTTTGATATCCCTAGTGACCTTAAAGTTACTCTGGGAGTACGGGACAGTAGGTATCTGCCATGTTGAGATAACTCTATGTAATTCCTATGGGTTGGTTACTGTTGATTCCACACACACACACACACACACACACAAACAGTGTTGTTCCACACTTCAGTTATATATAGAAAAATCTAAAAATATTATGTTCAAAGTCTACTGCGCTTTCATGAATTTTAACATGATATGGTACACAAGGTAATAAAACCAAATAAATAAATAGTATGTGATGTTTCAGTAACAGTGTTGCCATTATCAGACAAAAGTACTGAATGATAAAATTCTATTTTGTCTTATATTCGGTTATTACCTTGTGTTTCTAATCTAGAATCCAAATTGTACCTTATCATTTGATATGGTAAAATTTTGAGGATATTAGTTAGGAATCAACATGACCAAAAAAGTATTATAAACCTAAAATTTTGAAACAGAAATCAATTGCTACTATCAATAGCATATTTACCTATTGTAAAGATATGAATACCGCATTGAAAATATACAAAAAAAGATCTATCCAATGTAATAGATAATACTCCCAATCTCTTACCAGTCAAAATTTTAATAAAAGTTGATATGATCAGAGCAGCTTATCTAAAGGAAGTCTATGAGACGACCTCAAGCACCTTCTGCTAGATGATAAATAATCCAAAAATAGCTGCACAGAAAAAATAACTGAATCTCAAATATAAACTATATATAAACCTAGAGAAATAAAGCACAATTTACAGTAAAATTCTGCTAAAATGAACCTGAAATATAGCAAACCTTCTCTTATAATGAACCTGAAGTAATCCCCATTTATAGTGAACTATGGCTCTATAGTGAACCACAGATTCAGTCCCATTGAGTTTCACTTTAGAGGGGTTTTACTGTAATAGCTATTTTTAAAAGAAAAAGTAGAACTATTTTAAACAAAAGATAAGAATGCCCAGCCAGCCTTAATCATAGTGGAAGAAAAACACCAGAGAAATCTCTGGTCTATTCATATAGTGTGTCACAGATTTCACCACAGGAACTCTAAGAATACCTCATTCCCTGTACAGAGTAAATAATGTATTTGTATATTGTGTGGATTGCCCTAAGACATGTCCTCCCCTTTCAGGGTCGGACTATCTATTACACTGGCAAGTTTGGAACATTGTGTTTGATCAATTAGATGTCTTTTTAGCTGTTGCTCTTGTGAGGAATATCATGAAAATAAAGTAAATGTAAGCTTGACATTTTTGATGGCATCCTTTTTATCTACCCTCTTTAGACTCTATTGTACTCAGTAAGTACTTTGAAATGGTTATGTTCTTTTATATAAAAATGAATTCAGTCAACTCTCAAGACTCCCTGGGAAAGTAAACATTAGCTCAAGTTAACAACTTAATACAATTTGGTGAGATGGTTTTAAATACACATTGATGTATTGATAGGGATTTGTGTGATTATTTTAAGACCAGTTTCTCCCAGCAAGTAATGAGAGGGGATATTATGTGAAGGTGGGGCTGGTAACTTGAGGGTTGATATTTGAGTAAATTGAGAAATTAGGGATGGGGTGGCTAATCCTGAGTGTAAATAATAATGTATTTAGACTACTCTGTCAATATACTCAAGACCCTGGTTGTAAACCTCCACATTGAACAGTGTAAAATATATTAAGTAGAATCTTTCTGTAAAGACATCTATCTATTTTCAGAACCAAAATGTCCTTTAGGGAGAGATATCCTCATACCAGAGAGCTTCTAAATAGTAAAAATGAAAATGTTGGCAATGAAAACTGTTCTTTGAGAGTGTTCTCTCATGAAAAGGTTCTACTGTATATCCTTAAATTCATTCAAATTTCCCGATTCTTTCACAAGTCTAACTAACACCATAAATAACCAAAGAAAACTTTGACACATTATCGATGTGAAACTGATGGTGTGACTGTGTTACAGATTCTCCTTCAAGACAAACTCGGGCTGTCAGTAAGTTTGTTTACCTTCAACCATGCTCTTGACTTCAAAGTAATAGAGAAAAATGGATCCTATATACATGATGTCATTTTGGTAGAGACACAGTGATACCTTCCATGAGGGAGAACAGGAGTATCCATATATTTTGAATGGTTTTTCATGAGAGTTTCTATACAGTGTCTTAGAGATACAGAATAAAATCAAAGGGAGTAATAAACTATTGGGTAACATTTTCAGTATCATCAAAGTGTTGTGTAATCTGAAAAGCTTTCTCATTAAAGCCTGCTGTTATATATGGAGGGTTTAACACGGGATGTGTGGGGTCAGACTACGGGGAGATTGTGCCACACAGAGAGTGGACCAGAGTGACCAACCACTCTCTGCTCTCCCAGCAGGAGGACAACCTCATGATGTCTCCCCCAGCCAACAGTGTCTTCACCCTCCAGCTCACCATCTGTACCAAGTCAGTCTCTTACTTTAATCCTGCCATTCTTCATTTTCTGTCTTGTTTTCCCACTATATACTAAGTGCTATTCTCAACCTGAAACCCCAAACCATATCGTTGACTGTAATGACTCATCCATTGATGAGCTCTACTCATCCCCAGTAGACACCATCAAAAGTCTCAAGCTCTACAGGCTTGATGCCCTAATATGATTGAGTGGAGATAAGAAAGAACATTTTCTGTCTTGTAATCTTTATTGGCTTTTAAGAAAGAAAAACTTGGCCCCTTTGGAAATGTCTTTTTCATCATTTTAAATGCCTAACCTTCTTCTCTCCTTTATTTTGTAACCTCTTTTGCATATTAGAAACAAAAGGTAACAAAACCAAATCTAAATTATGGAAATGTGATGTTCATGTATGCGGTGAAAAACATCACAAACATTTGAATAATTTAGATGTGGTCTTGTTACCTTTTGTTTCTATCTATAATCCAAATTGTACCTTATCACTCTTTTGCATATTTTTAAGTGTACCTATGCAAGTTTAGCCCTGAAATTTCCTTGTGTTCAACCCTCCTTGGAGGACTGAGCCAGCCCCATTCTGATGAGGACCAACAGTCTGAAATGCATATGTGGTTGGCTTGAATTGAGTGAAAGAGTAGTTAGCCAAATTTAAGAAATAATTTTATCAACATTTAGGAGCTGTATTAGGTATAGGATATAGATCAAGGTTGGGTTTGTGCAGGTACCTCTCCACCAGAGATGCTGGCATGACCATTCTGGATGTGGGAATCTTCAGTGGCTACAAGCCTTCTATGGAGGAGCTTGAGAAGGTAAGTGGTGGTATGGTACAATGGGGGGTCAACTAGACATGTTATGTCTTTGGGCAGCTGGCGGCCAACAAGACCAATCTCATTGGACGGTTTGAACCTTCCACTCGCGGCATCCTCTTCTACATGGACATGGTGAGCTTTACTTATAGGATAAGGAGAGTTACAAACAGATGTTGTTGAACTCTCTTTTCTTCTATTGTGTTGTTTCTTATTCCCTCTTTTATTATTCACATGATTTCTAACAGGGTACAGAGTCTCAGTTCTACTGAGAACAGATCTTACCTATGGATAGTTATGTTATTTGGTAATTGTCTTTTTGTCACTGCATGTGTGTGCCCCATTAAACAAGATAAAACAGCATGGTAGTTTCACCTTCTCTGTGGCACTGTAGTGTAGTGAGTTCTATTTATTATAAAGAGTGCAAAATTCGCGCTGCTTTCCACATGTGTAGACAGGTGGTGCACTTACAGTAAAAGCAGTCGCTAACTACTACCCCCCATGATTATAATTGCCTGTACCCCCATGTGTATTACAGATAATTTTTTAAAAAAATGTTTAGAGTTAGTTATTTAGTTAGATGTTATGGCCTATTCTCTTTGGAGACTTTATAGATTATCTCTGTATCCTGGGTGGTCCAGATCCCTCACAGTGAGCCCATCTGCCTCAGCTTCCCCATAGAGAGAGTCTTCATTGTTGGCAACATCCAGCCAGCTGTGGTGAAGGTCTATGACTACTACAACCCGGGTAAAAGCCATTCTACTAACACTGTGTTAGAAACTAAGGGTAACAAGACCTAATTGTTTATATGTTCATGACATCAAGCAACACACATGATTCAGTAGTTATTGTTTTTCTTATCCCCTTGTGCAAAGATTACATGAATTCCATGGGTCAAGGGTTGTTGTTAACCGAAATGTCATGAACATTTCCATAATTTGGATTTGGTCTTGTTACATTCTATACTGTTAATATGAATTTGTTTTACTGAATTGTGACAATTTAGTGTTTTTCGAAGGTAACCAGACCAAATAACTACTCATTCTATGTGTGAGGTTTAATTAACAGAGTATTTTGTTATTATACTCAGACTAGAGTGCCTAAGTAGCATGTGACTCTTGAAACAGTTATATATTCTTTGTCTTTTTCCTCCCTTAACACATTGCATGCTCACTCTATGTAATACACAGCTATTTTACTCACTGATTAAACAAATTATATATTAATGAATATCTCTTGATTATAACTACAAGGTAACAAGACCAAATAAATAAATAGTGTGTGGTGACCTGCCAGTAACAGCCTTGAAAGACATCATTCAGTCTTTAGTTCTAATCAAAATTGTGTCTTATTACCTCTCTTGATTATGTTTGGTGTTAGATGAGGCCTGCACATCCTTCTACAGCACGGACCGGCACAACCCAGCCATCAAGACTAACTGCCAGGACACTGTGTGCCACTGTGCCGAGGGGGGCTGTCCCCCTAGGGAACCCCTGGCCTTCGTCACCTCCCACCTGGTGAACTGGGCCCGTCCCAACCGCAATGAAACCCGCCTCATGAGGGAGAAACTCCTCCTCCACGCCTGCCGGAGAAATGATTATGGTAACTGTCAGGTGGTTGTCTAAACTGGAGGACAGGTTTACTGAAGTTTGGGTATTATTCTTGGCTTCCAACTTTGGCAAGTCTGACTGCTGTGGCTACTCAACACTTTAAGATAATTGAGATGCATAACTCGGATATTAGACTAGAATTAGAACAAGACACCAAACTTATAGCTATGCCTGTAGAAGGATTATAAAGATCCGAAAGCTTGCACTTTGTACAAATAAAGAAAAGCATTGCTACTATTTATATTCTTATTTCACACCAAATAAGTTGTTAGTATTTCTTATCCCCTTGTGCAAAGATTACACAAATTCCATGAGTCCATGCTCCTCGAGCTGTTTGATGATAAGCAGCGGCCTCTCCCAAAAGTCCTGTTTAGCGCATCTAATGCAAGCCAAAATGTGTTCTGGAGCTGCAGGCGCCAAGCTACATTTTGGGCAAGTGGGGTAGACCTTGTTGTTATTTTCTCTCTTGGGTGATGTAGCCAAGTTAACCAAAATGTTATAGTTTTACTGAACTAAAAGGTCTTTAAATAAATAATTTAATTTAAATCTAGCCAGGTTAGGTTAAAGGTATATATTTTTTAAGGCCCTATGTATAAAATATTAAAGTAACAATTAAAAAATGTAACCATACCAACCACCCATTATATTAAATCATACAGATCATCATTCAGGAACTTTTCTAATCTACTTCTCCATCCTCCCTTGGCTCTATGAGACCTACCTCTCACTGTATAGTGTTCCCATTTTACATGTTGTCTGTGTATTATTGAGTTGATCATTTACAATATATGAAAGATGTAGTATATATCTGTGTTCCAGTGTGGAAGGGAACCATGATGTCCATGAAGAGGAGGAATGGTTATGCTCTCCAGACCTTCCGTATCTCTAAGGTCATCAAGGAAGGTAACAGCCCCAATAATTTAACACCAAGAAATATTTTAAGACATCTCCTGATGATACAGCTAAAAGTTACTGTTGGCTTCCATCACCTGTCAGAATAACTATCAACTAATCATTGATTTTTAATTATTCCAGAATTGGCAAAACAATTAGTTGATTCAGACAGATGGTGCAAGCTATCAGACACTTTTAGATCAGGAGATGTCTCTTTATTTATGATCCCAGTACAATTTCTCACACTTTTGTACTATTTTCCTCACAAAGAAATAACTGAGGATATGTTTTACTTTCTCAAGAAGTTTCACATAAGGTAACAATACTAAATCCAAATTAATAAATGTTTATGACATTTTGGTAACAGTGTTTTAGTATTTTTTTTTTTTCTGATATTGGTAACAAATTGTTATCAAAATATCACAAAACATTTTATTAATTTGGATTT
>CP092877.1:71789289-71822727 GCA_030710605.1 Cordylochernes scorpioides | reverse complement strand
GTGCGCTTACAGTAAAAGCAGTCGCTAACTACCCACCATGATTATCATGGCCTGTACCACGTGTACTAGGGATAAGCAAAAAAAAACATTAAAAATATATTGTGCTAGAGTATTTTCCAAAAATATATTTTTTTAATATTTGGATGTCCTAGAAAAATGTTCACCTTTGGTGATAGGCAGTGATGAATTGATTTAAAAAAAGGTCCATTGGTATTAATTAATATTATTAATTTTATTTCAAAGTTATTTAAAAAAAAACAAATTTTAATAAGTTAGGTGAGAGATAAGCTAACCAACTTTAATTCAACTGAAAGCTTTCTGATCCCTTGGTGTGTTGAAATTAAAAAGTTGTATTATATATATACAGTATAACCTCGTTAATTCGACACGCCCCAATTCGACACTCGGCGATAATTCGACCATGTTCCGATGTCCCGACCTCCGGCCTATCAAATAACAAACCGTAATTCGACAGTATCGATAATACGACAGTTCCGATAGTTCGACCATTTTAAAATTTGAATTTCGACAATTGAATGTTATTTTACATGCAACTTTACCACTAAGCGGTACTACGGCGGCGACGATCGGCTTCGGCAGGCGACGATCGGCATCGGCGGGCGCCGATAGGATCGCGCCTGCGCACACTTTTGGTTTCTTGTTAGTTAAAGTTTCACTTTGCAGTGCCGTTGCGCAATTTCGCGGTTGTTATTGTTTTTTTACGCGGGAATTTCGGCATCATGCGCTAACTAATAATAATTTTTATTTTTAACATTGAAATATTTTAGCTATTTTTAAATTTATAAATAATTTCTTTTTTAAATAAATAAATCTTTATAAAATGATCCAACAATGATTATGATAACATTTTAATTCAATATTCTGTGTTAATTTGAATAAATGAGTGGGGCAAAAATGTCAGGTTCTGCCAAAAAAAATTGGAAACGTAGTCAGTATCACCAGCTCACTTATGTGGAAAAAATGAAAATTATAGAAGAAATAGAACAAGGACATAGTCAAGTTTCCAGAGAGAGAAATATTCCACGGTCCACCATTAGCACAATTTTTAAAAATAAATTCGCCATAA
The DNA here is from genome assembly GCA_030710605.1 of Cordylochernes scorpioides. Classification (NCBI taxonomy): domain Eukaryota; kingdom Metazoa; phylum Arthropoda; class Arachnida; order Pseudoscorpiones; family Chernetidae; genus Cordylochernes; species Cordylochernes scorpioides. The sequence goes on along the minus strand of CP092877.1, from coordinate 71,821,640 downwards.
AATCTGCCTTTTTAAAATCTAATTTTAGCTCTACCTTGAAACGTGATCGTGACTGGGAATTCCCAGAGATTGAAGAAGCCCTGTTTAGGTGGATAAGGCAGGCAAATGCCATGAAACTTGCCATAAATGGCAATATCTTGAAAGAAAAGGCTATACTCTTGGCCTTGAAAAAAAATGGGTCAAGATAATTTTGAAGCTAGCAATGGCTGGCTAGAAAAGTTTAAGGCCAGAAGGAATATTGCTTTTAAACGACTTCATGGAGAAGCTGGAAGTGTGGATGCCAATAGTGTAGCCACTTGGAAAGGTGAGATTATTCCTTCACTTTTAGCTAAATACAGCCCACAGGACATTTTCAATGCTGATAAAACAGGGTTATTTTATAAACTTTTGCCTAATCAAACAATGACTATCAGAGGTGAGAAATGTGAAGGGGGTAAGAAGTCTAAAGAGAGAATTACAGTGTTGGTATGCTGTAATATGGATGGAAGTGAAAAACTGCCTTTACTTTATATTGGGAAATATAGAATACCACGATGCTTCCATGGAATGAATATTCCCTCAAATTATCATTTTAATAAAAAAGCCTGGATGACTGGGGCAATTTTTACGGATTGGCTAAAAAAATTGGACCAAATATTCAAAAGAAGAGAAAGAAAAATGTTATTAATTTTAGATAATTGCCCAGCCCACCAAATACCTGAATGGTTACAGAACATTGAAATAAGATTTTTGCCCGCCCTAACTACAAGTGCATTACAACCCTGTGATATGGGTATCATTAAAGCCCTAAAAGACCAATATAGGAAACAAATGATAACGTATCTTCTCACTTGCATGGAAGAAAAAAAAATGCTCAAGTACATTTACTCTTTGAATTAGCTGGGTAGAGGCTGCATGGGTTGGGGTTAGTTCTTCCACAATAAAAAATTGTTTTTCTCATTCAGGATTTGTGATGGATGAAGCAATGGAAGAAGTTGTTGAAGAAGAAATGAACAGATGTTTTGAGGCATTAAAAAAACATCAAGCCATTGATGTCAACTATATTGACTTCTTGGAAGTTGATAAAGATGTGCAAGTTGCTGGGGAACAGTCCATTGAAGAAATTGTAAAGGAGGTAATGGGAAAAGAAGAAGATGAAGAGGTAGAGCCAACAGAAAAAGATTTAAACAAAACATCAATAACACCTGCAGCAGCAGTGGATGCCTTTAATACAATAAAAACTCTTTGTTATTTAAAAGACATTTCTGAGGAAGAAAGGCATGCATGTCTTTTAAAAATAGACTATCTGGAATACATCCTGAATAGGATTTCAGAGAAAAAACAGACATCTATAAATTTTTTTTTTTAATCTTGATTCTTTTCAAATAATATTTTTTAATTTTCTTTTTATTTTCCACATTTATTTTCTTTAAACTATTATTCACACAATTGGAATAAAATATTATTTGTTTCGAAAATATGTATTATTGCCATTTTGTCCCAGATACTAAAAGTTAATCATGAAAATAAAAAAATAAATATAAAAAAGTACACACACAATGGTTTCAATTAATATCATCAATTTATATTACAAAGCTATTTATAAAAAAATATATATATTATTTTAGCTAGTTAGATGATTAGCTAATCATCTCACCTTAATTCAACACTACCTTTAATTCAACCGAAAGCTCTGATCCCTTGGGGTGTTGAATTAAAGAGGTTCGACTGTATATATAAAAGACTGTATATGATAAGGCATAATTTGGATTATAGATTATAAACACAAGGTAATAAGACCAAATCCAAATGAATAAATAATGTGTGACATTTTGGTAACAGCATTGTTACCATCTTCAGATAAACCACATTCAGTACTTTTGTCTGAAGATGGCAACAATGCTGTTACCGAAATGTCACACACTATTTATTTATTTGGTCTTATTACCTTGTGTTTAGACTATATGTATACACAGAAAGAAACTAAATAACATACATCAAATACATTAAAATAAATAAATTAGATATATATTGATAAGAGAAAATCAATCCTTATATTGAATTTTGATATTGTAAGGAATATTAGTTGGTTTTATTTCTTCAATAGAGTAGATAGTGTTTTTTTCCTTATTTGAAGACAAAACACAAGATTTCAAACACCTTAGTTTCAATCAAAACATATCAATATTCTATTGATTAAACAATAAATACTTTTGGTCATTGAGGTACAGCCTGCACCATACTGATGAGGGCCAACAGCCTGAAATACATTTGTGGCGTTGGCTTTTCTTGATTTATCATGAAAATGGGTTGGTCAAATATAATGAACAAGTTAAATCTCTATGTTCTATAGATGGAAATTTTGCTGGAAGGATATTTATCTAAAGAGACAAGGGTCGCCTCTCCCGTCAAAATAGACGTCAAAACCAGACACCATCTATTGACTGTTGCCGCAAACTAGCGCCCTCGGGTCGGTGACAAAGCCACAACAGCAGCTTTGGCAAACTGCGTCCACCTAGAGACCATGGTTTCGGGCTAATGGCCCTCGTCAGCCTAGGAGATCTAATGGAATCTTGACAATCTGCCAAAGAGGTATTTAGCATGATGGCATCTGGTTTTGACGTCTCTTTGACTTGTCTCTTTAGCTTTATGCTCTAGTTATAATAAATAATGATTTATTGTCAAAAAAATAGGGTCTACCAAGTGTTTACCAAGAATGTTGTGTGAAAGCAATATACACAGTATCTAGTAGTTTATTAGGTAGAGTCAAGAGTAAGTAGCATGTTAAGTATTGTGTGATGACAGCTATGATACAACTGGTGGAGAGATGAGCATTAGGAACAGGAAGTGGCCTGTAGATAGGCCTCCAGCCACCTCATGGACTTCTGGAGCTGCTTCAGACGGTGAGTGGCTGGGTTACTGGACTCCCAGTGGTAGATGGTGGAGGTCTGGTCCAGGAGATAGCGGACCTGGGTGTGTCCCTCCTGTGTCAGCACTCTGGGTCCGTCCCTGCCCATGATCACGTAGGTCTCCCCTTCTATCAACTCTGACGACTCGCAGTTCTGGTCACTCATGAGGTACCTTCTCTGGCCCTCCACGTCTACCCCATTCTCCAATCCTGCATGGACAGACAGACAGGTTTGAAACTTCCACAGTTTATAGTAAGGATAGAAGAGGAGATTGGTGGTTTAAATTGATTTTTAAAAAGTACCTCCTGATTAAGAAAAAGAACGTTTCCAAAGCGGCTATTTTTATTTATTCTGATAGATGGTGCAAGTCATGAGCAACCATCAGTTGGAAGGTTTCTTATAACCCTTTGTATGGTGGGTCTACTGGATTCCAATATACTCACCCTTGGAGATTTCAACATCAATCTTGGGGCTGTTCCCTCAACAACACTGAGGGCTCAGCACCTTCATTAATGACAAAAACCTCACAATTGTGTCCCATGGTTATTAAAATAAAGAAAGAAGAATAACCCTTTGTGGACCAGTGTGTAGGATAAATTTAAATCTTCCAAGACACCATATTTGGACAGCTATTTACCAACAACTGTCAGTTCCCCATACCACCTTCTCCAACTATATTTCCCTCCATCCTTCTAGCTCATGACTTATTTCCGGTGGATTTTTTTTTATAGTTTCTAATGGGCTCTTAAAGTCAAGTTGCAATAGGATGTTTCTTTAGAGTTTTATAAATATCAAAATGATTTTGCTGGTAACTAATGAATATCTTTATTGTATTGAAAAAATAGAGAATGTTGTTTTGACGCTGTAAATACATGGAGTAAATGTCATGTACATGGGTAAATCCAAAATCATGATGAAAATTAAAAAAATTCCTCTCTCATGAAAACTCATTCAGTAGCAATCTTTTAGAATCAGTAATTTTCTCTTATGTAATTGGAACTCATTGATGATATGGTACAATTTGGAATAGAGGTTAGAAACATAAAAAGGCCAAATCCAAATTAATAAAATGTTTGTGATATTTTGATAACAATTTGTTACCAATATCAGAAAAAAAAAAATACTAAAACACTGTTACCAAAATGTCATAAACATTTATTAATTTGGATTTAGTATTGTTACCTTATGTGAAACTTCTTGAGAAAGTAAAACATATCCTCAGTTATTTCTTTGTGAGGAAAATAGTACAAAAGTGTGAGAAATTGTACTGGGATCATAAATAAAGAGACATCTCCTGATCTAAAAGTGTCTGATAGCTTGCACCATCTGTCTGAATCAACTAATTGTTTTGCCAATTCTGGAATAATTAAAAATCAATGATTAGTTGATAGTTATTCTGACAGGTGATGGAAGCCAACAGTAACTTTTAGCTGTATCATCAGGAGATGTCTTAAAATATTTCTTTGGTGTTAAATTATTGGGGCTGTTACCTTCCTTGATGACCTTAGAGATACGGAAGGTCTGGAGAGCATAACCATTCCTCCTCTTCATGGACATCATGGTTCCCTTCCACACTGGAACACAGATATATACTACATCTTTCATATATTGTAAATGATCAACTCAATAATACACAGACAACATGTAAAATGGGAACACTATACAGTGAGAGGTAGGTCTCATAGAGCCAAGGGAGGATGGAGAAGTAGATTAGAAAAGTTCCTGAATGATGATCTGTATGATTTATATATAATGGGTGGTTGGTATGGTTACATTTTTTAATTGTTACTTTAATATTTTATACATAGGGCCTTAAAAAATATATACCTTTAACCTAACCTGGCTAGATTTAAATTAAATTATTTATTTAAAGACCTTTTAGTTCAGTAAAACTATAACATTTTGGTTAACTTGGCTACATCACCCAAGAGAGAAAATAACAACAAGGTCTACCCCACTTGCCCAAAATGTAGCTTGGCGCCTGCAGCTCCAGAACACATTTTGGCTTGCATTAGATGCGCTAAACAGGACTTTTGGGAGAGGCCGCTGCTTATCATCAAACAGCTCGAGGAGCATGGACTCATGGAATTTGTGTAATCTTTGCACAAGGGGATAAGAAATACTAACAACTTATTTGGTGTGAAATAAGAATATAAATAGTAGCAATGCTTTTCTTTATTTGTACAAAGTGCAAGCTTTCGGATCTTTATAATCCTTCTACAGGCATAGCTATAAGTTTGGTGTCTTGTTCTAATTCTAGTCTAATATCCGAGTTATGCATCTCAATTATCTTAAAGTGTTGAGTAGCCACAGCAGTCAGACTTGCCAAAGTTGGAAGCCAAGAATAATACCCAAACTTCAGTAAACCTGTCCTCCAGTTTAGACAACCACCTGACAGTTACCATAATCATTTCTCCGGCAGGCGTGGAGGAGGAGTTTCTCCCTCATGAGGCGGGTTTCATTGCGGTTGGGACGGGCCCAGTTCACCAGGTGGGAGGTGACGAAGGCCAGGGGTTCCCTAGGGGGACAGCCCCCCTCGGCACAGTGGCACACAGTGTCCTGGCAGTTAGTCTTGATGGCTGGGTTGTGCCGGTCCGTGCTGTAGAAGGATGTGCAGGCCTCATCTAACACCAAACATAATCAAGAGAGGTAATAAGACACAATTTTGATTAGAACTAAAAGACTGAATGATGTCTTTCAAGGCTGTTACTGGCAGGTCACCACACACTATTTATTTATTTGGTCTTGTTACCTTGTAGTTATAATCAAGAGATATTCATTAATATATAATTTGTTTTAATCAGTGAGTAAAATAGCTGTGTATTACATAGAGTGAGCATGCAATGTGTTAAGGGAGGAAAAAGACAAAGAATATATAAACTGTTTTCAAGAGTCACATGCTACTTAGGCACTCTAGTCTGAGTATAATAACAAAATACTCTGTTAATTAAACCTCACACATAGAATGAGTAGTTATTTGGTCTGGTTACCTTCGGAAAAACACTAAATTGTCACAATTCAGTAAAACAAATTCATATTAACAGTATAGAATGTAACAAGACCAAATCCAAATTATGGAAATGTTCATGACATTTCGGTTAACAACAACCCTTGACCCATGGAATTCATGTAATCTTTGCACAAGGGGATAAGAAAAACAATAACTACTGAATCATGTGTGTTGCTTGATGTCATGAACATATAAACAATTAGGTCTTGTTACCCTTAGTTTCTAACACAGTGTTAGTAGAATGGCTTTTACCCGGGTTGTAGTAGTCATAGACCTTCACCACAGCTGGCTGGATGTTGCCAACAATGAAGACTCTCTCTATGGGGAAGCTGAGGCAGATGGGCTCACTGTGAGGGATCTGGACCACCCAGGATACAGAGATAATCTATAAAGTCTCCAAAGAGAATAGGCCATAACATCTAACTAAATAACTAACTCTAAACATTTTTTAAAAAAATTATCTGTAATACACATGGGGGGTACAGGCAATTATAATCATGGGGGGTAGTAGTTAGCGACTGCTTTTACTGTAAGTGCACCACCTGTCTACACATGTGGAAAGCAGCGCGAATTTTGCACTCTTTATAATAAATAGAACTCACTACACTACAGTGCCACAGAGAAGGTGAAACTACCATGCTGTTTTATCTTGTTTAATGGGGCACACACATGCAGTGACAAATATACAATTACCAAATAACATAACTATCCATAGGTAAGATCTGTTCTCAGTAGAACTCTGAGACTCTGTACCCTGTTAGAAATCATGTGAATAATAAAAGAGGGAATAAGAAACAACACAATAGAAGAAAAGAGAGTTCAACAACATCTGTTTGTAACTCTCCTTATCCTATAAGTAAAGCTCACCATGTCCATGTAGAAGAGGATGCCGCGAGTGGAAGGTTCAAACCGTCCAATGAGATTGGTCTTGTTGGCCGCCAGCTGCCCAAAGACATAACATGTCTAGTTGACCCCCCATTGTACCATACCACCACTTACCTTCTCAAGCTCCTCCATAGAAGGCTTGTAGCCACTGAAGATTCCCACATCCAGAATGGTCATGCCAGCATCTCTGGTGGAGAGGTACCTGCACAAACCCAACCTTGATCTATATCCTATACTCTAATACAGCTCCTAAATGTTGATAAAATTATTTCTTAAATTTGGCTAACTACTCTTTCACTCAATTCAAGCCAACCACATATGCATTTCAGACTGTTGGTCCTCATCAGAATGGGGCTGGCTCAGTCCTCCAAGGAGGGTTGAACACAAGGAAATTTCAGGGCTAAACTTGCATAGGTACACTTAAAAATATGCAAAAGAGTGATAAGGTACAATTTGGATTATAGATAGAAACAAAAGGTAACAAGACCACATCTAAATTATTCAAATGTTTGTGATGTTTTTTCACCGCATACATGAAACATCACATTTCCATAATTTAGATTTGGTTTTGTTACCTTTTGTTTCTAATATGCAAAAGAGGTTACAAAATAAAGGAGAGAAGAAGGTTAGGCATTTAAAATGATGAAAAAGACATTTCCAAAGGGGCCAAGTTTTTCTTTCTTAAAAGCCAATAAAGATTACAAGACAGAAAATGTTCTTTCTTATCTCCACTCAATCATATTAGGGCATCAAGCCTGTAGAGCTTGAGACTTTTGATGGTGTCTACTGGGGATGAGTAGAGCTCATCAATGGATGAGTCATTACAGTCAACGATATGGTTTGGGGTTTCAGGTTGAGAATAGCACTTAGTATATAGTGGGAAAACAAGACAGAAAATGAAGAATGGCAGGATTAAAGTAAGAGACTGACTTGGTACAGATGGTGAGCTGGAGGGTGAAGACACTGTTGGCTGGGGGAGACATCATGAGGTTGTCCTCCTGCTGGGAGAGCAGAGAGTGGTTGGTCACTCTGGTCCACTCTCTGTGTGGCACAATCTCCCCGTAGTCTGACCCCACACATCCCGTGTTAAACCCTCCATATATAACAGCAGGCTTTAATGAGAAAGCTTTTCAGATTACACAACACTTTGATGATACTGAAAATGTTACCCAATAGTTTATTACTCCCTTTGATTTTATTCTGTATCTCTAAGACACTGTATAGAAACTCTCATGAAAAACCATTCAAAATATATGGATACTCCTGTTCTCCCTCATGGAAGGTATCACTGTGTCTCTACCAAAATGACATCATGTATATAGGATCCATTTTTCTCTATTACTTTGAAGTCAAGAGCATGGTTGAAGGTAAACAAACTTACTGACAGCCCGAGTTTGTCTTGAAGGAGAATCTGTAACACAGTCACACCATCAGTTTCACATCGATAATGTGTCAAAGTTTTCTTTGGTTATTTATGGTGTTAGTTAGACTTGTGAAAGAATCGGGAAATTTGAATGAATTTAAGGATATACAGTAGAACCTTTTCATGAGAGAACACTCTCAAAGAACAGTTTTCATTGCCAACATTTTCATTTTTACTATTTAGAAGCTCTCTGGTATGAGGATATCTCTCCCTAAAGGACATTTTGGTTCTGAAAATAGATAGATGTCTTTACAGAAAGATTCTACTTAATATATTTTACACTGTTCAATGTGGAGGTTTACAACCAGGGTCTTGAGTATATTGACAGAGTAGTCTAAATACATTATTATTTACACTCAGGATTAGCCACCCCATCCCTAATTTCTCAATTTACTCAAATATCAACCCTCAAGTTACCAGCCCCACCTTCACATAATATCCCCTCTCATTACTTGCTGGGAGAAACTGGTCTTAAAATAATCACACAAATCCCTATCAATACATCAATGTGTATTTAAAACCATCTCACCAAATTGTATTAAGTTGTTAACTTGAGCTAATGTTTACTTTCCCAGGGAGTCTTGAGAGTTGACTGAATTCATTTTTATATAAAAGAACATAACCATTTCAAAGTACTTACTGAGTACAATAGAGTCTAAAGAGGGTAGATAAAAAGGATGCCATCAAAAATGTCAAGCTTACATTTACTTTATTTTCATGATATTCCTCACAAGAGCAACAGCTAAAAAGACATCTAATTGATCAAACACAATGTTCCAAACTTGCCAGTGTAATAGATAGTCCGACCCTGAAAGGGGAGGACATGTCTTAGGGCAATCCACACAATATACAAATACATTATTTACTCTGTACAGGGAATGAGGTATTCTTAGAGTTCCTGTGGTGAAATCTGTGACACACTATATGAATAGACCAGAGATTTCTCTGGTGTTTTTCTTCCACTATGATTAAGGCTGGCTGGGCATTCTTATCTTTTGTTTAAAATAGTTCTACTTTTTCTTTTAAAAATAGCTATTACAGTAAAACCCCTCTAAAGTGAAACTCAATGGGACTGAATCTGTGGTTCACTATAGAGCCATAGTTCACTATAAATGGGGATTACTTCAGGTTCATTATAAGAGAAGGTTTGCTATATTTCAGGTTCATTTTAGCAGAATTTTACTGTAAATTGTGCTTTATTTCTCTAGGTTTATATATAGTTTATATTTGAGATTCAGTTATTTTTTCTGTGCAGCTATTTTTGGATTATTTATCATCTAGCAGAAGGTGCTTGAGGTCGTCTCATAGACTTCCTTTAGATAAGCTGCTCTGATCATATCAACTTTTATTAAAATTTTGACTGGTAAGAGATTGGGAGTATTATCTATTACATTGGATAGATCTTTATTTTGTATATTTTCAATGCGGTATTCATATCTTTACAATAGGTAAATATGCTATTGATAGTAGCAATTGATTTCTGTTTCAAAATTTTAGGTTTATAATACTTTTTTGGTCATGTTGATTCCTAACTAATATCCTCAAAATTTTACCATATCAAATGATAAGGTACAATTTGGATTCTAGATTAGAAACACAAGGTAATAACCGAATATAAGACAAAATAGAATTTTATCATTCAGTACTTTTGTCTGATAATGGCAACACTGTTACTGAAACATCACATACTATTTATTTATTTGGTTTTATTACCTTGTGTACCATATCATGTTAAAATTCATGAAAGCGCAGTAGACTTTGAACATAATATTTTTAGATTTTTCTATATATAACTGAAGTGTGGAACAACACTGTTTGTGTGTGTGTGTGTGTGTGTGTGGAATCAACAGTAACCAACCCATAGGAATTACATAGAGTTATCTCAACATGGCAGATACCTACTGTCCCGTACTCCCAGAGTAACTTTAAGGTCACTAGGGATATCAAAGAAGTCAAAAGGAATTTCCTGGTTTATGACAGAGGGGGGCTCTGTGGGTTTGTTCACCTCCAGGGAAATGTCAGTCTCAAACTGACACACACACACACATTGTTGTGGACAGGTCAACAAGGTGTTGTAGAACTGGTTGAATCAGCCATATATATCTCACAAAGTAATTCACTAAATTCTATCCAGAATTGATAGATGATGATATTTTTGTATCTTGAAGGTTGCCTGGCCAGCATTCATTGTTCTTAAAAATAAAAGATACTTCATCCAGAAATTGTTTTTATATTCTTGACATTTCGAAAAAAATCTTTTGTCTTCTTCAGGAAAAAACAAAAATTATTGCATTTTTGGCAAGGCATTAAAAATGTTATCTATTTCAACACCTTACGAAATGCTTTAATTTTTTATTTTTCTTGATGAGGACAAAATATTTTTGTCTAGAAAATAAAAATAATTTCTAGCTGAAGTGTCTTTTATTTTTGAGTAATATATTTTTGTGTTTCCCTCCTATTTACCTTTTTTTGTTTAACTAGACAAGATAGTGCTCCAGAAACATCATCAGAGACTGATGGCCACAAGGTGGTCTTGTATGATTGTAGATTGGACTCACCTTGCACACTTTCTCAGGGGACCTGGGGATGTTGTACTTCATCTTGACCAGGAGCTGGCCAACTCCTTTCCCTGTGGTGTTGAGATACAGTACTCCTCCGATCTTGTTCACCTGTTCCCCACATATACTCCCTTTATAATAGAATCCCTCTCTAGACCTAAATAAACATGTTAGAAGAATGTGCAACCACTTTTATAGCCCAGGTTATAAAGAGGTACAATTTGGATTCTAGATTAGAATAAAAAGGTAACAAGACTAAATTATTGAAATGTTTGAATTTGGTGTCGTGTTACTTTATGTTTCTAATCTATATAAAACAAATTGTGCCTTTTCATTTTGGATAGACACTTCAATGGACCTTACAAACAACCTTTTGATTCTAGCTCTGGTTATTTATTTACATCATGATGATTTCCTCTAGGTATCTAATAGAGCTTGAGCACTTTATTTTACAGGGGTACATGTCTTATGATAGTAAAACACATTTACTATTAAATGTAGATTAAAAATGACAAGATTTATGTGTATGGTTTGTAGAGAAGATTTCTTGTAGATGTTTGATGAAAAAATATCTCAGAGTTATTGTTGGAGCAAGTAGTATCTGTTTACAGAAATTTGTATTTCATGTGTGTTAACTTTATAGCCTTTCTAAAAGTTACAAAATTTTATAACTGAAGATAAAAATGTGAAAAAATAGTACAAATGTGATATTGTACTGGGATAAGGTGCATAAATTAAGAAAAAGGCATCTCCTTATCGTGCAACTGAAAGTTGCTGATCAAGAATGGGTATTTGGCCAAATCTGGAATAATTAGAAATCAACAAGAATAGTTGATATTTATTCCGATAGATGGCACAAGCCATCAGCAACTTTCAGTTGCACGATAAGGAGATGTATTTTTCTGAAGATAAAAAGTCTAAATATTTTTCTTTCAACTATAAATCTTATCTAGAAATAATCAAAAATGTACCTTATCAACTATAAATCTTCTTTTTTCCTATCTCCATTCAATCATATTAAAGTATCAAGCCTGTAGAGCTTGAGATTTTTTAATGGTATTTTTGACATCCAAAATGATTGGGTGAAGTAGAATGCCTTTGTCATTAAGAATGGGAGCACTACTAGGTAGCAGACCACTGACTCACAGCTTCTGACATGAAGGACAGACACTATGTGCAGCCATAGAGAAGTAAATACCTCAAACTGTTGGAGGATGAAGGCATTGTCAGGTTGGAACTCCAGAGTCCGGGCCAGTCCCAAATCCTGGCTGTAGGAGATATTGCACACCAGGTTAATGGCCGGACTCTCCGCCTTCATGGCATACTCTGTCAGAGCCTGGAGTCCCATCACTGTGTCCTGCAACAGCACAACAATTTGTTGCAAGAATTCTTCAGGTACATGGGTGATCAAACATATTTTATACTTCATCTCTTAAAATTAAATAACACACTAAATATGTAAAAATATTGAAAAGCTGAAATAATTTTGAAAATAAAAATATTGACGAAAATCAATAGTCTATTATATTTAGGAACTGCTGGATTTATAGTCAAATCCCTTTTAAGAGACCAACATTTTCAGGACCCAAATACAAATCTAGAATGTAATATAATTCATTGAAAATAAGAATTATGACTAGAAGATGATAAGTTACAATTTGAATTATAGATTAAAACACAAGGTAATTGACGGATCGCCTTTTGACTCAAAAAAGGTAATAAGACCAAATCTGATGGTGGTAATAAGGTTGTTACAGAAACGTCATACACTATTTATTTATATAGATTTGGTCTTATGTGTTTCAAGACTAGAAGATGTTGACTTAAACTGAGAATAACCTATTTTATTCTCACTGAAGAAAAGAAAGATGAGAGAGTGAGGGGAACTGTATGTAATACCTGGGTGGAGACAAAGGAGCCGGAGGAGGAGCGCTGTCCATTGAGCCAGTTCACAATGGCCTGGCTGTACTCCAGGTCTCCAGCCAACAGCTGGGTGAGCAGGCCGTAGCTGGTGGCCTCCACTGACACTGGCAGGGCCGGGTTGTACCACCACCTCTCATTGGTCACTGCCACCACACACCATTGAGCTCGAGGAGCATGAACTCATGGAATTCGTGTAATCTTTAAACAGAGGGATAAGAAACAACAACAACACACACTGTTGATCCATACACCATGTCACAGGATTGTCCTAGGATATAGGTTACTGTAAGTATACAACATGTTTTATAAGTTGGATCTGTGGAGAGCAGTATATTATAAGAAGAACAAAATCGTGAGAAGAAGATTATCTTGTAAGGATTTTATTTAGCTGAGCTTTTGAGAATTTCTGCCCTTCTACAGGGGTAAAAACTGTAGTAACTTACTCCAGGGCAGAGATGCTTAAAAAATTAGCTAAATAAAAAACCCTGAAAGAAACTCTTCGCCTAACGATTTTGTTCTTTTGATTAAACACACACACACACAATATGTTTAAACATTAATAAAATAGTTCAATTCTGCACTTACAGAGTGCCAGTACACAGTGGAGTTAAACCCTGCAAACAGAAAGTCAAACTGGATGGCACTGTACACCCGACCCTACCCGAGGACCTAATGGACCCTAATTATTAATTATATTATATTAATAAAACCCTCATTTTGATTACTCTAGATGTCTTCCTACCTCAACAACATTGTCTATTCCTATTGTCATCATCAGTAACATTTTATTTAGGACTGAACCTTTGACCACCAATATCTCTCTCAATGAGTTTCAATCACACAATCCCCATTAGAAAATATAGAACATTCAGGCCCTTGTAAGGAAACAAGGGTAGACTCCTAATTTTGTTAGCCTTTAAAGAAAGTAAAAAAAAAAGAGTACATAATAACTTATACACAAAACACTAATGAATTGCACCAGGAAATCAATGCTACCTTCATTGAAGACAGCCATGTTCCTGAGCCTCTGATTGGTGGCATTCTTCATGGGGTGATTGGCCAGTGCCAGGGCATACGTGATGATGGAGAAGGAGTAAGGCTCCAGCACAGAGTTGAGGTTCTCCTCCAGGTACTCCAGAGCTTTGTCCCGGACTTCTCTGGTCCTCTGGTATCAAACCTCTCATTCAACACAGGAGATACTACATCACATGGTGTCACTCCACATTCCTGCACAGTGTGAATACCACATACAGTAGAACTACATCTCTGTAAAGGACAACAACACCTAGTTACAGAGCCAAAGTGTCCTTTAGGGAGAGATGTCCTCTTACCAAAGAGCTGCTAATTAGCACACTCAGGACAAAACTTGAGAACTTGGAAAGTCTTTGTTGTTTTTTTTTTTTTTTTAGACAGGCAATTTTTTCACATTTGGTTATCTGGTGTGTCTTCAATAAAGGTCACTGTGTATCAAATATCTTTTTGTCTGAGTTATTGTCTGAATCCCAATATACATGCTAAAAGGTACAACTTCCTTAAGTTTTGTCCATAAGTGTAAAAATGGCAATTTTTTGCATGTGAAAACTGGCCTTTATAGAGATGTCCTCTAGTGAGAGTGTTCAGATACAGAGGTTCTAATGTATTCAAAATTGTATTTTCCAAAATATATTTTTCAGCTTTTGTTAAATGGTGCCATCACATTTCATTTGCACAAAAGCACAGGAGACAACAAGGGAAGATATGTACAGTAGGAACAAATATTTTCACAAAAATCTGAATGAACTAGGAGACATCATCCTTTCATTATTTTATTTTAAGAAACAATGATAGAACAAAACATGATGTTTGGAAAAGATAAAGTGGACATATTTCATTGTTCAAAAAGTACTTGATAATTGTGGTGCAAAATATATATATATATTCTTTCATTAAATATTTTTTGTACTGGGGGGGAGGGATTGTGTATGTGTGTGTCAATTTTTTAATTTTTGTCTTTCATGAGAGGTCAAAAAATTGATTTCTAGGGAGACTTCTTATAGTAGGTTTTAATGGAAGTTTATTTTTACAAAAGTTGCTTAAGTGAAATACTAGTGTTAAAATGACTTTTAAAAAACTATTCCCAAGCACAACTGTGACCTGGAATATATATACAGTAAAACCCCTCTATAGTGAACCCCATTGGGACGGGACTTTTGGTTCACTATAGCCACGGTTTGGGTATCTAAATTTTTTTTGAGGATATAATTAAAGGGCATGCGCAAAAAAAAAAAAAAAAAAGAGGCTACCTCTTAATATTGGCTGCTTTTTTTCACCCTAAATTAACCTATTTCTATATATTAAAGCTGTATATTAAAATAAAAACAAAATCATGTGAAAATATTGCCTTTTTGATGAGTTCCTCTGATAATTTAATTAGTATAAATGCAACCTGCCCCCCATATGTAAAAAAAATCCAAGAAAAGTATACCTTATTTATAAAAATTAAATAAAAACTTTATTAATAATATTTTAAAAGGTATAAAAATATATTTTAAATAAATATTATTATATTACAATATAGGATACAAAGGCTTACTTGAAGAAGTCTGTTATTTTTTTCTGCTTTAACATATTCCTCAAAAATTTGGTTTCATATCTAGCAAAGAAATCTTCATTTTTTAAAATGAGGCCTAGCTTGTACTAACCACGTATACAAGGCTTCTTCTAAAAGTGTATAATGACACTGACGATAGCGGCAATAGTTGGGATTGATTCCTCTTTGTAGCATTTTTTTTTATAGTCTTCTTTTTTGCCATATCGTAGAAATGCTACTTTTGCTCATTTTCATTTTCTTCCGAAGTTCCGCTTGCGATGTACCACTCTCAATAGCTTTTATGATGGTTAATTTCTTTTCAAGTGATATCTTGGTACGAGCGACTTTTTCTTTGGCACTTCCATTTTCTTTTAAAACTGGTTTTAATAATTTAATCATGTTTTAAGGAATTTTCCTAATGTAGAGTTAAGAAATTTAGTTTTCAATAAGGCATGAAAAATTTATAAA
Organism: Cordylochernes scorpioides; assembly: GCA_030710605.1. Lineage (NCBI taxonomy): Eukaryota > Metazoa > Arthropoda > Arachnida > Pseudoscorpiones > Chernetidae > Cordylochernes > Cordylochernes scorpioides. The sequence continues at coordinate 71,805,916 of CP092877.1, read as the reverse complement.
AGTGCGCAGTATAAAAATAGAACGTGAATATAAACACACAGTGTCGCTAAATTCTTTGTTTTGAATTGCGATCTGTGAGCTAGAGCTCACACAAAATTTTAATTAGTTTTGAAAATTATTATTTTGGAATTTTAGAATTAAAATTAAAAGTTCGTTATAAGCATGGTATTTTTGATAGAATTTAATATTTTGGGACCAAAATTGGGTTCGTTATAGCGATAGTTCGCTAGTTTGAAAAGTGAAAAGTTCGTTATAGCGATGGTAATTTTAATGGAATGGAATTGGGATTTTCGATGGGTTCGTTATAAGGGAAGGTTCGTTATATCCATGGTTCGTCTTAGCGGGGGGTTTTACTGTAGTTAAAAATAAATCAACATAGATGATAAATGAAGAATATATTTTTTAAAATCCAAATATACAAGTAGAATATAAAAAAATAATACAGTAGAACTTTTGCGGGAGGATACTCCTGCTAGAGGACATCTCTCTACAAAGGACAGTTTTCCTCCCCAAAATTACCATTTTTACTATATTTCAGCTCTCTAATAAGAATATACCTCTCCCTAAAGGACACTTTGTGTCTGCAACTAAGTGTTGTCTTTTACAGTGAGAGAGAGGTAGTTCTACAGTATTTTTATGTCAGTAGGTTTCACTTTGGCACTTTACAAAATATACAATCATCTATGCACCAGGTAGACAAGATGTATACAAGGAATAGTCAACAAGTAGAAAAGTATGTAAGAGATAAATATACAAGAAGTAAACAAGAAGTCTAGGGGAGCATGTACCAGGTCTTATACTTTCAAACTTAGTATATAAATAGATGTTTTTTTTTGCTTATCCCTAGTACATGTGGTACAGGCCATGATAATCATGGTGGGTAGTTAGCGACTGCTTTTTACTGTAAGCGCACCACATGTCTACACATGTGAAAAGCAGTTCGACTTTGCACTTACAAATGTGCCAGAGCCCCGTTTGGTTACTTGCACTCGCTGGTGGGGTTGGACTTTTGCAAGAAACGGGGGCCATTGGAGCATTTTTTTTTAAACATAAAAAAGTGTCCAATGCGGGAATCGAACCCGGGTCGTAGTGGTCAAAAACCAAAAGGTTTAACCAGCCTTCCACCGACCCCCCATAAATTGATGTGGCCATGGGGATCTATCCTCCTGTCATTGTGCGGAGTCTCTTGCGAAGCACTATAAATATATTTCTAATTTTACAAAGGTACAAAGTTCATCAAATTAGTTACTCATGGGAAGTTTCAATTTTTATTTTCAGCAAGTTCCAGTTAATGAGGTTGACTATATACAAGGTATGTCCCATAAGTTCCCGGACTGGGTCCATAAAAAAATAAATAAATGGAAAATGTAAATAAATTTGACTGTTTATTATAGAAAAAATATCTGGCAACACGGTGGTACCAATATCGAGTCGGTGGGTGCGCGCGCGCCAAAGTTATTCTAATTTATTTAAAGGTTACACCTTGCGCTGCGGCGATTTTACGATGGAACAAAAATTGAAGCAGAGGATTTGCATAGAATTTTGTGTGAAACTTCAAATATCAGCAACCGAAACTTTTAAAATGCCTAATAAAGCATTCCCCAATGACCCCCCAAAAAGAACAACTGTTTTTGAATGACATTCTAGATTTAAAGCTGGCAGAATTTCTATTGAAGATGATCCTCGGCAAGAACGTCCAAAATGTGCAAAAAATCACCGATTTGATAAAAGAAAATCCTCGAACCACTTTTCTGGAGCTAGAGCAAGACACAGGCATCTCTAAAACAACGATTGGAAGGATCGTAACCAAAGATTTGAAGCTCAAAAAGACTCCTGCAAAATTCATCCCAAGATTCCTCACTAATGAGCAAAAACTGTGTCGGCTTGCAACCTGTGAGAACATGTTGGAAATGACAAGAACGGATCCGGAATGGAAAGACAAGATAATCACAGGCGACGAGACATGGGTCTATGACTATGACCCTGAAACCAAGCGTCAATATGCCGAGTGGAGAGGTCAGGGTGAGCCTAGACCAAAAAAATCCAGGATATTGAAATCCAGAAACAAGGTGTTGCTGGTCACTTTTTTGGATAACAAGGGCATTGTTCATCACGAGTATCTTCCTGCAGGCCAAACGGTTATTAAGGAAATGTATTAGGACATTCTTCGCCATCTAAGGGAAGCGATTCGAAAAAAAATGCCAGAAAAATGGCCTAATGGTGACTGGATCCTACACCATAACAATGCCCGCCCTCACACAGCGCACTTGGTGACGAGTTTTTTTGGCTAAAAACGGGAGAGAAATCCTACCTCAACCACCCTATTCCCCAGACATCGCACCAAATGACTTTTTCCTGTTCCCCAAACTTAAAGCAGTTCTAAAAGGAAGACATTTTGACACCAGGGATGACATAATAGAAAAATCGCTGTTGGCATTGAAGAGCATTCCAAAAGAGCTCTATAAAAACTGTTTCGACAATTTGGGGAAACGATGGCGCTGGTGCGTTGAAGCAAGGGGGGATTACTTTAAAAAGTTTTAATATTTAAAAAAAAAAATATCTTACCTTTTTTTTTATGGACCCAGTCCGGGAACTTATGGGACACACCTTGTATATTGGTTGAAGAGTCTTTAGGAATGTAACAATTAGGAAAATTTCCAGACTTAAGTTAATTAAAATGAAAATTAAACCAGGGATGAATTTAAGAGTATATTTACTATCTCTAGATTTCGGGCTTAAAAAAGGCCCTTCTACAAGAGAACTAGATTAACATGAGATAAATTTTAACTGTAGGTGAACCTTCTTTAAACTGGAAAGAGGCAGCGATAGTAAATATAATCTTGAAAGAAATTCATCCCTGGATGGTTTAATTTGATACTTTTGTTAATTGTTAATTGAGTGAGTGGGGAGAGAAAAGACACCATGGAAGGACTTACATCATCTGTGACCCCACACTCCAGGAAGGTAATCAGTATGAAGGCTGTGGATGGAACCTTGCCTTGAACACCTCCCTGCAACATACACCCATATTTACATAGCTACTCTATTCATTTACATAGGGAAGACATCCAGATGATACACCCATATTTACATACCTACTCTATTCATTTACATAGGGAAGACATCCAGATGATACACCCACATTTACATACCTACTCTATTCATTTACATAGGGAAGACATACAGATGATACACCCATATTTACATACCTACTCTATTCATTTAAATAGGGAAGACATCCAGATGATGCACCCATATTTACATACCTACTCAATTCATTTACATAGGGAAGACATACAGATGATAAACCCATATTTACATACCTACTCTATTCATCTACATAAGGAAGACATCCAGATGATAAACCCATATTTACATACCTACTCTATTCATTTACATGGGAAGACATCCAGATGATACACCCACATTTACATAGCTACTCTATTCATTTACATATGGAAGACATCCAGATGATACAAGAACCTATAGGACATGTAACAATTGTCCTGGTGTGGAACTAACACCTACCCCCATATTATTCTTCTTTCTTATCTCTACTCATTCATATTAGGGTATCAAGCTTGTAGAGTTTGAGAATTTTGATAGTGTCTGCTGGGGATGAGTAGAGCTCATCAATGGATGAGCCAATACAGTCATTAATGTGGTTTTGGGGTTACAGGTTGAGAATTTCACTTAGTACATAGTGGGAAAACCATGCAGTCATTCTGGAGTCATTGTCCATAGATGATCAGACTCAAGTCTGGAAATTAAGGACTGAGGGGGAGCAGTAACAAGCTCGCTAAAAAAACCTGGGCTCAGCTGGCCCGGATGATAGCACCCTGTAAGGGCTCCTAATCCATGGATACAGAATGAGCAGCGTTTGTACTCTATGTTAGGAGCGGCTGCACATGGCGTCTGTTCCTCATGTCAGAGGTGGCCATTTCTTTCGGAGCTAAGTCGGCCTGCCACTGAGTAGCGCTCCCAGTCTTAATGACAAAGGTAGATGCATTCTACTTCACCCAGACCCTAATATGATTGAGTGGAGATAAGGAAGAAGAAGAAGGACTGCCGCCCCCATATTCTCATGCCCAGCAATGGCCACAGCCTTGCAGACCCAGAACTTTACACATCTAAGATAGAGAACATTGCAACTTCTGTGATAGAGATGCATGGAGACAACTGAGGTTCTTCAATGGACATGACAACTACAACAACAAATCTATTAATTTGTATTTTTTTTTACCTGAATAAACTATTTCACAGCTTAGTATAGTAAAAGAAAACAAACAACAACAAAAAGAGTTCACATAGTCTATAAATTGATACCAAAGTAATATTTCACAAAATTTACTCAATATTTTAATTCATCATTGATATAGTAAAATTTGGATATAATAGATTAGGATAGAAAGGTAACAAGACCAAATATAAATTTCTATAATTAAACCATTTGACTCTAATTTTCATTGTTGTCTCATGAGAGATCTAGGCCCTCCCTATAGATTGACTATTTCAATTCAGAAACAAAATGAACTCCGCCTTTGCCGGTCTCAAGCCCGGATGAAAAAGGAGGAGGGGGAGCAGTAACAAGCTCGCTAAAAAACCTGGGTTCAGCTGGCCCGGCTGATAGTACCTTGTAAGGGCTCCTAATCCAGGGATACAGGATGAGCAGCGTTTGTACTCTATGTTAGGAGCGGCTGCACATGGCGTCTGTTCCTCATGTCAGAGGTGACCATTTCTTTCGCAGCTAAGTCGGCCTGCCACTGAGTAGCGCTCCCAGTCTTAATGACAAAGGCAGACGCATTCTACTTCACCCAGACCCTAATATGATTGAGTGGAGATAAGGAAGAAGAAGAAACAAAATGTAAACTTACTATTTATATAATATCAACATATTTTAAAAATCTTATTACCAAGTTATATTTTTTATTCTGACAGGGAGACAAACATATATTTACGATGTACTAGAGCGCCATCTGTTATCAAATTATAAAACTATTTTAGAGGCGTAATATTCTTTTTAAAATAAAACAATTTCTACTGTCCTTACTGCGATGGAAAAATTAAAGGGAGGGCCTGGCTCATCAGTGGTGAACCCTCCCAGCGGTTTCGCCAGTTTAATGGTTTAATAAAAACATTGATAATATTCAACAAAATGATCTTTTTAATTCTATCTAATTTTTTTTTACCAACCAATTTCACTTTTATAAATTATATTTGAGGATTCTTGTAGAAAAAATAAATTTATTTTTGAGTACTTTATTTTTCTATTCTGAGTTTACACACAGCAGATGACAGCATCAACTATTTAAAAATATGGTGTGTTTGAAGTGGCAACAACGCCAAACATCATACACAATTTATTGAGTTTGAATTTGTTAGCTTATATTATTTCCTTTATAGTTCATGGATATTTCTTGTCTACTTAGCTTATCATTTTCAAAACTTCAATGGACCTATGAAGCTATTCTTCTTATGAGTTGAAATGAAGAGGGAACAATAATTTGGATCCAAATTGTAATTTTCAGTTTGATACATATAACTACAGTATAACTTCCATGAGAGGACATTCTTACTAGAGGACACTTCTCTACAAAAGACAGTTTTCATTGTCAGAATGATCATTTTTATTAATTAGCAACTCTCCGATAAGAGAACACATCTCCCTAAAGAACACTTTGGCTCTGCAACTAGATATACTTTACAGGGAGGTTCTACTGTATATGCCAAATTTATTATTTTATATAGTTTTCAATTCTCTCTTCATGATAAAATTGTGAAATTTAGTCGATATCTTATTAAGCCCGTTGAAGAGCGATTATCACTTGAAAGCTAGTGTTTTTTAATAAAAAGAAACTCATTGTGAGAAAATATTTTGTAATTAAAAAAATATATAGTTTTCAAGTTTAAATATGGTTAACACAATATTCTTTACAGAAAATTTCAGTACTTAGGGGAAGTGTGTACCCACCAGCATCTCAGGATGGTGCAGGGTGTAGACTTCGCGGAATGAACCATCGTCATCCTGCTGGCCAGAGAGATAGTGCAGACCTCTGGAGATGACTACATCATCTATGGGAATGTACTGCCTGGCTTGGCAGAAGATCTTGAGGATAAAGGCCGTCAACCTGCCACACAAACACATCATTTGTGTAGAGGAGAACACTCCAAATCTCTTCTTCAAACCAACCATTCTGACATCTTTCTCTCCTTATTTACTTGGGGGTCGGTGGAAGGGTGGTCTGAACAGTTGATTTTGACTGCTACGATCTGGGATCAAATCCCGCATTGGGCACTTTTTGTTAATTAATAAAATTTTTTTAAAATGCTCCAATGGCCCCCTATTCTGACAAAAGTCCAACCCCACCAGTGAGTGCAAGTAGCCAAACGGGGCTCTGGCACATTTGTAAGTACAAAGTCAAACTGTTTTTCACATGTGTAGACATGTGATGCACTTACGGTAAAAGCAATCACCAACTTCTACCCACCATGATTATCATGGCCTGTACCACGTGACTAGGGATAATAATTAAAAAAAACTAGACTTCATCTGACAACATGTAAAAAGTAGGGAAATAGAGGACTCACCAGTTGCTGGGAGGATGGGTAGTCCATACAGAGAAGGCTCCGTTGTACTTGCGGTAGGTGAGAGCCCGCTTGTAGCCTGGCAACACCGCAGCATTCTCTTAGCGCCATATTATGTGATTGGCTTCATGGTCAACCATCATGTTATGATCAACAATATTATGATCATCAAACACAGCTCAAGCAGCATGGACTCATAGAATTTGCTATACACCTAGCTAATGTAGAAAGGTACAAATTGGTAGCATTTGTTCTATATTGAAGGCAATGAAGTTGCTGATGCGCTAGCGAAAAAAGACACAAAAGAACCCTTGCCACAAAAAAATAAACTTACTTTTAAAGAAATAGAAACAGTAGCCAAAACAAAAATAAACAAGAACTGGAGGATCCCACCTAAGCATAGTTGGTACAGTGGAGTGAACCCAGGAGGAGCTCTGAACATCAGAAATAGACATAATCAAACAACACTAACAAGATTCAGAACAGGCCATCTCAAGCCATTGAAGATAGAAAATAATAACAAAATCTACCTCACTTGCCCAAAATGTAGCTTGGCACCTGCAGCTCCAGAACACACTTTGGCTTGCATTAGATGCACTAAACAGGACCTTTGGGAAAGGCCGCTGCTTATCATAAAACAGCTCGAGGGGCATGAACTCATGGAATTCGTGTAATCTTTACACAAGGGGATAAGAAACAACAACATTTGTTCTTCAGTGGAGCGGCTACAAAGGGCGTTTATACCCCTGGCCACAAACCAGAATCAAAAGTCACACAGAGTGGTACTTCCAGGTACCCAGACCAACAGCAGGTGCACCCTCCTTTCCCTTTCCATGAAGGTACTTCTGTCTCAGGGTATCTTACCTTCCTTGAGGTACTGGTAGGCCTTTTCTTCTATCTCAGGGGTGACCTGTTTCTTGACAGTGAGGTAGTGAAGGGCATAGAGAGTGGGGGCCATCCGGATCATGGTCTGTTCTCCGCAGCCTGTGGGCTGGGACATGAGGTGCTCCACGCCGGTGATGGCTGTCTGCACTGTAGGGCCATACTGGTCCCCTGCCATGACACACCTCAATTTAACCTACAGAATATGAAATGTTATTTTCAGAACATATTTTCAAAATATAATTATACTCATTCTGGAATCACTAATTTCAAATAATAATAGCAGCATAAACCGAAGAATCGATATACCACAGCAGTATCAACACACATCACGAAGATAAATCCATAGTCTTTACCTAGTTGAATTATGATCTGTCATCCATTCATCAAAGGATTTCTTTAATATTTTAATTGTAATTTAAAAATGAATCATATTTCAATAGTTTTTGCATAGCATATTTTATAAATTTTATTTCCGTTATAAGTAAATGAGTTTTAGGATATATATATATTTAAAGTATTTCTCAGAGAATTTTAAAACTTTTTTCAAGTGTAAATATGTAAAAATACCTACTACACCTCTATATATATTGTAGGAATTGGCGAAACAATTGGCCTGATGATGAGCTAATGCTTGAAAGCTTGCCATTTTTATTGAATAAAGAAACTTTTTGCAACACAATTAATTCTATATATATATAATGTTTAAATTCCTTTGCAATTATTTCACAATATAACACCTTGTTAGTCCCAATGGCACATCACAAAGTCAACTAGGAGTGGCAATCAGGTGTAGCAGCATTGATATTATCTGATGATCATATCAATGCTTCTTTTTGGAACATTGTATTCAGTTATTTGTTCTTGTTGCTTTTACATATCTTTTTCAAAATTCTTGAGAAATATTTTATGATTTCATAACATATCTATGTTGCAAAATGGGCTACTTGTATCTATCTCATTAAAAATAGTAAATAAATATGTTTTTTTTTTTCAATTCAAAATTAAATAAACTTGATTTCAAACCAAGAGAAAATGAGGCTTATTGGAGTCTTAAATGGAAACTCATTTAATATAGATAATTTTGATCAGAAACCTATATTTGGTTCTAGGAACCCTTTATCCATCTCCAAGTGACATCATTGTCTTACATGTGGGTGCAGTCCTTGAAGGCTGACCTTCATATCGAAGATAGCACTACATGATGATGTGGGAAAACATTGTTTCTTGTAACATTAAGTTACAAGCTTGAGAGATTGCCTATGTCCTCATTTTAATGTCCTGATATTTATATTTGAAACCAAGATTAGTGAGACAGTATGCAAAAAGAAAAATCAGTCCCAAGTTATCCCAATTAATCAAGGTATATTTTTTTAAACTCTCATACAAAATTTGCATTAAAAAATTAGACTTTATTCAATTGGAGGGGTAGGGTGGCTTCTGATAATTTGGAGGGTATTAGCTTTACCAACAAGTAGACCCAATCAATGTTTGTTGACTATATAAAGAAAAAATTCAGAGTTGGAAGTATAAGACCTACCAATGGCCATGATGATGCAGGACTCAGTCCCGGGCACAAAGTCCTGTGGAGGCTGCAGGGTGATCTCTGTGTGTTGTCTGTGGTGTCTGGCATCGATGGAGTCTGCACTCACACCCCAATCCACACTTCTGGAGGAGAGATAACCAACTGGAGCCACCTACCTACTAGAACTTCATTGCCAACATTCCTGCGGCTTCTCCGCTGCTGGTTAGATGGATCTAGCTGGATAACTATGTCCTTCTCCACAGGTGTTCCTTTGGCCTACACACACATCTGTTGTTGTTGTTGTTTCTTATCCCCTTGTGCAAATTTCACGAGTCCATGCTCCTCAAGCTGTTTGATGATAAGCAACAACCTCTCCCAAAGGTCCTGTTTAGTACATCTGATCATGAAAATTAGAAAATATCTTAAACGCGTAAGATTCTTTTTGAAATTAAACAATTTATACTGCCCTTACTGCAATGGAAAAATTAATGGGAGGGCCTGGCTCATCAGTGGTGAACCCCCCCAACGGTTTCGCCAGTTTAATCTACCATACCACTGTTATATTACATTTTTTGATCTTCCTTTTATAGTGATACTGTTGTTAGACTCTTGGAATGGGTATTTTAGATGAAGTATGGACATAAGCTTTGAGGACAGTAGAATTACATACAATTGTAAATATATCTGATCATGCCAAATTGTGTTCTGGAGCTGCAGGCACCAACGCACACATCTGGGTCAGGGGAGTGTGATGATCAAAAATCATGATACTCAGGCTCAAAACTCACATTGACTTTTTTTTATATTAAAATATTTCTTTGATGGGCTCCAATTTGATAATGTCCAACCCAACCAAATGTGGTGTTCATGATCCACATAAATGTAAAAGTCAAATTACTACCTATGTAGATGACATGTGGTGTACTTACAATGAAAAGAGTCACTGTCCACTACAATCATTATGGGGGGGAGGGACCTGTTTCAATGCTTATTCATGATAAGTAAAACAACAACTGTATTTATAAGAAACTATATTTTTATTAAGAATGGACTTGTAACCTTTTTGATATTTAAGAATGATTGTTTATAATCAAATAATTTTTGAATATTTTTTTCCATGCTTTAGTTTTAATTAAAATAACTATCTACTAATCCTAACTTACAATGAAAAATATCTGTAAGGGCTTGGCTTGTCAGTGGTGAAAACTCCCTCCTAGTGTAAGCCACCAGAGGATTCTACAGTAGAACAACGTCCATGGGAGAACACTCTCACTAGAGGATACCTCTACAAAGAACAGTTTTCATTGCCAAAATTACCAATTAATAACTCTGATAGGAGGACATCTCTTTCTAAAGGACACTTTGGCTCTGCAACTAGTTGTCCTTCTGAGAGAGGTTTTATAGAGTTTTTTTTTTGGGTTGCACTGTTTAAGAACTGACAATTTAAGAGGAATCCTTGATGAAGAAATTCAAATGAGTCAAAGAGAAATATATGTAAATATGTGCATTGAACATTCGTCATAGTTTATTTATTTGGATTTGTGGTGTTGTCTTACCATTTGATCACACTTATTTATAATCTCAAAATTGCATATTATCACCATATATACAGTAGAACCTCCATGAAAGGACATTCTTGCTAGAGGACACCTCTCTACAAAGGACAGTTTTTATTTTCAAAATTACCATTTTTACTAATAAACAACTCTCCCATAAAAGGACACCTCTCCCTAAAGGACACTTTGGCTCTTCAATTAGGTGTCCTTTACAGGGAGGTTCTACTGTATATTCATATATAGCCCCACATTTTACATAAAACCCACCACAACATGGAGGTCCTGTGTGATGACATCTGTCCCCTCTGGACTCAGTGCCACCACCCGGATGGGGAAGAAACCCTCACGAAGGGGAACTGCAGGGAAGGACACTGTGTCCTGCGAATGGGGTGCAATGGTGATCCTCTTGCGCTGGCTCTTTTCCCCAGCCTGGACTCCGGTACACAGGTCTTCTACTCCGTACATGTACACCATCACCTGGATACCAACATCACAGCGTGTAGCAAATCTGGAACTGTCTTCACTGTGAAATAAATAATATATAAGAAATAAAGCATGAATGTTGCTTTTAAAACCAAATGAAAGAAACTTTCTACCATCCTTATTGCAATGGAAATTATTAAAGACCATTGCTCAATGCAAATATTAATATTTTTTTAAATAGATGATCGGTGACATCAAATATTTTCCACTTCCTTAGGTTTTTTTGCATGAGTATTTGCTATATATACTTCTTTTTTATCACCACTTAATAATATTAGGGTATCAAGCTTGTAAAGCTTGAGACTTTTGATGGTGTCTGATAGGAAAGAGTAGAGCTCATCAATGGATGAGTCAATACTTTCAGTGCTGTAATTATTATCCTTTAGAAAAAAGGATCTAAAAGAAACACCAACTAAGTAAACTGTATGTGATGCATCTGTTGAAGCATTGCTACCACAATCAGACCAGAGTCTCTAAGGACTGCTCTTCTTCTATAAATTCTTTCTTTGGATCCCTTTGTCACATGGCTCATATACACGGATGACACAGAAAATCATTAGTGTTTTAAAAATATTTTTGAATTTTTCTCTATATAGCCCAAACACAGTAAAACCCTCCATAGTGAACCCCAATGGGACTGAACCGTGGTCATTATAGCCATGGTTCGTTATAGCCATAGTTCACTGTTTAGTAAAATTAAAATGGAGATTATTTCAGGTTTGTTATAAGGGAAGGTTCACTATATTGCAGGTTTGTTTTTGCAAAAAAAAAGCTCTAGCAACAGAATTATCATGTGGAGCTGGGTGTTTAGCCAAGAGGTTTAGGAACCAAAGCACAGAGAGAGATAGAACCTACATGGATGGTGACATTATGGTAGTTGAAGACAGAGGCCCGTAGCTCAGTCTGCTCCCCCACCACCACGGCATAAGGCAGGTGGAGCTGGATGAAGAGGGGCTTGGTAGAGATGAGAGACTGGGAGTCCGCCACACAGACCCCTGGGGAGTGAAGGGACACTGAGATGGCCTGCATGGTCCACTCTGTGATGCTGTGGGGCAGGGTGGCGTTGTACTCTGCCATGCCGTCTGACCTGTTGGACAGATGGGGTGAGAGCCTGGCAAAGATCCTCCATTATATATTTTCCCTACATACTCACCCAATGCAACAGAACCACAACACCATGGCTGATAAATCTAACACTTCAAAGTCATCAACCCCCTCCCAAAAAAAAAAAAAAGAAGTAACAGACTTCATTAACACCTAGGGCAGTGATTTCACTTACCCTTTTTTATTTTTGTCTATTATCCCTAGTACACGTGGTACAGGCCATGGTAGAGTACTTACCCTAAGTACTCCTAGTAAAGATCATGATAGTCATAGTAGATTGAGGTTTGTGATTTTAAGTGTGCACCAGAAGCAATACATACAATCAATTTAATTTTTACTTATAAGATACTATAACCAGTTTGGTTACTACTTGCTTGGTGCATACTGATTTTGTTCATTGCTGGGATTAGATTTGTGCAAGAGTTTCATTGAAATCATTTATTTAAAAAGAAAATTGTCAATCCTGGTTGTTGTAAGTCAACAGTCTATAGCACCATGCCCCCAACACAAATATGTACAGTCGATAAAGGTTCATATATTATCATCTAATGTCTGGAAGATAAGGAGTGAACAATTTTATGTAAGACAGCACAGTCTTCACCCATCAAGGTCACATTTAGGTGACCTGATTTCTTAAAATTAGAGAATCTTCAGCCAGAAAATTTTTATTTTTTCGAAGGGGATCATGTTTTTTCTACCTGTGCTATGAAATGCTTCAACATCAAGCTATAATAAATATTATAATTATAACATTTATAATGCCTTGACAAATGATTTATTCTTATTTTTCCTGACAAGGACAAAAGATTTTTGTCGAAACGTCAAGAAAATACAACTTTTTCTGGCCGAAGTGTCTCTTATTTTAAGAAATATGAAAGGCAACCTCCATCTCTCTAGTGCTTGATTTTGAAAGAATTTCATTGCACGGGTAGAATAAAACATGATCTCCAGGTTAGTTTTACTTTAACGAAATAGGTTAAGGTAGAAAAATGCTGCAATAGCAATAGATACTAGTTGGTAAGAAAAGTATGGAACGCTTCACGATTTTGCGTGTCATCCTTGCGCAGGGGCCATGCTAATCTTCTCTGTATCGTTCCAATTTTAGTATATGTACCGCCGAACAAGCGTGTACGAAAAGTAGTTGGTAAGAAAAGTAGTTTCAGGCCTTGAGCTAGGTACAGGAGTAAGTTTAACTATAATAAAAAGGGTGTTATAGTTAAACACTTACTCTTGTACTTAGCTCCAAGCCCTGAAAGCTTGAGTTAATTAAATGTTTTTTTGCAAGACACTTTTCCCTGGATGAAATTGTTCTCTTAAAAGAAAAGCAGTTTTTTTTTTTCAGCCAAGTACTTGGGAAGGATAAAAGTTGTAGAAATAAAAATTGAGATGTTTGTCTGTAGAACGAATGCCTCTCACATATTTCATTGGCTAACCTTTTTTAAAATTCTAATTTAATTTGAGGGAGAGGTTATCCTAAGTAACTTTTATCTGAATTAGCTAGTTGGAAGCAAGCTATAAAGGTTCACAGTCTATTTAATTGTTATAGAGTAACCTAATGAGGATCTTGTAAAAGGTCCAGGTCTCCCAGAAGCTTGAGTTGATCAAATGATTTTTTGCAAGAAACTTTCCCTGGATAAAATTTTTCTTTAAGGAAAAGCAATTATTTTTCAACCAAGTATTTGAGAAGGGTAAAAGTTCTAGAAATAAAAATTGAAATGTTTGTCTGTAGAATGAACACCTCTCTAATTTCAATGTCTAATCTTTAATTCCAATTTTCATAAAGATTATCCTAAACACTTTAATCTGAATTAGCTAGTTGGAAGAGTACATTACAAAGATAGTTCACAGTACTAGACAATTGTTATAGCGTACATACCCAATGAGGAGCTGGTCATAGATCCAAGTCTCCCGGAAGTCATAGCGCACCAGAGTAGACTGTTCAAACTCCACCTCGTCTAAGTCGTCATCCAGGGCAACTTGGACCTTGGTGCGGGTGAGCACTGGATCACCTTCACTGAAGGCTTCAGGTGGGGAGGGGAGTTAGTGCTTTGCGGGAACACCACAGTCATCCTGCCCACCTTACTCTGTACTGTTTACTCTTGATACTTTTATTCTCTACTATAACAAGACTCTGATAGTGTCACTGTTTACATTTACATATTGAGAAAGCTGGACAAAATGATTTTATATTAGCTCACTGCTAAAGTCTCAGTTCCCAACTGGGGAGTCTTGGTGTTTACATTGTTCTGGTGTAGAGAGATGTTAACATTCAGGTGATAGGATAATGTCACTAGCTGTGGATCTAATTCCCGATACCCTGAGTAACTTATCTGACCATCTCTCTGAGTCACCACATTTTAGGCAATCTCTCTCATGGAAGGTTCTATTGTATCTGACATGGGAAATAGTTTCAAGTAGACCCCATTCAATCTAGGAATAAGGGGTCAGAATGAATACTTCCAGTAAAACTCAGTAGCAGGGTCAGTGAGCAGGTAGTGACTGCGGCTGAAGCGAGGTGAGCTTGGCGTGATAAAACGCCAATTTACCTGGGATGTCAGTGATGAGCAGCTCGTAGCGCATGCAGCAGTCCAGGAACGCATTGGAGCAGTTGGAAAGGGGCTCTTTGCGATAGTAGTTGCGGATAATGCCAGCTCGGTTCTCACAGGGACGGTCATAGCGATCTGGTTTGGTGGCAAGAAGACAACACTTGCGAGATTCTGTGTCCATTCCTTGGGCTGGGAGGGAGACAACGTGAGCTTTACATCAGACATTCATGCAAGCCTACTCACCGAGATCATCTGCAATAGAACGTTTCCTACGCCTTTTCTCCTCACATCCAATAGCTGACAACACACGGAGGCAACAAGTTTAGTGGGGGAGGAAACAGATTGAAGCTCTTTAATATAACAATCATATAGGATTATATAAAGGAAAATAAAATAATAGAACCTCTCTAAAGGAGAACACCTAGTTCAGAGCCAAAGTGTCCTTTGGGAAAGGTGTCTTCCTAAAAGAAGACTGCTAATTAAATTTTGGTGATGAAAAAAACTTTCCTTTACAGAGAGGTATCCTCTAGAGGTTACCTGGAGGTTCTACTGTTTATGAATAAAATGAATGAATAAATATAATTTTAAAAAATGAATGTACTGTATAAAATAATAAGAGAACACCTCCATGAGAAGACACTAGAGGACATCTCTCTACAAAGGACAGTTTTCATTCTCAAAATTACCATTTTTACTAATTATCAACTCTCCGCGCGGTAAAAGGATACCTCTTCTCTAAAGGATACCTCTGCAACTAGGTTTCCTTCAGAGAGGTTGGTTACTGTACGGTGGTCTTCATAGGAAGATTGTCTCCACTGAGAGAGACTATGTTATGACATTGTCCATATAAGATCCCTGCAGTTGGAGCTCCACTCAGGATTGAACAGTGAGAGTTATTCCCTCTCTATAGTTCCAGGCTTAGACAAGTATTGAAATCCCAAGATTTCACACAAGATTTTTTTCCATATCTAGGAAAAATATATATAATTAGAATAGAGTGGCTTCTATATTTAGATTTTCCATTTTATGCCAGGAAATAAAAAAAAGTGTGGAAGAGAGTGATATAGGAAAGCTCACACACACAAACTCAAGTAACTGTGACCATCACATCGACCTGTCCACTCTGTACGAAAGAACTCCAGTGGTCCATCATTGGTGGAGTCTTTTCCAGCAATGACAATGTCAATTCAGAAATTATATATAGTATAGAATTATATATACTTCAATTATATTTATACATATACAGTAGAGAACCTCCATGAGAGGACACTCTTGCTAGAGGACACCTCTCTAAAAAGGACAGTTTTCATTGCCAAAATTTATATTTTTACCATTTAGCAACCCTCTGGTTAGAGGATACCTCTCTTTAAAGGGCACTTTGGTTCTGAAATCAGGTGTCCTTTACAGAGAGGTTCTACTCTATATCCCTATTTATGTATTTAACATATATGGATGATGTAATGAAGTTTCCCAGCAGTCAGTATCTAGCAACTCACCGTGAGTGCGTGGAGAGAAAGAGGTATCCAAGTCAGTCAGGATGACAATGCCAGCATTGTCAAGCACCATTTCAGAGTTGAAACCTCCGCCTGCCCCACAGCCTTGATCATGGCTGCCAATGAGGGAGAAGAGCTGGCACCAACCCAAAAGTTAGAACTCCTAGCCAAAAAAATAGTAAGAGGCTCCGGGTCACTGAAGTCTCCAGCTTGTTCAATGACCTTACTTTAAGAGATCATTTCTAAAGTTTCGTTCCAGCTTGTTCAACTATAGAGAGGCATGTATAGTGTCCTACTTCTAGGTGCTCCTGTTGAAGGGCATGCTAGCCCGAAAGCTAAAGAAATAAAAATAGCAGAAGAAACTTAACCCTGTATTGCTTGTTGATTTATTAAATTAAAAATAGAGATAGGTATATAAGTACAGAGTAAGACCAAGGTAAACATCAGGATACT
>CP092877.1:71765061-71789189 GCA_030710605.1 Cordylochernes scorpioides | reverse complement strand
TTGTGATCACAGACTTCTTCAAGAAATGTAATTGCTTTTTATGAATAAATTATAAATTAATTCTTTCTATTTGTCATATAAATGAACTAATTCCGGCATTCTATATATTGACTTAGAGTATAAATTGTCATTAGTAATTGTTTTAAATAATTTATTGTATCTTTAAATTTCACATTTTAAACGTGTTCGATACAACGCCACCCTCGCCTTACGCCGCTTTTTTGCAAAATCCGGATGGTGGCGTTATAACGAGAGTAGACTGTATTATAAAAATAACAAAATCATGATGTGAAGATTATCTTGTAAGGATTTTATTTAGCCGAGCTTTTGAGAATTTCTGCCCTTATACAGGAGTAAAAACTGTAGTAACTTACTCCAGGGCAGAAATGCTTAAAAAATCAACTAAATAAAAAACCCTGAAAGAAACTCTTCGCCTAACGATTTTGTTCTTTTGATTAAACACAATATGTTTACACATGAATAAAATAGTTCAATTTTGCACTTACAGAGTGCCAGTACACAGTGGAGTTAAACCCTGCAAACAGAAAGTCAAACTGGATGGCACCGTACACCCGGCCCTACCCGAGGACCTAATGGACCCTAATTATTAATTATATTATATTAATAAAACCCTCATTTTGATTACTCAGGATGTCTTCCAGGGGTCGGTGGAAGGCTGGTTAAACCGTTTGGTTTTCGACCACTAGGACCCGGGTTCGATTCCCGCATTGGACACTTTTTTCTGTTTAAAAAAAAAAAAATGCTCCAATGGCCCCCGATTCTTGCAAAAGTCCAACCCCACCAGCGAGTGCAAGTAACCAAACGGGGCTCTGGCATTTGTAAGTGCAAAGTCGAACTGCTTTTCACATGTGTAGACATGTGGTGCGCTTACAGTAAAAAAATCAGTCGCTAACTACCCACCATGATTATCATGGCCTGTACCACGTGTACTAGGGATAAGCAAAAAAAAAAAAAAAAGGATGTCTTCCTACCTCAACAACATTGTCTATTCCTATTGTCATCATCAGTAACATTTTATTTAGGACTGAACCTTTGACCACCAATATCTCTCTCAATGAGTTTCAATCACACAATCCCCATTAGAAAATATAGAACATTCAGGCCCTTGTAAGGAAACAAGGGATGACTCCTATTTTGTTAGCCTTTAAAGAAAGTATACACAAAACACTAATGAATTGCACCAGGAAATCAATGCTACCTTCATTGAAGACAGCCATGTTCCTGAGCCTCTGATTGGTGGCATTCTTCATGGGGTGATTGGCCAGTGCCAGGGCATACGTGATGATGGAGAAGGAGTAAGGCTCCAACACAGAGTTGAGGTTCTCCTCCAGGTACTCCAGAGCTTTGTCCCGGACTTCTCTGGTCCTCTGGTATCAAACATCTCATTCAACACAACAACTGCTTTATTGGGACATTTCCGTCCTGTAAGGACTCACCATACATCATTTTCATGAAGAAAGGGGGAAAAAACATAAACAAAGGAGAGAAGGGAAAGTGAAAAGAAATCAAAGTATTCAACATAACTATACAAATTAACTATGGAAGGAAATTGTTCTGTAATTTTAGTTCTTAGAGATTACCTTGTTCTCTAACGCTTTATGAAAGTTAAACAATTCTATCGCTATATATTTTTCCTCAGACATTATTCTGATTAGCTGAACTGGGTTCACATAGACTTGGATAATGTTCTTTAAGATCTTATTCCATTAACAATAGTGCATTCAGAGATGTAGTGGGTCATTTCTTCTATGCTTTCAGTTTTGAAGAATTTAGAAATTACATCTTCCTCATTCAACACTTTCTACACAGGAAATACTACATCACATGGTGTCACTCCACATTCCTGCACAGGGTGAATACCACATACAGTAGAACTACCTCTCTGTAAAGGACAACAACACCTAGTTACAGAGCCAAAGTGTCCTTTAGGGAGGTATGTCCTCTTACCAAAGAGCTGCTAATTAGCACACTCATGACAAAACTTGAGGACGTGGAAATTCTTTGATGTCATCTTTTTTTTTTTTTTTGGAGACAGGCAATTTTTTCACACTTGGTTATCTGGTGTTTCTTCAATAAAGGTCACTGTGTATCAAATATATTTTTGTCTGAGTTATTGTTTGAATCCCAATATACATTCCAAAAGGTACAACTTCCTTAAGTTTTGTCCATAAGTTGAAAAAAAAAAGGACATTTTTTGCATATGAAAACTGGCCTTTGTAGAGGTGTCCTCTAGTGAGTGTTCAGATACAGAGGTTCTAATGTATTCAAAATTGTATTTTACAAAATATATATATGGTAATTTGAACCAACAACCCCATACTGTGTATATAACTTATAATAAGATTGTCATGTTGTATATAGAAACACATCTATAAATAATTATGCGCATGATTCATCTGTGTCATTGCATCGCCATATGTAATGTAATTTGTACAAAGTGGATAAATAAATAAAATCTGTAATAGATTAAAGAGTTGAGCTAAAGCAGAGATCGAGCATAGTATTGCCAAAACAACAAAGTCTAAAGATGGAAGTCATAAATCAGGTCGATTTACAATTCCCACAAACAAGGCCACCCACACTGTCACATGTGATGGAATGCAGAGACCCCTCTCACACCTGGACAGGTAAAGGCGCCCTTTCTCAAACGCCCCCTGTCACATAAGGTCCCCCCCCCCCCCCGTCTTTTAACCTATAAATACATCACTTTTACAGGGACTTGACAGTTCAGTAGAGTACAGTTTAGTTCACCCTTAGTGCAAGCCGCGTCGGTCGTATGTTATGTCGATCTCATCCAACATGTAATTAGGAAGAACTCGTCTATCTCCATCTTTGCGCTACTAGCTCAACTTTTATCTGTTACGGAACTTTCTTAGTGCAACTGTGTCTTCGTTTTTTGTGTGGATATCCCCAGCTTTCCACTCTGCCTCGACCACGACTGCCTGTATTTTGTGAGAACTTTTAAAGGTCTTCCAAGGTGCAGAGAGGTACTGGAAAACTCTACATCCTGACTGTTCCTCTTGGTCAACACAGTACAACAAGAGCTACCAGGACTTCAAATATTATTTCAGTAGTCGACATCAAACTCAACAAATTATTACAGTGAGTCGACAGGAGATCTCTTATTACATTAGTCGACAGGATTCTACAAGAGTCAACAGCAACTCAACAAATCATTACAGTAGTCGACAGGATCTCTACAAAAGCTACTGGAATTCTCATCTCATTACATGAGTCGACAGGATAACCAAAACGAAGGATACCAAACGAAGAAAGCTAGATAGTCCAGATAGAAGCGAGAAAGTGCAAAGATGGAAGAGCAAACCGAACAGTCCAACGATGCGACCGGGCTATCTGTTCCCCAACAAGAGACAACATTTGAAGAGGAGGAAACGTCGCCGCCCCAAGGGACCTCCGCAGACCCGCTGACACAGATCGCCGATGCCCTGAATAAGCTGCTGGTCGCCCGATCTCCGAGGGAGATAGATGTGAGTCCATACGATGGTACCTTTGAAGCCCAGAGCTTTTTCGACAACTTCGATGCCCAAGCAGACCGAGCTAAGCTGACCTACACGGACCGCCTACGCAAGTTACCCTGCTACCTGCAAGGTAAGCCCCTACAATATTTCCGAAACCTACGGTTAGATAGGTTATTTTATATTGATGTCCGCCAAACCTTGATAGATTTATTCCCAACAGCGACAGAAGCGTCGTTTTCACGCTTCCTAGCCATCAAATTGACACCCCAAATGCCCCTAGAAGACTACTACCAAAACAAAACGGTAATGGGCATGAAATTAAACCTACCCGCCGACATATTAATAGATTCTCTAACCGAAGGACTACCCGTCGCAGATCAGCGATTAATCGCCACGGTGCAGCCAAAGACCATTAAAGAATGGTTCGACCTAGTGTCGAGAATAAGAAGAACCCAGTGTGCCACCAGTGCAGTGTACCAGCGCCAAGTAGACAAGGCCCCACATCCAACCTACCACAACCCACCACCGCGGCACAACAACCAGCGGTCATCACGTGTAACGTACCAAGTTGCACCCCCACCCTCGCCTTGCAAGTATTGCAATGCTATGCACTGGCACTCCCAGTGTGAACAACGGTTCCAACGGGACCGAACAAGCCAAGTCTACAGCGCCAGACCACGCACAACCACTGTACCAAAATCTGGTACCCGGCCCAAGGTCCAATCTCGGAGCCCTGTTCCCCAAGTCCAAGCTGCAAGCCGAGACGACTCTACAAGCCCCGCGAGCAGCTCAACGGTAGGAAAACCTGAAACTTATTTTCGTTGAACAATTAATAATATGGACTGAATTGTCACCAAATGTAAATTTGCCCTTTTTAATAGACACGGGAGCATCTATAAACCTACTTAACTTAGATATTTTAAGAACCATAGAAAATAGATTACCATATAAAATTATTATACATCAGTACAGTTTAACTATAAACCCAATAGCCCACAATGTAAATACCCTTGGATATATATTTTTAAAACTTAAAATAGGTAACCTCACCCAAAAACTAAAATTTTTTATAGTAGAAGCTTCACTACCTTTTGGTATTTTATCTATTAATACCCTTAAAATATTTAAATTAATTATAGATTTTAATAATCTCCAAATTTATCAAAATAATGATGCTCTCCCAACGAATGTCTATAAGTTCACCAAGTGCAAACAGGATTTATGTCCCACTCAACCGAGAGAAACGGATATTTTTACCACCTTCCCCTCGAACCAATCCTGTTTACACGTGGCGGACCCTACCCCAATTATATGTTCCCCCACTATTGTTTCACCCACTATATCTCCTACCCATGATATTGAGATTTCTATACCTTCTAATGCGACACCTCAGTTAGAACATTGTCCACACGAACTCCACCGAATTCTATATGAATTCTCGCATGTGTTCTCTACTAATAAATACAATGTGCCCAAATTGAACATACCACCGGTAAAAATCAATACCACCACAGATAAAATAATAGCATTACGCCCATATAGAGTGCCACTACACGACCAACAAGAAATACAAACCCAAATAGAGCAAATGCTCCAACATGGAATTATTGCCCCGTCAGTTTCACCTTATGCCAGTCCAATAACTCTTGTTACAAAACGTGACAAAACGAAACGTTTCTGTATTGATTACAGAAAACTTAATGAAATCATCGCTCCAGACGTACATCCTTTACCTTTAATAGAAACCATTCTTGACAAATTGTCAAAAGCCAAATACTACCCTTCTGTAGATATAGCATCCGCATATTGGCAAGTGGAAGTAGAACCTAACTCACGTAATCTACTAGCTTTCGTGACGTTGGATAGTCAGTACGAATTTTGTAGACTTCCTTACGGATTTAAAAATTCGCCACATATATATTTTTCAGCTTTTGTTAAATGGTGCCATTACATTTCATTTGTACAAAAGCACAGGAGACAACAAGGGAAGATATGTACAGTAGGAAAAATATTTTCACAAAAATCTGAATGAACTAGGAGACATTCATCCTTTCATTATTTTATTTTAAGAAACAATGATAGAACAAAACATGATGTTTGGAAAAGATAAAGTGGACATATTTCATTGTTCAAAAAGTACTTGATAATTGTGGTGCAAAATATATATATATATATATATTCTTTCATTAAATATTTTTTGTACTAGGGGGGGGGGGGGGGAGGGATTGTGTATGTGTGTGTCAATTTTTTTATTTTTGTCTTTCATGAGAGGTCAAAAAATTGATTTCTAGGGAGACTTCTTATAGTAGGTTTTAATGGAAGTTTATTTTTACAAAAGTTGCTCAAGGGAAATACTAGTGTTGAAATGACTTTTAAAAAAACTATTCCCAAGCCCAACTGTGACCTGGAATATATATAGTTAAAAAGAAATCAACATAGATGATAAATGAAGAATATATTTTTTAAAATCCAAATATACAAGTAGAATATAAAAAAATAATACAGTAGAACTCTCTACAAAGGACAGTTTTCATCCCTAAAATGACCATTTTTACTATGTTTCAGCTCTCTAATTTAAAAATACCTCTCCCTAAAGGACACTTTGTGTCTGCAACTAGGTATTGTCTTTTACAGGGAGAGAGAGGTAGTTCTACAGTATTTTTATGTCAGTAGGTTTCACTTTGACACTTTACATAATATACAGTCATCTATGCACCAGGTAGACAAGATGTATACAAGGAATAGTCAACAAGTAGAAAAGTATGTAAGAGATAAATATACAAGAAGTAAACAAGGAGTCTAGGGGAGCATGTACCAGGTCTTATACTTTCAAACATAGTATATAAATAGATGTGGCCAGGGGGATCTATCCTCCTGTCATTGTGCAGTCTCTTGCGAAGCACTATAAATATATTTATAATTTTACAAAGTTCATCAAATTAGTTACTCATGGGAAGTTTCAATGTTTTATTTTCAGCAAGTTCCAGTTAATGAGGTTGACTGTATATATTGGTTGAAGAGTGTATCCATTAGGAATGTACCAATTAGGAATATTTCCAAACTTTAGTTAATTAAAATGAGAATTAAACCAGGGATAAATTTAAGAGTATATTTACTATCTCTAGCTTTCGGGCTTAAAGAAGGCCCTTCTACAAGAGAACTAGATTAGCATGAGATAAATTTAAACTGTAGGTGAACCTTCTTTAAACTGGAAAGAGGCAGCGATAGTAAATATAATCTTGAAAGAAATTCATCCCTGGATGGTTTAATTAGATACTTTTGTTAATGGTTAATTGAGTGGGGAGAGAAAAGACACCATGGAAGGACTTACATCATCTGTGACCCCACACTCCAGGAAGGTAATCAGTATGAAGGCTGTGGATGGAACCTTGCCTTGAACACCTCCCTGCAACATACACCCATATTTACATAGCTACTCTATTCATTTACATAGGGAAGACATCCAGATGATACACCCATATTTACATAGCTACTCTATTCATTTACATAGGAAAGACATCCAGATGATACACCCATATTTACATAGCTACTCTATTCATTTACATAGGGAAGACATCCAGATGATACACCCATATTTACATAGCTACTCTATTCATTTACATAGGGAAGACATCCAGATGATACAAGAACCTACAGGACATGTAACAATTGTCCCATATTCTTCTTCTTTCTTATCTCCACACAACAACAACCCAACAAACCTGTGGAGCTTAAGAATATTGATAGTGTCTGCTGGGGATGAGTAGAGCTTATCAATGGATGAGCCAATACAGTCAATAATGTGGTTTTGTGTTTACAGGTTGAGAATTGTGCTTAGTACATAGTGGGAAAACCTTGCAGTCATTCTGGAAAGTCATTGTCCATAGATGATCAGATTCAAGTTTGGAAATCAAGGACTGCTGCCCCCATATTCTCATGCCCAGCAAAGGCCACAGCCTTGCAGACCCAGAACTTTACACATCTAAGATAAAGAACATTGCAACTTCTGTGATAGAGATGCATGGAGACAACTGAGGTTCTTTAATGGACATGACAACTACAACAACAAATCTATTAATTTGTATTTTTTTTACCTGAATAAACTATTTCACAGCTTAGTATAGTAAAAGAAAACAAACAAGAACAACAAAAAGAGTTTACATAGTCTATAAATTGATATATACCAAAGTAATATTTCACAAAATTTACTCAATATTTTAATTCATCATTGATATAGTAAATTTTGGATATAATACATTAGGATAGAAAGGTAACAAGACCAAATATAAATTTCAACCATTTGACTCAAATTTTCATTGTTGTCTCATGAGAGATCTAGGCCCTCCCTATAGACTGACTAATTCAATTCAGAAACAAAATGAACTCCGCCTTTGCCGGTCCCAAGCCTAGATGAAAAAGGAGGAGGGGGAGTAGTAACAAGCTTGCTAAAAAACCTGGGCTCAGCTGGCCCAGCTGATAGTACCCTGTAAGGGCTCCTAATCCAGGGATACAGGATGAGCAGCGTTTATACTCCATGTTAGGAGCGGCTGCACATGGCGTCTGTTCCTCATGTCAGAGGCGGCCATTTCTTTTGGAGCTAAGTTGGCCTGCCACTGAGTAGTGTTCCCAGTGCATTCTACTTCACCCAGTCACGATCTCAAGCTTTACAAGCTTGATTCATTTATATGATTGAGTGGAGATAAGAAGAAGAAGAAAATATGCTGTGATATTTGTCTGAAGTGGCAACAACGCCGTTACTCAAACATCACTCAAACACAATTTATTGAGTTTGAATTTGGTCTTGTTAGCTTATATTATTTCCTTTATAGTTCTTGGGTATTTCTTGTCTACTTAGCTTATCATTTTCAAAACTTCAATGGTCCTATTCTTCTTATGAGCTGAAATGAAGAGGGAACAATAATTTGGATCCAAATTGTAATTTTCAGTTTGATACATATGAATACAATATAACTTCCATGAGAGGACATTCTTATTAGAGGACACTTCTCTACAAAGGACAGTTTTCATTGTCAGAATGATCATTTTTATTAATTAGAAACTCTTCAATAAGAGAACACATCTCCCTAAAGAACACTTTGGCTCTGAAACTAGATATACTTTACAGGGAGGTTCTACTGTATATGCCAAATTTATTATTTTATATAGTTTTCAATTCTCTATTCATGATAAAATTGTGAAATTTAGTCGATATCTTATTAAGCCCGTTGAAGAGCGATTATCGCTTGAAAGCTAGCGTTTTTTAATAAAAAGAAACTCATTGTGAGAAAATATTTTGTAATTAAAAAAATATATAGTTTTCAAGTTGAAATATGGTTAACACAATATTCTTTACAGAAAATTTCAGTACTTAGGGGAAGTGTGTACCCACCAGCATCTCAGGATGGTGCAGGGTGTAGACTTCGCGGAATGAACCATCATCATCCTGCTGACCAGAGAGATAGTGCAGACCTCTGGAGATGACTACATCATCTATGGGAATGTACTGCCTGGCTTGGCAGAAGATCTTGAGGATAAAGGCCGTCAACCTGCCACACAAACACATCATTTGTGTAGAGGAGAACACTCCAAATCTCTTCTTCAAACCAACCATTCTGACATCTTTCTCTCCTTATTTACTTGGGGGTCGGTGGAAGGGTGGTCTGAAACAGTTGATTTTGACTGCTACGATCTGGGATCAAATCCCGCATTGGGCACTTTTTGTTAATTAATAAAATTTTTTTAAAATGCTCCAATGGCCCCCTATTCTGACAAAAGTCCAACCCCACCAGTGAGTGCAAGTAGCCAAACGGGGCTCTGGCACATTTGTAAGTACAAAGTCAAACTGTTTTTCACATGTGTAGACATGTGATGCACTTACGGTAAAAGCAATCACCAACTTCTACCCACCATGATTATCATGGCCTGTACCACGTGACTAGGGATAATAATAAAAAAAAAACTAGACTTCATCTGACAACATGTAAAAAGTAGGGAAATAGAGGACTCACCAGTTGCTGGGAGGATGGGTAGTCCATACAGAGAAGGCTCCGTTGTACTTGCGGTAGGTGAGAGCACGCTTGTAGCCTGGCAACACCGCATTCTCTTAGCGCCATATTATGTGATTGGCTTCATGGTCAACCATCATGTTATGATCAACAATATTATGATCATCAAACACAGCTCGAGCAGCATGGACTCATAGAATTTGCTATACACCTAGCTAATGTAGAAAGGTACAAATTTGGTAGCATTTGTTCTATATTGAAGGCAATGAAGTTGCTGATGCACTAGCGAAAAAAGGCACAAAAGAAACCTTGCCACAGAAAAATAAACTTACTTTTAAAGAAATAGAAACAGTAGCCAAAACAAAAATAAACAAGAACTGGAGGATCCCACCTAAGCATAGTTGGTACAGTGGGGTGAACCCAGGAGGAGCTCTGAACATCAGAAATAGACATAATCAAACAACACTAACAAGATTTAGAACAGGCCATCTCAAGTCATTGAAGATAGAAAATAATAACAAAATCTACCCCACTTGCCCAAAATGTAGCTTAGCACCTGCAGCTCCAGAACACATTTTGGCTTGCATTAGATGCACTAAACAGGACCTTTGGGAAAGGCCGCTGCTTATCATAAAACAGCTCGAGGGGCATGAACTCATGGAATTCGTGTAATCTTTACACAAGGGGATAAGAAACAACAACAACATTTGTTCTTCAGTGGAGCGGCTACAAAGGGCGTTTATACCCCTGGCCACAAACCAGAATCAAAAGTCACACAGAGTGGTACTTCCAGGTACCCAGACCAACAGTAGGTGCACCCTCCTTTCCCTTTCCATGAAGGTTTCTTCTGTCTCAGGGTATCTTACCTTCCTTGAGGTACTGGTAGGCCTTTTCTTCTATCTCAGGGGTGACCTGTTTCTTGACAGTGAGGTAGTGAAGGGCATAGAGAGTGGGGGCCATCCGGATCATGGTCTGTTCTCCGCAGCCTGTGGGCTGGGACATGAGGTGCTCCACGCCGGTGATGGCTGTCTGCACTGTAGGGCCATACTGGTCCCCTGCCATCGCACACCTTGTTAGTCCCAATCTAGGGATGGCACGTCACAAAGTCAACTAGGAGTGACAATCAGATGTAGCAGCATTGATATTATCTGATCAATGCTTCTTTTTAGAACATTGTATTCAGTGTACTTATTTGTTCTTGTTGCTTTTACATATCTTTTTCAAAATTCTTGAGAAATATTTTATGATTTCATAACATATTTATGTTGCAAAATGGACTACTTGTATCTATCTCATTATAAATAGTAAATTATTATGTTTTTTTTTTTTTTCAATTAAAAATTAAATAAACTTTTTGATTTCAAACCAAGAGAAAATGAGGCTTATTGGAGTCTTAAATGGAAACTCATTTAATATAGATAATTTTGATCAGAAACCTATATTTGGTTCTAGGAACCCTTTATCCATCTCCAAGTGACATCATGGAAAGTTGTCTTACATGTAGGTGAATCCTTGAAGTCTGACCTTCATATCGGAGATTGCACTACATGATGATGTGGGAAAACATTGCTTCTTGTAACATCAAGTTACAAGCTTGAGAGATTGCCTATGTCCTCATTTTAATATCCTAATATTTATATTTGAAACCAAGATTAGTGAGACAGAATGCAAAAAGAAAAATCAGTCCCAAGTTATCCCAATTAATCAAAATTGGCTTTAGTCAATTGGAGGGTAGGGTGGCTTCTGATAATTTGGAGGGTATTAGCTTTCCCAACAAGTATACCCAATCAATGTATGTTGACTATATATAAAGAAAAAAAATCAGAGTTGGAGGTATAAGACCCACCAATGGCCATGATGATGCAGGACTCAGTCCCGGGCACAAAGTCCTGTGGAGGCTGCAGGGTGATCTCTGTGTGTTGTCTGTGGTGTCTGGCATCGATGGAGTCTGCGCTCACACCCCAATCCACACTTCTGGAGGAGAGATAACCAACTGGAGCCACCTACCTACTAGAACTTCATTGCCAACATTCCTGCGGCTTCTCCGCTGCTGGTTGGATGGATCTAGCTGGATAACTATGTCCTTCTCCACGGGTGTTCCTTTGGCCTACACACACATCTGTTGTTGTTGTTGTTTCTTATCCCCTTGTGCAAATTTCACGAGTTCATGCTCCTCGAGCTGTTTGATGATAAGCAACAACCTCTCCCAAAGGTCCTATTTAATACATCTGATCATGAAAATTAGAAAATATCTTAAACGCGTAAGATTCTTTTGAAATTAAACAATTTCTACTGCCCTTACTGTAATGGAAAAATTAATGGGAGGGCCTGGCTCATCAGTGGTGAACCCTCCCAGCAATTTCGCCAGTTTAATCTACCATACCGCTGTTATATTGCATTTTTCGATCTTCCTTTTATAGTGATACTGTTGTTAGACTCTTGGAATGGGTATTTTAGATGAAGTATGGACATAAGCTTTGAGGACAGTAGAATTACATACAATTGTAAATATATCTGATCATGCCAAAATGTGTTCTGGAGCTGCAGGCGCCAACGCACACATCTGGGTCGGGGGAGTGTGACAATCAAAAATGATGATACTCAGGCTCAAAACTCACATTGACCCTTTTTTATATTGAAAAGATATATTTCTTTGATGGGCTCCAATTTGAAAATGTCCAACCCAACCAAATGTGGTGTTCATGATCCACATAAATGTAAAAGTCAAATTACTACCTATGTAGATGACATGTGGTGTACTTACAAAGAAAAGAGTCACTGTCCACTACAATCATTATGGGGGGGGGGGGGGGACCTGTTTTAATGCTTATTCATGATAAGTAAAACAACAACTGTATTTATAAGCAACTATATTTTTATTAAGAATGGACTTGTAACCTTTTTGATATTTAAGATAGATTGTTTAAAATCAAATCATTTTTGAAGATTTTTTTCCATGGTTTAGTTTTAATTAAAATAACTATCTACTAATCCTAACTTCCAATGAAAAATATCTGGAAGGGCCTGGCTTGTCAGTGGTGAAAACTCCCTCCTAGTGTAAGCCACCAGAGGATTCTACAGTAGAACAACATCCATGAGAGAACACTCTCACTAGAGGACACCTCTACAAAGAACAGTTTTCATTTCCAAAATTACCATTTTTACCAATTAGTAACTCTGATAGGAGGACATCTCTTTCTAAAGGACACTTTGGCTCTACAACTAGGTGTCCTTCTGAGAGAGGTTTTATAGTTTTTTTTTTTTTGGGGTTGCACTGTTTAAGAACTGATAATTTAAGAGGAATCCTTGAGGAAGATATTCAAATGAATCAAAGAGAAATATATGTAAATATGTGCATTGAACATTTGTCATAGTTTATTTATTTGGATTTGTGGTGTTGTCTTACCATTTGATCACACTTATTTATAATCTCTAAATTGCATATTATCACCACATATACAGTAGAACATACTCCATGAAAGGACATTCTTGCTAGAGGACACCTCTCTACAAAGGACAGTTTTCATTTTCAAAATTACCATTTTTACTAATAAACAACTCTCCCATAAGAGGACACCTCTCCCTAAAGGACACTTTGGCTCTTCAATTAGGTGTTGTCCTTTACAGGGAGGTTCTACTGTATATTCATATAGCCCTACATTTTATATAAAACATTCTTTAAACCCACCACAACATGGAGGTCCTGTGTGATGACATCTGTTCCCCTCTGGACTCAGTGCCACCACCCGGATGGGGAAGAAACCCTCACGAAGGGGAACTGCAGGGAAGGACACTGTGTCCTGAGAATGGGGTGCAATGGTGATCCTCTTGCGCTGGCTCTTTTCCCCAGCCTGGACTCCGGTACACAGGTCTTCTACTCCGTACATGTACACCATCACCTGGATACCAACATCACATCTGGAACTGTTTTCACTGTGAAATAAATAATATATAAGAAATAAAGCATGAATGTTGCTTTTAAAACCAAATGAAAGAAACTTTTTACCATCCTTATTGCGATGGAAATTATTGAAGACCATTGCTCAATGCAAATATTAATATTTTTTTAAATAGATGATCGGTGACATCAAAGATTTTCCACTTCCTTAGGTTTTTTTGCATGAGTAATTGCTATATATACTTCTTCTTTCTTATCACCACTTAATCATATTAGGGTATCAAGCTTGTAAAGCTTGAGACTTTTGATGGTGTCTGATAGGAAAGAGTAGAGCTCATCAATGGATGAGTCAATGCTTTCAGTGCTGTAATTATTATCCTTTAGAAAAAAGGATCTAAAAGAAACACCAACTAAGTAAACTGTATGCTATGCATCTGTTGAAGCATTGCTACCACAATCAGACCATAGTCTCTTAGGACTGCTCTTCTTCTATAAATTCTTTCTTTGGATCCCTTTGTCACATGGCTCATATACACGGATGACACAGAAAATCATTAGTGTTTTTCCAATATTTCTAAATTTTTCTCTATATAGCCCAAACACAGTAAAACCCTATATAGTGAACCCCAATGGGACTGAACCGTGGTCATTATAGCCATGGTTCGTTATAGCCATAGTTCACTGTATAGTAAAATTAAAATGGAGATTATTTCAGGTTTATTATAAGGGAAGGTTGACTATATTACAGGTTTGTTTTAGCAAAAAAAAAAAAAAAGCTCTAGCAACAGAATTATCATGTGGAGCTGGGTGTTTAGCCAAGAGGTTTAGGAACCAAAGCACACAGAGAGATAGAACCTACATGGATGGTGACATTATGGTAGTTGAAGACAGAGGCCCGTAGCTCAGTCTGCTCCCCCACCACCACGGCATAAGGCAGGTGGAGCTGGATGAAGAGGGGCTTGGTAGAGATGAGAGACTGGGAGTCCGCCACACAGACCCCTGGGGAGTGAAGGGACACTGAGATGGCCTGCATGGTCCACTCTGTGATGCTGTGGGGCAGGGTGGCGTTGTACTCCGCCATGCCGTCTGACCTGTTGGACAGATGGGGTGAGAGCCTGGCAAAGATCTCCATTATATATTTCCCTGCATACTCACCCAATGCAACAGAACCACAACACCATGGCTGATAAATCTAACACTTCAAAGTCATCAACCCCCTCCCCAAAAAAAAAAAGAAGTAACAGACTTCATTAACACCTAGGGCAGTGATTTCACTTACCCTTTTTTATTTTTGTCTATTATCCCTAGTACACGTGGTACAGGCCATGATAATCATGGTAGAGTACTTACCCTAAGTACTCGTAGTAAAGATCATGATAGTCATAGTAGATTGAGGTTTGTGACCTTCAAGTGTGCACCAGAAGCAATACATACATGCAGAATCAATTTAATTTTTACTTACAAGATACTATAACCAGTTTACTTGCTTGGTGATTTTGTTCACTGCTGGGATTAGATTTGTGCAAGAGTTTCATTGAAATCATTTATTTAAAAAGTCCTGGTTGTTGTAAATCAACAGTCTATAGCGCCATGCCCCCAACACAAATATGTACAGTCGATAAAGGTTCATATATTATCATCTAATGTCTGGGAGGAGTGAACAATTTTATGTAAGACAGCACAGTCTGCACCCATCAAGGTCACATTTAGGTGACCTGATTTCTTAAAATTAGAGAATCTTCAGCCAGAAAATTTTTATTTTTTCGAAGGGGATCATGTTTTTTCTACCTGTGCTATGAAATGCTTTCAACATCAAGCTATAATAAATATTATAATTATAACATTTATAATGCCTTGCCAAATGCTTTATTCCTATTTTTCCTGACAAGGACAAAAGATTTTTGTCGAAACATCAAGAAAATACAACTTTTTCTGCCCGATGTGTCTCTTATTTTAAGAAATATGAAAGGCAACCTCCATCTCTCTCTCTCTCTCTCTCTCTAGTGCTTGATGTTGAAAGAATTTCATAGCACAGGTAGAATAAAACATGATTTCCAGGTTAGTTTTACTTTAACGAAATAGGTTAAGGTAGAAAAATGCTGCAAAAGCAATAGATACTAGTTGGTAAGAAAAGTAGTTTCAGGCCTTGAGCTAGGTACAGGAGTAAGTTTAACTATAATAAAAAGGGTGTTATAGTTAAACACTTACTCCTGTACTTACTCTTACACTCACACTTACTCCAAGCTCCGAAAGCTTGAGTTAACTAAATGGTTTTTTGCAAGACACTTTTCCCTGGATGAAATTATTCTCTTAAAAGAAAAGCAGTTTTTTTTTTTCAGCCAAGTACTTGGGAAGGATAAAAGTTGTAGAAATAAAAATTGAAATGTTTGTCTGTAGAACGAATACCTCTCACATATTTCATTGGCTAACCCTTTTTAAAATTCTAATTTGAGGGAGAGGTTATCCTAAGTAACTTTGATCTGAATTAGCTAGTTGGAAGCAAACTATAAAGGTAATTTAGTTCACAGTCTATGAAATTGTTATAGAGTAACCTAATGAGGAGCTTGTAAAAGGTCCAGGTCTCCCAGAAGCTTGAGTTGATCAAATAATTTTTTACAAGAAACTTTCCCTGGATAAAATGTTTTCTTTAAGGAAAAGCATTTATTTTTCAACCAAGTATTTGAGGAGGGTAAAAGTTCTAGAAATAAAAATTGAAATGTTTGTCTGTAGAATGAACACCTCTCTAATTTCAATGTCAAATCTTTAATTCCAATTTTCATAAAGATTATCCTAAACACTTTAATCTGAATTAGCTGGTTGGAAGAGTACATTACAAAGATAGTTCACAGACAATTGTTATAGCGTACATACCCAATGAGGAGCTGGTCATAGATCCAAGTCTCCCGGAAGTCATAGCGCACCAGAGTAGACTGTTCAAACTCCACCTCGTCTAAGTCGTCATCCAGGGGAACTTGGACCTTGGTGCGGGTGAGCACTGGATCACCTTCACTGAAGGCTTCAGGTGGGGAGGGGAGTTAGTGCTTTGCGGGAACACCACAGTCATCCTGCCCACCTTACTCTGTACTGGCTGTGTTTACACTTGGTACTTTTATTCTCTACTATAGCAAGACACTTCTCTGATAGAGTCACTGTTTACATTTACATGTTGAGAAAGCTGGACAAAATGATTTTAGATTAGCTCACTACTAAAGTCTCAGTTCCCAACTGGGGAGTCTTGGTGTTTACATTGTTCTGGTGTAGAGAGAAGGATAAGGATGTAGTGATAGGATAATGTCACTAGCTGGTTCCAATACCCTGAGTAACTTATCTGACCATCTCTCTGAGTCACCACATTTTTTAGGCAATCTCTCTCATGGGAGGTTCTATTATATCTGACATGGGAATCGTTTCAAGTAGACCCCATTCAATCTAGGAATAAGTGGCCAGAATGAATACTTCCAGTAAAACTCAGTAGCAGGGTCAGTGAGCAGGTAGTGACTGCGGCTGAAGCGAGGTGAGCTTGGCGTGATAAAACGCCAATTTACCTGGGATGTCAGTGATGAGCAGCTCGTAGCGCATGCAGCAGTCCAGGAAGGCATTGGAGCAGTTGGAAAGGGGCTCTTTGCGATAGTAGTTGCGGATAATGCCAGCTCGGTTCTCACAGGGACGGTCATAGCGATCTGGTTTGGTGGCAAGAAGACAACACTTGCGAGATTCTGTGTCCATTCCTTGGGCTGGGAGGGAGACAACGTGAGCTTTACATCACACATTCATGTAAGCCTACTCACCGAGATCATCTGCAATAGAACGTTTCCTACGCCTTTTCTCCTCACATCCAATAGCTGACAACACACGGAGGGCACAAGTTTAGTGGGGGAGGAAACAGATTGAAACTCTTTTAATGTAACATTCATATAGGATTATATAAAGGCAAATAAAATAATAGAACCTCTCTAAAAGAGAACACCTAGTTCAGAGCCAAAGTGACCTTTGGGGAAAGGTGTCTTCCTAAAAGAGAACTGCTAATTAAATTTTGGTGATGAAAAAACTCTCCTTTACAGAGAGGTATCCTCTAGCAAAAGTATCCTCTCATGGAGGTTCTACTGTACATGAATAAAATGAATGAATAAATATAATTTTTTAAAATAAATGTACAGAGAGTATAAAATAATAATAGAACACTTCCATGAGAAGACACTAGAGGACACCTCTCTACAAAGGACAGTTTTTATTCTCAAAATTACCATTTTTACTAATTATCAACTTTCCGCGCGCACGGTAAAAGGATACCTCTTCTCTAAAGGACACCTCTGCAACTAGGTTTCCTTCAGAGAGGTTGGTTACTGTATGGAGGTCTTCATAGGAAGATTGTCCCCACTGAGAGAGACTATGTTATGACATTGTCCATATAAGATCCCTGCAGTTGGAGCTCCACTCAGGATTGAACAGTAAGAGTTATTCCCTCTCTATAGTTCCAGGCTTAGACAAGTATTGAAATCCCAAGATTTCACACAAGATTTTTTTCCATATCTAGGAAAAATATATATAATTGGAATAGAGTGGCTTCTATATTTAGATTTTCCATTTTATACCAGGAAATAAAAAAAGTGTGAAAGAGAGTGATATAGGAAAGCTCACACACACAAACTCAAGTAACTGTGTCCATCACATCGACCTGTCCACTCTGTACGAAAGAACTCCAGTGGTCCATCATTGGTGGAGTCTTTTCCAGCAATGAAAATGTTAATTCATATATATAGTATAGAATTATATATACTTCAATTATATTTATACATATACAGTAGAACCTCCATGAAAGGACACTCTTGCTAGAGGACACCTCTCTACAAAGGACAGTTTTCATTGCCAAAATTTATATTTTTACCATTTAGCAACCCTCTGGTTAGAGGATACCTCTCTTTAAAGGGCACTTTGGCTCTGAAACCAGGTGTCCTTTACAGAGAGGTTCTACTCTATATCCCTATTTATGTATTTAACATATATGGATGATGTAATGAAGTTTCCCAGCAGCTGCTGTCAGTATCTAGCAACTCACCGTGAGTGCGTGGAGAGAAAGAGGTATCCAAGTCAGTCAGGATGACAATGCCAGCATTGTCAAGCACCATTTCAGAGTTGAAACCTCCGCCTGCCCCACAGCCTTGATCATGGCTGCCAATGAGGGAGAAGAGCTGGCACCAACCCAAAAGTTAGAACTCCTAGCCAAAAAATAGTAAGAGGCTGAGGGTCACTGAAGTCTCCAGCTTGTTCAATGACCTAACTTCAAGGGATCATTTCTAAAGTTTTGTTCCAGCTTGTTCAACTATAGAGAGGCATGTATAGTGTCATACTTCTAGGTGCTCCTGTTGAAGGGCATGCTAGCCCGAAAGCTAAAGAAATAAAAATAGCAGAAGAAACTTAACCCTGTATTGCTTGTTGATTTATTAAATTAAAAAATAGAGATAGGTATATAAGTACAGAGCAAGACCAAGATAAACAGCAGGATACTCCTGGGTTAGGACAAACATATTTACAATTAATTTTGGCATCAGAATTCTTGACTTTTCAGAAAGCTTCTAGAACCAGCTTTTTTTGTCATTGAAGTACAGCCTGCACCATACTGACATGGGCCAACAACCAGAAACCTGTATGTGATTAATCTGTCTTTTCTTGATTTATCAGGAGAGGGCATTTGGCCAATATTATGGGATAATTAAAAATCAACAATTTTCATTGAAATTTATTCCCAAAGAGAGCAGAAGCATTTACAATCAATTCTTGAAAGGAGATCAAATCAGGAGACTAGAAACCCACTTTAATGAAATATTATGTTTCAGTTGGTATTTGGGCCAGATAATCTGGGGTTTTAAATTGAGATTTGATATTAATCCCAGTAGGTGTCTCAAGTTGAAAACCAACCATCTATGTTAGCAGAGAGAGATATATATCTCAATTAACAGTGTAGAGTCCCAATTAACAAATATTAATAAACAATTTGAGTCAAAAGGCGATCCATTAATTATAAAAGGGGCGTACCTGGATCTGTAAAGAAAAAAAAAAAAGTTTTTTTTTTTCTTTACAGATCCAGGTATGGCCTTTTATATAATATTAATAAACAAGTTAACTGCTTTTCACATGTGGTGCACTTACAGTAAAAGCAGTCGCCTCTACCCCACCATGATTATCATGGCCTGTAGCACGTGTACTAGAGATAATTAAAAATAATAAAATAAAATAAATAAGTAAACATAAAAAGAAAATTTTGTTAATTGAGGATTTATTTTCTTAGAGAAAGTACCCAGTCCTAACACTGTTGTTGTTTCTTATCCCCTTGTGCCAAAATGACACAAATTCCATAGGTCCATGCTCCTTGAGCAGTCCCAACACTGGTGGACAAGACTGACCTTCTGGGTGGTGATCTGGGAGTTCTTCTTGAGCAGATAGACAGCCTTGTCCACAGCCAAGAGTCCCACAAGAGTGTTGGGAGGACCCTTGATCTGTATCCTGCCAGACATCCCTGGACTCTTCTCCTCAAATTGGGGCTCCAGGGTAACCTGTGAGGATCAAACTTTATGTATTCCTTTACATACAGGTGCAAACACTAATATAAGAAAATCAGCCCAATATAATAGCCTTTAGATTGATCTAGTAAAACTGCTGGAGTATAATTAGAAACATAAGGCATACAAGACCAAAACCAAATTAATGAAATTTGTGACATTTCTGTAATAACACTAATAAAATATTTCATAATTTGGAGAATTGGCTTTGTTACATTATGGTCAAGAAAAGTTTGAGGGCCTTTGTAAAACATTGAATGTTACGATATGCTATAGATACATGCTATAGAAAGCTGAAGGTAAATAAGTAGTGTTGGAGAAGTAAATAATAACTGAAATGGCTTCCAAGGGTGAGTTTCTTATTTTCTTTTAAATTCTTTTCAACCTTTCAGTTTATCCCAAGCCCTTCTACATGTTTATATGATAAAATAACTCAGTAACAGCTGTTTTGTTTATTATTTATAAATAAGTAGTGTACCTTAACATAGGGGGAGCAGAGAGACTGGAAGGTGAGCAGCTGGGAATCTGCTACCAGGGACCTGAAGTGGTGGGTCCACACAACCAGCCTGGAGCGGGGCACCATGTCCTGGGTGATGGTGAATTGGATCTTGTTGGAGGTCACATCCCCATAGGTCAGGATCCTGCCTCTCGACACCACCTGGTGGACAAATCTCACGTCTACTCTACAAGCAGATTTGGTTGAGTTCAATCTTTGGTCTCTCAACCCTACTATTACTAAATGCTAAAGACAACAAGCCTCTTACTCACCAGATACTTGAGTTTGGCAGACTTGTCTGAGAGTCTGTTAAACACCTGAGTCTCATACAAGTCTCCAACCTGGAAACACAAGCAAGGAATCAAATAGCACAATTTGGACTGAGAATGATAAGGTACACACAATTTGGATTATAGATCAGAAACATAAGGTAATAAGACCAAATTCAAATAAATAAATAAATAGTGTACGACATTTGAGTGACAGCATTGTTTCCATCATCAGACAAAAGTATTGAATGAGGGTAACAACACTGTTCACAAAATGTCACACACTATTTATGTATTTGAATTTGGTCTTGTTAACTTACACCCTATTATTGATCCTATCTAGATATATTTATAGAAAACTATTACAGAGCATAGTTGCATATTATAAAGTTATACACTCAAGGACCAAACTTAAGGAAGTTGCACCTTTTAGCATGTATATCGGGATTTACACAATAATTCTAAAATATATTTGTTACACAGTGACCTTTATTGAAGACACACAAGATAACTAAGTGTGAACAAAATTGCCTCTGTCTCCTTCAAAAAAATAGATGACCGGCGACATCAAAGACTTTCCACTTCCTTAAGTTTTGTCCCAATGAATGTATTTCTCACATAAAAATAGTTATTTTTAAGAAGACCATTGAAGAAACTACCTTGAGGGTATGGTTGACAGCAGGAACAAGGGCCAGATAGCCATTGGAATCAGAAGCAAACTTGATAACAGTGTGTTCTGCCACAGCCTGGAAGTCCTGTCTCATTTTGCGGTCCTGGGTCCTCATCTGGAAATGACATCAACTGTCACATGTCATCCTATCAGAGGGGTAGACACAGGACTTACATGGATGCTCAGGGAGGTATGGTCCTTTAAGGTCCCCACAGTGAAAAGGACCTCCCCCTCCTCATTGCTCTTCAGTCCGGTGGTGTTGACATTCACAGGCCGTCCCAGCTGGTCTCGGACTGATACAAACACTGGAACATTGGGGGCCTTGTCTCCCTGGGTGTAGAGCACCACCGCCTGCAGCCACATGGAAGGATTATGGTACAAGGAGGAGTCATGGACTAGGATCCATAGAGAAGCAACAGTAGATACAAGAGAATAAGACCTAATTAGGTCTTATTTTCTTTTTTTTTTGCTTATCCCTAGTACACGTGGTACAGGCCATGATAATCATGGTGGGTAGTTAGCGACTGCTTTTTACTGAAAGCGCACCACATGTCTACACATATGAAAGCAGTTCGACTTTGCACTTACAAATGTGCCAGAGCCCCGTTTGGTTACTTGCACTCGCTGGTGGGGTTGGACTTTTGCAAGAATCGGGGGGCCATTGGAGCATTTTTTTTTTTTTAAACATAAAAAGTGTCCAATGTGGAAATCGAACCCGGGTCGTAGTGGTCGAAACCAAACGGTTTAACCAGCCTTCCACCGAGGTCTTATTTTCTTGTATCTATGATCCAAATTGTGCTTTATCAGAGGCAACAGTAAAGTTTTCTAGTGGCTAAAAACTGGATATCTCAAAATACTGCTTCTCAAGGATGGGATCAAGCCTAAAAAAGTGAATTCCAACCAGAAAGCCTAAAACATCCGTTTAAACTCCAAACACAGGACACACAATCAGGTTTGAGAGAGGAGTGAAGATCTTCCCATACTGTACCATTTGCAAGATGGAGATAACAGCCCCAGAACTTGTTCTTTCATGCATGGGGACCATTTCTGCTTATACATGTATATGCTACACTGAATCTCAGAAATGGTATTCAAGAAAACTATGGACATTAGCTTTTAGAGAGAGAGAGTGAGGACAGTAGAATTACATATAATTATAAGTGCAAAAGTCAAATTGTTTTCTACATGCATAAAGATGTGGTACACTTACAGTAAAAGCAGTTGCTAGCTACCCACCATGATAATCATGTGTACTTGGGATATGTAACACACACTAATACCCACCCTGATGAAGAGTGGGAGACCAGGTTTGAAGTCGTTGACACAGTTCTTGAAGGAGATACGGTAAGCGTGAGAGGCAAAGATACCCCGGCTGTCAGTCAGGGATTCCCTCTTGCCTGTGGACTCCTCAGTGACAATCACCTCCACCACCATCTTCTTGCCGGCTATGTCTGGGAACCACCCAATGTCCTGGTGGATGCGGATGTGGTCCACACTCAGGGCAAAGTCTGCTGTGCCATTCACCAACTGGACACATTTTGCAAGCTCTGAAATTGTGATATAACACAGTTAGGATTGATGTGGTACTATTTGGATTATAGGTAAGAATGACAAGGTGAAAAAGAGAACAAATCCAATATAAATTATATATATGATGTAACAACTCTTTAGAGAAATGTCATAAAGTGTTGTTGTTGTTGTCATGTTCAATAAAGAGCCTCAGATGTCTCTATGTATCTCTATCACAGCAGTCGCAATGTCATCTTGGGTGTGTAAAGTTCTGGGTCCATGTCAATTTTCTACAAGGCTGCGGCCAATGCTGTACATGAGAATATGCGTAGTAAAGTGTATTATAACATAGTTAAAAACCTTTCTAAATATGAGATATATATATAAATTAAAATAATTAAAATGCATATTATTTGCCATGGTACAACAACATATTTTTTTATATAAACAAGCTCAGCACCATATGAAGACTATACCAGCTCAATGGTGTGGAAAAAATAGTGTATGAAAAGTAATACAAGAAAATAAGACCTAATCTAAATAATTTAATAGTGTGTGACGTTTCGGCAACAGCATTGTCACCATCATCAGACAAAATAATAAATGAGAATATATAGTCTTAAATAGACTATTTAAGAACTTGCTGTGATATATTTTTTCTCATTTATTCTTTTGTCTGATGATGGTGACAATGGCCGAAACGTCACACACTATTAAATTATTTGGATTAGGTCTTATTTTCTAGTATTATAATCCAAATTGTGATTTATCATGTATGAAAAGTAATATTATATAATTGATGGCATGATGTTATATCAAAGATTGGTCTTGCCTGCTTATTGGGGATAGAGGCCACAGGGACGATGTAGTCCACCTCATTCTTGACTCCAAACTTGAAGGTGGCCATCCCAGATACTTTCTTCCCGTAGACATACCTGGACACAGCCTGGTGTAGGGACTGCCCAGGGATATGTGGGGACACCTACTCTGCAGTCACGCGGCCGGCAATGATCTGGGCAGTGGAGAAGATAAGGTCTGGAGTCTCCAGGTGGAGCCCAAATGTAGGTAGCACTGAACCACACCATGTGATAATACTTGTGTGATTACACTTTCAATCTTTTTGTTTCATCTTTCCTCGGTGATATTATACAGGCCTCTGATATATATACAAGGTTGTCCCGAAAGTTTGTAAACACTTGCAAAAAATTGAAATGCCAATATTAT
>CP092877.1:71734015-71764961 GCA_030710605.1 Cordylochernes scorpioides | reverse complement strand
CCTGGGTTAGACAAACATATTTAAAATTAATTTTGGCCTCAGAATTCTTGACTTTTCAGAAAGTTTCTAGAACCAGCTTTTTTTTGTCATAGAAGTACAGCCTGCACCATACTGACATGGGCCAACAACCAGAAACCTGTATGTGATTAGTCTGTCTTTTCTTGATTTATCAGGAGAGGGCATTTAGCCAATATTATGGGATAATTAAAAATCAACAAATTTCATTGAAATTTATTCCCATAGAGAGCAGAAGCCATCATCATTTACAATCAATTCTTGAAACGAGATAAAATCAGGGGAGACTAGAAACCCACTTTAATGAAAAATTATGTTTCAGTTGGTATTTGGGCCAGATAATCTGGGGTTTTAAATTGAGATTTGATATTAATCCCAGTAAGTGTCTCAAGTTGAAAACCAACCATCTATGTTAGCAGAGAGAGATATATATCTCAAATAACAGTGTAGAGTCCCAATTAACAAATATTAATAAACAATTTGTGTCGAAAGGCGATCCATTAATTAAGATTATATAAAAGGGCGTACCTGGATCTGTAAAGAAAAAAAAAAAAACTTTTTTTTTTTTCTTTACAGATCCAGGTACGGCCTTTTATATAATATTAATAAACAAGTTAACTGCTTTTCGCATGTGGTGCACTTACAGTAAAAGCAGTCGCCTTCTACCCACCATGATTATCATGGCCTGTAGCACGTGTACTAGAGATAATTAAAAAATAATAAAATAAAATAAACAAGTTAACATAAAAAGAAATTTGTGTTAATTGAGGCTTTATTTTCTTAGAGAAAGTACCCAGTCCTAACACTGTTATTGTTTCGTATCCCCTTGAGCCAAAATGACACAAATTCCATAAGTCCATGCTCCTCGAGCATTCCCAACTCTGGTGAACAAGACTGACCTTCTGGGTGGTGATCTGGGAGTTCTTCTTGAGCAGATAGACGGCCTTGTCCACAGCCAAGAGTCCCACAAGAGTGTTGGGCGGACCCTTGATCTGGATCCTGCCAGACATCCCTGGACTCTTCTCCTCAAATTGGGGCTCCAGGGTAACCTGGTCACATGTGGGAATCAAACTTCATGTATTCCTTTACATACATGTGCAAACACTAATATAAGAAAATCAGCACAATATAATAGCCTTTAGATTGATCTAGTAAAACTGCTGGAGTATAATTAGAAACATAAGGTATAACAAGACCAAATTAATGAAATTTGTGACATTTCTGTAATAACACTATTAAAATATTTCATAATTTGGAGAATTGGCTTTGTTACATTATGGTCAAGAAAAGTTTGAGGGCCTTTGTAAAACATTGAATGTTACGATATGCTATAGATACATGCTATAGAAAGCTGAAGGTAAATAAGTAGTGTTAGAGAAAAGTAAATATAAATAATAACTGAAATGGCTTCCGAGAGTAAGTTTCTTATTTTCTTTTAAATTCTTTTCAATCTTTCAGGTATCACAAGCCCTTCTACATGTATATATGATAACTCAGTAACAGCCGTTGTGTTTATTATTTATAAATAAGTAGTGTACCTTAACATAGGGGGAGCAGAGAGACTGAAAGGTGAGCAGCTGGGAATCTGCTACCAGGGACCTGAAGTGGTGGGTCCACACAACCAGCCTGGAGCGGGGCACCATGTCCTGGGTGATGGTGAATTGGATCTTGTTGGAGGTCACATCCCCATAGGTCAGGATCCTGCCTCTCGACACCACCTGGTGGACAGACCTCATGTCTACTACAAGCAGATTTGGTTGAGTTCAATCTTTGGTCTCTCAACCCTACTATTACTAAATGCTAAAGACAACAAGCCTCTTACTCACCAGATACTTGAGTTTGGCAGACTTGTCTGAGAGTCTGTTAAACACCTGAGTCTCATACAAGTCTCCAACCTGGAAACACAAGCAAGGAATCAAATAGCACAATTTGGAATGAGAATGATAAGGTAAACACAATTTGGATTATAGATCAGAAACATAATAGGACTAAATTAAAATAAATAAATAGTGTACGACATTTGAGTGACAGTATTGTTTCCATCATCAGACAAAAGTATTGAATGATAGTAACAACACTGTTCACAAAATGTCACACACTATTTATGTATTTGAATTTGGTCTTGTTAACTTACACCCTATTATTGATCCTATCTCGATATATTTATAGAAAATTATTACAGAGCATAGTTGCATATTATAAAGTTATACACTCAAGGACCAAACTTAAGGAAGTTGCACCTTTTAGCATGTATATCGGGATTTACACAATAATTCTAAAATATATTTGTTACACAGTGACCTTTATTGAAGACACATGAGATAACCAAGTGTGAACAAAATTGCCTCTGTCTCCTTCAAAAAAATAGATGACCGACGACATCAAAGAATTTCCACTTCCTAAAGTTTTGTCCCAATGAGTGTATTTCTCACATAAAAATAGTTATTTTTAAGAAGACCATTGAAGAAACTACCTTGAGGGTATGGTTGACAGCAGGAACAAGGGCCAGATAGCCATTGGAATCAGAAGCAAACTTGATAACAGTGTGTTCTGCCACAGCCTGGAAGTCCTGTCTCATTTTGCGGTCCTGGGTCCTCATCTGGAAATGACATCAACAGTCATGTGTCATCCTATCAGAGGGGTAGACACAGGACTTACATGGATGCTCAGGGAGGTATGGTCCTTTAAGGTCCCCACAGTGAAAAGGACCTCCCCCTCCTCATTGCTCTTCAGTCCGGTGGTGTTGACAT
The DNA here is from genome assembly GCA_030710605.1 of Cordylochernes scorpioides. Classification (NCBI taxonomy): domain Eukaryota; kingdom Metazoa; phylum Arthropoda; class Arachnida; order Pseudoscorpiones; family Chernetidae; genus Cordylochernes; species Cordylochernes scorpioides. The sequence continues at coordinate 71,762,196 of CP092877.1, read as the reverse complement.
TCACAGGCCGTCCCAGCTGGTCTCGGACTGATACAAACACTGGAACATTGGGGGCCTTGTCTCCCTGGGTGTAGAGCACCACCGCCTGCAGCCACATGGAAGCTCAAGGATTATGGTACAAGGAGGAGTCATGGACTAGGATCCATAGAGAAGCAACAGTAGATACAAGAGAATAAGACCTAATTAGGTCTTATTTTTTATTTATTTATTTTTTTTTTGCTTATCCCTAGTACACGTGGTACAGGCCATGATAATCATGGTGGGTAGTTAGCGACTGCTTTTTACTGTAAGCGCACCACATGTCTACACATATGAAAGCAGTTCGACTTTGCACTTACAAATGTGCCAGAGCCCCATTTGGTTACTTGCACTCGCTGGTGGGGTTGGACTTTTGCAAGAATCGGGGGGCCATTGGAGCATTTTTTTTTTTAAACATAAAAAGTGTCCAATGCGGGAATCGAACCCGGGTCGTAGTGTTCGAAACCAAACGGTTTAACCAGCCTTCCACCGAGGTCTTATTTTCTTGTATCTATGATCCAAATTGTGCTTTATCAGAGGCAACAGTAAAGTTTTCTAGTGGCTAAAAACTGGATATCTCAAAATACTGCTTCTCAAGGATGGGATCAAGCCTAAAAAAGAGGATTCTAACCAGAAAGCCTAAAACATCCGTTTAAACTCCAAACACAGGACACACAATCAGGTTTGAGAGAGGAGTGAAGATCTTCCCATACTGTACCATTTGCTAGATGGAGATAACAGCCCCAGAACTTCTTCTTTCATGCATGGGGACTATTTCTGCTTATACATGTATATGCTTCACTGAAAGGTAGAATCTCAGAAATGGTATTCAAGAAAACTATGGACATTAGCTTTTAGAGAGAGAGAAGAGAGTGAGGACAGTAGAATTACATATAATTATAAGTGCAAAAGTCGAATTGTTTTCTACATGCATAAAGATGTGGTACACTTACAGTAAATGCAGATGTTAACTACCCACCATGATAATCATGTGTACTTGGGATATGTAACAAACACTAATACCCACCCTGATGAAGAGTGGGAGACCAGGTTTGAAGTCGTTGACACAGTTCTTGAAGGAGATACGGTAGGCGTGAGAGGCAAAGATGCCCCGGCTGTCAGTCAAGGATTCCCTCTTGCCTGTGGACTCCTCAGTGACAATCACCTCCACCACCAGCTTCTTGCCAGCTATGTCTGGGAACCACCCAATGTCCTGGTGGTTGCGGATGTGGTCCACACTCAGGGCAAAGTCTGCTGTGCCATTCACCAACTGGACACATTTTGCAAGCTCTAAATTGTGATATAACACAGTTAGGATTGATGTGGTACTATTTGGATTATAGGTAAGAATGACAAGGTGAAAAAGAGAACAAATCCAATATAAATTATATATATATGATGTAACAACTCTTTAGAGAAATGTCATAAAGTGTTGTTGTTGTCATGTCCAATAAAGAGCCTCAGATGTCTCCGTGTACATCTCTATCACAGCAGTCATTCTTTATCTTGGGTGTGTAAAGTTCTGGAGCCATGTCAATTTTCTGCAAGGCTGCAGCCAATGCTGTACATGAGAATATGCGTAGTAAAGTGTATTATAACATAGTTAACAATCTTTCTAATATGAGATATATATAAATTAAAATAATAAAAATGCATATTATTTGTTAAGCTACAACAACATTTTTATATAAACAAGCTCATGAAGACTATATAGCTCAATGGTGTGGAAAAAAATAATGTATGAAAAGTAATACAAGAAAATAAGACCTAATCCAAATAATTTAATAGTGTGTGACGTTTCGGCAACAGCATTGTCACCATCATCAGACAAAAGACTAAATGAGAATATATTGCCTTAAATAGACTATTTAAGAACTTGCTGTGATATATTTTTTCTCATTTATTCTTTTGTCTGATGATGGTGACAATGGCCGAAACATCACACACTAATAAATTATTTGGATTAGGTCTTATTTTCTTGTATTATAATCTAAATTGTGATTTATCATTGTATGAAAAGTAATATTATATAATTGATGGCATGATGTTATATCAAAGATTGGTCTTGCCTGCTTATTGGGGATAGAGGCCACAGGGACGATGTAGTCCACCTCATTCTTGACTCCGAACTTGAAGGTGGCCATCCCAGATACTTTCTTCCCGTAGACATACCTGGAAACAGCCTGGTGTAGGGACTGCCCAGGGATATGTGGGGGACACCTACTCTGCAGTCACGCGGCCGGCAATGATCTGGGCAGTGGAGAAGATAAGGTCTGGAGTCTCCAGGTGGAGCCCAAATGTAGGTAGCACTAAACCACACCATGTGATAATACTCAAGTGATTACACTTTCAATCTTTTTGTTTCATCTTTCCTCGGTGATATTATACAGGCCTCTGATATATACAAGGTGCGTTCATTAATTTCCAGGACTGCTCTGTATCTTTGAAAAAATAAAACAAATAAAAAAACTAATTTAGTATTTTTCAAAATATGCCCCTCCTGCCTCAATACACCCGTTCCATCTTTTTTTCCAATTGTCGAAGCAGGAGATAAAATCACTTTTTGAGAGGTTCCTCAAGGTTGCCTTCGATTCAGCTTGTATCATATCAACGTTGTCAAATTTCCGTCCTTTCAAGTTCATTTTCAATTTAGGATAGAGGAAAAAGTCATTGGGGGCTAAGTCGGGGGAATAGGGTGGATGATGGATCTGTATGGTTGAATGCTTGGCCAAGAACTGCAAAACAACATGGGCTGTGTGCGGCCGCGCATTACCGACGTGAATATCCAGTCATTGTTTTGTCATCTTTCAGGTCTTTTAAGGCGCGCTGCGCCCCTTAAGCACCTCATTATCCCCAAATAAACAGATAGTCCAGTCTCTGAAAATAATTCTTCTGTTAGATTTAATTAACTCCTTTATTTTGAGCTTGTTTTTCTCGCAACGAAATGATCTTGGACGCCCAGTATGCTGATCATCGTTTACCTTTTCCCGACCTTTTTGGAAGAGTGAAAATCATTCAAAAATTCTTGAACGGGATAAAGCTGCATCGCCAAAAGCTTCTTTAATCAATTCATACGTCTCAGTAGCACTTTTTTTCAATTTAAAACAAAACTTAATGCAGATTCTCTGCTCTTCGAAAATGGCCATTTTAAAATTAGAAATGCGAACCTTACAAGGAAGTTGTTTTGTTCTATTTTATATCGGCGCGTGCGCCACGAGACTCGTGCTTTCAGTCAGGTGTGGTCGAATGTCCAATATTCAACTCTGTAAAAATAAATTTTCTCTAGCTTTTTAATTTATTTTATTTTTTAACCAGTCCTGGAAATTAATGAACGCACCTTGTATATACAGGGTTGTCCCAAAAGTTTGTAAACACTTGCAAAAAATTGAAATGCCAATATTATTCGCTGTTATGCATAATGTCTTTGTATTATGTATAAAGTAATTGTATTATGTATTATTATGTATTCTGCGTAATAATATTATTCGCCAAATAATAAGAAAAACATGAACTTTAGGCACAACCTTATATTAAAAAATAATATTTGCGCCCCCCCCCCCCCCCCCCCCCACACAGGAAGACATATTCATCATACTCTCTGCCTCCCTATTTACATACTATATTTAAAAGTATAAAATATGGTGGTGAATATGTCTTTGTTCAGTGTACCTTGGACATAGTTCTTGTCTATTTCTTGTAAACCTTGTCTCCTTGTTGACATTTACAACATAATGAAGGTTTGGTTGTAGCAGAACACATTGTTGTAACACAGTGGCCAAAAATACTATAGTATACAATAATAGACAAAACTTGAGGAAGTGGAAAGTCTTTGATGTTGTCGGTCATCTATTTCTATGAAGGAGACAGAGGCAATTTTGTTCACACTTGATTATCTCGTGTCTTCAATAAAGGTCACTGTGTATTAAATATCTTTCAGAGTTATTGTCTGAATCCCGATATATATGCTAAAAGTTACCACTTCCTTAAGTTTTGTCTTTGAGTGTATATTAGAAATATTCTCAATCTCCTCTATATGTATTTGCATAATACCTTAAAACTTTTGTCAATTAGAGGACTACTGCTAATGTATATTTTTCCAGCATGTCCTACTTAACAAATGAGTTTCAAATAGAGTTGTAAAGTTCAGACATATATCTAAGTGGAGACCCACCATATTTCTGTAGGTCAAACTGTGCTGTGGAGTTGAGGGTGAACTGGACACAACACACAAGTTGAGACCAGCTGGGAGGTGGGACCAGCAGGAGTTACCTGGGGTCCGTGGAATACTATGGCCTTCCAAGTCCCCAGCAGGACATAGGGGGGGAAGGTGAAGGTATAGTTGAAGAACCTGTACTCCTGGTCCTTGAACTCAAACTGCTTCTCCTCCACTATGATGTCCTGGGGGTTCTGCACACCACACATCTCTGGGAAACCACGCCACTTTGTTGAAACAGCCATCTAGATATCCTTCAATATGTGGACCACTGCCATATTCAGTAGTAAAGTCATTGAAGTCAGACTGCACATTTATCCATTACAAAGTGAGGGTGCTGAGTTGGTAGAATAACATCGACACCTATATTACTAAAATTATTGTCAGATATTATAAGTCTTATCTCAACTAAACAATCATATCAAGGTATCAAGCCTGTAGAGATTGAGATGGTGTCTGCTGGGAATGAGTAAAGCTCATCAATGGATGAGTCAATACAGTCAAAATGATGTGGTTTAGGGTTGCAGGTCAAGAATTGCCCTTATTACACATAGTGAGAAAACCTTGTAACCATTCTGGAAAGTCCATTGTCCATAGATGACCAGACTTTAGTCTGGAAATCAAGGACTGCTGCTCCCTTGGGAGGAAAGAATTGGTGCTTGTTTTTCCTGCTCTGTACCAGTCATGTGTTGCAGTATTATAATATACAGGGGGTGAATCCAAAATACAAACTTCTGGAATAGGCTCCCAATTCAATAACATCAGCTGTGCAAATTCAGAGAAAAGCTAGCCTGTATACCATGGCTTTAGTCTATGGTCCTCATCAGTACAGCTAGGATTTTGTTGCATCTATGTAAAGAATCTGTCAAAACAGGCAAATGAATAAAATCTTCTCACCAAGTTAGGAATGTTTTATTATTACTTTATCTATTTATACTAAAGAGATAGAGGGAGAGACCCTTATAATCAATCTTCTCTATTGGGCCCATCTTCTCAGTTCTTACATTAAATAAACTGCCGTACACTATTTTAGATGTGTGTTCCAAAAGTACTTTTTTTTAAAACAATAAAATATACATTATATTAAATCTACCTAAAATATAGGGCTAAAAAATAATCTGTGCTAGATTTTTTTGAAAAAGTTATAATGTTATAACAAAATATATTTGGACACACTGCACTTATCATCATACTTTTTTTAAAAAACTAAATGTTTACTCAACTTCAGTTACTTTTTGTATATATAAATATATATATTCAATAAATAATTACTATGTATTAAAAAAACAACTTATCATTATATCTATCAACTCCCTTTGGGTCATAGATAAAATATACATGGCCAAATCCAGCTTAGTATTCTATACATGACATTATGGTACCACCATTGCTGTTGCCTTATCTTAATATGTTACCTCTAAGAAGTTCAGTTATAGAGAGAAAACAGCTAGATTTGTTGGCCCCATTACATTATACAATAAATGAAATAGTTGGGATACTAGCCTTGATTTGTAGTTTGTAAATCCCATGGCTGGTTCTCAGATCTTCATTCAGTCCAATGATTTGAATTTGCACTGGAAAACACACAAACAGAAAATATAAATAAATATTTCTGTTTTCATATACAAGAGAGAGTACACAACATTATTTTTAAAGGGAAGCAAATAATATATAGTATCTAAACCCCAAGGAGAATCCTCTGTAAGACCTGTGTGTCTTAATAAAGGTGTTTGTGTGTGTGTATATATAGTATCTATCTAAAATATTCTCAAAATATTTACAGTTAGGTTTCAAGTCTTCCAATTTACATAGGCAGGATCTTGTAGCATTTTCTGGTTGTTGACTACCAGGAGAAAATGCAAGCTCCTATATTCTATTATTCAATTTTCCTTCTTTCTGAAGCCAAGTAGTAAAGTTGTGATCACAAACACAAAGCTACTGTAATGTACACACATTAGGATATCAAAAATAAAAATGGCATATCCTGACCAGGAGCACATGTACTTTACAGAAGGCAGAACGCCTCCTGGTGGAACAGAAATCAACTAATCAGTGATTTAGCCTGTTCCCTGATATTTGGCCAACCCAATTTCTTGATCAATCAAGAAAAGCCATGCACGAACGCGTTTCGCTCTTTTTGGCGCTCGTCAGCGTGGAGTAGGCTGTACCACTGTGACCAAAAATAGGATATATTTAAAGCAATACTTTGATCAATATAGATGAGGCACAATTTGGATTGTAGATTATAAACACAAGGTAATAAGACCAAATCCAAATAAATAAATAGTGTTATTTGGATTTGGTCTTATTACCTTGTGTTTGATCAATATAATTTTTAAGTATTCTGAGAAAAAGTCTTCTTCTTCTTTCTTATCTCCACTCAATCATATTAGGGTATGTACGCTGTTTAAAAATTGAACAATTTCTTCAATGGAGACCTTGATTATTGTGCAATTACAATTCTACCAGTGAGATCAACTAACTAAATGGGGCTCTGACACCTTATAAGTGCAAGAACAAACTGCTTCTCTAAGTGCAGAAATTTGGTGTATTTACTGTATAAGCAGCATTCAAAAAAACTGATTATTATGGCCTGTGCCATGTTTACTTAGGATAAGTATCAATAACAAAGACATCATGGTGTGTAACCCAAGCCTTTCTCTCATGGTCTTCCTCTTGTTCTATTTTTGTCAATGATGATCATTTCTAGTTACATGCTACTCTCCTCCAATGATCAATAAATCTATCTTGAACATTGGTGTGGTCTGGAATTTGATATGAAGTGAATTGCTTAAAACAGGGTGGTTTTCCATAATGGTCAACCTCTATAAGGAAGATTGATTGTCTCTCTTGGCCAAAGGGAAAGGTTGCGTGAAACGACAGCTCCTGCTAGGTAATTTATTTTTAAAGCTTTTTCGCCGTACTTTATAAAAAAGAGCTATTTTTTTATTGAGGTGATATTGGTAAATTTATATCTTCATAATATGAGGCCAATTGTAATTCTTATCATAATTTATTTAAATTTACAGCGAAACAAGCCTCGCTCAACTTTTATCTATGCAAATTTTGATTCGTGTGAAAATTGTGCAAATTATAGTTTGGCAGTGGATCTGGGTTATGTTGAGAATCTGAAATTCAAGATTCAGATTCAGTACAGAAGGCCAAAGCTTAGATGTATAATTTTGATGTTATTACTGATATCTGGCATAGAGCAAAACCCGGGACCTAGGCCCACTAGGCAAACTACGCTCGAGTCATGTAAGGAAGGTGATATTCGACAATTGATTGGTGCAATCTCAAATAAAATGGATAACTGGGGGGATAAACTGATATCTGGCATAGAGCAAAACCCGGGACCTAGGCCCACTAGGCAAACTACGCTCGAGTCATGTATGGAAGGTGATATTCGACAATTGATTGGTGCAATCTCAAATAAAATGGATAACTGGGGGGATAAATTAGAGACAAGATTACTTTCTATAGAGCAAGGAGTTGATAAATTAAATCGACGTATACAACAACTGGAGAATACTATGGAAAACACGGTAAAATCTGTCTCGAAGAATTCTGAAAGGATCCAAGAAATTGAGAAAAGAATAGATTTCACGGAAATGAAAATGAGAGAAAGTAATTTAATTTTTTACGGAGTCGAAAAGAAAGAAAATGAAACAAGCGATGAATCTCTCGCAAAAATAAAACAGATAATTACGGACAATATGCAAATCTCCGAGAATATTAACATCCTTAAATGTCATCGATTATCTAAAAGGCCGAGCGCACCCCTACTGGTTGAAATACCCAAATATGAAGACAGAATAAAACTATTTAGGAATGCATTCAAGCTTAAGCAATTAAGGATTTACATAAATAAGGATTACACCTTAAAAGTTAGAGAACAGCGTCGATTGTTGATTAATAAGAGAAAAGAACTTTTGGCTAAAGGAATCTCATCTAGACTTCGAGATAGCAAGTTGATTGTGGGAAGTACTGTTTACCAAGTTATAAATGATAAGATCATGAGCTCAGAAGGAACTGAGATATAGCAAACATTCAGAAAGGAACTGGAAGGATCACATCATATCTCTTTTTACAGGCAAGAAAATATCACCATCAATCACATATAGCTAATAGGAATGGAAAACTAAACTACTCGATTTAACAACTATTAAAACTTGGTCACAATTATGTAAATATTATGTATTGGAATTTTTCCAATTTATACGTTTTCCCTTTCATTAATTATTTAAAACAATCTGAAATATTTGCTATAACGGAAACTTAGTGCCAATTTTATCTAAAACTCGAGATCGAGAATTTCCAGGTTTACCAATCACTTGCCAGAAAAATCTCGGGTCAGGGAAGAAGCTCTGAAGACATCATTGTGGGAATTTATATCAAAAATAAACACATACTGGACAATGTTGAAGAGAAAACTAATTGGATTTCGGTTACTTAAAATGAACCCAAGCATAGATTCATTGCTGACTTGTATAACCTTCACGTATCTACCTCCTAACGAACTCCAACTAGAGAATATATATATCACCATTATATTCTTTATTATCCAACTTTATAGACAATAGTTCAGTAGCTCTAAATCTATATAACTTCCATAAAAATGCTGTAAAAAAGAAAGACTTAACCGAACATTCAAACATACCAAAAATTTCTGTTTGATGAGAAAGACAGAACCAACATCCAATTATTTGTTTAGGCAGATACGATAAGTTAACAATGATAAAACGGTGTTTACCTTACAACCCTGAACACGAGGATTTCCTGGGAAATCTCTTAAAGATTTCTTAAAAAATACATGGCCCACCTGTGCTGTGTGAGAGCTTAAATGGTCTTGTTTCATATGTAAATACCTGTTTTCTTTCCTCTTTTCGCTCTCCACTTCTCCCATCCATATTTCCAAATTTTTTTATTTTTTTTTCTCTTTTTTTGATTTTTTTTTATTCTTCTTATTTTTTATTCTTTCTTATAATCTGTATATATTTACCAAATGTATATAATCTTTCCCCATTTTTTATTTCCCACTTTCATAGGTTTCTCCGTTTTGTAACCCCAAGGAGAATCCTCTGTAAGACCTGTGTGTCTTAATAAAGGCTTTTGTGTGTGTGTGTGTGTATAAGGAAGATTGAAAAAAAAAAAGGAAAGTTTACTATATTAGTCTTCTTCTTTCTTATCTCAACCTCTATATATACCATAGTATTAAAACATGGCATGTCAAATATTCATAGGTATCATTTGACCATGATCTAAAAAAAGGCTTTTGAATGATGGTGTAAAATAATCATATGGGTTGTTTATAATGTAATTAATGAAATTTTTTGTTTAATTTATAAAAAATGTGATGGCTATATATACATAATAGTTTTGATCTTAATGACAAACTTCAAGAAACCTCATCAGCGTATACAGTAGAACCTCCATGAGAGGACACTCCCACTAGAGGATACCTCTCTACAAAAGACAGTTTTTATTATCAAAATTAGAATTTTTAGCTATTTAGAAATTCTCTGGTAAGAGGACACTTGTCCCTAAAGGATACTTTGGCTCTGCAACTAGGTGTCCGTTATTGGGAGGTTCTACTGTATCAGAATTTCATTAGAGAAAAAGAAATTGGTCAGTGCAAACATAGGCTTAAAAGGTGAAAATCTTAAAATAAGCAATAGCAATTAATTCTATCTAGGGTATGTATAGATCGTGTTAGTCTAACTAAGGGCTACCCTTAGTATTCTGGTTAATTTTAACAGTTTCTTCTACACCAGATTATAAACACAAAGTAATAAGACCAAATCCAAATAAATAAATAGTGTGTGACGTTTCGGTAACAGCGTTGTTACCATCTTCAGACAAAAGTACTGTTACCGAAATGTCACACACTATTTATTTATTTAGATTTGGTCTTATTACCTTGTGTTTATAATCTATAATCCAAATTGTGCCTTATCAATTCTACACCAGATATTGTTGTTGTTGTCCTGTCTAATGAACAGTCTCAGATGTTTTCATACATCTCTATCACAGCAGTCGCAATGTCCTCTATCTTGGATGTGTAAAGCTGCTGTTCTGGGTCCATGTCAATTTTCTGCAAGGCTGCGGCCATTGCTGGACATGAGAATATGTGGGTAGGTTCCACATCAGATACTTCATCATTATATTGATTATAATTTGAATTATAGATGATATATTAGAGATTTTTCAGTATTTAAAGAAATTTCAAAGTATCATTGATAAAAGCAAAACTCCTAACTCCGCCTTTGCCAGTCTCAAGCCCGGATGAAAAAGGAGGAGGGGGAGCAGCAATAAGCTCACTAAAAAACCTGGTCTCAGCTGGCCCGGCTGATAGTAACCTGTAAGGGCTCCTAATCCAGAGATACAGGATGAGCAGTGTTTGTACTCCATGTTAAGAGTGGCTGCACATGGCGTCTGTTCCTCATGTCAGAGGCGGCCATTTCTTTTGGAGCTAAGTCGGCCTGCCACTGAATAGTGCTCCCAGTCTTAATAAGGCAGACACATTCTACTTCACCCAGTCATGATGTTTGTCAAGTCTCAAGCTCTACAAGCTTGATACCCTAATATGATTGAGTGGAGATAAGAAAGAAGAAGTAAAACTCCTCTATACCAAACCCCAATGGGACTGAATCTTTAGTTCATTATTGTTATGGTTCATTATTCATAGTTCATTGTATTATAAAATGGAAATAGGGATTATTTTTGGTTCTCTTGCTATAATGAAATGTTTGGTATATCCCTGGTTTAGCAAGGTTTTACTGTATTTATTTTTTAATTCATGATAAGAATATATTGGGGAAGTTCCTCATTCTATCATAAATAAAAATAAAAATTATATAAATGTTTTTATCTAGGTCGTTTTAGATAAAATTCACAGAGTAACGTACGTAGTGCCAAATCCACAAAAATTATTCTATACTTGAAATATGTATATGACACTCAAGTACTCTAAGGCGGACTATTTAACAAGGATGTTACTAAAATATTACACTCATTGACAAAACTTAAGTAAGGTGAATCTTTTGGCATGTATATATTTTTAAATATATTATTATTATATTTACATTATATTGTTTTTTAAGATAACCTTTGAATTTATATTTATGGGAAATCTGCTGTTATATAAGAGGTAAACTGGTAAACTGGTGGATGGTAAACTTCCTTAAGTTTTAGTCCATGAGTGTATTTAAAAGCCTTGTAGGTTATATAATTTCTTGTAGGTATCTTGAAAAGATTTTAGGTATTATATGGTGTTTCAGTCTTGTTACTCTGTGAATTTTCAATGATATATATGCTGGCTTATTATCTACCAATTAGTTAGAAGACAATGGTAAATTACATACCTTTCTGTTGAGGTGTATAAATTGGCTTGTCTGTCTGGATAATGATATATCCTGCGACAGGATTGACCAATAGGAGAGCTTCTCTATAAAAATCCTTGGCTCGAGCTGAAAGAACCACATAATGACTGCTGCCTCCATCTTGTGATATTGGAAGACCATCTTTTGGTAGGGTTATTGGCTCAATGAAGTTCTGATCTGAAAAATACAAAAATATGAGCATATTATGTACATAAAATACTTTGGTATTATAGTTCTATTATAAATATAGGTGTAGTAAGAAGAAGAAACAAAATATTATATGGTAACATGGTCAAATCTAAATAGGTTAATTTATATATGGTGTTTTGGTAATAAAATTGTTACAGAAATATCACAATTCATCTATTTGGTCTTACATCTTTCTCTCTCTCTCTTTTGGGATTTTATCTACAACAAATATAATAATATGGCACTACTTCCTTTAAATATGCATTAAAACAGTGCATTTTGTTAATTACCCTTGTACAAAACGTAAAGATTGCGTTAAGGAATGAGCCACAACATTTATTGGCAAATTCAGAAAAAAGCCAAACTATATAACATGGTTTAGAGCTATGGCTCTCATCAATACAGGAGCAAGTTCGATTTCATAAAATCTTTTGAGAGGAGTTATGAAATCGGTTGAATTTGCCAAATGGTGTTTAAGTTGATGAAGTGGAAAAGCCTATTTTCAGGCTAGAAAATAATATGAAGTTTTGTACCTGGTTTCCACGATAGAAAATGAAATCGATTATGTCAAAAAAAAAAAAAAAAAAAGTAATAATAAAACTAAAATCAAAATTTTCCTTTTTGTCAAATATATTTCTAAATTTGACAAAAATATCTTCTTGAAATAATTTAACCCAATTATAGGAAAATAAACTATTTTTACCAATATTTGTGTGCTAATAGATGAAATTTGTGTGCAAGGCTAATCAAATTAATGCATTTTGTTTTTCTTTGCGATACAAGTTGTTTACCCTTTCAGTTCTCAAGCATCCTTTGTAGCAGACGACTTTCTATTTGGTCATATTTGAAATTTCTAATTTGGCTTTTAAAATAAGGCTTGTTGACTATAATGTCTTTTGTTTATAATTTTTTCTCACACACACAAAGCAATATTAAAAAATAAATAAAGCTTCCAGGGTTAAGTTTCTTGTGTAACTTTTTATTTTCAAGCTTTTGAACTTGTCAGTCCTTCAACAGAATTATCACGTTAACAAATTAATAATAAATACTATTTTATATACACATTATTATATACATATTTTAAATACTTATTATATATTGAGGGAATAATATATTACATTATTTCTGTGTGAAAAACAAAATTTTTGAAAATAAACGTGCATGGTGGATGATACGTGCTGGTTGAAGTTGAACGAGACTTCAAATTAAATTTAATAAATTCGTGAATTATTGTGTTATACATAGAAGAGTGTCTACATCTATGGGATAGGATTTGTACAAAGTAATAGAAAAATAATCAAAATTGTTTGGTAAGTTTACTTTAAATGAATATGTACTCAACTCAAGTTTTTTACTATTTCAATTTCTAAAATAAAAAATCAAATTTTATTATACATAATGAAATATGCGTTATACAGTTCATTTATTTTATATATATTCTCTGCTAAGAACGCTCAGATTCAGATCATTGAATATATCTCTTCTCCACTTTTGATGAATTTCAACACAAACCTACTCAAATATCATGATTTTCGGGACCATGGTTTTCAGCAATAAAGGGAAAGCTGAGATTTCGTAACATTTTACGTGTGGGATTATGAAATGTAGACCCTCCCACCGATGAGGACCATAGCTGGAACAATGTTTGGTAGATTGAATTTTGTTTAAATTTCCCAAATTTGATGCTCAGGCTTAATGAATATGCACGATTACTTGAATATGTATGCTATGCGCAGAGAAAATCCAACATGTATTGAGACATACATAGAGACTTGAAGGACAATTTTCAAAGGAATTAAAAATATTTTTAGAATCAATGATATGTACAAGAACAAAGCAAATGTTTTCAATGATGCCAGCCACCATCATTCCTTTTCAATTAATATATAAAATGAAACAATCAAACCAATGAATATTAGATAATATGAAAAAGTGGTTAACTTTACTAAAAATGAGCAATATTGTTACTTATAAACTTATAAAAATTATCCAGAAAATTGAGTCGGAGAGAAAATCTTGTAAACCAATCTTTCCCTCACAGAATTTTACGGCCTTCTGTTTCAGTAAACAGATCGCCCACAGTGGAATAGATAAAAATTGATAGTCGCCATTTTATCTGCATGCAGACGATCAAAGTTGTTTAGACTGAAAAAAAATTGCGTATATAAATTCATTATATATTAGGAAGGTGTACTTTCTACTAAGGACCATTTGAAGATTCATTTTACAATACTATATTATGCATCCACATATGACGTAATAAATTATACAAAATTTTCAAATTAGGAGTTACAGTTGGTATTAGAATAGGAAATCTATTTTGTTCCTAAAACAAGCATCAACTACATGCACTTATATAATTAGTTAGTATGCCTTTTAGCATTTTTAATTTTTTGAATTAAATAGTCTAAAGATATGAAAATATACATGATAAACATATATGGTAATGGACATAGAGACATTTTCCATCATTAGTTTTATGTAACAGTCTGTATAATACCAAGTTTCATGGTATTCCACCATGGACTTCTGCAAGAATTGGAGGCCATTTCGGGATTCGATCCCGAGTCGAGACTGTCTAAAACCAACAGTATGTACCACTCTTCCACTGCTCCCCCAACGGAGAGAAAACATTTGATGGTTATTTTTGTTGGTTTATATTTACATAATATCAACTATAAAGTTAAGAATTATTTATATCTATATAATAATATAAAATACTAGACGGGTGACCCGGGCTTCGCCCCGGAATTGACCCGTGTGCATATCTACCCGAGTGATATATATATTTAGATAAGATTTTTTTATAATTGTTTGTTATTAGCATTATCTATTTGTTTGCATCAGCATAATTTAATCTAATCTTTGATAGAGGGCGCTGTTCGTGAGCTAAGTAGAATAATTTGAATATATAGTTTTAATAATTGATTTATATATTTTTTAAAATAGCCTATCGTCTTCCCCGTATTATTTTACCTATGTATGGAAATTTTGGTTTGAATTAGTGAACTACTGCGAATTTGTATACCGGACATACAAACAAACATACAAACATTGATTTTTATATATATAGATATGTAGGGGGCCTGAAAACAAATCATTTTAAAACATCTCGCTAAAGCATGCAATACTAGACTATGATATATATTGAAAAGACAGATACTATTTTGGGAACAGATGAAAATTCATATGAGATATTTCTGCTTTCGGCAACATATTAAACTTTTGTATGCGAACCTTACCAAACTCCTGAACTATTCGTTGATTTAGAGAGAGAGAGAGAGAGAGAGAATAATAAAAAAGATATATATAATAATGTAATATTACGCGAGAATACTATTTATGTACTTAAAAACGTACTAAAAGCAATGAATTTTGTTTATCACACACTCGACACAGTAAAAAACGTAATGAAAGAGATAAAAAATGTACTAAAACACAGTTTTGAGAAAATTCAGACAAAAGCCAAACTTGACTGAATTTACCAGTTGTGGCACATTCTTTATTTCCACAGTTTCGTTTTGTTTTGGGATGATAAACAAAAAATGTAATGTTTTCAGTGGATTTTAAAAGGGAGAGTTGCCTCTTTTGGTATTATATAGAAAGAGAGATTAGTAAAGTTCTATTCCAAACTGTGAAAACTTAAAAGTCAGCACTTACAAAGGTTGGTTATTTATACATAACTAGAACATTTAGTCCACCTTATTTGCATATATAGCAGAGAGAAAAAGTGATTAACTCACTCTGACATAACAATGAAGAGGCTGGAAACATATTTAAGGCAACCAGTACAGACATTAGAGGCAGATTCAAGATGAGAAGCGCAGAGGATGATTATACTGATATTCCAGTGCAGAATTTTCTCTCAGTGACGCACAGCACAAGTGCATAGATTTTTCGCACTAACGCGCCATTGCAGAAGTTCGAAACCTAGATTCAAGGCGACTAGTGCAGCCACCCCAGTGGCCTTGATTTGTTTACTGGCCACCGCCACGGATCAAAGGTCCAACCATCACCTCGGTCAATGTGATAGTTCCCCGTGTTGTTTACATTACCTATGTGAAACTTGAACTCTCGTATATTCTTTAATATATATTAAAAACGAATCTGTTGAAGACTCATTTTATAATACAGATAAATTATACAGGTGGGTTTTTTTCAAGACCAAATACACAGCACAGATTAAATAAAGAATCTAAGCCTAACGCTTCAGTAATAAAATTAATAACATCTCCAGACTATAGTCGAAAACCAAATAATTTATACTATGATAGCATTTTGGTAACGTTATTATATGCATTATCTGACCATAGTTGGAGTTCATATTTAAGTAAAGAGTTGGCGCATCAGAGAAATAATTTTACTTTCCTCTTCTTAATTCTGGAAAAAATTGATTTACTAAGCATAAGAAAGAAGCCTACATGAAGAACTGTGATTAAAGAAATAATAGTTATTTAGAAAATGGCATCTCCTGATGGCGTAAGTCTCATCAGCAATTTTTAGTTGCACAATCAGGAAATGTCTTTTTCTTAATTTATCCACCTGATCCAGTACAATTTCACTTTTGTACTATTTTTTCAAATATATATTGAGGCAAAAATAATAGTCACCAAGTGATCTGTTTTGTTTAAAGATAATATATCAGTGATATATTATTACTTTACTCTGTTTTGATCATCTTGTTTTTTATCATCATCTTGTAGACAACAAAATGTTCGACATATAATGAGCACGTGTGCAACAATTGTAAAAAGAATAAAATAATTATAGTAGCATAAAAATGGTGTATCTTTCATTTATCTTTAAATATATATAAAGTGCAATTTCTTATAAAGTAATTTTCACCATTAATATTCAACATTTAATAGAAACGTATCAAATGGCGACGAGGATGGGATACGAACCCACGCGGGCAGAGCCCAATGGATTAGCATTATCCAAGGTTTCGTGAAGATTTAAATTGTTATTTGGAACAATTAGAAGAATGTTTTAAATTGAACAAAACATTAGAAGCAGACAAAGTATCTGTGTTATTAACGTCTATTGATGTTAATGTTTATAAGACTTTGCGCGATTTGTTGGTACCCAGTAGGCCAAGTGACCTTAAATATAAAGATTTAGTAGAGGTTTTAACCAACCATTTATATCCAATAAAAAATAAGCACTATGAAAGATATTTATTTCACAAGATTGTACAAAAAGAAAATGAGCCTGTGGGAAAATTTGTTTTGAGGCTTAAATCTCAGGCAGACAAGTGCAAATTTACTGACATAAATGAAAATTTGTGTGACCAATTTGTAAGTGGTTGCTACGATGAAGCTACGCTTAAAAGGCTGCTAAGTGAACCTTTTTTAACGTTTGATAGTGCAATAAATATTGCAAATTCTGTAGAGGCAGCGAAGTCACAAGTAAATTTGATGAAAAATCCTGGTCATGATATTGATCAGTTGAAAGCCAGATCTAATAATTTTAAATTCCCATGTAAATACAATAATCCTTGCAAAATTTGTGGAAAGTCTAACCACGATACGAAGTTATGCAAATTTAAAAATGCTCAATGTTATATTTGCAATAAGAAAGGGCACATTGCTCCAGTATGTTGGAATAAAAAATCGGCCCAAAATTCTGGAATGAATAAACCCAATCTGAATAAATTGAATACTATTCAGTGCAACACATTAGAAAACGCAACAAAAATATTGGTAAACGTTAAAATTGAAGATGCAAACACTATAATGGAGGTTGACACTGGTGCAGACGTGTCTGTAGTTTCAAAGAATTTTTTTTTTACAAATCTCAAAAATGTCACTCTAGAGAAATACAGTGGACATTTGAAAAGTTTTTCAGGAAATTTGATTCCAGTTTTTGGAAAATGCTTGGTAAATGTTAGTTACAAAAACTATCAGGAAAAACTACCTCTAATTGTGACAGGCCAGTTTAATAACCAAACGCCGTTACTTGGCAGAAATTGGATAAGAATTTTAAAAGCTGATTGGCCCAATTGCGTTTTTGATATCTGTAATAATATAAATGTAATTTCAAATTTAGAACTGTTTTTAGAAGCATATAAAAGAGTATTTGAAAATAAAGATTTACCAATTCAGGGCATTAAAGGTTCAATATCATTGAGGCCAAATGCAAAGCCCAAATTTTTTAAATTTAGACCAGTACCCTTTTCCATTAAAGAGAAGATAGACAAAGAACTAGACAGACTTGAACAAAGTCAAATAATTGAAAAGGTAAATGCTAGTGATTGGTCCACGCCTTTAGTAACGGTAATAAAGTCAAATGGAGAACTACGTTTGTGTGGTGATTTTAAAAATACTTTGAATAATTGCATTGAAGATGAGAAATATCCATTACCTACTATATAAACTATGTTGGGAAATCTAGGAGGAAACAAGATTTTTACCAAATTGGATCTCTCCTCCGCATATCATCAAATTGAAATGGATGAAGCATCAAAAAATCTGCTAGTGGTATCTACCCATAGAGGACTTTACCGATATAATAGATTGCCCTTTGGCATCAGTCCAGCTTCAGCCATTTTCCAGAGGTGTATGGACAGCCTTTTTCATGATGTTCCCAACATGGTGATATACTTAGATGATATTTTCATTGGTTCTAAAGATGAACAAGAACATTACAGAATTTTAAAAATGATCTTCGATAAATTGAAAGAGCTAAATTTCACCCTTAATAAAGAAAAATGCCTATTTTTAAAAAAAGACATTTGTTTTCTAGGTCATATTATAAATGAAAATGGTATTAGACCAGATTCAAAGAAATTGGAAGCATTAGAAAGGTGTAAAAAGCCTTTCGACAAAACATCATTGAAGAGTTTTCTAGGGATGTTGAGCTTCTATTCAAAATACATACCTAATATGTCAACCTTGGCTGGTCCTCTTTATCAACTCCTAAAGAAGGACAATCGTTGGAAATGGTCTAGCCAATGCGAAAAGGCTTTTCTGAATTTGAAGTTAACTCTATTAAATTCCCAGGCGCTTATTCACTATTCAATGAAGCTTCCATTAACTTTAACCTGCGATGCATCTGCCTATGGCATAAGTGGGGGTCTTGTGTCATATTGTGGAAGGGGAAGAGAAGCCAATCACCTTTGTTTCCAGAACATTGTCAAGTGCAGAAGCCAAATACTCTCAGACTGAGAAAGAAGCACTTGCTATTGTGTTTGCAACTTCCAAACTGAGACAGTACTTGTTTGGGAGAAAATTTGTGTTAAAGAGTGATCATAAAGCTTTAACGACTGTTTTTGGAAACAAAATACTTCTTCCGCCATTAATTGCAAATCGCTTGCATAGGTGGGCTTTAGAGTTGTCAAATTTCGATTTCGATATTAGATATACAAATAAAGATACCATGCTCTGTGCAGATGCATTTTCAAGACTTCCACTTGAGGAAATAAATTCAAGGGAAGACAACATTGATTTGGTGACACATGATATATCATTTTTAAATGTAACTCCATTGGACCACCTCATTATTGAAGAAGAAACCAATAAAGATCCGGTTTTAAATAAGCTCAAGGAATATCTATTAGAAGACCCTCAGTTAGCAAAAAAGGATGAAACAATGAAACCATTCCTTTCAAAATTGGACAATTTTTCTATACTGCAGGGATGCATTTTTGTTGATTCTAGGGCAGTGATTCCAAGAACCTGTCAAGATCAAATGTTGAAGTTACTTCATCAAGGTCATATAGGAATCAATCGCATGAAATCTCTAGCCAGATCTTCGGTTTGGTGGCCAAAAATGGATAGTCAAATTGAAGAGTTTGTGAAGGAATGTTCTCCCTGTATGCATCATCAGACAGCTCCTCCTGCTGAGAACACACCTTGGCCCAGGACTAACCAACCGTGGCAGCGAGTTCATGTTGACCATTTCTATTTTGGAGGTGATTGTTATTTATTGGTAGTAGATGCAAATTCAAATTGGATTGAAGTATTCCCAGTTAGAGGTACTACTTCGCAAGAAAATATTAAGCTTCTACGGGAGTGTTTCGCCAGGTATGGATTACCGCAATGCTTAGTGTCTGACAATGGCCCCCCCTTCAATTCGCTTGAATTTAAGGAGTTCTTACGGAAAAATAATGTATACCACTTAACCTCGCCAGCATATAATCCCTCGTCTAACGGAATTGCTGAAGTTTCGGTAAGAATAATAAAAAAATCTCTGGAAAAGTCGTTAGAGGAATCTCCAAACTCAAATATGGACTGTATTTTACAAAATGTTCTGTTTAATTATAGAAATACGCCTACCTCTTTAGATAAGCCTCCTGTAGAACGTCTCCTAAGTTATGTGCCTAGGACATTTGTAAATTGCTTGAACTCTGAATTTATCCAGAGGACTTTTGGGAGGAATGAGTGTGGAAGGCGACATTTTCAAGTTGGAGATAAAGTGCTGTTTACAAGAGTAATACAAAATAGGCGCAAATGGTTCAAGGCCCAGGTGATACGACGACTAGGTTACAATGTTTATCTAGTAAAGAACCTAAAAGGCACATTTAAAGTGCATGTCAATCAGATGAGGACAGGTTCAGATACCAAATATGCTGAAGATTCTGATTGGACCTTGGACAACGCTGGAGCAGGACCTCACCAACTGGAACAAGACCCTCAAATTTCCACGTCACCTCCGCCCAGGAGATCTACCCGACCTCGATGCCCTCCTTGCCGGTTTTCTCCAACTATGTACAATATAAGGAAGGAGGAATGATATGTTTTGTTTAAAGATAATATATCAGTGATATATTATTACTTTACTCTGTTTTGATCATCTTGTTTTTTATCATCATCTTGTAGACAACAAAATGTTCGACATATAATGAGCACGCGTGCAACAATTGTAAAAAGAATAAAATAATTATAGTAGCATAAAAATGGTGTATCTTTCATTTATCTTTAAATATATATAAAGTGCAATTTCTTATAAAGTAATTTTCACCATTAATATTCAACATTTAATAGAAACGTATCACCAAGGAACAGAAACCAAGGATGGAGCCATTTCAATTCCGTATATCACGTCTGTTGTTTGTCTTGTGAATGACGAATTCTTAGAGAATATATTAATAATTATTTTTTTAAATATAAATCACAATTCATAAGCTTATATCAGTTACGTCCAGAACCTTATAATTAAGTCCCTTATGTTTTTTAATCATAGTTCAATAGATGTACGAACAAAGTGTCACATCGACAAACCCTTATTTGAGGCCTATCCTTGGTAAAAATCTGCTTCATTCTTCCTATATAGGTACATAGATAATACAATTGTATATTTGAGAATTATTTCGATTCTTCTTACAAAAAGATACAGTAGAACCTCCATGAGAGGACACCTCTCTACAAAGGACAGTTTTAATTTGAAAAATTACCATTTTTACTATTTAGTAGCTCTCCGGTAAGAGGACACTTGTCCCTAAAGGATACTTTGGCTCTGCAACTAGGTGTCCTTTACAGGGAGGTTCTACTGTATATACAAGCACAACGCTAATATATAAAATAAAAGGACTTAAAAGCGCGAATGTTTCTTTTAAACATAATACAAATTTCTACTGTCCTTACTGCGATGAAAAAATATATTGGGAGGGCTTGGCTCATCAGTGGTGAACCCTCCCAGCGGTTTCGCCAATTTAATCCACCAGACCGCTTCTCAGAGCTCTAATACTGTATTGGATCATTCTGCTTTTATATGCTACACTGAAGGATGGAATCTTAGAAATGGTTTTCAAGTAAACTATGGACATAAGCTTATAGGACAGTAGAATTACATTCCAATATTTGCTTCGAGCAATGCTCTTCAGCAAACAATAAAGACAAGGCCAGTTAGGAATAAATTAACACAAAGCAATAACGCGCCATCTATACATATAAAATAAAAGGACTTAAAAGCGCGAATGTTTCTTTTAAACATAATACAAATTTCTAATATGGAAATATGGACTATGTATAAGATGGAGATAGAGGAAGGAAGGCTGTAGTTAAGTGAAGGACAAGTTAATTCCATAGGTGAACGTCGAGGGCAAGTTCCAGGAAGTGTCGCTAAATGTCGCAAGTGCAACTAAATGGAAATCTGTCCACATAGAGAGACATCTAGAGAGTTAATAGATGAAAATAAATTTATAAATAATTCATAAAAAGAACAAATATTCAATAAAATACTATATCAACATCAAAAAATAAAGTTATGGTGCCAAGTTGAAAAATATGCAAATACATTGTTAAGTAGAATATACAAAAAGATATTGAAATAAAGTACTATCTGCTGAATGTGAGTGAAAGCGTATTGGTGCCATTTAAAAATAAAAACGATTATTTATAATAATCAGACGATAAATATATGGAAAAGTAAACATATATGCATATTGGCAAGGTCTGACTTATCGGCAGATTTAGTCAATACAAAAGTGCGGCCAAACTGATAGAAGAATTCGCTATTGAGATATAACACAAATCCTCCCAATATTTATTAGCATTCATATGGTAATCAAAATAGATGTTATAAATATAAAATATTTAAAAATAATTTCTCAAATATCGTTACAAATATATAAAAAATGGCAAATAAAAAGGCCTACCTAGTTGAATCGATACGCCGAAAGAGAGATTTATGTAAGACTGCCGACTAAAAGAAGCGCAATCGGAAAATTAAGAAAGACAAATGATTTCAAGAAAGAGAAGTAATCAGTTTAAGAGAAATTTGAGAGCTAGTGGTGGGAATGAAAGAAGTTGATAGATGGATGATACTCGAGTGACATCAGTTGACAAAGAATAGAGGCTCGAAGCCGTGGAAAAATCTCTTTTCTCAGAGAAATAAGAGGATATCCCTAATTTATGAGAAGAGAGTGAGTGTGAAAAAGAGAAATGAAGAGAAACGGATGGCTGGACCGACGAGAGGCTGGGAAAGACTAATGGAAGGTCATCGAACGTAAATACTGGATGAGGAGCTAATGAGGAGAGACCTTCTGGGAGACATCGAACATGAGCCACGGAAGGATTTCCGGAAAGATGACACGGACGGACGTCCTTCTGCGGGGGTGAAACGACTGACACAAGTGACCTATCACACAGATACTTTTTAATACGCTCAATGTACATAAAGGTCATTGATGAACTCCTTTAGAGGCTACAATTGTTGTCTTTTGAATTCTGACATTAAAAAAAGTGACCTATCACACATACATTTTTCAATACGCTCAATGTATATAAAGGTCATTGATCAACTCCTTTAGAGACTGCAACCGTTGTCTTTTGAATACTGAGATTAGAAAAAGTGACCTATCACACAGATACTTTTCAATACGATCAATGTACATAAAGGTCATCGATGAACTCCTTTAGAGGCTGCAATTGTTGTTTTTTGAACTCTGACATAAAAAAAAAGTGACCCATCACACAGATACTTGTTATATGCTGAATGTACATAAAGTTCATCGATGAACTCCTTTAGAGGCTGCAATCGTTGCATTTTGAATTCCGAGATTAGAAAAAGTGACCTATCACACAGACACTTTTTAATACGATCAATGTACATAAAGGTCATCAAGGAACTCATCTTTAGAGGTTGCAATCGTTGTCTTTTGAGAGAATTATGACATTAGAAAAAAAAAAAAGAACAAATCTGTTCTTAATAACAAAATGAGGACCAAACAGAAGAACATCCATTCTTTATCCATATTCTGCCTTGCAATACCAAATATTCCAAATAATCAACTTTCTAAAAAAAAGAACCGGAACCCCGAAATTCTTGGAGAATGTTTAGAAAAGGAAAATTGCCTGCTGACTTCAATTGGATATTTGCCTATGTTGCAAATAAAAGAGTTAATAAAACTTAGGTCTGAAGAAGGTATTCGTGACCTATCTACTACAAGTTGCCTCAGGAGCAAGGGTTAATCAAATAATCAATTCTGAAATGTGCAAATAAAAAATGGGTAAAACAATATATCGAATAAATAACTAAACTGAAAAACAAAACAAAAAGACAATAATAAAGAATGATTTAAACTCATGGACAAAACTTAAGGAAGTTGCAGCATGTATATCGGGATTCAGACAATAACTCTGAAAGATATTTGATACACAGTATGGTGTCAAGTTGAAATAATATGCAAATACATTGTTAAGTGGAATATACAAAAATATATTGAAATAAAATACTATCTCTGTGCTGAATGAAAGTGAAAGCGTATTGGTGTAATTTTAAAAATAAAAACGATTTACAATAATCAGACGATAAATATATGGAAAAAGTAAACATATATGCATATTGGCAAGGCCTGACTTATCGGCAGATTTAGTCAATACAAAACTACGGCCTTTAGAGGTTAACCAGTCAAACTAATCGAAGAATTCGCTAATGAGATATATTAGACACACGAGATAACCAAGTGTAAAAAATGGCTTCTGTCTCCTTCAAAAAATAGACAACTTCGGAGACTTTCCACTTCCTTAAATTTTGCCCATGAGTGTATGTCCAACGTTTCGGTGACCTACTGTAACCCTTGTATGAAATAAACACGTAGGTAATAAATAAAAAGAAAACTTGAAGCGAGTTTTTAATCTTATATATAAATCAACCCCCCGTACTATAATGTTTTTTTTCTATTAGCCATAAATAGAACTATGTGCAGATTTCGGATTTAGATTGGAAAGCTATAGAGTTGAATTCCGAGTTTGTCTATCCCTAATATATTCAGGTATTTAATCCAAAGGATATATCTAATTATATCCATGGTTGATAGATTTTAATAATTACACTTAATTTAGTATCAATTGTCTTTTTCCCCCGGTCCAATTCATTAGGCCATAGTTGAGACAATGAGGTAAGCGTCTACAGGACTATTGGAAAATCATCTTCCAATGAGAAACCGAATGAGAATGTTCTAATCCCCATACAAGTGAAAGTAGAGAAAGGAACAAATGTGTACATGTGAAGGAAGTTGGGTTGAAGGTTTATGACTTCCCTGAACAAACTTTCCCCGCTTCAACCGTAGATGGGATGTCAGCAACACATGGGAACATATCTGGGAAGATGTTTGCCACGGATGTGCAAGAAGATAGAAATAACGTGAATTCTAAGGAACAGACTTCCTATGTATGTAGACACGGAAGTGAGTCTCAAGCAATTTTCCTGACTACAAAGAACGGCTTATTATTTATACTATTTTTTTAGATGTGTTTGTTTTACAGAGATGTAGATCTACGTACCTTGTCCGACGTACACCTGACGCGACCATACCTCCCGACGTCCTGGGTGTGTGGACAAGGTGAGCTTCAGTTCTGTGGGGGCGCCGATATCTGTGCCGGACAGTAGCACCGTCTCCGGCACGTCCACCCGCAAGGAGCGTGGAGCTGCGATGAACCAGTGCCTGCACATATCTCACATTACTCCTTCATTTTATATAACCTTCATATACAATATAATATAATGCGGCTTGTGATTGTAAAACGACATTTGAAAATTATCCCACATGTGTTTCTTTTGAACGAAAAATCAAAACTTATTTCAAGGAAAAATAACGATTATTTCTAACCTTAGGGATGAGCTATAAAAGGATGAATTGTGAAGAATAATGATAAACGGAAAAATAAAAGTGTCCAGAGATGGGAACCTCATCCCTACCTAAGGTTAGAAATAATCGTTATTTCTCCTTGAAATAAGTTTTGAGTTTTCGTTCAAAAGAAACACATGCAGGATAATTTTCAAATGTCGTTTTACATAACCTTCACATAGTTACCTAATCAACGTTTAGTTGATTTTCGTTCCACTAGATGGCGCTCTACCATCTAAAAATGCTCATGTGCGTGGTCAGGAAATGCCAATTTTGTTTTTTAATAGTTACCTATATCCTCCCTCAACTTTATATTGAATTCATATCTGAAAATCGGCCCTTTTCACTTCACTACCTTAAACACCTATTTTGTAAATTCGACCGATTTCATAACCCTTCTCGAAGGATACTATGAAATCGAAGTCATCCCTGTATTGATTAGGGGTGTTTTGTACTTGTTATTAAAGTTTAAAACCCATTTAAAATTTATATATTTTATTTAATGAAGATCAAAATTACATAACCGTCACAATTAATAATATGAAAAAATAGTACAAATGTGATATTGTACTGGGATAAGGTGCATAATTATGAAAAAAAGGCATCTCCTTATCGTGCAACTGAAAGTTGCTGATGGCTTGCGCCATCTATCGGAATAAATATCAACTATTCTCGTTGATTTTTAATTATTCCAGAATTGGCCAAATACCCATTCTTGATTAATCAAGAAAAGCTAACCACGGACGCGTTTCGGGCTGGAATAATTAAAAATCAACGAGAATAGTTGATATTTATTCCAATAGATGGCGCAAGCCATCAGCAACTTTCAGTTGCACGATAAGGAGATGCCTTTTTTTCATAATTAATAATATATCTTAACTATATAACATTAAGCTATCTATTTACCGTTTGTTTGGTCACCAGTCAAATATTTTTATTTTCACAGACTTGAGATTATTTTATAAATGAAATATTATGCAAAACAATATAACTATATACATCAGAGGACCATACCCCGAAACCATTGGTATACAGGTTGTTAGATTTTTGTCTATATTTGTCAAAACTGGTGTTATGGCTTATTCTTTATCTCTTTCATCATTAGTAAAGTTTTTTACTGAGGTAATGCATTGTGCCATCGTTATGATGCATTCTGTTACCTATAGTTAGTACTCTTACATCCTCGAGAAAAAGGCAAAAAGTTTTTCTTTAATTTTAAATCTTTGGGAAGGAATATCTGACGACTTTACAACTCTCTCTTACATATGCTTACCTCAAAGCAATAACGCGCCATCTATACATATAAAATGAAAGGATTTAAAAGCGCGAATGTTTCTTTTATACATAATACAAACTTCTACTGCCCTTACTGCGATGAAAAAATTATATTGGGAGGGCTTGGTTCATCAGTGGTGGACCCTCCCAGCAGTTTCGCCAATTTAATCCACCAGACCGCTTCTCAAAGCTCTAATACTGTATTGGACGATTCTGCTTATATACGCAGCACTTAAGGATGGAATCTCAGAAATGGTTTTCAAGAAAACTATGGACATAAGCTTATAGGACAGTAGAATTACACTCAAATATTTGCATCGAGCAATGCTCTTCCGCAAACAATAAAGACAAGGCCAGTTAGGCATTTTTCATCGCAGTAAGGACAGTAGAAGTTTGTATTGTGTGTAAAAGAAACATTCGTGCTTTTAAATCCTTTCATATTCTTACCTCTTAGCAATATTATAGCGTAGAAATCAAGTCTTGGTATATCTGAAGATGTGAAAGTATTTATTGATAACGTCACCGCGACTATCTATAATTATTAACAAATTAACAAAACTATCTACAGCTAGAGAATATCGAGTAATCAAGCTAGGCAACTAAATGATGATTTTATATAAAATAATAAATCTGTTTCAAATATTTTCATTGAATAATATTGATAATGACAACAGAGAACAAAATATATAAATAATTATTCGCCTACTTCACAATAAGTCAATTCACTAATATCATTGTGATGTATCACCGCGCGCCATCTGTTCTAAGAATTTTCGAACTATTTTGACACATATAGAAGGTTCACCATTAATGATGTTGACTTTGCTTAGAAATTTTTAATGAAACTGATTCCAAGAAAATATTGTTACGATCTTTAATTCTATCGCTGGTAAGCCACGGAATCACGAAGCAAACTCAAAAGTAAGTTTTATTCAACACACTGTCAAATAACAAAAGCCGACAACAACTATATGCTTTGTCTATCTTATTCTAGAGAGCCAGCCTAAAACTATTTCTCAAATATTTACATAGATCCAAACAAAAAAATGAATTAATAGAAAACTAGTTAGAACATTTACATATCTACAAAATAGTTGAATTAAAGTACTTTGTGACAATATTAATTAAACATTATATTTATTGATTTACAAGAGAGAGAACAAAATATAAAAGGGAAACTAATATTGAACAAACAATATTTTTAAAATACAAATATCCAAATATAATTTATTTAAATATTGGGTAGCTTTTAAACATGCAATATATAGATATAATTTAACTTAATCTATATAAATACCTTTAATCTTCTCAGAAGTGCTTCAAATGAGCCAGACTCTCCCATTATTTTATCATTTCAGTAAGGGCAGTAGAAAATTGTTTTATTTCAAAAAGAAAACATACGCGTCAAAAATAGTTCGAATTTCTTAATTCACGGATTTATTAATATTCGCAAACTTTCCAGTTAGAAAACTCTTCCACTGGCGTTTTTCCTAAGATCTTTCTATGTATAAACATTCAAAATACAGTTTCATAA
>CP092877.1:71709084-71733915 GCA_030710605.1 Cordylochernes scorpioides | reverse complement strand
TTATTCACTGACAATATATTAAAACACGTATAACCCTTCGATATATTTTGAATACCACTAAATATATAAACAAAGAATAGATAAGGAATAAAAATGAAGGTTTTATAAACGACATCTTCAAGTACATTTTTGTAAAGACCGCGCTAGTGACTGGACTCGAGCCCATGCTTTGAAAAAAAAATTAAAAGAACGATATAAACAAAGCAAGATAGATCGGCTTGAATTCAGTCATGTGTGAAGTCTTTATGAAACTATATTTTGAATGTTTATACATAGAAAGATCTTAGGAAAAACGTCTGTGGAAGAGTTTTCTAACTGGAAAGTTTGCGAATATTAATAAATTAGTAAAGTAAGAAATTCGAACTATTTTTGACGCTTATGTTTCTTTTTTTAAAATAAAACAATTTTCTACTGCCCCTTTACTGCAATGATAAAATAATTGGAGAGTCTGGCTTATTTGAAGCACTTCTGAGAAGATTAAAGGTATTTATATAGATTAAGTTAAATTATATCTATATATTGCATGTTTAAAAGCTACCCAATATTTAAATAAATTTAAAATATATATTTGTATTTTAAAAATATTGATTTGTTTAATATTAGTTTTCCTTTTATATTTTGTTCTCTCTCTTGTAAATCAATAAATATAATGTTTAATTAATATTGTCACAAAGTACTTTAATTCAACTATTTTGTAGATATGTAAATGTTCTAACTAGTTTTCTATTAATTCATTTTTTTGTTTGGGTCTATGTAAATATTTGAGAAATAGTTTTTAGGCTGGCTCTCTAGAATAAGATAGACAAAGCATATAGTTGTTGTTGGCTTTTGTTATTTGACAGTGTGTTGAATAAAACTTACTTTTGAGTTTGCTTCGTGATTCCGTGGCTTACCAGCGATAGAATTAAAGATCGTAACAATATTTTCTTGGAATCAGTTTCATTAAAAAAATTCTAAGCAAAGTCAACATCATTAATGGTGAACCTTCTATACGTGTCAAAAGTAGTCCAAAATTCTTAGAACAGATGGCGCGCGGTGATACATCACAATGATATTAGTGAATTAACTTATTGTGAAGTAGGTGAATAATTATTTTGATATTTTGTTCTCTGTTGTCATTATCAATATTATTCAATGAAAATATTTGAAACAGAGATTTATTATTTTATATTTGAAAATCATCATTTAGTTGCCTAGCTTGAGTGCTCGATATTCTCTATCTGTAGATAGTTGGGGGTTGATTTGTTAATAATTATAGATAGTCGCGTGGTGACGTCATCAATAAATACTTTCACATCTTCAGATATACAAAAAGACTTGATTTCTACGCTACAATATTGCTAAGAGGTAAGAATATGAAAGGATTTAAAAGCACGAATGTTTCTTTTACACACAATACAAACTTCTACTGCCCTTACTGCGATGAAAAATGCCTAACTGGCCTTGTCTTTATTGTTTGCGAAAGAGCATTGCTCGATGCAAATATTTGAGTGTAATTCTACTGTCCTATAAGCTTATGTCCATAGTTTTCTTGAAAACCATTTCTGAGATTCCATCCTTCAGTGCTGCGTATATAAGCAGAATCGTCCAATACAGTATTAGAGCTCTGAGAAGCGGTCTGGTGGATTAAATTGGCGAAACCGCTGGGAGGGTTCACCACTGATGAGCCAAGCCCTACCAATATAATTTTTTCATCGCAGTAAGGACAGTAGAAGTTTGTATTATGTATAAAAGAAACATTCGTGCTTTAATACTTTCAATTCTTATATATAGATGGCGCGTTATTGCTTTGAGGCAATCATATGTAAGAGAGAGTTGTAAAGGAAGGTTGTCAGATATTCCTTCCCAAAGATTTAAAATTAAAGTAAAACTTTTTGCCTTTTTATCGAGGATGTAAGAGTACTAATTATAGGTAAATATCGTTTTGAAATTGAGCAATCCATATTTAATCCATTAGATAATAAAAAGGCATATATTGGATTTGATAAAAGATTTATTTTGCCAATATTTCGGCTGGCTGAACGCCAACCTTTATCGAGGCATTACATCTTTGTATACACAAACTCAGCTCCACATAGTGTTATAATATCACAGTTGAAAACATTTAAAATACAAAGTAGGTGGGGGAAATTTGTGCATGAAAACATATTCAAAAATTATTTAAATATTCAAAATATTTCAACTGTGATATTATAACACTATGTGGCGCTGAGTTTGTGTATACAAAGATGTAATGCCTCGATAAAGGTTGGCGTTCAACCAGCCGAAATGTATTGGCAAAATAAATATTTTATTAAATCCAATATATGCCTTTTTATTATCTAATAGGCAACTATGTAACAGAATGCATCGTAACGATGGCACAATGCATTACCTCAGTAAAAAAACTTTACTAATGATGAGAGAGATAAAGAATAAGCCACAACACCATTTTTGACAAATATAAACAAAAAGCCAACAACCTGAATACCATGGTTTCGTGCTTTGGCCCTCTGATGTATATAGTTATATTGTTTTGCATAATATTTCATTTATAAATTAATCTCATTTGTGTCTGTGAAAATAAAAATATTTGACTGGTGACAAAAAAATTGTAAATAGTTGGCTTAATGTTATATAGTTAAGATATATAATTAATTGTGATGGTTATGTAATTTTGATCTTCATTAAATAAAATATATAAATTTTAAACGTGTTTTAAACTTTAATAACAAGTACAAAACACCCCTAATCAATACAGGGATGACTTCGATTTCATATTTATTTATTTCATCTCAATTTGCAGGTGTTACATTCGAGCAAAGCTCGCGAGTCACCCTTGTCCAGATTATTTACACATGGCGAGTTGTAATGCTGGAGTGGCCCCCCGAACCTTACAGGAGGGCAGTTGTTGGGTGTTTGGCTGTCAGCTAGCCATTGGGTCCAGGTCGTCGGATTCGGTGGCTGAGGTCACCTTGGTTTTGAACAATTTCTTGTATAGTTGGATTTGAGGATTTTTGAAATTGCGAGAATAGTCTTGTCGCAGAGTCTTGATAAATCTCTTCTATATTAGGCTGGTTGAGATCTTCTTGAGAATTTTGTTTGAAAGATTGAATGGGGCTCCTATAGTGGTTCGTAAGCAAATCCTCATGAAGGCATCTATTCTTTTTTTATCCGTAGGTGTGATATATTTGCCCCAGACTGGTAGTGCGTACGTGATGATGGGTAGAATACAGGTTTTGTACAACGTGAATTTATGCTTTGTTGTTAAATTACTTTTAAAATTAAGCAGGCTTGATAGAGATATTTTGGCTATCTTTGCCTTTCTTATGGTGTTTTGGACATGTAGGTTAAATTTTAATTTCGAATCCAAAGTGACACCAAGATACTTGGCATGGTCGGCCCAACTAATAGTGCTTGAGTTTACTGTCAAGTTGGTTTGTTCGATTTCATAGTATTCTTCGAGGAGGGTTATGAAATCGGTCGAATTTACAAAACAGGTGTTTAAGGTAGTGAAGTGGAAAAGGCTGATTTTCAGGTATGAATTCAACATAAAGTTGAGGGAGGATATAGGTAACTATTAAAAACAAAATTGGCATTTCCTGGCCACGCACATGAGCATTTTTAGATGGCAGAGCGCCATCTAACGGAACAAAAATCAACTAAACGTTGATTAGATAACTATGTGAAGGTTATGTAAAACGACATTTGAAAATTATCCCGCATGTGTTTCTTTTGAACGAAAACTCAAAACTTATTTCAAGGAGAAATAACGATTATTTCTAATCTTAGGTAGGGATGAGGTTCCCATCCCTGGACACTTTTATTTTTCCGTTTATCATTATTCTTCACAATTCATCCTTTTATAGCTCATCCCTAAGGTTAGAAATAATCGTTATTTTTCCTTGAAATAAGTTTTGATTTTTCGTTCAAAAGAAACACATGTGGGATAATTTTCAAATGTCGTTTTACAATCACAAGCCGCGTTATATTATATTGTATGTGAAGGTTATATAAAATGAAGGAGTAATGTGAAATATGTGCAGGCACTGGTTCATCGCAGCCCCACGCTCCTTGCGGGTGGACGTGCCGGAGACGGTGCTACTGTCCGGCACAGATATCGGCGCCCCCACAGAACTGAAGCTCACCTTGTCCACACACCCAGGACGTCGGGAGGTTTGGTCGCGTCAGGTGTACGTCGGACAAGGTACGTAGATCCACTTCTCTGTAAAACAAACACATCTATGAAAAAAATAGTATAAATAATAAGCCGTTCTTTGTAGTCAGGAAAATTGCTTGAGACTCACTTCCGTGTGTACATACATAGGAAGTCTGTTCCTTAGAATTCACGTTATTTCTATCTTCTTGCACATCCGTGGCAAACATCTTCCCAGATATGTTCACATGTGTTGCTTACATCCCATCTACGGTTGAAGCGGGGAAAGTTTGTTCAGGGAAGTCATAAACCTTCAACCCAACTTCCCGCACATGTACACATTTGTTCCTTTCTCTACTTTCACTTGTGTGGGGATTAGAACATTCTTTATTCGGTCTTTCATTGGAAGATGATTTTCCAATAGTCCTGTAGACGCTTACCTCATTGCCTCAACTATGGCCTTATGAATTGGAGCGGGAAAAAAAAAGAGACAATCGATGCTAAATGAAAAGCAATTATTAAACTCTATCAACTATGGATATAATTAGATATATCCTTTGGATTAAATACCTGAATATATTAGGGATAGACAAACTCGGAATTCAACTCTATAACTTTCCAATCTATATATATATATATCCGTAATCCGTATATGGAACGCTTCACGATTTTGCGTGTCATCCTTGCGCAGGGGCCATGCCGTATACATCCGTATATATGTATATCCGAAATCTGCACCTAGTTCTATTTATGGCTAATAGAAAAAAAAACATTATAGTACGGGGGTTTGATTTATATATAAGATTAAAAACTCGCTTCAAGTTTTATTTTTATTTATTTCCTACGTGTTTATTTCATACAAGGGTTACAGTAGGTCACCGAAACGTTGGACATACACTCATGGGCAAAATTTAAGGAAGTGAAAGTCTTCGAAGTTGTCTATTTTTTGAAGGAGACAGAAGCCATTTTTTTAACACTTGGTTATCTAATGTGTCTTAATATCTCTCATTAGCGAATTCTTCGATTAGTTTGACTGGTTAACCTCTAAAGGCCGTAGTTTTGTATTGGCTAAATCTGCCGATGAGACAGGCCTTGCCAATATGCATATATGTTTACTTTTTACATATATTTATCGTCTGATTATTGTAAATCGTTTTTATTTTAAAAATTACACCAATACGCTTTCACTTTCATTCAGCACAGAGATAGTACTTTATTTCAATATCTTTTTGTATATTCCACTTAACAATGTATTTGCATTTTTTTTTCAACTTGACACCATACTGTGTATCAAATATCTTTCAGAGTTATTTACTGAATCCCGATATACATGCTAAAAGGTACAGCTTTCTTAAGTTTTGTCTATGAGTGTAAATCATTCTTTATTATTGTCTTTTTGTTTTTCAGTTTAGCTATTTATGCGATATATTGTTTTACCCATTTTTTATCTGCACATTTCAGAATTGATTATTTGATTAACCCTTGCTCCTGAGGCAACTTGTAGTAGATAGGTCACGAATACCTTCTTCAGACCTAAGTTTTATTTTTTTATTTGCAACATAAGCAAATATCTAATTGAAGTCAGCAGGCAATTTTCCTTTTCTAAACATTCTCCAAGGATTTCGGGGTTCCGGTTTTTTTTTTTAGAAAGTTGATTATTTGGAATATTTGGTATTGCAAGGCTGAATAGGGATAAAGAATGGATGTTCTTCTGTTTGATCTTCATTTTGATATTAAGAACAGATTTGTACTTTTTTTCTAATGTCATAATTCTCTCAAAAGACAACGATTGCAACCTCTAAAGATGAGTTCCTTGATGAACCTTTATGTACATTGAGAGTCGACGTATTGAAAAAGTTTCTGTGATAGGTCACTTTTTTTTTTAATCTCAGAATTCAAAAGACAACGGTTGAAGCCTCTAAAGGAGTTCATCAATGACCTTTATGTACATTGAGCGTATTAAAAAGTGTCTGTGTGATAGGTCACTTTTTTTAAAATGTCATAATTCAAAAGACAACAATTTGCGAATCTAAAGGAGTTCATCAATGACCTTCATGCACATTGATCTTATTGAAAAGTGTCTGTGTGATAGGTCACCTTTTCTAATATCAGAATTCAAAATACAACGGTTGCAGCCTCTAAAGGAGTTCATCGATGAACTTTATGTACATTCAGCATATAACAAGTATCTGTGTGATGGGTCACCTTTTTTTTATGTCAGAGTTCAAAAGACAACAATTGCAGCCTCTAAAGGAGTTCATCAATGACCTTTATGTACATTGAGCGTATTAAAAAGTATCTGTGTGTGATAGGTCACTTTTTCTAATCTCAGTATTCAAAAGACAACGGTTGCAGTCTCTAAAGGAGTTGATCAATGACCTTTATATACATTGAGCGTATTGAAAAATGTCTGTGTGATAGGTCACTTTTTTTAATGTCAGTATTCAAAAGACAACAATTGCAGCCTCTAAAGGAGTTCATCAATGACCTTTATGTACATTGAGCGTATTAAAAAGTATCTGTGCGGTAGGTCACTTGTGTCGGTCGTTTCACCCCCGCAGAAGGACGTCCGCCCGTGTCATCTTTCCGGAAATCCTTCCGTGGCTCATGTTCGATGTCTCCCAGAAGGTCTCTCATTAGCTCCTCATCCAGTACTTACGTTCGATGACCTTCCATTAGTCTTTTCCAGCCTCTCGTCAGGTCCAGCCATCCGTTTCTCTTCATTTCTCTTTTACACTCACTCTCTTCTCAAAAATTGGAATATCCTCTTATTTCTCTGAGAAAAGAGAGTTTTCCACGGCTTCGAGCCTCATTCTTTGTCAACTGATGTCACTCGAGTATCATCCATCAACTTCTTTCATTCCCACCACTAGCTCTCAAATTTCTCTTAAACTGATTACTTCTCTTTCTTGAAATCATTTGTCTTTCTTAATTTTCCGATTGCGCTTCTTTTAGTCGGCAGTCTTACATAAATCTCTCTTTCGGCGTATCGATTCAACTAGGTAGGCCTTTTTATTTGCCATTTTTTATATATTTGTAACGATATTTGAGAAATTATTTTAAAATATTTTATATTTATAACATCTATTTTGATTACCATATGAATGCTAATAAATATTAGGAGGATTTGTGTTATATCTCAATAGCGAATTCTTCTATCAGTTTGGCCGCACTTTTGTATTGACTAAATCTGCCGATAAGTCAGACCTTGCCAATATGCATATATGTTTACTTTTTCCATAAATTTATCGTCTGATTATTGTAAATAATCGTTTTTATTTTAAAATGGCACCAATACGCTTTCACTTTCATTCAGCAGATAGTACTGTATTTCAATATTTTTTTGTATATTCTACTTAACAACGTATTTGCATATTTTTTCAACTTGGCACCATATCTTTCTTTTTTGATGTTGATATAGTATTTTTTGAATATTTTTTCTCTTTATAAATTATTTATAAATTTATTTTCATCTATTAACTCTCTAGATGTCTCTCTATGTGGACAGATTTCCATTTAGTTGCACTTGCGACATTTAGCGACACTTCCTGGAACTTGCCCTCGACGTTCACCTATGGAATTAACTTGTCCTTCGCTTAACTACAGCCTTCCTTCCTCTATCTCCATCTTATACATAGTCCATATTTCCATATTAGCGTTGTTCTTGTATATACAGTAGAACCTCCCTGTAAAGGACACCTAGTTGCAGAGCCAAAGTGTCCTTTAGGGACAGGTGTCCTCTTACCGGAGAGCTACTAAATAGTAAAAATGGTAATTTTGCACATGAAAACTGTCTTTTGTAGAAATTATCCTCTCATGGAGGTTCTACTGTATCTTTTTGTAATAAGAATCGAAAGAATTCTCAAATATACAATTGCATTAGCTATGTACCTATATAGGAAGAATGAAGCAGATTTTTACCAAGGATAGGCCTTAAATAAGGGTTTGTCGATGTGACACTTTGTTCGTACATCTATTGAACTGTGATTAAAAAACATAAGGGACTTAATTATAAGGTTCTGGACGTAACTGATATAAGCTTATGAATTGTGATTTATATTTTAAAAAAATAATTATCAATATATTCTCTAAGAATTCGTCATTCACAAGATAAACAACAGACGTGATATACGGAATTGAAATGGCTCCATCCTTGGTTTCTGTTCTTTGATTACTATTATTTGCCTCAATAACTATTTGAAAAAATAGTACAAAAGTGAAATTGTACTGGATCAGGTAGATAAATTAAGAAAAAAAGACATCTCCTGATTGTGCAACTAAAAATTGCTGATGAGACTTACGCCATCAGGAGATGCCATTTTCTAAATAACTATTATTTCTTTAATCACAGTTCTTCATGTAGACTTCTTTCGTATGCTTAGTAAACCGATTTCTAGAATTAAGGAGAAGGAAGTAAAATTATATCTCTGATGGGCCAACTGTTGACTTTGCTTAGAATTATTAATGAAACTGATTCCAATAATTATTAATTAAACATTATATTTATTGATTTACAAGAGAGAGAACAAAATATAAAAGGGAAACTAATATTGAACAAAGGAACTTTTTTCTGTTTCGGTTAGCGCCTATTTACCTGTGAGCTTACACACACTCTGTGGAACAATTAATTAATATATATATACAACACCAACTCTTTACTTAAATATGAAACCCAACTATGTGATCGGATAATGCATATAATAACGTTACTAAAATGCTATCATAGTTTGAATTATTTGATTTTCGACTATAGTCTGAAGATTGTATTAATTTTGTTACTGAAGCGTTAGGCTTAGATTCTTTATTTAATCTGTGCTGTGTATTTGTTCTTGAAAAACCCCACCTGTATAATTTAAAATATCTGTATGATAAAATGAGTCGTCAATAGATTCGTTTTTAATATATATTAAAGAATATACGAGAGTTCAAGCTTTACATAGGTAATGTAAACAACACGGGGATCTATCACATTGACCGAGGTTGGACCTTTGATCCGTGGCGGTGGCCAGTAAACAAATCAAGGCCACTGGGGTGGCTGCACTACTCGCCTTGAATCTAGGTTTCGAACTTCTGCAATGGCGTGTTAGTGCGAGAAATCTATGCACTTGTGCTCTGCGTCAATGAGAGAAAATTCTGTACTGGAATATCAGTGTAATCAACCTCTGCGCTTGTCATCTTGAATCTGCTTCTAATGTCTGTACTGGTTGCCTTAAATATGTTTCCAGCCTCTGTATTGTTATGTCAGAGTGAGTTAATCACTTTTTCTCTCTGCTATATGTGCAAATAAGGTGGACTAAATGTTCTAGTTATGTATAAATAACCAACCTTTGTAAGTGTTGACTTTTAAGTTTTCACAGCTTGGAATAGAACTTTACTAATCTCTCTTTCTCTATATAATACCAAAAGAGGCAACTCTCCCTTTAAAAATTCACTAAAACCAATGCATTTTGTTCATCATCCCAAAACAAAACGAAACTGTGGAAATAAAGAATGTGCCACAACTGGTAAATTCAGTCAAGTTTGGCTTTTGTCTGAATTTTCTCAAAACTGTGTTTTAGTACATTTTTTATCTCTTTCATTACGTTTTTTACTGTGTCGAGTGTGTGATAAACAAAATTCATTGTTTTTAGTACGTTTTTAAGTACATAAATAGTATTCTCTCGCGTAATATTACATTAT
The DNA here is from genome assembly GCA_030710605.1 of Cordylochernes scorpioides. Lineage (NCBI taxonomy): Eukaryota > Metazoa > Arthropoda > Arachnida > Pseudoscorpiones > Chernetidae > Cordylochernes > Cordylochernes scorpioides. The sequence goes on along the minus strand of CP092877.1, from coordinate 71,724,101 downwards.
TATATATATCTTTTTTATTATTCTCTAAATCAAGGAATAGTTCAGGAGTTTGGTAAGGTTCGCATACAAAAGTTTAATATGTTGCTGAAAGCAGAAATATCTCATATGAATTTTCATCTGTTCCCAAAATAGTATCTGTCTTTTCAATATATATCATAGTCTAGTATTGCATGCTTTAGCGAGATGTTTTAAAATGATTTGTTTTCAGGCCCCCTACATATCTATATATATAAAAATCAATGTTTGTATGTTTGTTTGTTTGTATGTCCGGTATACAAATTCGCAGTAGTTCACTAATTCAAACCAAAATTCCCATACATAGGTAAAAAAATACGGGGAAGACGATAGGCTATTTTAAAAAATATATAAATCAATTATTAAAACTATATATTCAAATTATTCTACTTAGCTCACGAACAGCGCCCTCTATCAAAGATTAGATTAAATTATGCTGATGCAAACAAATAGATAATGCTAATAACAAACAATTATTTAAAAAAATCTTATCTAAATATATATATCACTCGGGTAGATATGCACACGGGTCAATCCCGGGGCGAAGCCCGGGTCACCCGTCTAGTATTTTATATTATTAAATAGATATAAATAATTCTTAACTTTATAGTTGATATTATGTAAATATAAACCAACAAAAATAACCATCAAATGTTTTCTCTCCGTTGGGGGAGCAGTGGAAGAGTGGTACATACTGTTGGTTTTAGACAGTCTCGACTCGGGATCGAATCCCGCAATGGCCTCCAATTCTTGCAGAAGTCCATGGTGGAATACCATGAAACTTGGTATTATACAGACTGTTACATAAAACTAATGATGGAAAATGTCTCTCTGTCCATTACCATATATGTTTACCATGTATATTTTCATATCTTTAGACTATTTAATTCAAAAATTAAAAATGCTAAAAGGCATACTAACTAATTATATAAGTGCATGTAGTTGATGCTTGTTTTAGGAAAAAATAGATTCCCTATTCTAATACCAACTGTAACTCCTAATTTGAAAATTTTGTATAATTTATTACGTCATATGTGGCATAATATAATATTGTAAAATAAATGCATAATGAATCTTCAAATGGTCCTTAGTAGAAAGTACACCTTCCTAATATATAATGAATTTATATACGCAATTTTTTTTTTCAGTCTAAACAACTTTGATCGTCTGCATGCAGATAAAATGGCGACTATCAATTTTTATCTATTCCACTGTGGGCGATCTGTTTACTGAAACAGAAGGCCGTAAAATTCTGTGAGGGAAAGATTGGTTTACAAGATTTTCTCTCCGACTCAATTTTCTGGATAATTTTTATAAGTTTATAAGTAACAATATTGCTCATTTTTAGTAAAGTTTCCACTTTTTCATATTATCTAATATTCATTGGTTTGATTGTTTCATTTTATATATTAATTGAAAAGGAATGATGGTGGATGGCATCATTGAAAACATTTGCTTTGTTCTTGTACATATCATTGTTTCTAAAAATATTTTTAAATACTTTGAAAATTGTCCTTCAAGTCTCTATGTATGTCTCAATACATTTTGGATTTTCTCTGCGCATAACGTACATATTCAATAAGCCTGAGCATAAAATTAGGGAAATTTAAACAAAATTCAATATACCAAACATGGTTCGAGCTATGGCCCTCATCGGTGGGAGGGTCTACATTTCCTAACCCCACACGTAAAATGTTACGAATATCTCAGCTTTCCCTTTACTGCTGAAAAACACGATCCCGAAAATCATGATATTTAAGTAGGTTTGTGTTGAAATTCGTCAAAAATGGAGATGAGATCTATTCAATGATCTGAATCTGAGCGTTCTTAGCAGAGAATATATATAAAATAAATGAACTATATAACGCATATTTCATTATTTCTATATATATAAAAGTCAATTTCTGTTACGCAAACTTTGACTTTAATCATCATCGATGCTACGTCACTACTATGACGTCACTACTTCCAACTTCTACCTTCAAACTTGCTGTTATTGTTTACCGCTAACTTGTCTTAACAATATATGTAATGGAACAAGTCGTTCCTTAAATAAATATATATTTGTTTTTATCTAAAGGGATGTCCTCGTAACTACTAATTTCGTGAGTACAAAAACAACTAGAAATCCTTAAGAATAAACATCGTATTTTGCTAAGCCTATATCAATTTCTGTCTGTCTGTTTCGCGATAAACTCAAAAACTACTGAACCAATTGGTACCAAATTTTGCATGTCGCTTTTTATAAACCTGAGGAAAATTTTCGGCTGCATTTTGATTAGTATTTTTGGCTATTTCTTTTTTTCATTAGAAGAACTTTTTTTGCGCGGACTAATCCGGAATGGAATGAATACCTAAATATGGCCATTTTTCATAAGCATCGGTGGTTCAGTGGTAGAATGCTCGCCTGCCACGCGGGTTCGATTCCCGGCCGATGCATTTTTTTTTTTACAATTTTTAAAACTCATTTATATTATCTCTTCTCTATCTCTCTCTCTATATATAAGTCAATTTCTGTCTGTCTGTTTCGCGATAAACTCAAAAACTACTGAACCAATTGGTACCAAATTTTGCATGTCGCTTTTTATAAACCTGATATAGGCTTAGCAAAATACGGTTATTCTTTTTGAGGATTTCTGGTTGTTTTGGAACTCACGTATGTTGTAGTTACGAGGACATCCCTTTAGATAAAAACAAATATATATTTATTTAAGGAACGACTTGTTCCATTACATATATTGTTAAGACAAGTTAGCGGTAAACAATAACAGCAAGGTTGAAGGTAGAAGTTGGAAGTAGTGACGTCAGCATCGATGATGATTAAAGTCAAAGTTTGCGTAACAATTCCCTCCTTACTTTGGCTTTATTCCCACGATGCTGAGGCTCTCCAGGTGTTTCTTCATCTGGTCTCGGGATAGGTCCTTTGTGAAGATATCCGCCTCCAGGTCCTGAGATGGCTTGTACAGAAGGCAGATGTCTCTGGATTCATAACAGTCTCTCAAGAAGTGGTACTTTCTGTTGATATGTCTACAGCGACTGCTTTGTTTAGGGCTGGAGATCCAGTTGATCAATGACTGACTGTCTGTATAGATCGCAGTTGGTTTTTCCATGAAATTCCATTCTTCCAGCTCTCGTAACAGGTTTATTATCCACTTGATTTGACAGCAGCTTTCACAAGCAGCTATCATTTCTGCTTCCATTGTGGAGAGGGCGACGAGTGGTTGTTTACTACTTTTCCAGTCTATAGTTGCTTCGCCGAGCTTCAATACATATCCGCCGTAGGATTTTCCGTCATGAGTGGTCGACCAGCTGGCATCGGTGTAGGACTTCAGGATTCCAGTCTTTCCTCTTTCAAATTTCACTCCTAGGTCAATTGTTCCTCGTAGGTATCTCATCACTCTTTTGATTGCTGTCCAGTGCATCTGTTTTGGTTGTTTGGAGTACTGTGAAAGTTTGCTAGTGATGTAAGCAATGTCGGGTCTGGTGTTAACAGCTAGAAACATTAGCATTCCAAGGGCTTCCTGGTAAGTGTGCTGTTCACAATTGTCATCTTCAATATGATTATCCAAATTGATTTCTTTGGAACCTGGTGTTGGAACTTCCTTACAATTTTCCATTCCATATTTCTGCAGTATTTGTTGTACATAGTGGCTTTGCTGTAGCGAAATTCCCTCCTTGTCTTGTATGATCTTGATTCCCAAAAACATGCCTTTACATGTTACATCCTTTATTTCCAGGTGATGTCTCAATTTATTGATGAATCTGTTTGAGGTATCTTCAGAATCTGAGACAGTGATAAAATCATCAACATATATCCCTACATAGAAGTATTTGTCTTCATTCTTCCATTTAAATAGGCAAGGATCAGATTTAAGTTTTTCCAGTCCACAGTCATGAAGTACTTGACTGAATTTCTCATACCACGATCTTCCGGATTGAGGTAGACCGTAAATACTTTTGTTGAGTTTGCAAACTTTGTTTCTGTCTTGGACAAATCCAGCAGGTTGTTCCATGAATATTGTATTTTCAATGTTTCCATTTAGATAGGCTGCTTTTACATCAAATAGTTTAATGACTGAATCTTTTGTTGCTGCCATTGACAAAATAGTCCTGAGGGTGGCATTTTTAATTACAGGGCTGAAACTTTCGTTGTAATCTCTTCCTGGGATTTGGTTGTATCCCATTGCAACAAGTCTAGCTTTGTAAGTTTTGTTTTCTTGGTCTTTAGATATTTTGAACACCCATTTACTTTTGACAACTTTAGCGTTTACAGGTCTAGGTACCAGTTCCCATACTTGATGCGAGTACATGTTCTGTATTTCCTCAAGCATTGCGTTCTCCCAATGTTTCTTGTCTTCGCATGTGATGGCTTCTTCATAGTCTTTCGGAATGGTTTCATTCGTAGTAGCCAGAACGTAGTCATCAAATCTTTTAGGTATTGTTCGAGTTCTTTGTGGTCTGTCTGATTCACTTGACTCTGTCTGTCTGTTGACCATGGTATCTGGTGCTGGCTCTTCAATATCAACATCTGATAGAACATGATTGTTCAGTTGTTCATCCTCCTGAATGAAGAAATATGTGTCAGTGTCCGTATTATTATCATTTTGTTTTTCTTCCGAGATGACATTATTGTTCTCTCTGAAGTGAATGTCTGCGGTTTCAAGAATGACTCTCGCTGTGATATCAAATACTCGATAAGCTCTTCTGCATCTTGAATAGCCTACAAATATTCCTCTCTTAGATTTAGCTTCTAGTTTGTGTCTTTGATGATTCTCGAGTTTATAGAAGACTTCACAACCAAATCTCATGATGTGAGAGACGGATGGCTTTTTACCTTTCCATTTTTCGATAGGGGTAGTGTCTGGGTCATTAGTTGTGGGAGTTAGATTGTACAGATATGCAGCTGTATTCACAGCTTCTGCCAGAAGTGTAGGGGTAATTGGGAGTCTGCCAGAAGTGTTCGGCCTTTGTCTAATAGTGTTCTGTTAGCTCTTTCAACTCTCCCATTGCTTCTTGGGGTGTACGGTGTAGTTAGTTCATGTTTAATTCCTCTGGATTCTATGAAGGTTTCAAGGTTTTTATTGATAAATTCTGTTCCGTTATCTGTTCTAAGTCGTTTTAGTTTTGAGTTTAGCTCGTTTTCTCTCTTTACAATAAACTTCTTCAAAACTTCTGCTGCCGAGAGTTTATCTTTGAGAAATTCTACAAATATTCTCCTAGAAAATCCATCTACGATGGTCAAGAAATATTTACTTCCGCCCAAGGAGTTTATTCTCATTGGACCACAGAGATCGACATAAATGGCTTCAAAGGGGTAGCTTTCCTGATTGCCATCTGTGTGAACATAGGGTACTTTGGTCATTTTTCCCAAGGAGCAAGCATCACATTGATCAAGGGTACCATTTATAGAGTTCAAGCCTTTTAGAAGATTGTTCTTCAAAATCAGGTCTAATTTGTTGTCACTAGGATGCCCTAACCTTCTGTGCCATGCAGTCCTAGAATTGTCCTTTGAAATCAAACAATGTTCATTTGGAACATGAGTTGCTTCAGGTAAACGTGATAGGTTCAATGTGTACATGTTACCATCAAAGTTTCCTGTTCCTATTAGCCTGTCATCAGAAGAGTATATGTATGCTCCTTCAGAATTCAAAAGAACAGAGTTCCCTCTTCTTACTACGCTTGGAATGGACATTAGATTTCCTTTCAGGTGTGGTACATGGAGGACATTATGCAGGGTTACAGCGTTGTTAAGTTTGTCCTTACCTTGTACAGTAGCTTGGATTAATCCCGATGAGGTAGATTCGATGTGCCTCCCTTCTTCTGCCACTTGTATGCTTCTTCTCTCCTCCGTCTTGTGCTCGATCCAATCACCATGGGAAGTCATGTGGCTTGTGCACGCAGAATCAATTATCCACACGTCCTGAGTCGTCGGGCGTTCCTCCCTTGTGATTACATGTAGTGCGTATTCTGAAGTGGAGTCTCTTCGTTGGGATGGTTCCTCCGTTCGTTCTTGGATTGCTGATCTAGCTGTGTCTTTGTTTTGTTTTGGTCCTTTATGGTAGTTCCTTGTACTGGCCATGTTATTTTTGTTTGTTGTATTCTTTTGATTTCCTTTGTTGTCAGGGTTGAACCAACAGTCTTTCTTGAAATGTCCTTTTCTTTTGCAAATGAAGCATGATTTTTCTTTGAATTGGTTGCCTGATGATCTGAAAGCATTTTCAGGATTTTTGCTTCTGTCCTGTCTTTTCTTCTCGAAATCCAGTAGAGTTTGTCTCAAGTCTGGTAAGGAGATTTCTCTGTTTATTGACAGTGCTGCTGCGATCGTGTCAAAGTTAGGTGTGAGTCCTTCAACAATGTATCGTACAAGTTCTCTTTCTGTTACAGTCTTTCCTAGCTGGGTGATCTCTTGTGCCAGTTTCTGTGCTCGTACAATATACATGTTGACATTTTCATTTGGGTTCAATTTTAGTCTGGCTAGATCCAACATTAGGTCTATCCTTTTATTTTCTAGGGATCCTTCAAACCTTTTCTTTATGTCGTACCAAATTCTTTTGGCTCTTTTATCGCCTCGAAAGATGATTGTTAAGTCATCCGAAAGTGACAATATTATTAGGCTGTATGCTTCCCGATTCTTTTTCTTCCAAATATCATATTCTAGTTTATTTTTTGTAAAGTCTGGCTCGTCATTAACAATTACGTCCTCGAAGAGATCTTTTGAATCCAGAATTGCTTCCATTTTCATGGACCACGTTGTATAGTTACTTTCTGTTAACTGTTCGATTTTTGCTAAGTTATGTGTATCCATTTTTATTCAATATTTATTTTATAAATTGGCGGTTAGTCCAATTATTATTTTCTTTATGATTTAAATGGATCAATTGGCGGTTAGTCCAATTCGCGCGCCCAAACAACGCTCAGCTACCAAATTGATATAGGCTTAGCAAAATACGGTTATTCTTTTTGAGGATTTCTGGTTGTTTTTGTACTCACGTATGTTGTAGTTACGAGGACATCCCTTTAGATAAAAACAAATATATATTTATTTAAGGAACGACTTGTTCCATTACATATATTGTTAAGACAAGTTAGCGGTAAACAATAACAGCAAGGTTGAAGGTAGAAGTTGGAAGTAGTGACGTCATCGTAGTGACGTCAGCATCGATGATGATTAAAGTCAAAGTTTGCGTAACAAAACCTGAGGAAAATTTTCGCTGCATTTTGATTAGTATTTTTGGCCATTTCTTTTTTTCATTTGAAGAACTTTTTTTACGCGGACTAATCCGGAATGGAATGAATACCTAAATATGGCCATTTTTTTTAAGCATCGGTGGTTCAGTGGTAGAATGCTCGCCTGCCACGCTGGCGGCCCGGGTTCGATTCCCGGCCGATGCATTTTTTAAAACTCATTTATATTATATATAATATAAATATATATTATTATATCAACTATATTAATTAAATCAAATACCTAAACACTAATATAATACAATTTTTGCCATCACACATACTTTTTTCCTGTAGTTTATGTGTTACTTCTGTATTGCTATTCTATGGCACTTCTAATATTTATTATTGATATACTTATATATATAATAAAACTAGATTTTTTTAAATTTTATAAATTGTAATAGTAAAAAACTCGAGTTGAGTACATATTCATTTAAAGTGAACTTACAAAACAATTTTGCTTATTTTTCGATTACTTTGTACAAATCTATCCCATAGATGTAGACACTCTTCTATATATAACACAATAGTTCACGAATTTATTAAATTTAATTTGAAGTCTCGTGCACTCACCATGCACGTTTATTTTCAAAAAATTTTGTTTTTCACACAGAAATAATGTAATATATTATATTCTCTCAATATATATAATGAGTATTTAAAATATGTATATAATAATGTGTATATAAAAATAGTATTTGTTATTAATTTGTTAACGTGATAATCCTGTTGAAGGACTGACAAGTTCAAAAGCTTGAAAATAAAAAGTTACACAAGAAACTTAACCCTGGAAGCTTTATTTATTTTTAATATTACTTTGTGTGTGTGAGAAAAATTTATAAACAAAAGACATTATAGTCAACAAGCCTTATTTTAAAAGCCAAATTAGAAATTTCAAATATGACCAAATAGAAAGTCGTCTGCTACAAAGGATGCTTGAGAATTGAAAGGGTAAACAACTTGTATCCGCAAAGAAAAACAAAATGCATGAATTTGATTAGCCTTGCACACAAATTTCATCTATTAGCACACAAATATTGGTAAAAATAGTTTATTTTCCTATAATTGGGTTAAATTATTTCAAGAAGATATTTTTGTCAAATTTAGAAATATATTTGACAAAAAGGAAAATTTTGATTTTAGTTTTATTATTACTTTTTTTTTTACATAATCGATTATTTTTCTATTGTGGAAACCACAGGTACAAAATAGCTCTGGCTTTTCTTCACCCACGTATTAAGGTACAAAACTTCATATTATTTTCTAGCCTGAAAATAGGCTTTTCCACTTCATCAACTTCATTTGGCAAATTCAACCGATTTCATAACTGCTCTCATAGGATTTTATGAAATCGAACTTGCTCCTGTATTGATGAGAGCCATAGCTCAAACCAATGGTATATAGTTTGGCTTTTTTCTGAATTTGCCAATAAATGTTGTGGCTCATTCCTTAACGTTACCTTTACGTTTTGTACAAGGGTAATTAACAAAATGCATTGTTTTAATGTATATTTAAAGGAAGCAGTGCCATATATATATATGGATTATTTTATTATATTAGTTTTAGATAAAATCCCAAAAGAGAGAAAGAAAGATGTAAGACCAAATAGATGAATTGTGATATTTCTGTAACAATGTTATTACCAAAACACCATATATAAATTAACCTATTTAGATTTGACCATGTTACCATATAATATTTTGTTTATTCTGCTTACTACACTTATATTTATAATAGAACTATAATACCAAAGTATTTTATATACATAATATGCTCATATTTTTGTATTTTTCAGATCAGAACTTCATTGAGCCAATAACCCTGCCAAAAGATGGTCTTCCAATATCACAAGATGGAGGTAGCAGTCATTATGTGGTTCTTTCAGCTCGAGCCAAGGATTTTTTATAGAGAAGCTCTCCTATTGGTCAATCCTGTCGCAGGATATATCATTATCCAGACAGATAAGCCAATTTATACACCTCAACAGAAAGGTATGTAATTTACCATTGTTTTCTAACTAATTGGTAAATAACAAGCCAGCATATATATCGTTGAAAATTATTTTTATTCACAGAGCAACAAGAATGAAACACCATATAATACCTAAAATCTTTTCAAGATACCTACAAGAAATTATATAATCTACAAGGCCTTTAAACACTCATTAAAGAAAGTTTAATATTTTAACCATAAACCACTCTCTATTTGCTTATATAACGGCATATTTCCCATATATGCAAATTCAAACGTTCTCTTTAAAAAATATATATATATAATATTTAATTTTTTTTTTTAAATATACATGCCAAAAGATTCACCTTACTTAAGTTTTGTCAATGAGTGTAATATTTTGGTAACATCCTTGTTAAATAGTCAGCCTTAGAGTACTTGAGTGTCATTTATGTATTTCAAGTATAGAATAATTTTTGTGGATTTGACACTACGTTACTCTGTGAATTTTATATAAAACGACCTAGATAAAAACATTTATATAATTTTTCTTTTTATTTATGATAGAGTGAGGAACTTACCCAATATATTCCTATCATGAATTAAAAAATAAATACAGTAAAACCTTGCTAAATGAATCAGGATATACCAAACATTTCATTATAGCAAGAGAACCAAAAATAATCCCTATTTTTTCATTTTATAATACAATGAACTATGGATATAATGAACCATAACTATAATGAACTAAAGATTCAGTCCCATTGGGGTTCGCAATAGAGGAGTTTTACTTCTTCTTTCTTATCTCCACTCAATCATATTAGGGTATCAAGCTTGTAGAGCTTGAGACTTGACAAACATCATGATTGGGTGAAGTAGAATGTGTCTGCCTTTGTCATTAAGACTGGGAGCACTATTCAGTGGCAGGCCGACTTAGCTCTAAAAGAAATGGCCGCCTCTGACATGAGGAACAGACGTCATGTGCAGTCGCTCCTAACATGGAGTACAAATGCTGCTCATCCTGTATCCTGGATTAGGAGCCCTTACAGGGTACTATCAGCTGGGCCAGCTGAACCAAAGTTTTTTAGTGAGCTTGTTACTGCTCCCCCTCCTCCTTTTTCATCCGGGCTTGGGACCGGCAAAGGCGGAGTTAGGAGTTTTGCTTTTATCAATTATACTTTGAAATTTCTTTAAATACTGAAAAATCTCTAATATATCATCTATAATTCAAATTATAATCAATATAATGATGAAGTATCTGATGTGGAACCTACCCACATATTCTCATGCCCAGCAATGGCCGCAGCCTTGCAGAAAATTGACATGGACCCAGAACAGCAGCTTTACACATCCAAGATAGAGGACATTGCGACTGCTGTGATAGAGATGTATGAAAACATCTGAGACTGTTCATTAGACAGGACAACAACAACAATATCTGGTGTAGAATTGATAAGGCACAATTTGGATTATAGATTATAAACACAAGGTAATAAGACCAAATCTAAATAAATAAATAGTGTGTGACATTTCGGTAACAGTACTTTTGTCTGAAGATGGTAACAATGCTGTTACCGAAACGTCACACACTATTTATTTATTTGGATTTGGTCTTATTACCTTGTGTTTATAATCTGGTGTAGAAGAACTGTTAAAATTAACCAGAATACTAAGGGTAGCTCTTAGTTAGACTAACACCATCTATACATACCCTAGCTAGAATTAATTGCTATAGGTTTTAAGATTTCCACCTTTTAAGCCTATGTTTGCACTGACCAATTTCTTTTTCTCTAATGAAATTCTGATACAGTAGAACCTCCCTATAAAGGACACCTAGTTGCAGAGCCAAAGTATCCTTTAGGGACAGGTGTCCTCTTACCGGAGAGTTTCTAAATAGCTAAAAATTCTAATTTTGATAATAAAAACTGTCTTTTGTAGAGAGGTATCCTCTAGTGGGAGTGTCCTCTCATGGAGGTTCTACAGTATAAGCTGATGAGGTTTCTTGAAGTTTGTCATTAACACAAAACTATTATGTTTATATAGCCATCAATTTTTTTATAAATTAAACAAAAAATTTCATTAATTACATTATAAACAACCCATATGATTATTTTACACCATCATTCAAAAGCCTTTTTTTTAGATCATGGTCAAATGATACCTATGAATATTTAACATGCCATGTTTTAATACTATGGTATATATAGAGGTTGAGATAAGAAAGAAGAAGACTAATATAGTAAACTTTTCCTTTTTTTTTTTCAATCTTCCTTATAGAGGTTGACCATTATGGATAACCACCCAGTTTTAAGCAATTCACTTCATATCAAATTCCAGACCACACCAATGTTCAAGATAGATTTATTGATCATTGGAGGAGAGAGTAGCATGTAACTAGAAATGATCATCATTGACAAAAATAGAACAAGAGGAAGACCATGAGAGAAAGGCTTGGGTTACACACCATGATGTCTTTGTTATTGATACTTATCCTAAGTAAACATGGCACAGGCCATAATAATCAGTTTTTTTTAATGCTGCTTATACAGTAAATACACCAAATTTCTTCACATAGAGAAGCAGTTTGTTCTTGCACTTATAAGGTGTCAGAGCCCCATTTAGTTAGTTGATCTCACTGGTAGAATTGTACTTGCACAATAATCAAGGTCTCCATTGAAGAAATTGTTCAATTTTTGAAAAGCATACATACCCTAATATGATTGAGTGGAGATAAGAAAGAAGAAGAAGACTTTTTCTCAGAATACTTAAAAATTATATTGATCAAAGTATTGCTTTAAATATATCCTATTTTTGGTCACAGTGGTACAGCCTACTCCACGCTGACGAGCGCCAAAAAGCGCGAAACGTGTTCGTGGATGGCTTTTCTTGATTGATCAAGAAATTGGGTTGGCCAAATATCAGGGAACAGGCTAAATCAATGATTAGTTGATTTCTGTTCCACCAGGAGGCGTTCTGCCTTCTGTAAAGTACATGTGCTCCTGGTCAGGATATGCCATTTTTATTTTTGATATCCTAATGTGTATACATTACAGTAGCTTTGTGTTTGTGATCACGACTTTACTACTTGGCTTCAGAAAGAAGGAAAAATGGAATAATAGAATATAGGAGCTTGCATTTTCTCCTGGCAGTCAACAACCAGAAAATGCTACAAGATCCTGCCTATGTAAATTGGAAGAGTTCTGTGACTTGAAACCTAACTGTAAATATTTTGAGAATATTTTAGATAGATACTATATATACACACATACACACACACAAACACCTTTATTAAGACACACAGGTCTTACAGAGGATTCTCCTTGGGGTTTAGATACTATATATTATTTGCTTCTCCCTTTAAAAATAATGTTGTGTACTCTCTTGTATGAAAACAGGAATATTTATTTATATTTTCTGTTTGTGTGTTTTCCAGTGCAAATTCAAATCATTGGACTGAATGAAGATCTGAGAACCAGCCATGGGATTTACAAACTACAAATCAAGGCTAGTATCCCAACTATTTCATTTATTGTGTAATGTAATGGGGCCAACAAATCTAGCTGTTTTCTCTTTATAACTGAACTCCTTAGAGGTAACATATTAAGATAAGGCAACAGCAATGGTGGTACCATAATGTCATGTATAGAATACTAAGCTGGATTTGGCCAGGTGTATTTTATCTATGACCCAAAATTATACATATTCTATGTTGGGAGTTGATAGATATAATGATAAGTTGTTTTTTTTAATACATAGTAATTATTTATTGAATATATATATTTATATATACAAAAAGTAACTGAAGTTGAATAAACATTTAGTTTTTTAAAAAAAGTATGATGATAAGTGCAGTGTGTCCAAATATATTTTGTTATAACATTATAACTTTTTCAAAAAAATCTAGCACAGATTATTTTTGGCCCTATATTTTAGGTAGATTTAATATAATGTATATTTTATTGTTTTAAAAAAAGTACTTTTGGAACACACATCTAAAATAGTGTACGCCAGTTTATTTAATGTAAGAACTGAGAAGATGGGCCCAATAGAGAAGATTGATTATAAGGGTCTCTCCCCTCTATCTCTTTGGTATAAATAGATAAAATAAAGTAATAATAAAACATTCCTAACTTGGTGAGAAGATTTTATTCATTTGCCTCTTTTGACAGATTCTTTACATAGATGCAACAAAATCCTAGCTGTACTGATGAGGACCATAGACTAAAGCCATGGTATACAGGCTAGCTTTTCTCTGAATTTGCACAGCTGATGTTATTGAATTGGGAGCCTATTCCAGAAGTTTGTCAGTGTATTCACCCCCTGTATATTATAATACCTATCTATTGCAACACATGACTGGTACAGAGCAGGAAAAACAAGCACCAATTCTTTCCTCCCAAGGGAGCAGCAGTCCTTGATTTCCAGACTAAAGTCTGGTCATCTATGGACAATGGACTTTCCCCAGAATGGTTACATGGTTTTCTCACTATGTGTAATACGGGCAATTCTTGACCTGCAACCCTAAACCACATCATTGACTGTATTGACTCATCCATTGATGAGCTTTACTCATTCCCAGCAGACACCATCTCAATCTCTACAGGCTTGATATGATTGTTTAGTTGAGATAAGACTTATAATATCTGACAATAATTTTAGAAATATAGGTGTCAATGTTATTCTACCAACTCAGCACCATCACTTTGTAATGGATAAATGTGCAGTCTGACTTCAATGACTTTACTACTGAATATGGCAGTGGTCCACATATTGAAGGATATCTAGATGACTGTGTCAACAAAGTGGCGTGGTTTCCCAGAGATGTGTGGTGTGCAGAACCCCCAGGACATCATAGTGGAGGAGAAGCAGTTTGAGTTCAAGGACCAGGAGTACAGGTTCTTCAACTATACCTTCACCTTCCCCCCCTATGTCTTGCTGGGGACTTGGAAGGCCATAGTATTCCACGGACCCCAGGTAACTCCTGCTGGTCCCACCTCCCAGCTGGTCTCAACTTGTGTGTTGTGTCCAGTTCACCCTCAACTCCACGGCACAGTTTGACCTACAGAAATATGGTGGGTCTCCACTTAGATATATGTCTGAACTTTACAAATCTATTTGAAACTCATTTGTTAAGTAGGACATGCTGGAAAAATATACATTAGCAGTAGTCCTCTAATTGACAAAAGTTTTAAGGTATTATGCAAATACATATAGAGGAGATTGAGAATATTTCTAATATACACTCAAAGACAAAACTTAATGAAGTGGTAACTTTTAGCACATACATCAGGATTCAGACAATAATTCTGAAATATATTTAATACACAGTGACCTTTATTGAAGACACACGAGATAATCAAGTGTGAACAAAATTGCCTCTGTCTCCTTCATAAAAATAGATGACCGACAACATCAAAGACTTCCCACTTCCTCAAGTGTTGTCTTTTAATGTATACTATACTTATTTTTTGGCCAATGTGTTATGCTACAACCAAACCTTCGTTATGTTGTAAGTTTCAACAAGGCAACAAAGGTTTACAAGAACTATGCAAGAAGTCCAAGGTACACTGAACAAAGACATATTCTCACCACCATATTTTATACTTTTAAATATAGTATGTAAATAGGAGTATATTGTTGGCAGAGAGTATGATGAATATGTCTTCTTGTGTTGGGGGGGGGGGGCGCAAAATGTTATTTTTTAATATAAGGTTGTGCCAAAAGTTCATGTTTTTCTTATTACTTGGCGAATAATATTATTACGCCAAATACATAATAATACAATTCCTTTATACATAATACAAAGACATTATGCATAACAGCGA
>CP092877.1:71684879-71702923 GCA_030710605.1 Cordylochernes scorpioides | reverse complement strand
TAAAGGGGGATATATATGTAGTGTTTTTTTTTTTGCTTATCCCTAGTACACGTGGTACAGGCCATGATAATTATGGTGGGTAGAAGGCGACTGCTTTTACTGTAAGTGCACCACATGTCTACACATGTGAAAAGCAGTTCGATTTTGCACTTACAAATGTGCCAGAGCCCCGTTTGGTTACTTGCACTCGCTGGTGGGGGTTGGACTTTTGCAAGAATCGGGGCCAATGGAGCATTTTTTTTTTCTTTTTTTCTTTTTTTAATCAGAAAAAAGTGCCCAATGCGGGAATCGAACCCGGGTCGTAGCGGTCGTAATCTAACGGTTTAGACCATCCTTCCACCGACCCCCTATATGTAGTAGGTAATGTAAATACTTCAGCTGTCTGTTCTTTTATATATATCCCCGGCTCTATTTATATATCCCCCTTGTTTATTAAAGTTTGTCAAAAAAAAAAAAAACTTCTGAAATAGGGCTCTCACATCATTTTTAATCCTGTGGAATAAAACGTGGCAGAAAAGACAGAATAAAGATGGACAAAAATAATTAGGAAAATCTAATATTTCAACAGGATCTTCTTTCCTCCATATATATAAAAAATAAGATGTCGCAACGCAGAATTCTTCTAACACCACGCATCCGCGTCATGGCGTTTTTTTTTTTCCCCATCCAACTGCGGGTGTGGCTGTCGTCCCTGAACAACGGCTTGCGTGGGATCAATGACCAATCAGGCCTGGATGGCTCATCAGTTGAAAGCCCTCCTTCTACCTTAGCGAACTCTACAGTTCCCTGGTGGGCAGACCTCAATTCTCCATCTAGCTACCATATCAGAGAGGAACATGGAGCATACCCCCAGGGGTGACAGATACAGGTCCACATGGGTGACAGACATCCCGACAGCAGGTTGTGGGGAACGTAGCTTTGCCGGAACATAATCACGCAGCTGTCTGCAGGTGTTAGGGCGTACAACAGACACGGCGACCCTGTCTAATCTAGCTGGGCTCCGCGCTGTTGCTTTCCGTGTTTACCTCTCCTGTGTAAGGTACGTAGGAAGTAATGATCAAGTTGCATAGTGCGTACATTTTTGTAGCGTAGCGGCTCCTCTACAGCCTTTTATGAAAAATGAGCATTTCAGAGTGTTTCTAAATAAATTTTAAGTAGAAAATGATGTCACTTAGAGATATATATGGAACATATTTACATTTTTCCCGCTTATATCGTTTGTCCCTTCAGATGAAAGCTTGGAGATCGTGCTTTTTAGGGCAGCTAAGTACTTTCTTTGGATCCTTATATACAATGTGCTCTTCTGTTATACACGATTTAATCTTTGTAGGTTGTTACCTTAGCCTACTTAATATTTATGTAAATTTGCATATATCGTAACACCAGCGGTGTCAAACCCGGATCGTCGTCCTGTAGAAGCCTTGGCAGTCGTCATTATAAATAACATCATAACTTTGATCTTAGCCAAAAGGCCGAGAATCTATTACATGTAGCCTTACCAAACCTCTGAAGTTTAAAAATGAAGTATGCTCCCAAAGCCACATATATACGGTGCTTAGCTAACTAAAACAATCATCTACAAATAACTAAAAAGATAAACAAAAGTAGTGGGAGCGCCTAGCTCATAAATGGCGAATCTTTCTATAGATTTTGCCAGTTTAATTCTCCAATTCAGCTTCAACTAGTTTATTAGCCGGCATTGACCACTCTTGATGTTTGCCAATCCTATTAACATGCCAAGACAAGGTCCTTCAGAGGAAGTTTTATGGAAATATGAACTGTTAGATGTTTACACGGCTCGATGGTGTTTTAATTTACGTTTGTTTACAAGTGTGAAGTTTGGCGAAGCACGTTCAGCGCGTGGAATCTGAAAACGGAAGCGGGGCGAAATGGGGCGCGCTCCAAAAAGGAATTCTGTGTAGAGATCTGGTGATAGCGGCATCCGGTGGCCTGGTTACTCCGTCCGGGGATCGAACCCGCTCTAGAGGTTTTCTTGGAAACCTGGGAAATCCTGGATATGGTACATTCTCTTCCTGACACCTTGATAGGATACAGTCTTTTGGCAAAACTTTGTTAGGGTACGGACTCTTGGCAAACCTTGTTAGGGTACGGACTCTTGACAAAACCTTGTTAGGGTACGGACTCTTGACAAAACCTTGTTAGGGTACGGACTCTTGACAAAACCTTGTTAGGGTACGGACTCTTGACAAAACCTTGTTAGGGTACGGACTCTTGACAAAACCTTGTTAGGGTACGGACTCTTGACAAAACCTTGTTAGGGTACGGACTCTTGACAAAACCTTGTTAGGGTACGGACTCTTGGCAAAATCTTGTTAGGGTACGGACTCTTGACAAAACCTTGTTAGGGTACGGACTCTTGGCAAAATCTTGGTAGGGTACGGACTCTTGACAAAACCTTGTTAGGGTACGGACTCTTGACAAAACCTTGTTAGGGTACGGACTCTTGGCAAAATCTTGTTAGGGTACGGACTCTTGACAAAACCTTGTTAGGGTACGGACTCTTGACAAAACCTTGTTAGGGTACGGACTCTTGGCAAAACCTTGTTAGGGTACGGACTCTTGCCAAAATCTTGTTAGGGTACGGACTCTTGACAAAACCTTGTTAGGGTACGGACTCTTGGAAAAACCTTGTTAGGGTACGGACTCTTGGCAAAACCTTGTTAGGGTACGGACTCTTGACAAAACCTTTTTAGGGTACGGACTCTTGGCAAAACCTTGTTAGGGTACGGACTCTTGACAAAACCTTTTTAGGGTACGGACTCTTGACAAAACCTTTTTAGGGTACGGACTCTTGACAAAACCTTTTTAGGGTACAACTAGACTGATTGCCTGAGGGCAACTCAGGACAACACGTGTTGACTCCCATCGCCGATGATCTCCACCCACCACTAATCCAAGAATAGACGCTAGCTTGGCAGCATTTGATTTATATCTCATGGCTAAAAATTAAATAATTATTTTTTATCAATTAAAAATAAGAGAGAGAGAGGTATATCACACGAGCATTTTAGTGGCAGAGCGCCATCTAGTTAAACAAAAATAAACTAAACCTTGATATAGGTTTGTTGCCATGTTGGTTACATATATAAATCAAGAAATCAGGCAAACATTTTTAAACGATTTTTTTAAGAGATAAAAAAAAAATAAAGGCCAGAACAAAAATTAATAAAAATACGAAAGCCATTATTTACATACACTAACGCTAATTTTGTAGTTTTTTTTTTTTTAAATTGCATTGTGTGCACTTACCGTAACTTAGTTAGTAATATAAATTTCTCTCTCAATACTCAATACTTTTGTAAAAAAAGAGTAACATTCATATGAAAATATATTTTTAAAAAAGTACGCAAGCAACTTGAAAAAAAAAAAAATGCAGAACGCTCATTGGTCGCTTAATAGGCCTGGTATTGTTACTTAGCCTCGTATATACTCCCCGTAAAAAAGTTCTCCAAATGAAAAAATAAATAGCCAAAAATACTAATCAAAATGTAGTCGAAAATTTTCCTCAGGTTTATAAAAAGCGACATGCAAAATTTGGTACCAATTGGTTCAGTAGTTTATCGCGAAACAGACATTGACTTTTATATATTAGAAGATAATTACCTCAATAAAAAACTAAACATTCGTCACCATCCGATAACTTTTAATTCCCTCTAGACCAGCTCACATGTAACAATTCGGATAATTATTTGAACAATTAATCTCTCCGCGTATCAAAATACAAATATATTAATGATAAATGATATATAAATGATAAGATTTTTAAAATTATTATTTACAAGTTATAAGCTTTCGAGGAGATCCCCTTTATCAGGCAAGGTTATAAACACAGATAAACACAGGATATATTGTCTGTCTCATATGATTATTTGCGTTTATAACTTTCTAACCTTAGGGATGAAGTATGAAAGGATGAATTGTGAAGAGTAATGATAAACGGAAAAATAAAGTGTCCAGGGATGGGAATCGAACCCACAGTGTTCCGCTTCGATTCCCCCCCCCCCCGGGTTCGATTCCCATTCCTGGACACTTTATTTTTCCGTTTATCATTACTCTTCACAATTCATCCTTTCATATTTCATCCCTAAGGTTAGAAATAATCGTTATTTCTCCTTAAAATAAATTTGGATTTTTCGTTCAAAAGAAACACACATGCGGGATAATTTTCAAAGGTCGTTTATAACTTTGTCTGATCAATAGGATTCCCAGAAAGGTTGTAATTTGGAAATAATAAAAGAAATTGATACAATGGTATGTATGAACACCAACAATGAAAATCCAGGTTGGGTAGTGAGAAATTGAATACTTTCTTATAGATATCTTACGTTGCGAATGTGAAAAGGAAAGTGTGCAGAATTTAATATTTTAATTTGTGATAGTGAATGATATAGACGGGATACTTTCGTCTGACAAATCATCAAAGTTTAACCACGTTTTGCTCTAAACAGATTCATGAAATATTGAAAATTTGCCTAAGAAGCGTTTAAATGACAAAGTGACTAGAACAATTCTATAATCAAGGTATACATTGAAAAATTGACCAAAAGATACTGTGACCTCAAAAATAAAATTGAAATCTTTGTTAAAAAAAATTCAATAAATTAATCTCTCTCTTTATATCTATTTATTCATATATTAATCATTATTTTTTTATTTTATTCATTAATCTTATTTATTCTGTATTTAACCTTATATAATCTTATATGGACATTGTAATAAATCAATTTCAATCTCTCTACCATTGTATGTAATTAAAAAGAAAATGTCGATTTTGTGAATGGAGAAGTATTCTTAACTCAACTGTTATTTTTCAATATGTAGGACGAATTTACAGATTTATAGTGAACTGAAATGCAAAAAAAAAAAAAAAGGCAGAAGACGCCAAAACTCTTTTTATTCATTGATTAAAGAAAAACTTTCGGGCAAACCCTTCCTCAGAAAACTAAAACATATAAAAAGGGTAATAGAGATATTATATAGCATTTTAAAGTAAATAGATCAATTTTATTGGTTCTGGTTGCCCTTAAGATGAAAATAGACATATTCCATAACAACACAACACATTGTTAAATTACATTTCAATTTTAAAAATTTCAGTTGTAAATATCCACGCTGCGCGCGTTTGTATTTGTAAATATTTATTGTTAGATATAGTCGATAATTTATAAGCCCGTTGAAGAGAGATAATCGCTTGAAAGCTAGCGTTTTAAAATAAAAGGAAACTCATTGTGAAGAAATATTTTGTAATTTAAAAAAAAATTCCCAATTTCATTATGAATAGATAGATTTATGTAATTATAGGATATAAGAATTTAAGAATTTGCATAAAGGCTTGGCTCATCAGTGGTGAACCAGCGATTTCTCCAATTGAGTTCAACGTCTCTCTCACAACTATGGTGTTGATCATTCAGATTACATATAGATGGAAAATTCCCGGGAGGATATTGATCTAAAGAAGCAAAGGTCGCCTCTCCCGTCAAAATAGACGTCAAAACCTGACGCCATCTATTGACCGTCACCGCAAACTAGCGGCCTCGGGTCGGTGACAAAGCCACAACACCAGCTTTGACAAACTGAAAAGCGTCCACCTAGAGACCATGGTTTCGGGCTAAAGGCCTTCGTCAGCCTAGGGCGGACTTTATTCCATGAGATCCACACGGGATCTAGATGGCGTCTAGTTTTGACGTCTATTTTGACGGGAGAGGCGACCTTTGCTTCTTTAGATCAGATTACATAGTCTGTGTACTTAGAGGTTTATCCCTGTTGGACAGTTTTTATCCTGAAAGAGTGTGTCACAAGTATGTGTGAGATAACACCGAATATTCCCAAGATTACAGTACCTATCAACCCAGGTATCTCCCCAAGTCTTATTTACATTTATCATCATTGTTTGTCTTGTTGTCTATATCCTGGTGACAAGGTCGGCCGGAGGTCGAAGTCGCATGAAAACCTTTGCAGATGGGTTTAATCGTCTGATTTGGTCAGCTTTTTTTTTTTTTTTTCACTCTTTTGTTATACATAGCAACCCAATCTCCTATCATTGGTCAATTAAGAAACAAAGCTACCCCTGGTGTTTTTTGGAGGAGTTACATTGGAGGATTTCAGGACGAGTCAATTTTGTATACTCTCATAGACAAATCTTTGATGTCGCCAAATGTCTATTTTTTTTTAAATTTTTTTTTTTTGTAAGGAGACAGAGGCAATTTTATTCACACTTGGTTATCTAATGTGTATTCAATAAAGGTCACTGTAATATCTTTCAGAGTTATTGTCTAAATCCCGATATACATGGTAAAAGGTACAACTTCCTTAAGTTTTGTCTATGAATGTATATAAGTGGGTGCACGCTTATTCTGGCGGATCGCTCAAGGAAGGGTTTACTGCACGGGTCTCGTGAGTCGGCAAATGTTTACGTGTGAGTAGTTAATTGATTAGCAATGGCTATATGTTTAAATCTTTAACATAATACTCTCTCAATTAATTTTTACAATTAATAAGACTCTTAAATAATTATACTCCACACTCACACACTCATGGACAAAACTTAAGGAAGTTCTACCTTTCAGCATGTATATCAGAATTCAGACAATATCTCTGAAAGATATTACAGTGACCTTTATTGAAGACACACGAGATAACCAAGTGTGAACAACCTCTGTCTCCTTCAAATAAAAATAGACGAAGGGAAGACTTTCCACTTCCTTATATCTTGTCTATGAATGTATATTTGAGATTGTAAGTACGATATGACTCTATATCACTATGACGTAATGCAGGTATATAGAGCGCAATGATTAATTATGCGATGTCTACAGTAGAGAAGTGTATGACCAAGTGTAAAAGAACGGTGTTTGATACAAGCGGGCGTCCTGAGTTTAGACGGCGGGCGGGTGACGTCCTCCATTGGCCGTGATTGGAGCCAATTCACTGCCGGTCTGGTCCTCCGTGACACATGGTGCCGTAAAACACATAGGAACACAGTGAACTATCTATATGGTTAGCCATGTTCGAGTGATGACAAAATCATCAACGAAATTAAAAAATAGAAATTTAAATACAGTTAAACCTGTCTATAGCGCCCCCCCTCTTGAGACTCACCAAAATAGGGTGCTATAGAGAGGGGGTGCTATAGACAGGTCACTTTTAATGTGAATCGCATCTTACTCGACGTATTTAAAATCGGGCGCTATAGAAAGGAAGGCGCTATTTAGAGGGGGCGCTATAGACAAGTTAACTGTATCTCATTACATCTTTTGGGTTCCCGTATATTAGCGAAGAAATAGATGCGTTCTTTTTAAAAGTAAACGATAGCCAATTTATCTCAGTACAAAGTATTTTAACCAGCGCCATATCAATGGTTGCTCTGTCCCTGTATAACTTTTACAAAGCAGTAAGTAGGAACTTGGATTTATCTCCTCCACTACATGATGGTGATTGATCATCGTGAGGATATCGTTGCAAGCCGGCAATGAGAGAGGAGAATCTGTATAAGACTGGTGTCTTTATGCCGATAGAGTTATCCTTACACTGAACTCGGTCAAAACCTCTTGGTCTGCCCGCGACTTCCGACTGTCGCCGACACCACAATTTTGTCAATAGACTCATCTTAGTATATGTAACTTTATTTATACTTATAGACAAAACTTAAGGAAGTTGTATCTTTTAGCATGTATATCAGGATTCAGACAATAACTCTGAAAGATATTACGTTGAACTTTATTGAAGACATACGAGATAACCAAGTGTGTGAACAACCTCTGTCTCCTTAAAAAAATAATAATAGATAACTGGCGATTTCATAAAAATATGAAATTTCTACGAGTGTAAATACTTCGATGAACAGTATATGCTCACCCTTTCTCTTCTAAATGTTTACATTTGCTATATATAGATGGCGTGTTATTGCCTTATGTTCACCCTTATCATTCATTTGGTATTGATAAAGGCGAATCTACTGTTCACCGAAATATCAATGTAAAAATTAGGCTCGTATAAAGATACGCCTCGTTTATTGAAAATATACTTTATGGATTCATATATTATTTACATATATGCAAAACAATCTAATATGCAAATACTAAATATATATTGCCTCAGAAATATCAACAACAACAACAAAAAGCCTTTATTCAGGGTCACTGACCCTATACAGGATTCACCAGAGGTATGCATAAGAACAAAGCAGTGAGACAAAGGAAATAGCGATATATACAGAAGAAAAGGAAAAAAAAAACAAGAAAGAGAAAGAGGGAAGCAAGAAAAACAACACAAAAAGAGTAGCAGTAAGAAAGTGAGGAGTGAGTGTCACTTGGCCTTCTTCTGAGATATGGACTTGTGGAAACCATAAAACGCCGTAACAATATACTTATTCTGGGTCATATTGTCAATTATTGATGGAAGTGAAGCACAGAGTTGCCCAGTTTTGAGCATAAGGGTTCTTCTTTCTTCTTTCAGAGCATAGCAATCAAAAATATAGTGAGTGATTTCATTTTTTTAGTTTTGAATTACAGAAGGTACAAATCGGGTCCTCACCGCAGAGCATCTTGGTGTGGTTTTCTCTAAAAAATTTCCATCTGCTATTTGCTTTTGAATATATGTAGACAGTTTATCTAAGTTATGCAGCTGTATTTGGTTTGGGGGAAGGTATACAAATATCAAACAGATAACATGTTGGAGGGCTCTTGTGTTTGTTGATAAGAAAATAGATAACCAAGTGCCATCCTTTTCTGAATTGTCTAATCTATATTGCCCGCCTTCCCTAAAACCGACAATCATACCCCCTGACCCTCTTCCCCTTCCAGATTCTTTGGTGGCAGGTAATTCGATAATATGATAATATTTTAGTGTTATGTTAGTCCTGCTCAGGCACCATGTTTCAAGTAGAGCAAAAATTTCGTAATTCTTTATGGCCTCAGAAATATCTTATATGAACCGGGCAGTTGACGTTTTTTTACGCTCCAGAGGCCTGGGTTATCCTTATTTCTCTCTCTTTTATATGAATATAGACAATTATATCGGAAATTTGAACATATTATGACGTCTAGATATACGATTCTTTTAAAATAAAACAATTTTTCTACTGCCCTTTTACTGCAATGATCAAAATAATGGGAGAATTACATAACAGATGGCGCGCTAATGCACTTGTTTATATTAAGATGACAACTCTGTGCTTCACTTCCATCAATAATTGACAATATGACCCATAATAAGTATATTGCTACGGCGTTTTATGGTTTCCACAAGTCCATATCTCAGAAGAAGGCCAAGTGATACTCACTCCTCACTTTCTTACTGCTACTCTTTTTGTGTTGATTTCTTGCTTCCCTCTTTCTTCTTCTTCTTATTTTTTTTTCCTTTTCTTGTTTTTTTTTCTTTCTCTTTTTACTCTGTATATATCGTTATTTCCTTTGTCTCACTGCCTTGTTCTTATGCATACCTCTGGTGAATCCTGTATAGGGTCAGTGACCCTAAATAAAGGCTTTTTTGTTTGTTGTTGTTGTATATTAAGATGACAAGTATATGCGATGGAAATATAAAGAGAGAAACATCTATATTGCAAACTGCAGGTAAACTGGAGCGTTTTCTCTTCTATGGCGTCAGCGATCGGCCACATTTTGTTTTTCTATTAAATCTACACGTCAATGACCTTCACGCCTCCATTTTTTATTCTACCAAAAGGCTAAAATTAGTTGTAATGAACCTAAGAACATGTTTTTTTAAATTCTATAGTCAGTCCTCAATTTGCATATGTTAGAAAATCGGTTGTCAATCACCTTGTTTAATTTGCATATATGGTAACTGCATGTGAATACGTTTGTCTATACGTGGTCATTTGTCATCGAGAAAGCGTTCTGTGTAGTTTGGTGGTTGAATCAGTGGTGTTGGAATATTTCAACGGCATGTTGGGGACTTCTCGACATACAAGATGTAACAGTGTCGCCAAGACTGTAAGGAGATTTGCATCTCACAAACATCCACATTTACGGAACTGTCGAGTCACAGAATCTCAAGAACGTTGCGTAGGATTGGGTGACGTAAAATAAGAAATCAATAACTCCAGAGAATAACATTGTACTAAAAAAAACCTTCGTCAACATCAAATAGAACAATGACAACTCCAGATTTTTTATTACCATTCCAAGTACACATGGTGTAGAATTCACGAGTTCCATAGTGGCTAGTGACTTCCTGATGTTGTAGCTACTCCACCTGTCTACAGTTCAATGTAGAAAGGTACTTAGTTCGCCATTTTGGAGTCAAATGTCACAAAAAGGTTGTTATCTTCTTCTGACCTGTGTGGAACTTGCCAATGTTGGCCAAGAAGTATGTGTGCAGGATTCACTAGAATCTACAAACGTCTGTCCTACAGCCAATGTTTAGATAGCTGTGTTGATTATTTATATTTTTTACCCTTTCCTACCCTAGTTGTGCAAATGCCCCGGTAGCTCTGGTTGATTTCGACATCAAAGAGTGTCGAACGTCGCGAAACCTTGTTTTCGCTGAGTCAACTAATGTCAGCGTTTTTGTCCTGCTCCATGTTCTGTTCCTTCACTGTCCTCTCCCTTGTTACAGCATAGTTCTGTCCGTTGATCCTTCACTGTCCTCTCCATGTTCCAGTGCAGTTCCGTCCGCTGTTCCTTCACTGTCCTCTCCCTTGTTCCAGCTCAGTTCTGTCCGTTGTTCCTTCACTGTCCTCTCCCTTGTTCCAGCACAGTTCTGTCCCTTGTTCCGTCACTGTCCTCTCCCTTGTTCCAACATAGCTCTATCCGTTATTCTTTATTTTCTTGTTTCGTTTTCTTATTCTTCCACTGATAAATGGAATATAATTGCAAATATTTTTGTCCATATATTCTCCTTTATACTAAAAAACATGGCCTTTTGTATCGCCGCAATCTAGCAACAAACAACATATCCCAATCAGTGAATTCTGACTTTATTCCACGGTATCTGCCAGCAGGATGTTGTAGACAAAATCCGGTTAACACTGGTTCGATTCCCGTCAAATTAATTTTTTTCAATTTTCTAAAAAAGGTTCTCAAACCAATTTATAATACCCAGTTGACAGCAAAGGTCATAGCGTTTGTCATTACGACGGGAAAAAAAGGAATTAGGCTTAAAGCCATTTCATAGCTTATGGATGTGTTTATAATTTTTTTTTTTTTATTATTCCTTGTTTCCTATTGGATAATTGCTTCGTTTGGATAGCGGCCAAGGCCTTCTCTATGCAAATTGGGAGGAGTCAATCAAACCACCCACTTGCATACTTCCCTGAATGTTAAATTTTGCCAAAAAGGTTAGAAAAAGTTTAATTGAGAGTGTTTTAGATTGTGTTTGATGTTTCTTGACTTGTTCCGACTGGGTGACGAGGTAAATTATAGGTTGTTCTTGACTCGCATGCCTGAGTGGAAATTGGTGTCTTGGCGAGTGGTGTGTTGTGCTGCTCTATCCTCCTTCTCCTTCAATACCTTCCTCTACTGAGGGTGGGCCACATGGTCTCTCCATATCTCCCTCCTTCAGTGCCTTCCTCTACTGAGGGTGGGCCACATGGTCTCTCCATATCTCCCTCCTTCAATGCCTTCCTCTACTGAGGGTGGGCCACGTGGTCTCTTCATATCTCCCTCCTTCAGTGCCTTTCTCTACTGAGGATGGGCCACATGGTCTCTCCATATCTCCCTCCTTCAATGCCTTTCTCTACTGAGGATGTGCCACGTGGTCTCTCCATATCTCCCTCCTTCAATGCCTTTCTCTACTGAGGATGGGCCACGTGGTTTCTTCATATCTCCCTCCTTCAATGCCTTTCTCTACTGAGGATGGGCCACATGGTCTCTCCATATCTCCCTCCTTCAATGCCTTTCTCTACTGAGGATGGGCCACATGGTTTCTTCATATCTCCCTCCTTCAATGCCTTTCTCTACTGAGGATGGGCCACATGGTCTCTTCATATCTCCCTCCTTCAATGCTTTCCTCTACTGAGGGTGGGCCACATGGTCTATCCATATCTCCCTCCTTCAATGCCTTCCTCTACTGAGGGTGGGCCACATGGTCTCTCCATATCTCCCTCCTTCAATGCCTTCCTCTACTGAGGGTGGGCCACATGGTCTCTCCATATCTCCCTCCTTCAGTGCCTTCCTCTACTGAGGGTGGGCCACATGGTCTCTCCATATCTCCCTCCTTCAGTGCCTTCCTCTACTGAGGGTGGGCCACATGTCTCTCCATATCTCCCTCCTTCAGTGCCTTCCTCTACTGAGGGTGGGCCACATGGTCTCTCCATACTTCCTCCGCTATCCTCTTCATCTCCTCGTGTCGTCCAGTCCATTGTTTTAGATCGTCAGTGTATCCCTTTCATCTCCTTCCCCTCGATCTCTTTCTCCTGGAGCTTTCCCTCCAACACTGTCAGCAATGTCTCTCCTGCTGATCCGCGCATCACATGTCCAGCAAACGTCACTTTTCGTTGTTTTATCAACTTTATCAGCTGGTGTTCTGTACCCATTCGATCGAGGACTTGATTATTTGTCACCATATCTGGCCAAGGAATTTTGAGAGCTCCTCTGCAAAGCTATGTCTTGAAGGCTTCTATTCGCCGTTCAATAGATGTTCTCATTGCACGAACAGTATTGTTCTCTACTATGTCCATTATAATACTACGGACTTATATACACTGCGTGACATTGAAAATGGAACACCAAGAAATAGTGGCCAGAAAGTGATGAAACTCGGCAGACAGAGAGAGACAGGGACGAACAATAAGTGATCTTTATTTCAAAATGATAGTCATAATACAGAGCGAGAACGGCGTCGGCTTAGTAGCAAGTAGGACCACCGCGGACGGGGATGCACGCAGCAACACGTCTAGGTAGAGAGTCAATCAGAGTACGGATGGCGTCCTGAGGGATGGCTCTCCATTCCCTCTCAACCATTTGCCACAGTTCGTCTTCTGAACGCGGCTGTGGCAAGGCATGCAAACGGCGTCCAATGATGTTCCAGACGTGCTCGATTGGTGAGAGATCAGGAGAGTACGGTGGCCAGGGAAGCATCTGTACATCTTGCAGAGCTTGTTGGCTAATGCGAGCAGTGTGCGGTCGGGCGTTATCCTGCTGATAAAGGGCATTGGGTACCCCCTGAAGGTAGGGGAGTGTCACCGGTCGCAGCACAGCATCAACGTATCGTTGGGCCGTCATAGTGCCCTGAATACGAAGTAAAGGTGACCTGGAATCATACGCGTTTGCGCCCCAAACCATGATTCCACGTTGTCGCACGGTGGGGCGTTCCACAATTGCTGCCGGATTGGACCTTTCTCCACGTCGACGCCACACGCGTACACGGCGACTATCATTGGACAAGCAGAAACGCGACTCATCTGAGAACACGACCCTGTGCCATTCCGTCATCCACGTCGATCTAGCCCGGCATCATTCCAAACGTTGGCGCCTATTCGGTGAGGTCAATGGCAGTCTTCTTTGCGGACGGCGTGAGTGCAAGCCATTAGCAACCAATCGACGGGAAATGGTTCTGATCGAGTTGGAATGATCTAGGATGTCTTGCACATGTTGCAGGATGGCGGTACAAGTGGCTTGTGGGGCCGCCACTGCTTGTCGAAGGATACGCCGATCCACACGTGCTGACGTCACTCTGGTTGCACCGACATTCCTATAAATTGCCACATTTCCTTGTTCCAACCATCTTCTCCACAGTCGGTGCACCGTGGACGCACCAAGGTGTGTATCAGCTGCGATTTGACGTATGGACCAACCTGCCCTTTTCAGTCCGATCACTATGCCCCTCGTAAAAGCGTCTGTCTGCTTGAACTGCCTCCGTTTACGATGACCTGGCATTCTCTGTTATTACACGTGTCTTTTGACACAAGAACAAAATTTTTACAATGATTTCCTTGAAGAAATAACGACATGAATACTGTCCTTTCTGCAAGTTCCTTCCCTTATACCTTACTCCATGTGCGCACGAGAGCTGCGCATTTTACATCATTTGCATAACTCGGTTAGGCGCGTCTACCCTGAAATTTGCATAATTTTCTGGCCACTATTTCTTGGTGTTCCATTTTCAATGTCACGCAGTGTATATATCATAATAGGTTGTATTAGCGCGCCATCTGTTAAAAGAAATTGAAACTATTTTAGACGTGTTTGATTCTTTTTAAAATCAAAAAACATTTTTTTTTCACTGCCCTTACTACAATAATAAATTAATGGGAGGGCCTGGCTTATCAGTTGTGAACCCTTCCAGTGGTTTCGCCAGTTTACATCAGCTTGAAATTACGAGGTTCCTATAAAATTAATTCATACAGTATGGGGGAAGGGGGGGGAGGGTAATAATGAAATGTATATTATACAATATTACATTTGTACTATTTTTTCACAGAATTATATATAGCAAATGAAAACATTAAGCCACGAATGTTTCTTTCACGCATAAATCAAACTTCTACTGTCCTTACTGCGATGAAAAAATTATTGGGAGTGCTTGGCTCATATGTAGTAAACCCTCCCAGCAGTTTCGCCAATTTAATCTACCAGACCGCTTCTATAGAGCTCTAATACTTTATTGGATCATTCTGCTTATATATGTTACACTGAAGGGTGGAATTTTAGAAGTGGCATTTAAGCAAACTATGGATATAAGCTTTTAGGACAGTAGAATTACATATACAGTGTACTCCGCTTATAACGAAGTCGCATTATCCATGACAATCACTTTGTTATATCCGAAGTTTGTTATATCCGCAGTTGGAAAAAAAAAATGTTTTGTACCAATAATTTTATTTACTATTCAACTCAAAAGAGCAACACAAAGATCAATAACAACCTCATCAGGTGTTTTTGGAGAAGTAGTTTGTGATTTTCTTTTGACATTTAGAAGTCAGTAACAAGTGCTGAACACTCTTTTCGATGTTGTCCAAGTCTGACAGATGCCTATGAAGAGACTTGGACTCATCCTGACATTGAAGAAACAATCGCAGAGTTTGAATGCTCTCCAAGACCTCTTTTGGATGCGGAATGTGGACAATTGGGTCTACTTCTTCATCAACTTGGTCCGTTTCTTCTTCTTCTTTTACTTGAAGAATGCTCTCGACAATTTCTACATCGGATAACATGGCATTTGTAACGACGTCATTGTCAGCGTCAGCATAAGAATCGAAATCCATCTCTAACGGTATTTTTAAAACTTCTTTCATGCGATCGAAGAGGCTTTGTTGCTCTTGAGTTTCTTGTTTGTTTTCGTTCTCCTGCCATGGTAAACGTTAATAAAATATAAGCGTTTATTAAACAATTTAATTTTGTTTAAATAATGTAAAAAAAAAATACTTATAATATGTTTGCATATTTTAAAATTGTATATTATTAACTTATTTGTTGTGTATCATTAAATTTGTGTAATTCACACGTTGTAATTTGATATATATTATGCATAATATATTAGTCAATTATAATGGTAAATGAGAAAACTTCGTTATAAACAGATAAAATAAAAATTTATACATGCAAATCACTTCGTTATAAGCGAAAATTCTTTATATCCGACTTCGCAATATCCAGAGTTCTTTTAATGGTTTAAGCCCTTCTTTTCTTTCGTGCAGACAATTTCATTCGCTATATGCGGAATTTCGCTATAACCGACTTTGTTATAAGCGGAGTACACTGTATTTGCATCGAGCAATGCTCTTCCGCAAACAACAACATAATTAAGACAATCAAATTCATAAACAGATTGGTCTGGGTAAAACCGAGGGAAAAAAATACAAAAATAAATAAATAAAAACACAGTATTTACCAATGATACATGCATACATAAGCCTTTACTAAAAGATATTTCGTCATATTAAAAAAATTCCTCAGCTAAAGAATGAAGGTTACAAAAATTTGAAGCGTGGAACTTATTTACTGTAATTTATAGAAAGTGAAATATAAAAGAAAACAAAAGGCAAGGAAAGGAGCAATATTAAAATCATGTTTGTGGGTCTTGTTGAATAGAGATTTAATACTGTATTGGACGATTCTGATTATATATCCGACATTGGAATATTTATTGGAACAGTAGAATTACATACAAGTATTTTTAATTGATAAGGCATATATTGGATCAAAATATCATTTATTTTACCAATATTTCAATTGGTTGAACGCCAACCTTTATCAAGGTGTTATATAATCATTTTAAAAATATTTCTTTGCTTGCTTGTTCAAGATTATAACACCTTGATAAAGGTTGGCGTTCAGCCAACTGAAATATTGGTAAAATAAATGATATTTTGATCCAATATATGTCTTTTTAATTAAAGATTTATTTATGGTTTGATCTATTTTCAAAAATATTAATATTTGTATCGAGCCATGTGTTTTTCCTTAAATAATTGATACCAGTTAGGAATAAATTAATTCAAAGGCAATACACCGCACCATCTATTTATATATAAGGGCGCGTTGAAAATAGAAGTGAGGTAGACACGAACAAACTTTATTCTCTGTAACAACGGTCTACCTAAAATTGTAGCTACGTACATTTATATAGCAATCACATAATTCTAAACTATGTAAATTAACATAATCTAAAACAAAAAATTATGTAAATAAACCACGCTAAAAAATAACGAATTTATTTTTTTCAAATAAAGCAAACTTTTTACTTTCCTTTGTACTCTTCACCACTGATCAGCCAAGCTCTTCAAATATCTTTTCCATTGCATTAAGGATAATAGAAAGTTTTTTTTTTTCAATTTGACAAATAGAAATGCTTGCTTAATTGTTTAATTTCTTATACAGGTAACGCTGTGTTGTCTTATAAACAATGTTATTATATTTTGAGTCAAAAGATAATCCATCAATTAAGTTTCTATTAAAGGGCGTACCTGGATCTGTAAAGAAAAAAAAAAGTTCTCAAAATATTTCAAGAGATTGTTCCCTCTTTATCAATTTATTGCACTGTATGCACACTTGATAAAGAGGGAGCAATCTCTCGAAATATTTTGAGAATTTTTTTTTTGTTTACAGATCCAGGTACGCCCTTTTATATAAATTTAATGTTATTATTGGTCAATGCATTTATACTGTTAGCAAGACTATTTATTATTGAGAAGAAATCAAAGATAAAAAGCGACGAGTTTCTTTATTGAAAAGGTATAAGCTTTGTGAGAGAGCTTTCGGATAATAACGTCTTTTAACAGGCTGTAATACAAATCTTGAATGTAGCCGGCTTCACACGGTTTTTACCCGAGTGAAAGTTTGCCTAACAAACATTTGTCAAACCATATTTTTGATGCAAACATCTATTCCATACTGAATCTATTCTTGTCATTATAAATTGATTTTGTTATATTCACAAAAACCATTGAAAAATTTTGCAATTTACAAATGTAATTCCATCAGATGCCTCGAAAGGCGCTGTTTGCGAGTGAAATTGGTAAATTTACAAATAAAATTGCAACGAATATTTATTTCAAATCAAATTCAAACCAGAAACCTTTACAGTAATATACTAAACAACTTCCCAAAGTTTGATGGCGATCAGATGAGTAGTTTGGTCAGGTTCTCAGGACAGACAGGCCTACATTCATTTATGTATATTTTATAGATAAAGGGTATAAGAAACACATTGCCAAAATTATTACAATAAATGTTTTAAATATAGATGATAATGTCTTTACTTTCCTGATGGATATTAATGAAGCCTCTTCTACTTTATGTAAATTTTCTAAATGCGGAAAAAAGTTTTAAATTTGTTTTTGAATTAATTTATATTTAGTCATTTTTTTTATTCTCACATTTTTTCCCTTATAAATTGTACCCATTATAGATATTAAACGCCCACCATATTTTTTTTATCTACAACCACTTGTTTACTTTTATATTTATTTAATAAATTGTAATTGATTAAAGTTAAAACCCTAAATGGTCATTATCTAAAAATACACTCATGAACAAAATCTAAAGTTGCATATTTTAAGCCTAAACCACTCCTTTTTTTTTTAACTTATAAAATGGCGAGTTTCCATACATGTAAATTCGAAC
>CP092877.1:71439354-71682392 GCA_030710605.1 Cordylochernes scorpioides | reverse complement strand
CTCATCTGCGCTGTACAGGCTCTATCTCAAAGATCAAAAAAGCTGATCTATTTGAGGCTTCCTGATTTATCATTGAAGAAATTGCAACAAAATAAGATATCTTTGGTAAAAATGGAGGGAACTTCATTACAAAGTTATCCCAAAATTTCGTAAACACTTGCAAAAAATCGAAATACCAATATTATTCGCCGTTATGTATAATGTCTTTATTCTATAAAATATTCCCCTTGTATCATTATTAAGTAAAATTAATCAATCCTCTGTAATATGTTTTGTTTATGTTTATTATTAATGAAAGATTATTTTTATATAAACAACTTATTTTATTTATCTTAAGTGAACAACGTGCAACATGCTAATAATGTAAAGTTAGATGTATATTACATATTTATAAAAATAACAATGTTGGTCGATGGTCAAATATATTTAAACATATTATATTATATTACATCCTCCAGGGAAAAGTGTCTTTTCAAAACATTTTTGCCTGGAGGAATGATTAATTTTACTCAATAATGTATTGTGTATTATTATGTATTCACCGTAATAATATTATTCGCCAAGTAATAAGAAAAAAAAAAAACGTTTTAAGAAAAAAAAAAACGAACTTTTGGAAGATAACCTTATATTATATAAAAATAATAAGAATTTAAAAGGTTAAGAATAGAGCTATAGCAGGGAGAAGAAATAAATAAGGAATATATAAAGTATGCTATAGATTTAAACATCTACAACACAATCTATAGCACATGTACAATGGATGGATCAGAGCTAGGAACATTTGGCCCGCTGCCACCCGGAGGACGGATGTCGTCGTGAAGTTTCCCGTGAATCCATGTTGGACGCTATATGGCCCCATTCATATTCTAGCCAATATGTAAACTAGGAGAAAGCTTTGGTTATAGGATCTAACATATTTTTATGTTTTAAGTCTTTAATGCAGTAATGGCTGTTCTACTGATTGTCTAATTGGGAAAATGAAGTACTTTACTTCCACACACAACTAAATCTTAGACAGCTATTTAAGGTAAAAAATGATTAGAGAAACACTCATGGGTAAAACATAAGGAAGTTGTACCTTTTAGCATGTATATTAGGATTCAGACAATAACTCTGAAGAATATTACTGTGACCTTTAGTGAAGACATAAGATAACCAAGTGCAAATAAAATTGCCTATGTCTCCTTCAAAAAAAAAAAAAGACGACCAGTGACTTATCAAAGACACTCCACTTCCTTAAGCTTTGTCCATGAGTGAAATTAACAAGGCAGCTACTAAACCAAATAGTTCAATATATTATATATAATGGTAACCTTTTTAAAGCCACCTTCAGACTGACAGTACTACAGAACTTCATTATGGCCACGTGCTGTTTTCTCACTAAGTAATATAATTTTGATAGAGTAACACACTACTCTGTTACTTTCTACATAGTTTACTTATTTAGTCGTGTTACCTTTAGGGATCTACCAAGTCGATGCTAAGTGTCGCTGAGAGATTCCGCGCTTGTAGATGTCTAAGATGTAGTGACGGATGTGGGGGTGGGGCGGCCCCTGGTTATTCGACACCACTCTGGGCTGAAGACACCCTCCTCCTCAAGGTGTTCTTGTTCTTAAAGAAGGATTTCTCTATCCTACACATTATGACAGATGGCGTCACCTAATATTTCGGTGAAATTTTCCTTCCACAAATTTCTAGAGAACTAAGGGGTGGTATGCAAATATGTGGAGTATGCCGAGCAATCGAAATAGATTCGATTTATTTTGATTGATTACTGCCATCTATGGTCTATTCTGCTGTCTATTTCCTGTCTATTCTGCTAACTGCCGACGTTCTATGATGGGATGTATGAATGTCCCTATGGCACACGATGTCACAATTCCCCAGAAGTCTTGGTTCCCGGCAAATGTTTGCTGAAAGTCACCGACTTCCTGAATTCCTACGTTCTCTGACGTTTGTTAGGCTTAGCGGGTAATCCCGGCTGTTGGGCAATTTCCCTAAAATAGCTTCGCTCAACACGTGGTGGCCGTGTGGGAACTACACCGTGGGAGCTACGCGGAACTACACCGTGTGAGGATAGAACCACGCGGAACTACACCGTGTGAGCCACGCGGAACTACACCGTGTGAGGACAGAACACAAAGAGAGAAAGAATGATGGTGTCTATAATCCAACGTTACAAATGTTGCACGGGCTGAAGCGACTCACTAAAGAGGTACATTCAACACCACGTTTGTTGCATTGTTTGAAGCTGTGAAACACATGTTGTACGGTGGGAATTGCTGGCAACACCCAACGTGTGTTGTGGCACAGCCGTATACAACACTTTCAACACATCCTGCAACAAGTGACTTGGACCTACCCAAGCATGACATGACATCTGGGTACAATAAGGAAATTGAATGTTAAAAAGTTCCATGAGGAAAACTTGTGAAATGTTTTATTTGCTAGAGGAAATGTGCCATAAACTTATTAGTTGTTATCCACAAATTATTGGTTAGGGTAGGTTTATAGGTATTTTTGTTATTTCCAACTTGGTTGTGTCCTCTTCTATTAAACTTATTTCTAATTGGCTGACTACCACGACTAGGTCCCCTTTCGGCTATTTGATTGGTCAGTTAGGTGTTTATAGCAGTTAGGGCCGATACTAATTTCAAACTTTCGCCATTTTATGTATTTCACGACAATGTGATTATTCCACTATAATCTATGCACATAGCATATAGTAAACTATATGTTAATGTGTTATCACACTAGTTTATATAATAATCCATACTGTATGTAAATATGTGACTCTTGAATGATGATTATAGCAATGAAGCTACAAAAATCTCACATATTGTTCCCCTAATTGAGAATCCGGACCCAACGACATCAATATAAATTATAATTGTAAATGAACAAACCCTGTACATCCCCCACAGTATATTGTAAATATGATGATCTAGGTTGCTCTTTTTGAGCGGTGGCACCTAATAAAGTTATTTGGAACTTGATATTATGAAAGTTCTACCAGTTGTGCAGTAGAACAATACCCATTATTGTGTATGGTAGATATAATAAACAATATTGTATGGTAAGTACAGTAGACACAACTACTATACATAACAGTTCTACCAGTTATATTGTGTACAGCGTTGTACCAACAGCGGTATATGTACCAATGGAAATTTCCAAAGTTGATTCTGCTGATGCCGAATTTAGCAAAATACTCTCTCCTTCTCCTCCAGGAATTATCAAACGTCCGTTTCCTGAGCGAGAGGTTGTTCCTCTAACTGTTCAGGACACGTCGACTCTTGGTGATTATTTCACAGCTCGCACCTATTCCTCAATCCATTGGAGCTGAAGAAATTTGTACATATACAACTATGAAAAAACATTAGAAAAAATAAAAGATAAGTGGGTCAGGTGTTGATATTAAAAATAAAGAAGGCATCTCCTGACCACGAGCACATGTATCTACAGCGCGAAACGCGTTCATGGATGGCTTTTCTTGATTTATCAAGAAATTGGGTTGGCCAAATTCACGGAGCAAGCTAAATAAACGTTTAGTTTATTTTTGCTCCACTAGATGGCTCTCTGCCTTCTGTAAAGCACATGTGCTCCTGGTCAGGATATGCCATTTTTAATATATAACTATATTATGATGCATTAGCGCGCCATCTGTTATCAAAATTCGAAACTATTATAGCCAGGCCCTCCCATTAATTTTTCATTGCAGTAAGGACAGTAGAAATTGTTTATTTTTAAAAAGAATCGTACGCGTCTATAATAGTTTCGAATTTTGATTTATAACTATATATTTTTTCCTACACTTTTTATCTACCCTTTATTTACTCCTTTGTTATCTTTATTTGATCTTAATTTTTCTCTTTCTATAAAAATTGATTAGAAGAATCAATAATATTGTTTTAAGTTGTCAATTGTTAATCCATTGGGGTCAGCCTCTTCACTGTTTGTACAGTCGCGACTTCAGAGAATATTCCTCAATTGTATATTGTTAATTATCGATTAATCCGCCTTCTACATGCTTTCGGATAAGCATTTTAAGGCACAACATCTTTGAGAGTCACCAAGCGCCCGCCGCAATGGAGGGCCAAGGAGAGGGCTGGAGAGGCGCCGGAAGGGCAGTGGGCACCCCGGGGGAGAAGAGGGCGAGTGCGCGCCGTTTATGAGGGAACCAAGGCAGCACCAAGCACAATTAAAGCGCCGCAGGCTTCAAAAATATTTAAGGGATCATTTCAGTGATCAAGATCAAGGGATCAAGGGATCAAGCTCAATTGTATATTGTTGAATGTATTTATACGTGATGCTTTAGCCCGCCATCTGTTATCGAAAATGTAAACAATTTTTGACGCGTATGATTCTTTTTAAAATAAAACAATTTTCTCTACTGTCCTTACTGCAACAATAAATTAATGGGAGGGCCTGGCTCATTGGAGGTAAAACTTATTATTAAACTGGCGAAATCGTTGGGTGAATATATTTATACGCCCTAAAATTAAAAAAAAAAAAAAACATAGTATTTTGAATGTATAGAATGTTATATTAAAGGAAATTTTATATAGAGGAATATAAAGGGAGGAAGACAAAGGAAGATCGACAATGGAGTTTTCGGGAGAAGACACTACGATATCACAACAGACTATCCATAGAAAGGAAGTAGCTCTGATAGGACAGGAATACTGCCAGTCACCAACCTATGGCTGGTTGAAGAGAAATAGATAGACACTACGATACCATCACAAGAATAGCCATAGAAAGGAAGCTCTGAGAGGACAGGAATACTGACAGCTACCAAACTATGGCTGGTTTTTTTAGGAAAAATAGACCCTACGATACCATCACAAGAATAGCCATAGAAAGGAAGCTCTGAGAGGACAGGAGTACTGCCAGCTACCAACCTATGGCTGGTTGAGGAGAAATAGACCCTACGATACCATCACAAGAATAGCCATAGAAAAGAAGCTCTGAGAGGACAGGAATACTGACAGCTACCAAACTATGGCTGTTTTTTTTTTGAGGAAAAATAGACCCTACGATACCATCAAAAGACTAGCCATATAGAAAGGAAGCTCTAAGAGGACAGGAATACTGCCAGTCACCAACCTATGGCTGGTTGAGGAGAAATAGATTTAATGTTTTTAAAAATATAATTTCAATATTTGAGGTTGGTTTCTTTAGAAAGAGGTTAATTGTTTTAGAGAGGATTACCTTTATATGTTTAATTATATTTAGACACAATATACACTCATGGACAAAACTTTAAGAAGTTGTACCTTTTAGCATATATATCTGGATTCAGACAATAGCTATGAAAGATATTTTATACACAGTAACCTTTATTGAAGACATACGAGATAACAAAGTGTGAACAAAATTGCTTCTCTTTTCCTAAAAAAAAAAAAAGATAACAGGCGACATCGTAGACTTTCCACTTCCTTAAGTGGTCCATGTGTGTATCTAAGAGCTTTTCATATATGGCATATCACTTTAAACAACTAAGACGCTGTGTCGTTATTTCACGAAATTGTGTCTAGAAAATGCCTTACTGGGAGATAATTCTTCCATTCTGTTTTTTAAATTGACTTTGCCAGAACTTGGAAGCTTCTAATGATCCGTAGTCAGAGACACCGCAAACTACTTTCTAAATTTATGAAATAATTTTCATACGAAATATACAAGAACTGAGTGTGATCATTCTTTGCTAAGGAAAGAATCTCATTTTTGTCTTTGTTTAAAATAATAAAAGAATAGGCGCTCACGTACTATGTATGTTCTTGATTATATTAATAAACGTCATTTTTATATACACTTATGGACAAAACAAGTAATTAGAAAGTCTTTCACCGATCGTCTGATTTTTTAAGGAGACAGAGGTTGTTCACACTTGGTTATCTCGTGTGTCTTCAATAAAGGTCGCTGTAATATCCTTCAGAGTTATTGTCTCAATCCCGATATACATGCTGAAAGGTACAACTTATTTAAGTTTTGTCCATGAATGTAAATGTTCTACTGAGAAAATGGTCTCTTGCAATGGAATTGCTGTATTTACGATGTGTTTGAAGTCAACAGGAAAGAGCTCTAGTGAATAGAGAAACGACGCACATCCTAAAACAGGAGGGACGAGATTAAGGCGACGTGCAAGAGGCGTCTGTCAACGAGGGTTGATAACATCAGCTCTGATTGGGCGACGTCGGTCTGGGATTGTTTGTGGCTTATTTTGCCTGCCCTCATCATCATCGTGGTCCCTGCCTCCACAGTCCTATAGTCCATGCTGGAGCTTAGCTAGGGTTCAAGAAACACGCATTGGAGCTGCTTGGTTCAAATCATATAGTAAAATATACTTCGTATTTCTTACCTCCCAGTACATAAATCTAGGCAACTTTATTAAGACGATAGGATGGATGAATGTATGTCTATCATTCATTCAAAGAATCTGAAGCACATACACTCATGGACAAAACTTAAGGAAGTTGTACCTTTTAGCATGTATATCGGGATTTAGACAATAACTCTGAAAGATATTACAGTGACCATTATTAAAGACACACGAGATAGCCAAGTGTGAATGAAATTGTCTCCTTCAAAAAACAGACATCCGGCGACATCAAAATATAAAACATTCTTAAGTTTTGCAACTGAGAGTACAATCTGACTTAGATGAGATTGCTTCTAACATAGAAAACAGACAACTTTTCTGTCGATCCTACCGTTAATTTCAACGTAGCTGTGAAATATTGTTAATCCAGTCAACCAAATAGTGTCTCAATTAGGCGTAGAACTGGAATAAAGGATTGACAGAATCAACAAGATAATATTGTAAATTTCTTCAATGGTATCTCCGATACTAGCACAGATTCCAATCCTACATCTGAGTGAAAAGAACCAAATGGGCCTATGGTACCTTGTGTTGTATTCGAACATGCTTCTACATGTGTAGTTATATGGCATATGATCGCTAACCAATCATGATTATCCATAATGGCAATGTGTACATGGGGGATGAGTAATAACAAATGAACATTTATATCCATAGATATTTGGCATGTGTTCCAAAAACACACTCCCCTCCAGAATTAAAAAAAAAAGTCAATCAAATAACATGCAGTCATCTGTATTGAGATGTGAATGTGTGCAAAAAAAAAGTTTATTTATTCTGTCCTTGAAGATGAGGCGCTATGCTTGAAGATAATATGGCCATTCTTATTGTCTCAGTTTTTACATTATCTTAAAATTAAAGAGAACTCTGGTGTCTGATGGTAGCAAGGCTGCGACCCAAATATTATGCAGAATTTTCCCCCGAGTTTTACCCTGTTTCTGTTTGTGCTTTAGCCAGCGCTCCACCACTAAAACAAAATCCTGGTGGTATTGTGAATAAGTTATGTAAATAACTGATATGTAAATAGAGGCGAGATATTAACAGATAGTTGTAAATATCTGAGTAAAACTGGGTACTATTAGCCAAAAAAACGATAGATTTTCTATCAATCCCAAGTACAGGATTGGTGTAGTTATACAAATAGAAGGTAATATTTCTCTCCATTGTGACGCAGAGATCCACGAGAATAGGCCAATTCTGTTTTTAAGAAGGATGTTCTCAATTGGAAGGAAATTGTAGTTTAGTCCTATTTGATCAACCTTTATCTACGTCTACATAGAAGAGAATATCTAAGATTCATTTCAAAAAATAACTTTAGTTGGAATTG
The DNA here is from genome assembly GCA_030710605.1 of Cordylochernes scorpioides. Classification (NCBI taxonomy): domain Eukaryota; kingdom Metazoa; phylum Arthropoda; class Arachnida; order Pseudoscorpiones; family Chernetidae; genus Cordylochernes; species Cordylochernes scorpioides. Next base: position 71,674,683 of record CP092877.1, on the reverse strand, counting down.
TATTCGGTAGATGCCAACTAGAACGTAAGAAGTTCAATAGTAATTTTATAATATACGATTTTTTTCGCGCTTTTTTTTTAAGTGTCTTTTTGCAAATGAGTATCATCCAGCCTCAAAATTGTAATATATTTTGGCCAATATAATTACTCAGTTATGTATCACAACACTCTAGGAAGGAAGATGGAAGAATGATTAAGAGTTGGAATATTAGGCTTAAAATGGTGTGAGAAAAAAAAAGAGGAGCAAAAAAACGAAAAAGAAAAGTAGAAGACTGAAGAAGTTGATAAAAGTGAAATAGGAATAGAATAAATGAAGGAAGGAAATTAAGAAAGAAGAATGAAAAAGAAAGAGAGAAGGTGGAGAATAGAGCTGGGGAGATGAAGAAAAGTGAGGAAAATAATGAAGAATTCGTCTTAAAGAAGAAAGTAGAATGGAGAGAAAGAATATATAAAAAGAATGAAGTTGGCTTTGAAAAAGGTATTTTAAGACGAGGTGAAATTAAAAAGAAAGATAGGTTGGAATGAAGACGAAAGAAGAGGTCGGATGAAGAGGGGGAGACAAACAACACAGTTTTATTGACATTCAGTCAAAATATAGACAAAAGTGTACAGTCCGCACTATATTCAAGTAGATATGAAAAATTGGGAGAGGAGGAGAGGTCGAATGAAAGTAATGAGAGGAGGTGGGATGAAGAAGGATAAGAAATGTTTGAGTGAAGAATAAATATTAAGATGAATGAAGAATGAGGAAGAGATGAAATGAAAAAAAAAACAAGGACGAAAATAATGAAGATAAATGGAAAAGGAGGAATGAAGGAGACTGAATGAAGGAGAATGAGGTGAAATGAAAAAAAAAAAACAAGGTCGAAAAGGAATGAAGAAGAATGGAAAAAGAAGGAATTGAGGAAAGGTTGAATGAAGAAGGATGAAAAGGTAAAATATGAAAAAACAAGGACGTAACTGACTGAAAAAGAATGGAAGAGGAATAGAGGATGTTGAAGGAGGAAGAAGGGAGTTTCGGACAGTTGACCGCGGGGTGAGTCAGAATGAGTCACCATGGAGGGGCGTGCCATAGACCGGAACATCTGGACGACCGCTTCCTCCATCACCCTGATCTGTCTCTCCAGGTACCCGGGTTATCTTTTCCTGGGGTAGTTGGTCTCTGCCCCATAGCATAGTTGGTCTCTCCAGAAACTCGGGTTATCTCTAGTTGGATAGCTTCCACGCCCCTCCATACAGATGTTCCCTACAGTACTGGGGCGATGCTGAAAAGCTGGTGTTGGCTGCCGTTCCATCAATATCTTCTTTTATGAAGAATCACGTGGCTCAAGCTACAATTTATTTAGTTCAAATAACCACAGAAAAACCATGCAGCATCACCTCTGACTGATATCATATTACAAATGTCTTCCGAGATTTTCAAAGAGAAGACATCATTTAGTTGACATGTGGTGACAACTATGGAGACCAACAATGGAGTAGAGTGTGTCACCATATTCATCCCGAATGGATCCGGGACCGATAAACAAAGCTTAGAAATGGCGAGATTTTTTCTTTTTTTTTTTTTTGGCTGAATTTTAACAATTCACCACCACAGATATATCCTTCATTCCAACATGTCACTGTAATTTAACATGAAACCCAAATTGGAACAATCCCCCCCCCCCTTTTAATAAGAAATAAAAGCTTTAAAAAAATCGCAGACATTTTGTTTTCATTAAATGGAAAGTTTAGATTGAAGGTCACTTGATACTGGAGTCTGGAGGAAGAGATAGGGAAACGTTTGAGATAACAAATGGATCCTAACATCAACATCATCTAAAGCAATTTTGCTTGTCCTGATCGCACGTGTCCTGTTGTAAACAGCTCTGTATGTCCATCTGTCATTTTCCCAAGTACTTCCTCACGGTCATTAATGTCTCCTTCGGTCTTTTTTTTAGTTAAAAGCTTTGCGCTCTTTCTGAGTTAAGATATACAAAAAGATTCAACCATAAATGATCTCTAAAACAATGGACTGGACGACACAGCTACAAGGAGATGAAGAGGATGGCGGAGGAAGTATGGAGAGACCATGTGGCCCACCCTCAGTAGAGGAAGGCACTGAAGGAGGGAGATATGGAGAGACCATGTGGCCCACCCTCAGTAGAGGAAGGTATTGAAGGAGGGAGATATGTAGAGACCATGTGGCCCACCCTCAGTAGAGGAAGGCACTGAAGGAGGGAGATATGGAGAGACCATGTGGCCCACCCTCAGTAGAGAAGGGCACTGAAGGAGGGAGATGTGGAGAGACCATGTGGCCCACCATCAGTAGAGGAAGGCATTGAAGGAGGGGGATATGGAGAGACCATGTGGCCCACCCTCAGTAAAGGAAGGCATTGAAGGAGGGGGATATGGAGAGACCATGTGGCCCACCCTCAGTAGAGAAGGGCACTGAAGGAGGGAGATGTGGAGAGACCATGTGGCCCACCATCAGTAGAGGAAGGCATTGAAGGAGGGGGATATGGAGAGACCATGTGGCCCACCATCAGTAGAGGAAGGCATTGAAGGAGGGGGATATGGAGAGACCATGTGGCCCACCCTCAGTAGAGGAAGGCATTGAAGGAGGGGGATATGGAGAGACCATGTGGCCCACCCTCAGTAAAGGAAGGCATTGAAGGAGGGGGATATGGAGAGACCATGTGGCCCACCTCAGTAGAGGAAGGCATTGAAGGAGGGGGATATGGAGAGACCATGTGGCCCACCCTCAGTAGAGGAAGGCAATGAAGGAGGGAGATATGGAGAGACCATGTCCCTCAGTAGAGGAAGGCATTGAAGGAGGGAGATATGGAGAGACCATGTGGCCCACCCTCAGTAGAGGAAGGCATTGAAGGAGGGGGATATGGAGAGACCATGTGGCCCACCCTCAGTAGAGGAAGGCATTGAAGGAGGGGGATATGGAGAGACCATGTGGCCCACCCTCAGTAGAGGAAGGCATTGAAGGAGGGGGATATGGAGAGACCATGTGGCCCACCCTCAGTAGAGGAAGGCAATGAAGGAGGGAGATATGGAGAGACCATGTGGACCACCCTCAGTAGAGGAAGGCATTGAAGGAGGGGGATATGGAGAGACCATGTGGCCCACCCTCAGTAGAGGAAGGCAATGAAGGAGGGAGATATGGAGAGACCATGTGGCCCACCCTCAGTAGAGGAAGGCAATGAAGGAGGGAGATATGGAGAGACCATGTGGACCACCCTCAGTAGAGGAAGGCATTGAAGGAGGGGGATATGGAGAGACCATGTGGCCCACCCTCAGTAGAGGAAGGCAATGAAGGAGGGAGATATGGAGAGACCATGTGGCCCACCCTCAGTAAAGGAAGGCATTGAAGGAGGGGGATATGGAGAGACCATGTGGCCCACCCTCAGTAGAGGAAGGCATTGAAGGAGGGGGATATGGAGAGACCATGTGGCCCACCCTCAGTAGAGGAAGGCATTGAAGGAGGGGGATATGGAGAGACCATGTGGCCCACCCTCAGTAGAGGAAGGCATTGAAGGAGGGGGATATGGAGAGACCATGTGGCCCACCCTCAGTAGAGGAAGGCAATGAAGGAGGGAGATATGGAGAGACCATGGGGACCACCCTCAGTAGAGGAAGGCATTGAAGGAGGGGGATATGGAGAGACCATGTGGCCCACCCTCAGTAGAGGAAGGCAATGAAGGAGGGAGATATGGAGAGACCATGTGGCCCACCCTCAGTAGAGGAAGGCAATGAAGGAGGGAGATATGGAGAGACCATGTGGACCACCCTCAGTAGAGGAAGGCATTGAAGGAGGGGGATATGGAGAGACCATGTGGCCCACCCTCAGTAGAGGAAGGCAATGAAGGAGGGAGATATGGAGAGACCATGTGGCCCACCCTCAGTAGAGGAAGGCAATGAAGGAGGGAGATATGGAGAGACCATGTGGCCCACCCTCAGTAGAGGAAGGCAATGAAGGAGGGAGATATGGAGAGACCATGTCCCTCAGTAGAGGAAGGCAATGAAGGAGGGAGATATGGAGAGACCATGTCCCTCAGTAGAGGAAGGCATTGAAGGAGGGGGATATGGAGAGACCATGTGGCCCACCCTCAGTAGAGGAAGGCAATGAAGGAGGGAGATATGGAGAGACCATGTGGCCCACCCTCAGTAGAGGAAGGCAATGAAGGAGGGAGATATGGAGAGACCATGTGGCCCACCCTCAGTAGAGGAAGGCAATGAAGGAGGGAGATATGGAGAGACCATGTGGCCCACCCTCAGTAGAGGAAGGCAATGAAGGAGGGAGATATGGAGAGACCATGTCCCTCAGTAGAGGAAGGCATTGAAGGAGGGGGATATGGAGAGACCATGTGGCCCACCCTCAGTAGAGGAAGGCAATGAAGGAGGGAGATATGGAGAGACCATGTGGCCCACCCTCAGTAGAGGAAGGCAATGAAGGAGGGAGATATGGAGAGACCATGTGGCCCACCCTCAGTAGAGGAAGGCAATGAAGGAGGGAGATATGGAGAGACCATGTGACCCACCCTCAGTAGAGGAAGGCAATGAAGGAGGGAGATATGGAGAGACCATGTGGCCCACCCTCAGTAGAGGAAGGCAATGAAGGAGGGAGATATGGAGAGACCATGTGGCCCACCCTCAGTAGAGGAAGGCAATGAAGGAGGGAGATATGGAGAGACCATGTGACCCACCCTCAGTAGAGGAAGGCAATGAAGGAGGGAGATATGGAGAGACCATGTGGCCCACCCTCAGTAGAGGAAGGCAATGAAGGAGGGAGATATGGAGAGACCATGTGGCCCACCCTCAGTAGAGGAAGGCAATGAAGGAGGGAGATATGGAGAGACCATGTGGCCCACCCTCAGTAGAGGAAGGCAATGAAGGAGGGAGATATGGAGAGACCATGTGGCCCACCCTCAGTAGAGGAAGGCAATGAAGGAGGGAGATATGGAGAGACCATGTCCCTCAGTAGAGGAAGGCATTGAAGAAAATCCCTCTTTCTCTCTCACACACAAGATGATTCTAATTATTATAATGAAATACGGATAAAGAAGAGGCGACGCGGTTTAAAACACACTTTTAAAAAAGAACTGATTTCTTAATGATGTTTTAGATTCATAGAATTAATAGACACTTCGACCATAAAATATTTTATATTTTAAAATATAATGTGGCCCACCCTCAGTAGAGGAAGGCACTGAAGGAGGGAGATATGGAGAGACCATGTGGCCCACCCTCAGTAGAGAAGGGCACTGAAGGAGGGAGATGTGGAGAGACCATGTGGCCCACCATCAGTAGAGGAAGGCATTGAAGGAGGGGGATATGGAGAGACCATGTGGCCCACCCTCAGTAAAGGAAGGCATTGAAGGAGGGGGATATGGAGAGACCATGTGGCCCACCCTCAGTAGAGAAGGGCACTGAAGGAGGGAGATGTGGAGAGACCATGTGGCCCACCATCAGTAGAGGAAGGCATTGAAGGAGGGGGATATGGAGAGACCATGTGGCCCACCATCAGTAGAGGAAGGCATTGAAGGAGGGGGATATGGAGAGACCATGTGGCCCACCCTCAGTAGAGGAAGGCATTGAAGGAGGGGGATATGGAGAGACCATGTGGCCCACCCTCAGTAAAGGAAGGCATTGAAGGAGGGGGATATGGAGAGACCATGTGGCCCACCTCAGTAGAGGAAGGCATTGAAGGAGGGGGATATGGAGAGACCATGTGGCCCACCCTCAGTAGAGGAAGGCAATGAAGGAGGGAGATATGGAGAGACCATGTCCCTCAGTAGAGGAAGGCATTGAAGGAGGGAGATATGGAGAGACCATGTGGCCCACCCTCAGTAGAGGAAGGCATTGAAGGAGGGGGATATGGAGAGACCATGTGGCCCACCCTCAGTAGAGGAAGGCATTGAAGGAGGGGGATATGGAGAGACCATGTGGCCCACCCTCAGTAGAGGAAGGCATTGAAGGAGGGGGATATGGAGAGACCATGTGGCCCACCCTCAGTAGAGGAAGGCAATGAAGGAGGGAGATATGGAGAGACCATGTGGACCACCCTCAGTAGAGGAAGGCATTGAAGGAGGGGGATATGGAGAGACCATGTGGCCCACCCTCAGTAGAGGAAGGCAATGAAGGAGGGAGATATGGAGAGACCATGTGGCCCACCCTCAGTAGAGGAAGGCAATGAAGGAGGGAGATATGGAGAGACCATGTGGACCACCCTCAGTAGAGGAAGGCATTGAAGGAGGGGGATATGGAGAGACCATGTGGCCCACCCTCAGTAGAGGAAGGCAATGAAGGAGGGAGATATGGAGAGACCATGTGGCCCACCCTCAGTAAAGGAAGGCATTGAAGGAGGGGGATATGGAGAGACCATGTGGCCCACCCTCAGTAGAGGAAGGCATTGAAGGAGGGGGATATGGAGAGACCATGTGGCCCACCCTCAGTAGAGGAAGGCATTGAAGGAGGGGGATATGGAGAGACCATGTGGCCCACCCTCAGTAGAGGAAGGCATTGAAGGAGGGGGATATGGAGAGACCATGTGGCCCACCCTCAGTAGAGGAAGGCAATGAAGGAGGGAGATATGGAGAGACCATGGGGACCACCCTCAGTAGAGGAAGGCATTGAAGGAGGGGGATATGGAGAGACCATGTGGCCCACCCTCAGTAGAGGAAGGCAATGAAGGAGGGAGATATGGAGAGACCATGTGGCCCACCCTCAGTAGAGGAAGGCAATGAAGGAGGGAGATATGGAGAGACCATGTGGACCACCCTCAGTAGAGGAAGGCATTGAAGGAGGGGGATATGGAGAGACCATGTGGCCCACCCTCAGTAGAGGAAGGCAATGAAGGAGGGAGATATGGAGAGACCATGTGGCCCACCCTCAGTAGAGGAAGGCAATGAAGGAGGGAGATATGGAGAGACCATGTGGCCCACCCTCAGTAGAGGAAGGCAATGAAGGAGGGAGATATGGAGAGACCATGTCCCTCAGTAGAGGAAGGCAATGAAGGAGGGAGATATGGAGAGACCATGTCCCTCAGTAGAGGAAGGCATTGAAGGAGGGGGATATGGAGAGACCATGTGGCCCACCCTCAGTAGAGGAAGGCAATGAAGGAGGGAGATATGGAGAGACCATGTGGCCCACCCTCAGTAGAGGAAGGCAATGAAGGAGGGAGATATGGAGAGACCATGTGGCCCACCCTCAGTAGAGGAAGGCAATGAAGGAGGGAGATATGGAGAGACCATGTGGCCCACCCTCAGTAGAGGAAGGCAATGAAGGAGGGAGATATGGAGAGACCATGTCCCTCAGTAGAGGAAGGCATTGAAGGAGGGGGATATGGAGAGACCATGTGGCCCACCCTCAGTAGAGGAAGGCAATGAAGGAGGGAGATATGGAGAGACCATGTGGCCCACCCTCAGTAGAGGAAGGCAATGAAGGAGGGAGATATGGAGAGACCATGTGGCCCACCCTCAGTAGAGGAAGGCAATGAAGGAGGGAGATATGGAGAGACCATGTGACCCACCCTCAGTAGAGGAAGGCAATGAAGGAGGGAGATATGGAGAGACCATGTGGCCCACCCTCAGTAGAGGAAGGCAATGAAGGAGGGAGATATGGAGAGACCATGTGGCCCACCCTCAGTAGAGGAAGGCAATGAAGGAGGGAGATATGGAGAGACCATGTGGCCCACCCTCAGTAGAGGAAGGCAATGAAGGAGGGAGATATGGAGAGACCATGTGGCCCACCCTCAGTAGAGGAAGGCAATGAAGGAGGGAGATATGGAGAGACCATGTGGCCCACCCTCAGTAGAGGAAGGCAATGAAGGAGGGGGATATGGAGAGACCATGTGGCCCACCCTCAGTAGAGGAAGGCAATGAAGGAGGGAGATATGGAGAGACCATGTGGCCCACCCTCAGTAGAGGAAGGCAATGAAGGAGGGAGATATGGAGAGACCATGTGGCCCACCCTCAGTAGAGGAAGGCAATGAAGGAGGGAGATATGGAGAGACCATGTCCCTCAGTAGAGGAAGGCATTGAAGAAAATCCCTCTTTCTCTCTCACACACAAGATGATTCTAATTATTATAATGAAATACGGATAAAGAAGAGGCGACGCGGTTTAAAACACACTTTTAAAAAAGAACTGATTTCTTAATGATGTTTTAGATTCATAGAATTAATAGACACTTCGACCATAAAATATTTTATATTTTAAAATATAATGTGGCCCACCCTCAGTAGAGGAAGGCAATGAAGGAGGGAGATATGGAGAGACCATGTCCCTCAGTAGAGGAAGGCATTGAAGGAGGGGGATATGGAGAGACCATGTGGCCCAAATATAAAATATTTTATATTTTAAAATATTTTTCCAAAACGTCGAAAGAATAAAAAGAATTTACTGGCCGAAATATCTCTTAATTCTATTAACTATAAATGCCGGACAAGGCAACCTTTATCTTCATGATGTTTTAGATGATATGGTGACACGTTAAAAAGAAAGGAAGAAACCAAATTTTGCCATGATATCACAAAAGTTCGGTCATATCACCAAATAACTAACCAATAGGTGAACAGAATGTAGATACTGTTGTCAGTGTATACAGTGTCACCGGAACACTGGAGTAGAATAAATAATCACAAGGTCTGAACAAAAGAGAAAATTTGGAACATGTTCTAAGAAGAAAACCGCAATGTTTAGATCATATCTGTGAAATAGAAGAAATCAAAGTTGTGTGGAACCTCTCTCCTGGAATTATGTTCCTACATCCCCGTTATCTGATCCAATCAACGTTCCTCGTTCGCTATCAGAAACCACAGTTTGTGCCTACAACTTCACGTAACCCATGTTCTAAACAAGGTCACACAACGTCCTTCAGACAACGTCATCGTAGTTCGAGTGAAATAAACGTCAATGTTGAATGAAGTTTTACACAGAAATTTCTTGTATCACCAACTTGCAATGTCGTTGTGACAACTTCTATTGCTGGCAAGGTTCACGGCACAAATTTCTACTATCCGTATCAACGGGTGCTAGCTATTGTTGTGGCAACTATCACCATTGTTGTAATAACTTCTATTGCTGGCAATGTTCACTGCACAAATTTCTACTATCCGTATCAACGGGTGCTAGCTATTGTTGTGACAACTATCACCATTGTTGTAATAACTTCTATTGCTGGCAAGGTTCACGGCACAAATTTCTACTATCCGTATCGACGTACTTGTGGGTGCTAGCTATTGTTGTGACAACTATCACCATTGTTGTAATAACTTCTATTGCTGGCAAGGTTCACTGCACAAATTTCTACTATCCGTATCAACGGGTGCTAGCTATTGTTGTGACAACTATCACCATTGTTGTAATAACTTCTATTGCTGGCAAGGTTCACGGCACAAATTTCTACTATCCGTATCGACGTACTTGTGGGTGCTAGCTATTGTTGTGACAACTATCACCATTGTTGTAATAACTTCTATTGCTGGCAAGGTTCACTGCACAAATTTCTACTATCCGTATCAACGGGTGCTAGCTATTGTTGTGACAACTATCACCATTGTTGTAATAACTTCTATTGCTGGCAAGGTTCACGGCACAAATTTCTACTATCCGTATCGACGTACTTGTGGGTGCTAGCTATTGTTGTGACAACTATCACCATTGTTGTAATAACTTCTATTGCTGGCAAGGTTCACTGCACAAATTTCTACTATCCGTATCGACGTACTTGTGGGTGCTAGCTATTGTTGTAACAACTATCACCATTGTTGTAATAACTTCTATTGCTGGCAAGGTTCACGGCACAAATTTTGTTATGTGTTTTCTACTATCTGTATCAACGTACTTATGTATGATAGCTATTGTTGTGATAAATATCACCATTGTTGTGACAACCTTCACCATTGTTATGACAACTATCGTCATTGTTGTGACAACTATCGTCATTGTTGTGACGAATATCACCATTGTTGGGACGACTTCCATCATTGTTATGACGACTTCCATCATTGATATGACAACTATCACTACTGTCATGACAACTATCACCATTGTTGTGACGACTTCCATCATTGTTATGACAACTATCGCCAATGTTGTGACAACTATCACTACTGTCTTGACAACTATCACCATTGTTGTGACGACTTCCATCATTGTTATGACAACTATCGCCAATGTTGTGACAACTATCACTACTGTCTTGACAACTATCACCATTGTTGTGGTAAATATCACCGTTGTTATGACAACTTTTGACAAAGTAATATTTTTCTATGAGAGCGTATCTGCGCTCAGTCAATTTTTTTTGTTTTCTGATAGCAACAAGAACCATGCAACGAGGCTTCTGTGTAAGTCGGACAGTTGTAGTGTTCTTGTTTGTCGTGCAGATTTTCTTGAGCTGTCACACACATCCTTGAGTCCCTCCCTGCCGCTCCGGTTTAATGATCTCATAAAGATAAGCCTCTCTCTATTTTCCCTTCCAAAGATTACTGTGAATGTTTTAACTTCTTATCTTCGTCACTTTTGGTAATCTTTGTTATTCTGCTGCATGTGTGGCCCGCATTTATTGTGGCTCGTAGACAAGTGAACCTGTTGTCACTACCACCATTGTCATGGCAGCTCGCAATATTTTTGTGACAACTATCACTATTGCATATATATCTATTATATATATTGATAATTTTATCCCTTTTTGTGACAACTATCTCCATTGTTGTGACAACTATCATCACTGTTGTGTTAACTTTAATGATTGTTGTAACAACTATCTCCATTGTTGTAACAACTATCTCCATTGTAGTGGTAACTATTACCATTGTTGTAATAACTTTAACCATTGCTGTAATAACTTGAAAATTTGTGACAACTATCTACATTGTAGCGACAACTATTATCATTGTTGTAATAACTTGAAAATTTGTGACAACTATCACATATTGTTGTGATAACTTTAAACATTGCAGTGACAACACAATCTCTCTTTCTCTTTCTCACTCAGTTGTTGTTACAACTAACAACATTTTTGTGAAAACTTCCATCATTGTTGTGCCAATTTCCACCTTTTTTTTTTAACACACACCACACACACAATCATTGTTGAGATAATAACCATCACTATTCGTAGAGATCAACGGATAATTTTAGTGTTCCACTCTGTAGCCAGTGTTATGTCGCCAGTATTGTGTGAGAGCATTGTTGGCAGGGCTCGATGCCTCGATGAACTATTAAAAACGATATTGGAATCGACCTAGAGGACAGAACAGGACAGGATGGTGACAGAGTAGCCGTGACGGGGAGGCGTGTCACTAAATGACAGACGGTCACCCACCTTGATGTCACCACAAATTGTCGCCAATAATAACACCCGCCTATGGAAATGTTTCAGTACAGTTTGAGCCAACCTTAATTTCTATACGACCAGTAATTATGTAAGAAATAAGGAGAAACATCTGGAAGTTACCTCGGCAGGTTAAAAAGCATATTCTAAAATACTAGTTCCCTCTGCCTATCATGAATTCCATGGCCAAGTACTACATGTGTAGACATGTGGTGTACTTACAGTACAAGAAGTCACAATCCTCTACCCACCATGTGCGCATCTATAGGTACTTCTTCGGCGCGGAACTGAGGAGTGTACAAGAAGACCTTGTCTGGAGGAGGACTCTCTCAAGGTGGGGAAACCTTCCTTGATGAAGACATTTGTATATATTTTCCCCTACACTTTATATGCCCTTTTACTCTTTTATTTTTCCACCTTTGTAAAATTTGATTAAAAGAATCAATAAAATTGTTTAAATTGTCAATTGTCTACCCACCATGTGGTGTATTTACAGTACAAACATTCACCCACGATGATGCCCTTCATGATAGACGGATACTGCAAGTATAGACATGTGGTGTACTTACAGTAAAATATTTATACATTTCTACCCATCATAATTGCCATGGCCTGATACTACATTATAGACGTGTGGTGTACTTACAGTACAAGCAGTCACAACCCATCATTGTTATCATGACCTGCACTGTGTAGTCATGTAATGTACTTACGGTGGAACATTTATGGATTTCTACCCATCATAATAGGCATGGCCTGCACTAGTTGTGTAGTCATGTGGTGTACTTACATCATAGGAGCAAATATTGGCCACCCAGACCTTTCGGTCCATAAGCCGGTGTAGCGTACTTACAGTACAAGCAGTCACAATCCTTAACCCACCATTTTTATGGCTGGCACTCGTAGTGTAGTCATATGGTGTACTTATAGTACAAGCGGTCGTTGCCCCACCATGATTACCATGGCCTAGTTCTACGTGTATTTCTCGAGAAAAACCATTACAAGATTGCAAGACCAGCCCGCAACAAAGCCGCCAGCCCACACCGCAGTTCTTGATCAGACAGATGACCCGAGCGACCAATCAGGGATCAGGGATATATTAATAGAATCCCTCCAGGTTATTTCCATACTTTCCTTACGTTTCGGGCGTGAACTCAGGGGACATGCCCGTCCTAGTTCGTTCACGGGGTAACAAACCTCTATGTCTACATTGAGAGACTCTGCTTATGCAAATCATTCCACATATAACATATTGCTTCATTCCATGGTCATAGTTCTCTGGTTCTCACTACTCTCGGTCGGACTGTCCCTATCTGCTATTTACACACCAGTATGTACTTATCTACATATTTACACATATATTTATAAAAGTAAAAAAGACATATCCTGACCGCTCACGTGAACATTTTAGATGGCAGAGCGCTATCTAGTGGAATAAAAATCAACTAAACATTGATTTCGGTTAATTCTATAATATTTTTTCAATCCATTTTTTTTATGAATCAAGAAAAAGTTAACCACGTACGCGTTTCGGGCTGTTGGCCCTCGTCAGCGTTGTGTAAGTTGTACCTCTACAACCAATAATTTTATCTAAGAGGTTTCTCGAAAAATCAAGAAATGGGTACACGCGAGATAACCAAGTGTGAAAAAAATTGTCTCTGTTTCCTTTGAAACAACAACAACAACAAAAAGACTGTCGACATCACTTCCTCAAGTTCTGTCCATGAGTGTAAATACGAGGTGTGTTCAAAAAGTATCGCGACTTTTGTGTTTTTTCAAAAATTATTTATTTATTCATGAATACCTATTTTGTCCCCTTCAAAGTAATCCCCATGAGATATTATACACTTGTGCCAACGGTTTTTCCAATCTTCGAAGCACTTCAAAAAATCATTTAAAAAAAAATCTTTTTCAGCTCCTCCTTCGATGCCGTCTTTATCTCGTCAAGCGTAGCGTAACGTCATCCTTTCACGGGCCTCTTCAGTTTAGGGAACAAGAAAAAGTCACAGGGGGCCAGATCTGGGGAATACGGTGGCTGCGCGGCATCATTAGTGTGTTGTTTTTGGCCAAAAAGTCGCGCACAAGCAACGATGTGATATATATATATATATATGAAGGGTAAAATGAATGGAATAAACTGTGAGAAGAATTAGACTGATGGACTGGATGAGAAGCTATAAAGAGATAAAGGAAAAAAAAAACTGAATCATCATTAATCATCAGCCTTCACAATCTGTTGATTTAGAATTAAAAGATTTTGTTTCTCAATACATTATGAAGAAGAATGAAAGAAGTTTTGTTTTCAATAACAATTTGGATACCGATCTTCAAATACTAAAATTGTTATGGGAATATACTTTAATTAAAGATTTGATATTGTCTCAAATTGGTGCTGCTTGGCACGTATCTTGACTAGGAAATGGAGGTATACTTGGTGACAGCTTTAGTTCCCTCAGAAACGGCGTGCTTAGCCAACTCTCCAGGCAGAAGAAGGCGGATCTCCCTGCTGGTGATGGTGTGGCGCTTGTTGTAGTGTACCAGGCGAGAGGATTCGCCAGAAATGCGCTCAAAGATATCGTTCACGAAGGAGTTCATGATGGCCTTGCTGAAGATTCCAGTGTCGGAGTGGACCATCACCTTGTAGATGTAGATGGAGATTGACTAGGAATTGAGCGTGTGGTCTTCCAAGATGACAAAATTCTACGGCGGGAAACATCTTAACTGAACGTGTACCGTCGTCCGTTGACCAATTGGCGGATCCTAAGCACGTATTATTGGGTAAGATCTGATATGGCGTAACTCTGACGTAGCAACACGATTAGAAAGAGCACTACCTATCCTGTTACTGACGGCTATACTGTAGTTGTACTACAATCCGGGATATATATATATATACTCATGGATAGAACGTAAGAAAGTTATACCTTTTAGTATGTATATCGGGATTCAGATAATAACTCTGAAAGTTATTTAATACATAGTGACCTTTATTGAAGACACAAGAGATAACAAAGTGTGAACGAAATTGTCTTTATCTCCTTAAAAAAAAATCAGCGACATCAAAGACTTTCCACTTCCTTAAGTTTTGTCCATGAGTGTACTATATGCAAGAACATTATTGACTATATTACCTCAGGCCAGATTTTGTATTTGTACTAAGTACTTATATCCCCTATATATAAGGGGGTCGGTGGACGAATGATATAAACCTTCTTTTTTCGAAAGCCACAGGATCGAATCCCACATAGGGCACTTTTTTTTCTGAATAAAAAATTTCTCCTTTGTCTCTTGATTCTTGAAAAAATCCAACCCCATCAGTGAGTACAAATAACCAAATGGGGTTCAAGAACACTTGTAAGAGTCACCTTTTTGCAAACTTTCCAAAGCCCTTTCTATGCACTTGTTAGACACTTAGTAGAAATACCTGAGCAACCTAAAACTATAAAATTCATTTAGAAAGTATCACTGATTTGATATATATGTGGGGAAGATGGGATAAAATTAATAGGAGTTTCAACTTCCATCTGTGGATGCCTGAATTTTGAGGACAAGATGGTCCAGGTAGAGCTACAATTTTGATGTTTCACCGCCGTACAGACTGTCTTCCCGGTAAATTGGCTCCATCATATCAGCTTGGAAGTAGGCCGAGTTGATTTTGACATTTGAAGCAACTTGGCGGTTCGGAAGTCTCTCACGTGAGCAGTATCCTGCCACTACCGTGAATCTCTTCCGGATCTTCCTGCTCTTCCACAGATCTTCCTACTGTTCCGGATCTTCCTGCTCTTCCACATATCTTCCTACTGTTCCGGGTCTTCCTACTCTTCCACAGATCTTCCTACTGTTCCGGATCTTCCTACTCTTCCACAGATCTTCCTGCTCTTCCACAGATCTTACTACTGTTACAGATCTTCCTACTGTTCCGGATCTTCCTGCTCTTCCACATATCTTCCTACTGTTCCGGGTCTTCACAGATCTTCCTGCTCTTCCACAGATCTTACTACTGTTACAGATCTTCCTACTGTTCCGGATCTTCCTGCTCTTCCACATATCTTCCTACTGTTCCGGGTCTTCACAGATCTTCCTGCTCTTCCACAGATCTTACTACTGTTCCGGGTCTTCCTACTCTTCCACAGATCTTCCTACTCTTCCACAGATCTTTCTACTCTTCCACAGATCTTCCTACTGTTCCGGATCTTCCTACTCTTCCACAGATCTTCCTGCTCTTCCACAGATCTTACTACTGTTACAGATCTTCCTACTGTTCCGGGTCTTCACAGATCTTCCTGCTCTTCCACAGATCTTCCTACTGTTCCGGATCTTCCTGCTCTTCCACAGATCTTTCTGCTCTTCTACAAATATTTCATATCTTCCTACTCTTCCAGATCTTTCCTGATAGAAAATTGACCAGGGTTTGCTGGTGTCATCCAGGTATTCCCACGCCATTTCTAGGGTGACTACCTATTGACAAGTATATTTTGTGATATTTTCTGGAATCGGTGAAACGCTCCTTAACATGCTTGTCACCGAGACGATGTCCCCGAGCGCTATATGAAATTTTAACATGTTTAAATTATTGCTAATGATGCGAACTACTGTTCTCTCTGAGATATCCCTAGCCGTTTGGTCAAACTGATTTGCCAGTTGGAAGGCTCTCCAATGGAACATGCTGTTAAATAGTTTTGGCAATCAAAGGTTGGCGGATTCTATCTTATTTATAGTCGATTCTAAAGGGTGTCCTTGAGCAAATTTAATTGATTCATTGATTGTGATTATAGAAGAGATAGAATAACTATATTTAACTCCAGAAAGTTGATGAAGCCTCCAGCAAAAAGATTATTTTCATTACCTAGATTTCTATAACAAAAGCGATAAATAGACCATAGATTTGGCCTAGCCACTTTGTCAACTAAACACCTCTTTAGCAGATCGTGAAGATTTCATTTGATCCCTTGTGGATCTCATTTAATAAAGTCCGCCCTAGACTGACGAGGGCCATTAGCCCGAAACCATGGTCTCTAGGTGGACGTTTATCAGTTTGCCAAAGCTGGTGTTGTGGCTTTGTCACCGACCAGAGTCCGCTAATTTGCGGAGACGGTCAATAGATGGCGCTCAGCTTTAGCATCTATTTTGACGGAAGAGGCGACCTTTATTTTTTTATAAAAATGATAAAGAGAGAGAGAAGAGAGAGAGAGAGTTACTCACATACTAACTTTTTAAATAGTGCGCTCACGGGAGCATCATAATTGCAAACCCACGTATGCGTTCAGTGTTGTAATAAAAGCGGTCAATTCTATCAACTACAGTCTCCATATACCCTGAGTGCCTCAGATTTGTAAAAATTAAATGTACATATATTAGAGAAAAAGAACTTCCCAAATACAAAAAAAGTCTTCACGAAGTTAATAGATACTACAAAATAATATAAATGAACCATAATTTATTTTGCGATTTGATTTGCATAACGGAGCAATCGTGTTTAGTATGCAACTACAGATCTCCCACAGAAAATCCAGAAAGGATGTATATAAAGCTACCAATAGATAAAAAATCAAAGAGAAGAGTTTCTTTTTTCTATAAACGGTTGTACAAACTTCCAAGAAAGTCGCCTTTCTACGGCTACAATGTATTGTTAAGATGTATTGTATAAAGAAATAACGCGCCATCTATACATATCTATAGAAAGTCGCCTTGCCCGAAAGCTTGTACAGCCATGAAAAGAATTCTTCTCCCCGTCTTGTGATTTTTTCCTTCTATTAACGAATATGAAGATTACCATCATCTTAAAGCTACCCTAATGTTAATAAGAATAACCAAACAAAATCTCTCAAAATTATATAATAATGAACAAAAACACATTACGTGGCAACGGCAGCCATTTTCTAATAAAGAGCACCCAAGATAGTGGACATTGCGACCGCTGTGATAGAGAAACAAGGAGACATCTGAGACTCTTCATTGGACACGACAACAACAGCAGAAAATTGACATTGACCCAGAACAGCAGCTTTACACACCCAAGATAGTGGACGTTGCGACCGCTGTGATAGAGAAACAAGGAGACATCTGAGGCTCTTCATTGGACACGACAACAACAGCAGAAAATCGACATTGACCCAGAACAGCAGCTTTACACACCCAAGATAGTGGACGTTGCGACCGCTGTGATAGAGAAACAAGGAGACATCTGAAACTCTTCATTGGACACGACAACAACAGCAGAAAATTGGCATTGACCCAGAACAGCAGCTTTACACATCCAAGATAGTGGACATTGCAACTGCTGTGATAGAGATGTATAGAGACATCTGAGGCTATTCATTGGACACGACAACAACAGCAGAAAATTGACATTGACCCAGAACAGCAGCTTTACACACCCAAGATAGAGGACATTGCGACTGCTGTGATAGAAATACATGGAGATATCTGAGGCTCCTCATTGGACACAACAACAACAACAAACACAATTTTTGACTTCTTGAATTGCATTATTCAACAAATTCTAAACCATTGAAGAGATAGTAAAGAAAAGAAGAGTTCTGACACCTTGAATGTTTAAAGTTGCGTTCTTTTCAAAAAGCATGCCTATACAATAAACTCATTGAACAATTATTTACTTGGAAATTTAAACGATGTATAGCACGAATGTTTCTTTTTGAAATAAAAACAACTTTTTCTCTCTGTCTCTACTGTATTTATTGCAATGATAAAATTATTGGCAAGGGCTGGCTCATCAGAAGTAATTGAACTGGTGAAACTGCTTGGAGTAACCATCATAATTCTCATGGGCAGTACTACGGCCAATTCATGGAAAATGATCAAAAGTTGAATGTATAAACCTGCCTAGGATAGATATTGTTACACCTGCCTCGACCGTAGGTGCTTCTAAGGGTTTCTGATCAGCGTTCGCCATCTCATAAAATAAACCAGACCGCGTTCTCATAAAGCAATCAACTATTATTTATTAATAATGAAAGAAGTTAAACTGATTTAGAGTAACAACGAACTAAACTCAAAAAAACAAAAGAAGCTCTATCAACTAATTGTATATCGCTCTTATATCAAAAGCCTTATTTACATAAATTTCTATTACCAATTATATTTTATACTAATTTACATATTTTTACAAAATAACTATGCAGAGTGTGACACTTCTCCCTCCTCCGAAATGGTCGCGTCCTCGTGACCGTCTTCCATTCTCGCAAAGTAAGGCTTGATTCTGCTTATGTGAACTGTTGTAGGCTGTGTGCGGTTCCCAGGGTTATCTTCTGGCACGATGGAGTAGTTCACATCGGAAATTTTTTTCAGCACGATGTAGGGTCCGAAATAGCGTCTCAAAAGTTTCTCACATTTTCCAGGTTTTCTTATTGGAGTCCACAGCGCTACCAAGTCACCTGGTTCATATCCAGTTTGCCGATGTTTTTGGTTGTAATAATTAATCATTTTTTCCTGACTTTTCTCGGTATTAACTTTCACAATATCTCTCGTTCTCACGATTTTTTCCATCAACTTGCTCGCGTACTCGTCATAATCCTCCGAATCGGGCTCAATGAAGATATTCGTGTCATCCAAAATCGAGACTGGTTCCCTTCCATACAAAAGGAAGAACGGGGAATATTTGGTTGTTTCTTGTATTGTCGTATTGTAAGCATGGGTTATGAATGGAAGTATCTCGTCCCAATTCCTTTGATCTACGTTCACGTACATGCTTATCATATTGATCAATGTTCTGTTCAATCGCTCTGTGAGGCCATTTGTTTGTGGGTGATAGCTTGTTGTGAGGCAATGCTGAATTTGACATATCTTGGTTATTTCTTTCACCAAATTGCTCGTGAATTGGCTTCCTCTATCGCTAATCAGATACCGTGGGGCTCCATGTTTCAAAATCACATTTTCTGTCAGAAATTTAGCAACCTCCCTCGCTGTGGCATCGATGACAGCTTTCGTTTCCGCATATTTTGTGTAATAGTCGGTCAATACTATCATCCACTTCTTTCTGTTCTTCGTAGATGGCAATGGTCCCAAAAAGTCGATCCCAACTCTCTCGAAGGGATAATTTGCAGCAGGGATCGGATGAAGTAGGCCAGCAGGCAACTGATTAGAACCCTTCCTGCTTTGGCACAGATGGCAGGTCCTAACATATTCCACCACATCTTTCAGCATGGATGGCCAGAAATATTTATCCTTTAGACGGTGCATTGTTCTGGTCACACCTAAATGGCCACAGATCATATGATTGTGGTGCTCTTTTAAAATGTCCCTCCTTCTCACTCTGGGTACCACCAGCAGCCAGGCTCTTCCTTCTGGCCTCGGATTTCTTTTGTACAGACATCCGTTTTCTTCTTTAAAATTTTCAACGATCGATCGCTTGCCCTCCGTGTCACCGAGGCATCTCTTGATGTTTTCGATATATTCGTCGGAATCCACGATGACTGGGTTGAAAAACAAACTATCATAGTTATCGTCAAAATCAGCCTCTGGTAATGGACCTCGTGAAAGACCATCTGCATCCAAATGTTTTTTCCCGGATTTATAAATTATTTCGAAGTCATATTCTTGTATTTTTAATGCCCATCTTGCAAGTCTACCTGTTGGATCCCGTAGGTTTCTTAACCAACATAATGCGTGATGGTCCGTCATAACTTTGAAGCGCCTTCCATATAGATAAGGCCGCAACTTCGACATTGACCATACTAATGCCAAGCATTCCTTCTCCGTTGTCGAATAATTACGTTCTGGCTTGCTTAATGATCGACTTATGTATGAAATTACTTTTTCTTGACCATTGATAGTTTGAACAAGGGTAGCACCTAGGCCAATATTTGATGCATCGGTGTGGATCTGGGTCGGTGCTTCTGGGTCAAAATGTGACAATATCGGGGGATTTGTTAGCAAAGATTTCAGAGTTATAAATGCTTCTTCCTGAGATTCTGACCAGATGAATGGAGAATCCTTTCTTGTTAGTTTGAACAGTGGGTCAGCTATTCGCGAGAAGTTCTTAATGAATTTCCTGTAGTCCACACAAAATCGCCAATTGCCATTTCTCTTTCTAACCAAAATAACCGGAAAAGCCCATGGACTAGAAGATGCCCTTATTACTCCCTCCTGGAGCATATCCTGAATTTGTTCTTTGATGATGTCTCGCTCCTTAGGGCTAACTCTGTACGGTTTGTGTTTTATCGGCTTCGCATTTTCTGTTTCAATTCTATGTTTGGCCAAATTCGTCTTGCCAAATTTTGATGAAAATAGATCACTGTATTTCGATAAAACTTGCCTTAATTCATTTTTTTGGCTTAATGTCAGGTCCTCGTTTATCTGAATTTCCGTCACCTTATCTTCCTCATCATTTTCTATATAATTAACCGTGGTGGGAGGACTTGCGTAGCCCAAGGTCTGATTCTTCATTATTTTTAATGTTCGAGGATAAGGACTAGTTATCCATAAATCTGCTAATTTGTTTCTTACCGTGATCAGACATCTAGCAATTCTAAGCCCATTTGTAAGAGTTAGCCTTTCATTTGGTTCAACCACGTATTCGCCATCACCGGCCTTCACGGTTACCCTGACTAGTTTAACACAAAGCCGAGGCACTACTTCATCCTGCTGATTGATTATCTTCCTGGGTGCTTCGTTCGAGTCTTGACACTCGGTCACAATGTCATATTCTAAAATATCCCGTTTGCAATTTATTTTCGCATTTAAACGCCTGAGAAGATCTCTTCCAATTATTAATGACCTCATATTGGACTCCAGAACTACAAATCTATGATTCAACGACTTTTCGTCAATTTTTATATCCATTGAAATGCTTCCCAATATATTAAGCCTTTTACCATCTGGGCCAATACACTTTCCATTATAGGTCTCAATACGAACGCCAGTTTCGAGAGCAGTTCTTAAATCCACAATCGAGAGATCCGCGCCTGTGTCAACCAAGGCTTCCAATATTCCAATTCTATCAACGCTCACATTTATTCGGCTTTTTGAATCCATCTCTGTGATCGCGCCTATTTTCGACATGCCCTGGTTGACTGGAACAGGCGCGCTTTCTAGTTTAAATCATCCAACACCTCGAATCTGTTGTGAGTTGGAATGCTTGGTCTCTCACACACATCGGCGTATACCTCTGGGCTCAGGTTCCGGGTGTTCAGCGGTTTTTTGTCATCAGACGGGCTGTCTAGGCTAGGGGGAACTTCCTCAACCATGCGAACATATTTTATTCTGCAATACTTTGCCACATGACCCGGTCTATTACATCTAAAGCAGATAGGTCGTCCGTCCTCGGTTCTACCTCTATCATTCCGAGGTTTTCTATCATAAGTGTTGCCAGAAGGAGTTCGTCTATATGTATCCCTTTGAGTGGATCGGGGAAATGTACGAGTCTCCTGTGGGGGGGAAGTAAGTTTGGTTTTGTCTTGGTGTTCCCATCATAGGCCTCGAGTAATTTTCAGTTTTATATGATTGAAACTCTCTTGGTCGCCTGTTCCATCCGGCATGATTAGTTTCTTTTTGAGAAATCCGATTCATAAGAATTTTATTCTTCTCCTTTCGTTCCAGGTATTCCTTCTCGAACCCATCGATTCTCTTACATGCTTCCAGAAGTTCGTCGATGGTTTTAGGGGGGTTGAGATATAGCGCCAGCGCGTACTCTTTCTTTAGACCTCCGATTACAAATTGAATTTTTTCCATCTCTTCCATATTGGGCTGGACTTTGCTGCATTGAAGCAATATATCTTCAGCAAATCGCATCGCGAGTTCATTCCACCCCTGCATTCTGTTCAGTTTGAGCATCATCTCGTCCTTGTTCTCTAGCGACGCGAAGTCCTGGATGAGGCGAGTCTTGAAAATTTCCCAGGTGGCAAGATTGACCTTGTGGAATTCATACCAAGTTTTAGCAGGTCCGACTAGGTTCATGGCGGCGTAGCGGGTGATGATGTAATCCGCCCAGCGGTAAAGAAACCCAACTTCTTCAAGAGAAGTGATCCATTGGCGTGGGTCTTCGTCTCCAGCATACTTCCTGATGTTCAAGCTTGGATTAAAGGGTATAGGGTCGAAACCGGCATCTCCACCAGTTGTTACACCTGCCTCGACCGTAGGTGCTTCTAAGGGTTTCTGATCAGCGTTCGCCATCTCATAAAATAAACCAGACCGCGTTCTCATAAAGCAATCAACTATCATTTATTAATAATGAAAGAAGTTAAACTGATTTAGAGTAACAACGAACTAAACTCAAAAAAACAAAAGAAGCTCTATCAACTAATTGTATATCGCTCTTATATCAAAAGCCTTATTTACATAAATTTCTATTACCAATTATATTTTATACTAATTTACATATTTTTACAAAATAACTATGCAGAGTGTGACAATATGAATTCTCATTTTTAACATAATGTATGGGGGGGTCGGTGTAAGGCTGGTTAAACCGTTTGGTTTTCGACCACTACGACCCGGGTTCGATTCCCGCATTGGACACTTTTTTCTGTTTTAAAAAAAAAATGCTCCAATGGCCCCCCGATTCTTGCAAAAGTCCAACCCTACCAGCGAGTGCAAGTAACCAAACGGGGCTCTGGCACATTTGTAAGTGCAAATGTCGAACTGCTTTCACATGTGTAGACATGTGGTGCGCTTACAGTAAAAAAGCAGTCGCTAACTACCCACCATGATTATCATGGCCTGTACCACGTGAACTAGGGATAAGCAAAAAAAAAAAACATAATGTATAGGGCAAGGAAAGGTATCTGTATGAAGCAAAGAAACATTTCTTCTAAAAATTAATATCCAAAAATCGTAAACTAAATTTTAAAATCTACTGTGGGAAGGACAACTTCAACAAAATTGGTGAAACTGTATGCGAGATATCTGATTGTAAAGATTAAGACAGATAGTTTTGATCAAATAACGTCAACCATGGTAACGGCCTTCATCAGTACAGGAACGGCTAAGATTTCACAACGTCCAATCAAATTATGTGCATGAGTCATGGAAGCGGTCAAATCGTTCCAAATGTAGAAGTGTTGAATACAACTGACATGAATCGACACAAATTGATCCGTGTACATCGAGCTAATGTTTCTTCGGTGTGTATTTGCATGGGTATAGTAAATGAAAACATTAAGACTCGAATGTGTCATGTGTGAAAGAATATTTCCTGGAAAATCTCTTAAAGATTTCTTGAAAAAAAGCCATGGTCCACCTGTGCTGTGTGAGCAGAAGATCTTAAATTGACTTGTTCCATTATATGTTTGTTCCATATGTAAATACCTGTTTTTTTTTTCCTCTTTTCGCTCTCCACTTCTTCCATCCATATTTCCATTTTTTTTTCCAAATCCATATTCTTATTTTCCATAGGATCATTCAAATAATAACCTGTATATATCTATCATGTGTATATAATCTTTCTCCATTTTTACCCCTTTGTATATTTCCCACTTTCATAGGTTTCTCCGTCTTGTAACCCCAAGGAGAATCCTCTGTAAGACCTGTGTGTCTTAATAAAGGTTTTTGTGTGTGTGTATGAAATAAACATTCGCGCCTTAATGTTTTCATATACTACTATATATAGATGGCGTGTTATTGCTTTATATTGATTCACATGTGTGTATATCATTCTCTCAACATTTCATTGTAACATGTTACCTGAGGTATGTAGCTTGAATTAAAAAAGGGTTAAAACAATGTTGATATTTAGATGAGCAAACCGCCCATATTATTGGAGTGTAACTATGTTATTAGTACCATCAAACACATAGACGTTGGAAAGTTAACATCTGCCTCTCCCTGCACCTGTCAATGATCCCCGGCTACCCTTTCCACCCTTCGCTGGCTTTCTGATTTTTATACCTTTGGAGTCACGTCTGGATATTTTAGCTATGTTAGAAGACCATCACCACCGAAATTTGCCAATTAACCGAAAACAAATCAAAGCAAGACGTTGGGAAAATTATCAACTTGTGAATCATTCAACATTTCATTGTAACATATTACATATAACCTGAGGTAGTAGCTTGATTTTAAAAAAAGTTTTAAACAATGTTGATATTTAGATGAGAAAACCGCTCATATTCTTCGAGTTTAACTATGTTAGTAGTACCATCAAACACATGGACGTTGGAAAATTATCAACTTGTCTGGTGATACTGAAGTGGATGACACAACTTCGACAAAACTGGTGAATTTTTGTGCGCTTAAAACGAAATCTGTTTTTTAAAGAAATCTATATTAATAAAATGCAAATATCATAAGTGGTGTTCGCTAAAAACTTTCGTTACAATGCATCAATTTCAACCAAATTTTCAACATTTATGTAAAACGAGATGGAGCAGGTTTTGCTTAACATCAAAATATTTTTCCTAACTTTAACATGCGTAACTTCGCTGTTATCGATTAAATACAAAAAAATCAACAGAGTTAATTTTATTTATATATAAATACAAAAAAGAATTCAGCAATTCATTCAACTCAATCTAAAAAAATATTCAAAACAAGCAATTTTAAGATAACACCATATGTAAAACAGTCGGCCAAGAAAACAACAACGATATTACATCTTTCTCACATATTCACACACAATCTTGATTAATATTTAAAACTAATCTTTAACATTGTTTATTATACTTCATAATATATAATATTCGTTAGGCAAACTTTCACTCGGATAAAACCCGGGCGAAGCCGGGTACACATCCGCTAGTATTTTATAAATCCACAAATTGCACAAGTCTACTGTAAAAAGTATCTATCACAGAAATGGCAATATTGGAGAAGAAGACAAAAATGCCCGTGTGTGTGTATGTAATGCCGGGGTATGCGGATGTTGGCATCACATTTCTGCTGATGGTGGGAACTTTTGGTCAATCCTGGCTGCTGTCTTTGCACTGATTCAAATTACTTTCTGTATTATATAGAAAATATATTTACTTGTATTTTTTTGTTTAGCCACTCTGCCAAACTGTTATATTCATACTTATCTTCCAAATACACTCATGGACAAAACTTAAAGAGGTGAAAAGTATTTGATATCACCAGTCATTTTTTTAAGAAGAAGAATACACAGACGATATTGTTCACACTTGGTTATCTCGTATGTCTTCAATAAAGGTCACTGTAATATCTTACAGAGTTATTGTCTGAACCCCGATATACATGCTAAAAGGTACAAATTCCTTAAGTTTTGTCTATGAGTGTGACCGAAAACAGCATCATCCCTTATTACGGTTGTGTGATATATTGATGAGGCTGATACCCCACCTTCTGTATGTTGACGTAGAGTTCGCAATTTCTAACCAGACGATGCAATAATTAGACATAGCTTGACTTAGCTTCGTCTGACACACAAGTTTCTCTCGCCATTAAAAAAAACGAAAAATCGAGTAAATAAAAACACAATAAGTTTGAATTCTTAATTGAATTTTTTTTTTAATTAAAAAGGCATATATTGGATCAAAATATAATTTATTTTGCCAATATTTTAGTTGGCTGAACGCCAACCTTTTTCAAGGTATTATAACATATTAATGTGTTTCAACAACAAACTCAGCGTCAAACATTATTGGCATATTCAGCCAAATGAAATATTGATGAAATAAATTATATTTTGATCCAATATATGCCTTTTTAATTAAAGATTTATTTATGGATTGATCTATTTTCAAAGTTGAATATATATTTTAAAATATATTGTTACACCAGGTTTCTGCCTAACAAAATCTTCACTCATGTCTTCACACTTATTAATTAGATTTCCCGATCAAGTTTCCATTATCAAATTCACAAGGAAAATAAGATAATAATAAAAACAATTACCTTACAAAAGAGTTATTCTATTTATTTTCTTACATACATATATAATGTGAAAAAATAGTACAAATGTGATATTGTACTGGGATAAGGTGCATAATTACGCAATTCTGGCCTTAACTACCCGTTTCATGATTTTTGAGGATGCCTGAATGGCCAGTTTTTTGGTCGTTGAGGTACAGCTTGCACCACACTGATGAGGGCCAACAGCCCGAAACGCGTCCGTGGTTAGCTTTTCTTGATTAATCAAGAATGGGTATTTGGCCAATTCTGGAATAATTAAAAATCAACGGGAATAGTTTATATTTATTCCGATAGATGGCACAAGCCATCAGCAACTTTCAGTTGCACGATAGGGAGATGCCTTTTTTCATACATATATAAATTCCTCGTAGAATAAAAACTATATTTTACGATATTGTGATATACTTTTAATAAACATATATTTTATAACGATAAGAATAGAATCATTAATGTGTTTGTTTAAGGGGAAGTATGTAAAGTAACAAAATCGGTATCAAGAGAGGGCTTTTTGAATCAGACGAATAAAAGTGTAGCATTACAAAATGCCCGGATGTTGACCGTTTAGGGAAATCCAGCCCAATTTGCAAGCGTTCATGGTCAAATACTTTTTTTTTTATTATAAACTAGAAAAAATAGATTAGTCATAAAAGCATTCCGTGAGTAATTCAGGATTTCCTTTAAATGCATCCATTTTTCTACAGATCTGAAATTGGGTTGACATTTGAAGTAAATCAAACAACCCACTAAAATTTCGAAGCAGATCTTGGATACTTGAAGAGAAAATATCTGATCTGTGAAAAAATGGATAAATTTCCAGGAAATCCTGAATTACCCACGGAGTATCTTGGATACTTGAAGAGAAAAACATTAAATATATTAATAAATAAACCAGTTTCACCTGGGTTTTCTCCACGAGTAAATGTTTATTCTGAATATTAGTAGAGTCGTGTGATGATAGGAATTGATTACCATTATCAGCATGATCAATTCTGATTCTGAAATACGCAATTCTATATCGTCTTAAAATATCATCCAGATAGGTAGAATGGAAAAGTATGATGTGAAACATATGCAAATACACATATATTTATAAAATTAATTAAACGTCATATTTTTTGGATCAAAAATAAAACAAAACATTTTATTTATTACAAATGCCAATATTTCAATAGGCTATACGCCTAACTTCATCAGGGCTTTTCTTGTTTTTGAACTGCTTTGGTTCATCACGCGATGCCTTCACGTGACGATATATACAACTCTGGGGCTAAAATTTAAAATATATACACACAAACTTTTAGCCCCAGAGTTGTATATATTTATATATCGTCGCGTGAAGGCATCACGTGATGAACCAAAGCAGTTCAAAAACAAGAAAAGCCCTGACGAAGTTAGGCATATAGCCTTATTGAAATATTGACATTTGTAATAAATAAAATGTTTTGTTTTATTTTTGATCCAAAATATGCCATTTAATTAATAATTTCATATGGATTGCTCAATTTTCAAGAATTTATGAAATTATATATATACATATATAAAGTTGCGGTAGGATGATATTCACACCAATGCCAAAAGTGGTTTTGTAGCTCGTTCCTTATCAACACCATAAAGTTTTTTACTGGGGAAATAAACATAATGGGTATAGTGTCCTAATACATAATTAAAGAAAAAGAGAGGTGCCTCTTTTTTTTCCATACATATATATTCTATTTACATAAATATTTATAGCTGCTGTAAAACTATCAAATAATTTCGTTTAAAAAAAATAATGAAAGAAATGCATAATTGTATTTGAAATTAGTTAATGAATATGAGCACTTTTGGAAAAAAATAACAGAGATATATCGGAATTTTATATATTAAAATTATTATTATATTCATGGTAACAGAGTAATATATATGTTCAGGGAATATGGGAGCAGACGAGACCCACCTGTCAGCCCCCACATGGCCGCAGACGATCGCCACTAAAGCGATCAGCCGAACAAGTCTTCCAGTCGACACCATGGAAGCAAGTGATGTAAATTGTCAGTCACGTGACCGATGGCTAGTGCGCGCGACGCCTAGTGGCAACTTGCTGAACTACACTATTTATATATACCAAAATCCCAGCACTTTATTTTGCTTGACAATAGAAGAAACAGATGATCCTAGTTTGGGGAAAAACTCGACAATTCTATTGAGACATCTGAGCTAACTGAAATCCAGCGTAGAACCTTCGTGATGGATCTCCACTGATTACCCTGACAACATTTACAGTAGTGTTTATTACATCGTGGTTTTCTACAATACATCTCCATAGTATGTGTATAGTTACATATAAATTACATACCTGATTACATGATTTATTGCATAGCTTCAAACTCAATTACATAGCAACTCCTGTTACAGTATAGAAACAAACCTGGCCAACAGGTGTTGCACATAGTTTCACGCCTACATCCGTTATTACAGAGTTACAATACTAGTCACATAGCAATTCCCGGTCTCATATTTACATATCTGATGCGTGCTTGCATAGCAACATATCTGATTCTATGTATTTTACATGTAGTTTCTCTCAGTTCTAGTTACATAATAATATCCGTTACAGCATAGAAGCATATCTAATTAACATACATTGTTACACAGTCTCACATTTGTTTACATGTTATATCTTAGCTATATGATTTGCTTCATTCTTACATACCTTGTAACAGATTTGCATACCTGGTCCCATACGTCTCTGAGTATTTAAGTAGTAACTCCAGCCAAATCATCGCGATTACATGTTTAATTACATATGTATCCTACAACATAGGTATATTCCATGTTACATACTAGTTTTACATGCGATCATATAACTAGGTTCAAATGCTGTAACCTTGGTAAATCCTTTGTTACATAGCGCAAAGACTACTAAATATAGTTGCATTATATATATAATAGATAACAATACAACCGTGTTTAGTTTCTATCTAACAGTGTTTGCGCTATCTAACATTGTTTAGTATCTATGTAACAATGTTTGCAGCTATCTAACATTGTTTAGTATCTATGTAACAATGTTTGCGGCTATCTAACATTGTTTAGTATCTATGTAACAATGTTTGCGGCTATCTAACATTGTTTAGTATCTATGTAACAATGTTTGCGGCTATCTAACATTGTTTAGTATCTATGTAACAATGTCTGCAGCTATCTAACATTGTTTAGTATCTATGTAACAGTGTTTGCAGCTATCTAACATTGTTTAATATCTATGTAACAATCTTTGCGGCTATCTAACATTGTTTAGTATCTATGTAACAATGTCTGCAGCTATCTAACATTGTTTAGTATCTATGTAACAATGTTTGCAGCTATCTAACATTGTTTAGTATCTATGTAACAATGTCTGCGGCTATCTAACATTGTTTAGTATCTATGTAACAATGTCTGCGGCTATCTAACATTGTTTAGTATCTATGTAACAATGTTTGCGGCTATCTAACATTGTTTAGATCTATGTAACAATGTTTGCGGCTATCTAACATTGTTTAGTATCTATGTAACAATGTCTGCAGCTATCTAACATTGTTTAGTATCTATGTAATAGTGTTTGCAGCTATCTAACATTGTTTAGTATCTATGTAACAATGTTTGCAGCTATCTAACATTGTTTAGTATCTATGTAACAGTGTTTGCAGCTATTTAACATTGTTTAATATCTATGTAACAGTGTTTGCAGCTATCAAACATTGTTTAATATCTATGTAACAGTGTTTGCAGCTATCAAACATTGTTTAGTATCTATGTAACAGTGTTTGCAGCTATTTAACATTGTTTAGTATCTATGTAATAATGTTTACAGCTATCTAACATTGTTTAGTATCTATGTAACAATGTTTGCGGCTATGTAACAGTGTTTGCAGCTATGTAAAAGTGTTCGTAGCTATGTAACAGTGTTCGTAGCTATATAACAGTGTTGGTAGCTATGTAAAAGTGTTCGTAGCTATGTAAAAATGTTTGTAGCTATGTAACAGTGTTTGTAGCTATGTAACAGTGTTTGTAGCTATGTAACAGTGTTTGTAGCTAACATTGTTTGTAGATATGTAACAGTGTTTGTAGCTAACATTGTTTGTAGATATGTAACAGTGTTTGTAGCTATGTAACAGTGTTTGTAGCTATGTAAAAATGTTTGTAGCTATGTAACAGTGTTTGTAGTTATGTAGTAGTGTTTGTAGCTATGTAAAAATGTTTGTAGCTATGTAACCGTGTTTGTAGCTATGTAACAGTGTTTGTAGCTATGTAACAGTGTTTGTAGCTATGTAACAGTGTTTGTAGCTATGTAACAGTGTTTGTAGATATGTAACAGTGTTTGCGCGATCAGGAGATGCTTTCCTCTCACAATAATAAAAAAAGTCTCTTATTATATTTTACATTATTGATTTTAACCAAAATAATCATTTTTATCACATAATTAGCATTATTGTTTTCTCTATACTGGAAGACAGACAGATCAAAGCTATACTAAGGCGTTTTCTCCTAGTGTACCGATCTCTTCGAAACCTTTTATGTTAATAATGAATTTTAAATTATATATTTATATTAGTAACATCATCACTATTTGATTTATACAGTTTGCTAAGACTTATATAATAGGCCTAGCTGACCTTCTTGTCGCTCAATACACTAAAAATGAACTTTCGAGGGGAAAATCCCGCGAGGTGTTTGTAACGCGGACAAAATTCTTCAAAGAGGAGTCATTTACTTTTTATATAGGTATCCCCTTTCTGATAAAAGCAGAAGCTGATTTTAAAAAATCACTTTTTTATTAATTATATGTGTTCCTTTTGTGAAATAATATTGTAAAATTGTGTTAAAGAGACGTGCTACTTCTTTATACTACTCTGATCAAAAAGTTTCGACACTTTGCTCATAAGTTTAAAAAAACTTTATTATTCTACCAAATTCAAATTGTCCCCTTCAAAGTAGTCCCCGTTGGCCGCGATGCACTTCAGCCACCTTTTTTTCCAGTCGGCAAAACACCTCTGGTAGTCTGTTTTCGGGATCGCCTTCATGGCCTTCTTCGATTCCACTTTGATATCAGTATATTCAGTATGCTGCCATATTTACTGTAAATATGAACATACATTCTTATTTTCTCATGTTTGCCTTATCAATATGAATTCTATCAAAGCAGAAGACTCATTTGACGATACTCCTATTAGATTTTTATCCCTTTATTTGTATATAAATTTACTAAATTTTATTTAAAATATGTTCATTTTTGGCATACTTATATTTATTATCGATGCAAATGTTTGAATACATATTGTAAAATGGATAACAAGCGAGAAGCCAAGATTCCAGAGTAAAGTTGGGGGAAGATGAGTGAGCTCTAGCTATGAGGAATAGTGTTGACTTTGCTAAGAATTTTTATTGAAACTGATTCCAAAAATTAATAATTAAACATTATATTTATTGATTTACAAGAGAGAGAACAAAATATAAAAGGGAAACTACTATTAAACAAAGGAACTTTTTTTTCTTCTGTTAGAGCCTATTTACCTGTGAACTTACTCTGTGGTAACAATTAATTTATATATATATACAACAAATAGCCATGTGTGAGAAGGACAGGCGCCAAAAACGGCATTCGTGTGGGGGGGAGGACAGAGTCTGATCACATCTACGGCGAGTGGAAGCCGCGGCGAGTTGCCTCCTGGTGTATGGATGATCCTACAAGACGGCGCCAGAGAAGCTTGCCTGACCTAGACGGGAGCCGCCGTAGATGATCTTTCTAATGACGAACATTTGAGACAAGTCCATCTAAGTGTACCTAGTTACCCATTCCATTAACAGCTTCTAGCAATAAAATATATCGAACTAAGATGTATCCACAACGAACCTCCATTGAATCTTGTAATCAAGCAACAACAGCTGAAAAGCGTCGTAACAATATTTTAAATAATTATTTAAAGTATACAGTATGTACCAAAAGAAGCACCTCTCCTTTTAAATATGCAATAAGGCAATGCACATCTTGTTTATTACTTCAGTAAAGTGGTGATAAAGAATTGATACATAAATACCATCCTCCGGCAACTTTATCTTGTATTCTAGTCTGAGACCATGGTTTCATGCTAATGGCCCTCGTCAGTCTATGGCAGGTTTATTTACCCGTAACTATGGTCTCTAGGTGGACGCTTCTCAGTTTGCCAGAGATGGTGTTGTGGCTTTGTTACCGACCTGAGTCCGATACTTTGCGGAGACGGTCAATAGATGGCAATTAATTTTAGAATCTATTTTGTCGGGAGAGACAACCTTTGTTTTTATAGATCAATTCCCTCCAGGAAAAAAAATCCATCTATATTTTGGTGATAGATTTGGACTAGCCACTCTACCGGCTAAACACCTCTTTGGCAAATTGTGAAAATTTCATTTGATCCGCACCAAAGTTCGCCCTAGACTGACGAGGGCCATTAGCCCGAAACCATGGTCTCTAGGTGGACGCTTCTCAGTTTGACAAAGTTGGTGTCGTAGCTTTGTCACCGACCTGATTTTGCTAGTTTGCGGAGAGGGTCAATATATGTCGCTTATATAGTTTTAACGTTTTTATAAATCAATTTCCTACCGGGAAAAAAATTCATCTATATGACATAATATACTATCCGAATGACCTGTGTGTGGGCAATGCCCTGGGATTTACTCGAGTGCTTTTTTACACGAAACGTAGTTTTTTAAATCAAATAAAAAAAATTAAATTATATATTATGAAATATATTTTATATAATTTATTTTAAAAATGCTTCATTCAAAAAATATGTCATTTATAACTATAACACCTTAACTAGGAAATAATACATTACATTTTATATAACGATATGTCGTCTCTAGAAACACACACAAAAATAAATTAATTAATATTATAATTAAAGAGAGAATGAAGTAAATTTGAATTTTACAATCTATAAAATTTATGCAAATTATTTTAAAATAGGAAATATTAATATTTAATTAACACACCGACCTCATTATGGACCAAATATCAAGTCGACAGTGGCTCTCAAGTGGCTGAATTTGGAACTAAAATTGTCACACTATATTTTACGTCCTGTTTAAAGTAAGATGTCACGTAATGGGGTTCATAATCACAAATAAATAATTATAGAGCAATTATTTTTTAATTTGTGTTTAAAAACGGGACGTAAATACACTGCGTGACATTGAAAATGGAACACCAAGAAATATTGGCCAGAAAGTGATGAAACTCGGCAGACAGAGAGAGACAGGGACGAACAATAAGTGATCTTTATTTCAAAATGATAGTCATAATACAGAGCGAGAACGGCGTCGGCTTAGTAGCAAGTAGGACCACCGCGGACGGCGATGCACGCAGCAACACGTCTAGGTAGAGAGTCAATCAGAGTACGGATGGCGTCCTGAGGGATGGCTCTCCATTCCCTCTCAACCATTTGCCACAGTTCGTCTTCTGAACGCGGCTGTGGCAAGGCATGCAAACGGCGTCCAATGATGTCCCAGACGTGCTCGATTGGTGAGAGATCAGGAGAGTACGGTGGCCAGGGAAGCATCTGTACATCTTGCAGAGCTTGTTGGCTAATGCGAGCAGTGTGCGGTCGGGCGTTATCCTGCTGATAAAGGGCATTGGGTACCCCCTGAAGGAGGGGAGTGTCACCGGTCGCAGCACATCATCAACGTATCGTTGGGCCGTCATAGTGCCCTGAATACGAAGTAAAGGTGACCTGGAATCATACGCGATTGCGCCCCAAACCATGATTCCACGTTGTCGCACGGTGGGGCGTTCCACAATTGCTGCCGGATTGGACCTTTCTCCACGTCGACGCCACACGCGTACACGGCGACTATCACTGGACAAGCAGAAACGCGACTCATCTGAGAACACGACCCTGTGCCATTCCGTCATCCACGTCGATCTAGCCCGGCACCATTCCAAACGTTGGCGCCTATTCGGTGGGGTCAATGGCAGTCTTCTTAGCGGACGGCATGAGTGCAAGCCATTAGCAACCAATCGACGGGAAATGGTTCTGGTCGAGATGGAATGATCTAGGGTGTCTTGCACATGTTGCAGGATGGCGGTACAAGTGGCTTGTGGGGCCGCCACTGCTTGTCGAAGGATACGCCGATCCACACGTGCTGACGTCACTCTGGTTGCACCGACATTCCTATAAATTGCCACATTTCCTTGTTCCAACCATCTTCTCCACAGTCGGTGCACCGTGGACGCACCAAGGTGTGTATCAGCTGCGATTTGACGTATGGACCAACCTGCCCTTTTCAGTCCGATCACCATGCCCCTCGTAAAAGCGTCTGTCTGCTTGAACTGCCTCCGTTTACGATGACCTGGCATTCTCTGTTATTACACGTGTCTTTTGACACAAGAACAAAATTTCTACAATGATTTTCCTTGAAGAAATAACGACACGAATACTGTCCTTTCTGCAAGTTCCTTCCCTTATATCTTACTCCATGTGCGCACGAGAGCTGCGCATTTTACATCATTTGCATAACTCGGTTAGGCGCGTCTACCCTGAAATTTGCATAATTTTCTGGCCACTATTTCTTGGTGTTCCATTTTCAATGTCACGCAGTGTATAAAAACCAATTTTAGTTCCAACTTTAGCCACTCGAGGGCGTAAGTCAAGTCGATATTTGTTTCAAAAATGTTATTTAAATAATTCGTCATTCTATTTCTCTTTACATGCTTAAATAAAATCATAATATAATATTTTAAAATACAAAATTACGCGGCCTATGATTGTAAAACGAAAATTGCAATTATACCGCGAATGTTTCTTTTAAACGAAAAATCGAAATTTATTTTAAAAAGAAATAGGATTCCCATCCCTGGACACTTTTATCTTTCCGTTTGTCATTACTCTTCACAACTCATCCTATCATACTTCATCCTTAAAGTTAGAAATAATCGCTATTTCTCTTTAAAATAAATTTCGATTTTTCGTTAAAAAGAAACATTCGCGGTATAATTGCAATTTTCGTTTTATAATATAATATATATTAATATATATAACACATAGTGTAAAAACTATATAATAAAAATATAACAGTGATTCTACATTTAAAACTAACACTAAAACTTAACACTATATAATACTATATATAACTATATATATACTATATAACTATAAAACTCTATAATACGAATATGATATATTAGTGCGCCATCTTTTATGAGAAGTTGAAACTATTTTTAGACGCGTATGATTCTTTTACAAATTAAACAATTATCTACTGCCCTTACTGCAATGGAAATTAATAAAACTATAGTGAGACCTTTATATATCCTATTTTTATATATATATATAATTTCTCTATATACATGTTTTATTGAAATCCCATAAACATATTACATTTTAATTTCTTATGTCTACATATATATTTCCAATTTATTCAAAAACAAGTTTTTTTTTAACATACTATAACCTTGAACTATGATCGAAAATAAAACATATATTATAAAATATGGATTTGAAAAGTTATTGCGTTAAGTAAAAATGAGAATAATAAAAAAGACAGGTGCTTTGAGCAAAGAGGATCAATCAATTGCATTGTTTTGATGAATTTTTAAAAGAAGAGGGGCCTCTTTTACATTTAAATACCTTAACCAATTTCAAATTCCGCGTTTAATGTCGGGCCTTGTGGGAATCTATCAATTGAGAGGCTCAGCAAATTTCAAAAATTGTAAATTTATATATAAAAGGTTGGGTTGTTAGAGCGAATATAACAACTGTTGTATAGTTATTGTTGTATAGTTATTATTTAATTAAACATTACTCACCAGATGAAATTATTATTACAAATTATTTATTACACTTTATATTTATATTTTTTACATCAACACGTTGTTTACATTATACATCGTATATTATTGTTTATGATGATGATCTATTATATATTTTTAAAACACAGAATACTACATTCCCTCCTTCCTTTAGATGAAAGGAATCATGTCTTTATATCTTGATGATGGCTTGACGACTCTTCCACTCCTGGTGATCACGGGTTCCTTGGTAGTCGGCAAGGGTGGAGAAACCTCTGGTGGCAACTGGTGAAGAGCCTCGGCATCAAGTCTATCTGAAACAACTGGTTTAAATGTAGACCCTGTTCTACTTGAACTTGGTCGGTTTAAAGAAGTGTCCTTGTCTTGGTTTGAGGAATTATCATCTGGTATTTGTACATCAGAAGAGTTGAGGTGTTCAATTCTTGTCGAATCTGAACTAAGATTTTCCTGGCTCTCTTCTGGAATCAAGTCAGAAATGCCTTGATTGGTCTCTTGAGTAGGAACATGTTTCAAATGTTTAGCATTTCTATGAATTATTTTCCCATTATTATTGTTGACTAATTTAAAAGAATTTATTGAAGTGTTTTCAAGAATGACATGATGTTCTGATCTGAAATTTGAATCAAGTTTTCCATTATTTGGATTTGCCACATAAACTAAATTTCCAATTTCAAAATTATGAGGACTAGCTTTCCGAATTATATCATTATATGTTTTCATTTTTTCTTTGTAGACCATATAGAATTCTTTGATGTTGGATTCTTCTTCATCTGCATCATTAACAAGTGAGCTTAATTTAGTTTTGATTTCTCTTGAAAATAATAGGAATGCTGGAGTCTTTCCTGTAGATCTGTTTGGAGTAGTTCGGTAAGACATTAAAATTCTGGATAAATCTTCTTTCCAATCTTTCCCTTCTTCAGAACTTGAATTGAATTGTTTCTTTAGAAATCTATGGAATCTTTCTATCTTCCCATTACTTTTTGGGTAATAGGGTGAGGCTTTGATGTGCCTGATTCCACATTCTTTTAAAAATCTTTCCATTGATGTACTTACAAACTGTAAGCCATTATCTGTTACAACTTCATGTGGATAACCATGTCTTGCAAAAATCTCCATCAATTTTTTAATAATTGTCTTGCTGGAAATGTCTTCTATTATCATTGCTTCAGGATATGAAGAATAGTAGTCGATCACTGTTAAAACATAATGATGGCCAATTGGACCAACTATGTCAATTCCAAGTTTCATCCAAGGTTTTGATGGTAACGGAACTATTTGCAATGGTTGATCATTTATCAATGGTTGATTCCTTACACAAATTGGACAGTTTCTAATCAAATTTTCAATGTCAAAGTCCATGTTTATCCAAAAATATTTTTCTCTTAACAGTTGTTTGGTTCTTGTCATTCCTTGATGTGTTTCATGTGCAATTCTCAAGACTCTCTTTATTAGTTTTGAAGGTAGCAAAATTCTACTTCCTTTTAAGATAAGATTATCAAAAATTGAGAGTTCATCTTTAAACTTATAAAAACATTTGAATTCTTCATTCAAAGGATATGGCCAAACTCCCTTTTGAACCATATCTTTCAGTTTTTGAAACAAAGGATCTTGCTCTGTACAAACTTTTATCTCTTTCAAAGACAGTGCTTGAAGCTCTTCAGAAGTGATGGATAAGACTTTATGAACATAGTCCTCCAGCCATTTTTCATCACTTGTGTTAGAAAGAGGTTGTCTTGAAAATATATCTGCAATATTTTGCTTTCCTTGAATGAATTCAATTTCAAAGTCATATGGTTGTAATCTCCAACTCAATCTTTGAATTCTTGGAGGCAAAACAGCTCCATTTTTAGGATTCCGCATATAGATTAGAGGTTTGTGATCTGTTTTTAACACAAATTTCCTTCCCCAAATATAGGTGTTAAAATGTTCAATTGCCCATACACATCCCAATGTCTCTTTTTCTATTTGTGAATATCTTTTTCAGTATCAGTTAA
Source organism: Cordylochernes scorpioides (assembly GCA_030710605.1). NCBI lineage: Eukaryota > Metazoa > Arthropoda > Arachnida > Pseudoscorpiones > Chernetidae > Cordylochernes > Cordylochernes scorpioides. Next base: position 71,636,728 of record CP092877.1, on the reverse strand, counting down.
GGATCTGCTGGCATATGCAATGGGTCTTTTAATGCCATTTTGTTGTGTTTGTATTAATACTGCTCCAAGACCAATAGGGCTTGCATCTGTGATTAATTCAGTTGGTGAGTTCAAGTTGTAATATGCCAAGCATGGCTCTTTTGTTAGTGACTCTTTAAGATCCTGAAATGCTTTATTTGTTTTCAAATCCCAATTCCACCTAACATTTTTTCTAGTCAAATTATTTAAAGGTTCTGCCAATTTAGAAAAATTAGGTATGAATTTTCTTAAAAACCCACAAGTTCCTAAGAATGACCTTAACATCTCAATATTTTTTGGTATTGGAAAATTTAAGACTGCTTCTATTTTCCTATTATCAGGTTTAATACCTTCACTACTAACAATGTGACCTAAAATATCCAATTCTTCCATGGCAAATTTGCACTTATTCCTGTTGAGCCTAATGCCTACTTTATCAATGTAAGACTTTTCTAAGCCTTTCTTCTAGTTCTTGTCTATCTTTGGCGTAAACAACGACATCGTCCAAGTAACAAATTACACCTTTCAAATCAAGCAAAATTGAATCCATTCCTTTCTGATATGCCTCTGGAGCACTTGATAGACCAAAAGGAACTTTACAAAATCTGTAACAACCACGGTGCGTGATGAAAGTTGTAAGGGGTCTTGATTGAGGGTCTAAGTCAACCTGCCAAAACCCTTTTTTTGCATCCAGCTTTGCAAATACTTTAGCACCTTTAAGGGCATGTAACATATTGTCAATTGTAGGAATTGGATGTCTTTCTCTCAATATTGCTTTATTCACTTCCCGAAGGTCTATGCATAGTCTAATTTCCTCACTGTCCCTTTTTGGAACAACTATTATGTTAGAAACCCATTCAGAACCTTGATGCACTTCTTCAATGATTCCATTCTCTAGCATCTTATCAAGCTCTTGATTTACTGCTTCTACCATTGCATAAGGTATACGACGGCATCTCTGGGCAATGGGCCTATAGTTGTTTTTCAATGTCACTTTATGACTATAGCCTTTTATAGTTCCAAGTCCATGGAAAAGATGTTCATGTTCTTGAACAAGAGTTTCTATATTAGTAGACATTGATTCATTTACATGATTTACCTTTTTAATTATACCTAGTTCAAAACTAGCCTTGCCTCCCAACAAAGATTCAACTTTTTTTATCAATCACATAAATTTCTTCTGAAACTGAATTTTCTTTCCAAGAAATCACAGCATTGAAATAACCATAACATGGAAGAGGTCTATCTTGACCATAGGCAAAAAAGGTTCGGGTGGTGTCATGTAATTTTGGCATAATTTTATGGCCATATAATTCAAGCATCTTATTATAGCTTATGAAAGTTCTATCACTCCCTGTATCAATTATCATATTTATTTCACTACCATCTATTTGCACTTTTTCTTTATTTTCAGCACCTGTATAGTAGGTATATTCATCTGAACTTTCACCTACTTCAGTCTTATTTTCTTCTTGTATGGTCTTAACTTTAGTTTGATTGAAATTTTTGTGGTTTCTATTATTATTTTGATTTGGGCGGTTCCTGCAAGCTCTAAAAAGATGTCCTAATTTATTGCAATATGAACAAGTCATTTTTTTAGCACCACATTCTTGTGCTGAATGTGTATCTAATCCACAGCGATAACATTTTATAATTTTGATAACAGATGGCGCTCTAGTACATCGTAACATTTAGGCTTTGAGGCACCTGAAAATGATGGGGTACCTTGATTAGTGAATCTACCTTTGTTGAAATTATTAGCATTATAGTGCTTTTTAGGTTTATTTTGAACTCTATTTAGTGTTTGATCATTTTGAGGTTCAAGAAGTCTAATTTCTTTTCTAGAAATTTCTAACATTCTAGCAATATCAATGGTTTTTGACAGTGTCAAATTTTCTTGTTGCAACAATTTTTCTTTAAGTTTTTTGTTGTTACATTTTTCAATTATTTGGTCTCTTATCATATCAGCTTCTAAATTCCCAAATTCACAAGATTTAGAAATCTCTCTTAAAGAAATTAGGTAGTTGTCGATCGATTCATCATCTTTTTGGACTCTTTGTCTAAATTTAAATCTCTCAGTGACCACATTTTTATGAGGTGTGAAATATTTATCTAAAGCCATTTTAGTTTGTTCATAATTTTCCTTTTCATCTGGCAAGTTGAAAAATATACGCTGTACATTTGGCCCTAAACAATGCAATAGAGTTGCTCTCTTAATTTCATCCGATTTTTTTTAATTCCAGATGCTATTTCAAAAATGGCATAGGATTCCATCCATTGCTTATATTCCGCAAATAAATTGCTTGCATTCATATTCATGGGTAAAGGTGGCGTCAGGTTGGCTGCCATACTTGTTTTTTTTTTAGGGCTACAGTTATATTTTCAAATTCTCGTCGCCAATTTATGTTGTATAGTTATTGTTGTATAGTTATTATTTAATTAAACATTACTCACCAGATGAAATTATTATTACAAATTATTTATTACACTTTATATTTATATTTTTTACATCAACACGTTGTTTACATTATACATCGTATATTATTGTTTATGATGATGATCTATAATATATTTTTAAAACACAGAATACTACAACAACAATGCGCAAAAAATAATAATTTAAAAAAATCAAAGGGAAAATTCTAAGATAGTTACTAGACGCATACACAATAGGATTGAAACCACAATTTTGTGTTTATAGAAATAAAATAAATATTGGTCCCCAAACCAGGGTGAAGTTTTCAAAATTGAGCTCAATACAGTAATTAGCACAGGTATTAAACTTCATTTTGAGGAGGCACAAGGAAATGAACTGGACAAAGCCGAAGACGCGTGATTTATCAATGTTTTATAGGCTACGTTTTCCAAGGCTCAAGGAATTGATCGAGGTTACACCAGGGCTGCAAGATCTGGCCGCTGGTTTTAGAAACTGCATATTGCTCAGACTGAAGAAATTGGTAAATGCGGCATCGCCAGTGAAAGAACTGGCAGCTGGTTATAGAGGCCATACTTTGAGAAATCTTAAGGCATTTATAAGTGTGGCACCATGGCTGCAAAGATATGTTCAGGGATTTTAAAGTCCCACGTTATAAGGCCTGAAGGGTTTGATCAGGGCAACATCAATGCTGCAAGATTTGGCTGATGAGATTAGAAAGGTTGCCCATTGCGAAAGCTCAAAGAATTGATCAGGCGAAACCACAGCTGCAAGTTATATATAGTTTGCTTGTTGGTGTTGTTGGCTCAGCTCTATATTGGGCGAGTAGATGTCACATGTTATCTAATAAGATATAAAATGAATGTATATATGTCATAATATATACTCTTCCTGGAATAATAAAGCAAACCTACAGTCAACCCAGAGAGAGACGGGCAGCTAAAGTCCGGTCATTTGAGACACCAGCGACATTCCAAGGGGCGACCAGAGGGGCACGGAGTTCTCGGGACTATTAAGTCAGTTGAGGATTGTGTTCGACACAAACGGCCGCCCGGCGGTTGCCGAGCCCGTCTCTCTCTCTCTCTGGTTGTCTGGGATTCCTCTTTCAAACTTGTGGTGTCCTTATTTCTCTTTCCCCACCTTATTATTATATTGTCACATTAAAAAGTCGACAGGATAAGACCTGGCCGGGAAGCAAATTCCTCATATAACAGAGTATGAAGAAAACAAGAAGCAAGACCACGATGATCGGACAAACCCACAATCAAGTTCCACAATATTTACAACCAACTCAACTGTAGCCACTTCTCTTCGAGCTCTCACCCCCTTCCTCGCGAACTTTTGAACCGCTACCCTGAAGAAGTGATCACCTACGACGGAGATGAAGCTGCCGCACCCTTCTCCCAGCACTAAATCTGCCCAAGAACGATCGCCGTGCCAGAGCAGGACACCTCCCACCACCATGGACTCCGCCATTTCCCTGCCACTACTGTGGCGGACAACACTGGCCCGTACAGTATCTACAGACAGAACCCTCACTCAATGAACTCAATGAATCTATTTCGCTTTAAACCAACATAATCTGTAAGTGCATTTGCTTTACCCCTACCATTCATTCTTCAAAGAAGTCATTCCTTGTAAACTCTGATGCCAATATTTCCTATAATTAGTTTAGTTCCATTTATTCCTCCACCCCTATTAACAGTGCTCCAGTACCTGAACATTTTTACTACTCTGTATGTGACCTCAACCTACTTGTAATTGCTGGCTCTAATCGACTATTGCTTACAACCAACCTTTAGTAACCTTTATTAATCTTCCCCTGAATGTCCCACTCATCCTTATAACTTGTCAACCTTCTACCAGCCCATGACCTTCTATAGAATTATTAATTAATCAATTATCGAACTACTATATTACCATTTCAAAATTCTAATCTTCACCCTTGATTTATGATAATATATTTTGTAGTTTTTCTCAAGCATATCCACCGACCCACATCATCTAGCCACTGGTATGTTCGTCACAGGATGCAGATTGACTAACTTCTAGATGTTTTTCAACTCCTTTTTGTTCGCACTTGAACAATCTTCATCGAGCGGCACAGTTCGCTCCTTCCCCTCGCGCCACACGTTCGCCACACGGACCCTGTCTTCCAATTTATGTATGTCCCTTGTCCTTACCAGCACGATATAACCTACGTCCGATATTTCCCACGGAGGTACGTTAAATATCGTCGCTGATTTTGTCCGGTCCGTCATCACTTCGCGCAAACATGGGTTTTACGTTCAACCCGTCGCGAAATCAACTCCTCGCACAAGCTCCCACGACGGTTCAAACACCTCGTGTACGAAAAGCTTGTAAATTGTAAAGGACAACGCCGTCCTCGTCCCAATTTTTGGCACTGTGCGCGCACACTTTTCTTCAATTAGTTAAAACTACTAGAGTCTCTTAGTATCGAAATAATTAAGGTAGAAAGGCCCAAAGCAAGTTTCCCCTCGCTCTGTTCGTCTATATTTTACCTTTGTATCTCGAACTATTTTATCTTCTCAAATTAACTATAAGTCCATGCGACTTCCTCACCTACACACGGGACTTTTCTCCTCTGACTCGCTACACGAGTAACTGCATAGATAAGGTAGAATGGCCCAAAGCAAGTTTCCCCTCGCTCTGTTCGCCAAATTTCTAACATTGTATGTAGTTCTATATTGTTGCACCAGGTTGCGGCTTGGCAGACTCTTCAGCCATGATTCTCTCCTGTGCTGGGTCTTGCATCTTACCAGAGCGTGTTTCAACCATCCTACAAATTTATATAAGGGAATAATGAGATAAGTCTACTTTAAGTAGCCTCCAGGATCCTTTATTTATTTTCTCACATCAAAGAGAGCAGTGAAGTCACACGTGTACCTAAATACAAATGATGATAATCTAAATAATCTGTTTTAAATAAATATCATATAATATTTTATATAAAAATAAATAAATATATAATTTAAATTTAAAATATATTAAAAATAATATAAGAAATACGCCATTAATCATGATGTAACACTTCCCCCTCTCAAGAGGTCGTCACGTCCTCGTGATTGACCTCATCAATTCTTTCAAAATAGGGTTTAATTCTTGAGACATGGACAATCAATGGGTCTTGGCCAGGATTATCTTTTGGTTCAATTAAGTAATTTACGTTGGACAGCTTCTTTAATATTCTATAAGGGCCAAAATATTTTCTCAGTAGTTTCTCACACTTTCCTATTTTCCTAATTGGTGTCCAAACTGCTACTAATTCTCCTGGTTCGTAGCTTCTTTCCATGTGTTTCTTGTCATAGTTGTTTTTCATTCTTTCTTGAGTCTTTATCGTGTTGTTAATAACTAATTTTCTTGTTCTGTTTATTTTGTCTAAGTGATGTTTTATGTATTCATCATAATCATCCTTGTCAATGTCCACCGAGATATTCCTGTCGTCCAAAAGAGACGTGGGTTCTCTTCCAAACATCAGGAAAAAGGGAGAATATCCTGTGGTTTCCTGAATTGTAGTATTGTAAGCGTGAGTGATGAATGGGAGTATTTCGTCCCAATTCTTCTGATCAGTGTTCACACACATACTGAGCATATTGATCAATGTTCTATTTAACCGCTCTGTCAATCCATTAGTCTGGGGATGATAGCTCGTTGTGAAGCAATGTTTAATCTTGCACGTTTTCATCACCTCTTTCATTAAATTACTGGTAAATTGAGAGCCTCTGTCACCAATAAGATATTGTGGGGCTCCGTGCCGGAGAAAAATATCCTCTACTAGAAATTTAGAAACTTCTTTCACTGTTGCTTCCGAGACTGCTCTTGTTTCTGCATATCTAGTGTAGTAGTCCGTCAGAACGATTATCCATTTTTTCCTGTTTTTCGTAGATGGCAGTGAACCAACAAAGTCAATTCCAATTCTTTCGAAAAGAAAGTTGGCTGGGGGTATGGGCTGTAGTAGTCCAGAAGGTAATTGGTTTGAGCCTTTTCTACTTTGGCAAAGGTGACACGTCTTAACGAATTCTGAGACATCCTTTAGCATGGATGGCCAAAAGTATTTACTCTTTATTCGGTACATGGTTCTGGCGACGCCCAGATGGCCATTCGACATATGATTGTGATATTCTTTCATAATTTCTCTCTTTTTCTTCTCTGGAACCACAAGCAACCACGCCCTGCCTTCAGGGTTCGGGTTTTTCTTAAAGAGGCATCCATCTTCTTCTTTAAAGTTTTGCGCAATTTATCGCCTGCTTCCATTAAGGTTTTTCTTAACACTTTCGATAAATTTATCCTCTTCGTCTGTTATTTGATTTAAAAATAGCCTTTCAAAATCCTCATCCCAATCAGTTTCTGGTAAGGGTCCCCTAGATAAGCCATCGGCGTCCAGATGCTTCTTTCCCGATTTATGTATTATATCGAAGTCATATTCTTGAATTTTCAATGCCCATCTTGCCAATCGACCTGTTGGATCCTTCAAGTTTTTGAGCCAGCATAAGGCGTGATGGTCTGTTACTATTTTAAAGTGTCTTCCATAAAGGTAGGGTCGTAATTTTGACATTGACCAGACAACGGCCAGACATTCTTTTTCAGTGGTTGAATAATTTTGCTCCGCTTTACTCAGGGTACGACTCAAATATGAGATCACCTTCTCTTCACCACCGATGTCTTGGACAAGAGTTGCACCTATGCTGATGTTGGACGCATCAGTATGAATATAAGTAGGCGCATTTGGATTGAAGTGCCCTAAGATTGGTGGACTTAATAGTGCTGTTTTTAGGGTTTGAAACGCTTCCTCTTGCCTTTCTGTCCAGGTAAATGATACTTTTTTTAATAAGGTTGGTCAAAGGGTCAGCAATTTTTGAGAAATCTTTGATAAATTTTCTATAATATGAGCACATTCCCAAAAATGATTGTACTTCTTTGACCTTTGTGGGCCGAGGAAAATTTCTGATAGCTTTGATGTTATGTTCCTCGGGTTTTATACCATGTTTGCTCGTTATATAGCCGAGAATCTCCAATTCTTCAAAAACAAATCGGCTTTTTTTGTCGTTTAATCTTAAATTAGATTCACGAAAACATCTAAAAACAGCTTCGAGTCTTTTGAGGTGCGTTGGAAAATCCGGGCTATATATGATAACATCATCCAGATAACACAAACAAATTTGCCATCTCAGATTTCCAAGCATATTCTCCATATTTCTCTCAAAGGTAGCAGGCGCGTTACAAAGTCCAAAAGGCATCACGTTGAATTCATATAACCCATGTGCCGTAGTGAAAGCCGTCTTCTCTTTGTCTCTCTCTTCAATTTCGACTTGCCAATATCCCGATTTGAGATCTATTGCTGAGAAGTACTTGGATCCTTGGAGAGAATCCATTACATCATCAATTCTTGGGATTGGATAAACATCCTTCACTGTTACTTCATTTAATTTCCTGTAATCCACACAAAATCTGTATTTGCCATCTCGTTTTTTGACCAATATAACGGGAAAGGACCAGGGACTTGAAGATGGTCTAATTATTCCTTCTTCAAGCATCTCGTCTATTTGATCCTTTATGATGGTTCGTTCCTTAGCACTTACCCTGTAAGGCTTGTGCTTTATCGGTTTTGCGTCTTCTGTATGAATCTGATGTTTTGCCAAATTGGTCCTGCCTAACCTCGATGAGAACAAATCAGTATACTTGGCCAAAATTTGTTTTAACCTCTCTTGTTCTTTAAAAAATAAATTTTTGTTTATTTGAAATTGTATTTCGTCATTTTCATTCTGCTTCTCTATATTCTCTATAAAATTTACCTCTGCAGGAAGACTTCCATAAGCCAATGTTTGGTCTTTCATGATTTTTAAAGGTCGAGGATAAGGGTTCGCTATCCAGATATGAGTTTTCTTATCCGTGACAGTAAGCAAACTTCTTGCCAATCGAAGACCATTTGTTTGAGTCATTTTGTTGTTCTCTTCGATGACATATTCCCCATCCTCTGCGTCTATCGAGGCCCTAATCAATTTAATAGATAGTTTAGGTATAACGGTATCTGTAGTGCTCTTTATTTTTTAGATCATAATTGCTTACGTCATGATTACTCATCAAATTATATTTTATCGTTTCTCGTTTACAATCAATTTTAGCATTCATTTTTTTTAAGGAAATCTCGTCCAAGAATAAGAGTTCGTAGATGCGCGTCCATTACTACAAATTCGTGGGATAATTCAGTGTCATCAATTTTTAAACCTAAAATAATGCTACCTACCATATCTAATTTTTTCCCATCGGGTCCTGAACATGTTTTAGTGAGACTATTTATTTCACGGCCAGCAAAAAGTGCTGTCCTTAGGTCGACCACTGAAAGATCGGCGCCTGTATCAATCAAAGCTTCGCATAACTCTATCTTGTCCACATTAATATTAATTTTGTACCTAGGGTCCAACTTTCTAATTCCATTTATGGTCGACTTGCTTTGATTGAAGGAATCAGGCGCGACACTTAGTTTAAATCTTCCAACACAGAATATCTATTCCGTGTAGGAATATTCGTTTGTGTGTCATTACAAACATCCGCATAGAGGCGAGGCCGTGTATAATCTTTTCTTTCGTCCATTTGAAGATTTTCTTGACTCTTGTCTTGGGAAACTGAGGGGTCCTCTTCTACGATCCTCACAAACTTGACTCTGCAATACCGCGCTACGTGTCCTGGCTTGTTACACTTGAAACATATTGGTCTCCCGTCTTCTGTCCTATTCCTATTTGAATTTGGATTCTTATTGTATGTTTTACTTGGGTAGACCGGTTTTGGCTCAGGATTGGGAGTGTAAGATCGTCTAGGGGCAGATACCTGGGGCAGAGGCTTGTTCTGGTAGTACCTCGGAGTGGGGGCCTGGGGCTTGGAGGTGTTCTGATATGGTCTTCTGAACGACGTAGCATTCTTCCATTGCTCTTGATGATGGGGACGAGGCGAGCGTGGTCCAAGCGTGGTCTTGATTTTTCTGCACGTTCTTTGTAATTCTTTTCGAACAAATCCAGCTTTTTACAAATTTCTAGAAGTTCATTGGTATTTTTAGGAGGGTTTAGGTGAAGGGCAAAAGAGTATTCTTTCTTTAACCCTCCAATAACCCAGTTTTTTTGTCTCTTCTTCCATTTGGGGGTCGACCTTGTTGCACAGTACAAGGATATCCTCTGCGAACCTGATTGCAGGTTCATTCCACTGTTGCATCCTGTTTAGTCTCATCTTCATTTCTTCTTTGTTGGCGTCTGAGGCAAAATCCTCAATTAGGCGGCTCTTGAAATTTCCCCAGCTGGTGAAACTTATCTTGTGTAGGTTCAGCCAGGTTTTGGCGCTACCAATCATATTCATGGCAGCATAACGAGAGATAATGTAGTCTGCCCAATGGTACATGAAGCCAATTTCTTCAAGAGATTCAATCCATGGGCGAGGGTCTTCCGTTCCATCATACTTGGGGATGTCGATGTTGGGATTCAGGACAACTGGGTCGGAACTAGCATCTCCACCAATTGTTGCACCAGGTTGCGGCTTGGCAGACTCTTCAGCCATGATTCTCTCCTGTGCTGGGTCTTGCATCTTACCAGAGCGTGTTTCAACAATCCTACAAATTTATATAAGGGAATAATGAGATAAGTCTACTTTAAGTAGCCTCCAGGATCCTTTATTTATTTTCTCACATCAAAGAGAGCAGTGAAGTCACACGTGTACCTAAATACAAATGATGATAATCTAAATAATCTGTTTTAAATAAATATCATAGAATATTTTATATAAAAATAAATAAATAAATATATAATTTAAATTTAAAATATATTAAAAATAATATAAGAAATACGCCATTAATCATGATGTAACAATATTTACCTCAGTCCTGAGCTCACGCAATTTCCAGCCTCAACCTCATTTCTCGTACTCTACATCTATAGCATAGAAAACCCATGCCCAGTCTTCCCCTTGCCATGTCCGCCTGAAAACATATCTCAAAATGTAGAGTTCCCCAGTCTTAATGGCTCAATATTTTCATCATATGTATGCGACTCTTCTTCTCCTTATTGACACCTATCAATAACATTTCCCTTATAATACATTAGTTGTTATTGTATATAGCCTTTTATAACTTTGAAATTATCAAAAATTCCCTTAAATATCAAACTCTCCGGTGTTGTAAAACTGCTTGTAAATAATATTTACTTGTGTACTATACAATATTTTATTTACATAAAACTATGTCACCGTAACCTTAATTAATTTTAACTATAAAATTATTTTCCTTATTCCTGGCTTCTCCAGCTTTATGTATACTCAAACCATGTTCAGCCTTTTTCAACGGGGCCATATGTCATAATATATACTCTTCCTGGAATAATAAAGCAAACCTACAGTCAACCAAGAGAGATACGGGCAGCTAAAGTCCGGTCATTTGAGACACCAGCGACATTCCAAGGAGCGACCAGAGGGGCCCGGAGTTCTCGGGACTATTAAGTCAGTTGAGGATTGTGTTCGACACAAACGGCCGCCCGGCGGTGGCCTGGCCGGGCCCGTCTCTCTCTCTCTCTGGTTGTCTGGGATTCCTCTTCCAAACTTGTGGTGTCCTTATTTCTCTTTCCCCACCTTATTATTATATTGTCACATATATGGACCAAATGGAACTTCCAAATTTCATTATAAAGAAAATAGTGTGCAAATAAAATATATCATATTAATTTTTTATCGCGTAGAAAATTGAAACTGTCAAATTTTTTTTTCACAAAGTTTTTCAAAATAGAATTGTCTGAGAATTGAACCCTAAACCTTCTGTCTAAATTGTATATAAAATATGTTTTGTTTTCTACTTTTAATTACCTTATGTGACTTTCTTTCACCATTTTCAAGTTTAAAATAAAAATGACGTTAATATATTCTGAATTTTATGTATGAATACTATTATTATTTAACCATAATAAATCCACAACTGATTAATATGCTATTAAAGCTTCATCTTTGTAAATGGCAACAGAGAGTCGCCTAAAATCTTTAAATAAAAGTAGAAAAAATTTTCATGTGTTTTATTATTTAATTTGAATTAAGCCACTACACTATAGTGATTTTTTTTCTTGTGTAGTCAAGCATTTGAATGTTGTTGTATCATCAGTACAGCCAGAATATAATTGAGTCATAATAACATGATGGAGGGCAAAGTCTAGAGCGAACTATATCTATTTGTTGGAATTTTATATAAGCTACATATCAAAATTGACAATCCTTCTTAATAAAGTGTAATTATTTTAAATATATATATGCATGAGTTTAATGGATTAAAATATATAAATATAAGTTGAAAAGCTTTCAATATCTAAAAATTTGACAAAATAGAAAATGGTGCTGGCAAGCTAAAATTCTAGTATACTAAACTATAAAAAGCTTTTTAAAATTCTACAAATAGGGTTGAATAAAATTTTCTATTTTTAATTGAAATTTTTGATTTTATAACTTTTCATTTTTAATTTTCATATTTTTAATATTATTGTTGGAAAAGAAGACGTCCGAAGCAGCCAATGGGAAGCCGGCGGAAGCGGCCACGGGGATGCAGCGGTAAAATGAGGAAACAATAGAGGAAGAACTTGTAAACAACTTTTTCGAACACTAGAATTTGCCCTGATCTACGATTCTCTTTTTATAAATATCTTTTAGTGTAAATATTTAAATAATACTTTACTTATTTCTTAAATTGTAATAAATATAGTTTTCCCTCCTGTTTTCGTCGTATATTTTAAAAGTGTTATAAACAACGACGCCTTAACTTTGAACCTTCAACCCCGCCGACCAAGAATAGAGGTGAGTGACTACCTCTATAGAATTTAGATCGTCGTCACAACACAGAGTGGCGGTGAAATCGCAATATTTTTGGCATCCCAGCCGGGACAGTTGAAGGTAAATTCTAGAAAGAAAAAAAAAAAAACATTTTTAGCTGACCATTTTGGAACTCGCTTGCTAACCCTACTTGCTGCTTTGTTTACAAGATGGCGGAAGAATTAATTCTACGTTTAAAAAAGAAGCGTGCTATTAACAGATCATATTTAACGAAAACATGCAATAAGATTGAAAGTGGACTTGACACGCTAATTAGAATTGATCTTGAAGAATTATTAGAACAATTAAATGAATCATTTAACGAACTTAAATTAGTGGATCACGAAATAGAAACGCTTCTTGAAACTGACGATTTAGAGAAGGAATTACAGGGCGTAGAGGAATATCGAGAGAAATATATTACTTGGAGATTTAGGGCAAATAAAAAGATTCGCCAATCAGATTTTCATGGCGAAAATATACCGAATTCGAACTCACGAATAGATGAAAATGAAATGAGACATTATGTACCTTCCTGCACGACTGTGAAACTTCCGAAATTGATGATATCGAAATTTTATGGAAACTTTAGTGATTGGCTGACGTTCTGGAATTCTTTTGATGCAGCTATTCACCAGAACAACTCACTGAACCCGATCGATAAATTTAACTATCTGAAGTCACATCTCGGCGGAACTGCACTAAACACAGTCGAAGGTTTCGCTTTATCTGCGGACAATTATGAGAAAGCTATAAAATTGCTTAAAGACAGATTTGGACGGGAAGACATTTTGATTAGCCGACATATGAACAATTTGTTGTCAATGAGACCACTCAAAACGTCAAACGATGTAAGAACCTTCCGCGAACTTTTTGACAACCTTTGTGTTCAAATAAGAAGTCTCGAGTCACTAAACGTGTCCATTGATGTTTACGGACAACTGTTGTGCCCGATAATAATAAAGCTTCTACCTGCAGACCTTAATTTGGAATTGAACAAAGAACTCCCGACAGGTTATGTAATTAATGACTTGATTACCTTTCTGGAAAGACAATTAACTGCACGGGAGAAGAGTTTTAGAAACGAAATCGGTACCGGGAATGAATCAACTTCTAAACCTAATTTAGTAAACAAACATCCAAAGACAAGATTCTACAATGAAAAACCAATTGCGACAGCTTCAGAACTTTTGAATTCAGTTCACAAATCGAATGAATGTGTATTTTGTGGTAAAGACAACCATGGAAGCCCTAAGTGTGACTTTGCAGCTAATATGAGTTTAAACGAAAAGAGATCACTCATGAAGAAAAAAGGCGTTTGTTTTAAATGTCTTCGGCCTTCCCATTTAAGTAAATTTTGCAGAAATGTAGTCCGGTGTTCGATCTGCAACATGTCTTCCCACCTGGATGTCATGTGCACAAAACAGATTTTAGATCGAGGTGGAACTTCTAAGTCTCCAACAGTGCAAGATGAAACTCTCGCCAACTTATCAACCTCCCCAGACGTCTTGTTGCCTACTTTGAGAGTGACCCTTAAAGGGAACAGAACGGAGAAGACGGCACGGGCTATAATAGACACCGGATCCCAAAGATCATATATTTTACATAGCACAGCAATGGAAATGGAATACGAACAATCAAGGAGAGAGTTCTTCCGGCATTCCTTGTTTGGAGGATCGAGTACCGACGTAGTTGAACATGAGGTCTATACCATTCATTTATCTGACATCAATAATTCCTATCGCTGTGAGTTTGAAGCACTAGGTCAACCCCTTATCTGTGGAAGCATACCTCCGGTGTGTCCAAGATCATTTTTAGAAGGGAGTGAAGAACTCGACGTGTCTGATTTGATGAGAGACCGTATAGAAGTCCTTATAGGCGCGGACATCGCCGGGAGATTGCTAACTGATGATCAGAGAAGGATCTCAACTGGACTGGTGGCAATCCGTACCAAACTAGGATGGACTGTGATGGGAAAGATTCCTCCAACGGAGGTGAGAGATGACATCAGCTCCCTTTGCGTGACCACACTTCTATCTTTGGATCTAGAAAACTTGTGGAAATTAGATGCAGTTGGAGTCTCTGACGCGGAGGTTGAGAAGAAGACTCAGTCATTACAAGCTGAAATGGAGGAACATTTCGCCCACACCACGACGCGAGATATCGAGGGGCGCTATGAGGTAGCTCTACCCTGGGTGCAAGACAAGGAAAGGATTCCTTCGAATAAAGATCTAGCCGAAAACCAACTAAGGTCTGTAAGAAGAAAACTTGAAGAAGTTGGAGACATGAAAGAGTATGGACAAATCTTTGAAGAATGGATGAAACAGGGGATAATCGAGTATGCCAGAGAGGATAAACTAGATGGTGTACACTACCTGCCACATCGACCAGTGTATAAAAGGAACAGTCAAACTTCTAGAATACGGCCAGTATTCAATGCGTCGGCCCGGAAGAGAGGTAAACTTTCCCTGAATGACTGTCTGGATAAGGGACCCAATTTGATAGAAATTATACCAAGACTTTTAAATAAATTCCGGAAATATGAAGTTGGTGTCTCTTCCGATATTGAGAAAGCATTTTTACAAATTGGAATAAAAGAAGAAGACCGAGATTATTTACGATTCCTGTGGCACACAGAAGACGGAAGATTAATCACGTATCGACATAAAAGGGTTGTTTTTGGAATTACCACTAGTCCGTATCTTTTAAAGGCTACCTTATCTCTCCACTTAGATAAGGCTCCTGAACATTTAAAAATCACAGCTGAACAGTTGAAATCATCCTTTTATGTTGACAATTGTTTATCCAGTTTTCAGAATGTTGAAGAAACGGAGAAATTCGTGAAAGAATCTACTGAACTGCTCTCTACAGCTTGTTTCAATCTCCGAGATTGGGTGAGTAACGCTACAGACTTTTCTCTTATGAACCAACTGAATAAGGAAGTGAACATTTTAGGAATAACATGGAATACTGATAGAGACACACTGACAATTGGTTTGGAAGATTTTGAATTAATTGGACCAACCACCAAGAGAAAAGTACTTTCAATAGCGAGCAAGATATTTGATCCATTAGGAGTTGCTTGTCCTGTGACTTTAATTCCCAAGCTGATATTACAGGAAACTTGGATACAGAAGTTGACATGGGACGAAGTCCTACCTGGATGTTTAGTACAAAGATTTTGGAAGTGGTTTAGCAAACTGAAACACTTGCCTAACATAGAAATTCCTAGATGGCTTTGTTTTAAGGACTCCTATGTAGAGAAAACCACTCTCCACATCTTTTGCGACGCCAGTCAGTTTGCCTATGCAACCTGTATTTTCCTCCGCATTGAAAAGGAAGATAGAGTGGACATCCAATTGATACAGGCTCGAACACGAGTAGCTCCACTGAAGAAACTCACCATCCCAAGATTGGAGCTTTTGGCTTGTCTGATTGGAGCTCGTTTGGCAGCTAACGTCATACAAGATCTGGAATTTGAGGAAATTCCAAGATTTTATTGGACCGATTCGACCAATGCTCTCTGTTGGATCCAAAGGGAAGACAACTGGGCAGCCTTTGTGATGAACCGTGTTAAGGAAATTCATAATCTTAGCTCCCCCGAATCTTGGCGCCACATACCAGGCCGATTAAACCCGGCAGACCTCCCATCTCGGGGATGTTCAGCAGAATCACTTAAGGAGACAAGATGGTGGGAGGGACCTGCATGGTTAAAGGTATCCCAAGAAGAGTGGCCCAAATCAACCATTATCCCTGATTTGGAGATTGTTTATTCTGAAAGGCGCAAGACCATCCTGAACACCTTGTGTACGACAAGAGAAAATGAAAATTTATTTGGACGTTATTCCCATTTTTTGAGAATAGTACGAATCACCGCCTGGATATACAGATTCTTCAACAACGCCAAGATTGATAGAAGAAAGATAATTTCAGAAGATCTCAGTACAGAGGAAATCACTAAGTCAGAAATAATACTGATAAGACTTATCCAGAGAGAATCGTTTTCAGGGCATGAAGATAAGAAACTACAAGGCTTTAAGTTGCTAGTAGACTCTTCAGGGATTTTGAGAATAAAAACTAAAATTTGCAGAAGAGAAGATTTTGCTAATTTTAGAATGCCCATTTTATTGCCCTCAGATCACTTTTTGGTTTCTTTGCTCATCAGGTGGAACCATGAAACCCACGGGCACGCCGGTCTACAAACTCTCCTCGGTATTCTGAGAGAAAACTATTGGATACTAAGATCCAGGAAAACCGTCAAGAAGATCATCAATCAATGCATTCGCTGTAAACGATTCACCGTGACACCAGCTACCGTCGAGTCAACATCATTACCAGAAGACAGAGTACGAGATGCTGCAGTTTTCGAAATAGTAGGAGTTGATCTAACTGGACATCTTATCTTAAAGAATAAGAAGAAAGCATGGATTGTCATCTTCACATGTGCAGTGTATAGAGGAGTTCATCTGGAACTTGTGACATCTTTGTCTATGGAAGCCTTCCTCCAAGCTTTCCGCCGATTTATTGCTCGAAGAGGCCGACCATTGATTGTGTATTCGGATAATGGGACTAATTTCAAAGGTATGGCTAATGCTTTAAAGAAGATTGATTTTTCGAGATTAAAATGTGATCCCACATTGAAAAACATCACTTGGAAATTCATACCGCCTGGTGCTCCTTGGTGGGGTGGATGGTGGGAGCGTTTGATTGGAATGATGAAACAATTGCTCTTTAGGATTCTCGGTCAAACCTCCTTGGGATATGAAGAACTTTCCACGGTGATGTGTGACGTCGAAAGCTTGATGAACACACGCCCACTGACCTACCTAACTGAAGAAAGTGAGGATCTCGCTCCATTGACACCTTCGTTGTTCTTACATGAGGTCAGAGAGGTTGGCGTTCCAGACCTGGACTTGATTGATAACCAGACCCTCTCCCGCAAATATCAATATATCAAACGTGTACGAGAAGATCTTAGAGAACGATTTCGTATCGAATATTTTGGATTCCTGAGACAAGAAACGAGACGCCTGAAGACTACCATACCATTCAAGGTGGGAGACATGGTACTCATTGGACAAGAGAGTTTAAAGAGACTACACTGGCCGTTAGCCAGAATAATCCAACTCTATCCAGGAAAAGACGGACTTGTGAGGGTTGCGAAAGTGAAAACTTCATCAGGTGATAAAATACGACCTATTCAAAAACTCTACAATTTAGAGATAACGCCCGAGATAAGATGTCGAGACCCTCTAACGGAGCGATCTCCCACACAAGAAGTTCGATTGACAACTGAAGAGGACCCTTTGACTTTACAACAAGAGCAACATCACATTGATACCCCGAATGTTGTGTCAAGTTACGGACGGCCCATCAAGAGACCCAACCGATTGGATCTACTGAACTTTTCCTTTCCATGTTTGAGTCGTCGAGACGCCAACTCAAAGGTGGGAGAAATGTTGGAAAAGAAGACGTCCGAAGCAGCCAATGGGAAGCCGGCGGAAGCGGCCACGGGGATGCAGCGGTAAAATGAGGAAACAATAGAGGAAGAACTTGTAAACAACTTTTTCGAACACTAGAATTTGCCCTGATCTACGATTCTCTTTTTATAAATATCTTTTAGTGTAAATATTTAAATAATACTTTACTTATTTCTTAAATTGTAATAAATATAGTTTTCCCTCCTGTTTTCGTCGTATATTTTAAAAGTGTTATAAACAACGACGCCTTAACTTTGAACCTTCAACCCCGCCGACCAAGAATAGAGGTGAGTGACTACCTCTATAGAATTTAGATCGTCGTCACAACACAGAGTGGCGGTGAAATCGCAATAATTATTTTTTTTTTTACATTTAGCAAAAACTGATTACAATATTAGAATTAAAGAATGAATATTTTACTAAGTTCACTGGGAACTAACTTATTTGAACAATAGAAAATAATACAACATTATTTAATAACATAAAGTTTTTTTTCAATACAAATTGATATATTTACTTCAGAGATAAAATAAAACTTTTACAAATTTTGACCCTATCTGGGTGTCCACGTAATATTATTGTTATTTAAAAAAATATTTACAGGTTTTGTTTTGGTCTGCTTTTTAATTTTTAGAGGTTAAGATACATTTTAACTAAACCCATTGCATTACCAAACTGTGCAATATATTAGATATATAATAAACAAATAATTTTTATATATTGAAAAATGACAAAGTCCACAAAAGAAAATAAATACAGCATTTTACTTCCAACATATAATGAAGTTGAAAATCTTCCAATCATAATATGGTTAATTAACAAATATATGGTTGAAAGGTAAGATTAATAGTTTTTACTCTTTTCAAACCTTTTGCTGATAAAATAAATTCCCAAACGACTTGGTTTAAAACACCGGCGCGCCTGCAAAAGTGTTCTATTTTAATGCGAAATTTATTTAAATACATTAACAATAAATGGGTAAAATAATAATTTAAAAAAAGATTAAAACTTTAAACAAGCTAAAACCAATTCTGTATATAAAACTTGACAAAGCATTCAAATACATTAGGATTGCATCCTAAACCAATATTTTACTCAAAGTAATATAATAGATTTATATGCTTCAAAGTATGATTATTTTCATTAAAATTAAACTCATAATACAGTAGAACTATTAACTTTCAACTTAATACATTTGGAAAATAAAAAGATTTTAAAAGTAGTTGATCTCATAACGAGAATTTATTTGGAATATGGTGAAGGAATAGATATTTGGGAAGTTGATAAATTAATTATTTTTCTGAATGGGGTGGCCAAGTCACATATGAACTAACCTAACCTTACCACAAACCTCATTTTAGTATTTTGGTGAACATTTGGAAATGGGGGTGAGAAGTTTCATGAGCACTCCCTAAATCATTTGAGAGCATTTTAAATTTTGTTTTGCCTAATTATATATTGACTAAATTAATATATATATAAAAATAATTAATTATAAATATGCAGTATAACCTTGTTAATTTGACATCCTATAATTCAACACTTGCAATAATTCAACCACGTTTTCATGTCCAACCTGCAGCCTATCAAATAACAAATATTAATTAGACCAAACGATAATTTGACACTTCCGATAATATGACCGATATTTAAAATCAAATTTTGACACATTAGATAATTCTTGTTTAAATACAAATTTATTGCTGAAACTACAATACTTTGTCACAGCAGCCATAGTGTATGTGCACCATAATTAAAAGTATTCGAATTTGTTGCAAAATTGGCGCCAACAAATGATAACTGATGTAAACAAATGTCTCAAAGCCTTTTTCTTTTACCTTTTTGTTTTTTATTTTCTAAATTTATTTTCTTTTTCTTACCATTGCATTTATTCAATTATATTAAAATAATGGTCGGTGGAAGGCTGGTTAAACCGTTTGGGTTTCGACTACTACGACCCGGGTTCGATTCCCGCATTGGGCACTTTTTTTCTTATTTAAAAAAAATGCTCCAATGGCCCCCGAATCTTGCAAAAGTCCAACCCCACCAGCGAGTGCAAGTAACTAAACGGGGCTCTGGCACATTTGTAAGTGCAAAGTTGAACTGTTTTTCACATGTGTAGACATGTGGTGTACTTACAGTAAAAGCAGTCGCCTTCTTTTACCCACCATGATTATCATGGTCTGTACCACGTGTACTAGGGATAAGCAAAAAAAATAAAATAAATAACACAGTATCTTATAAAAATATTACTTGAATTATATATTGGTTATCTTCTAGAAAAAATGTCCACTAGCAGTAAATATTTTTTAATGAAATCATCTAACCAACTTTAATTCAACACTTACTTTAAACAAAAGGTAATAAGACCAAATCCAAATAAATAAATAGTGTGTGAAGTTTCGCTAACAGTGTTGTTACCATCATCAGACGAAAGTACTGAATGTTTATTTATTTGGATTTGGTCTTATTACCTTATGTTTATAATCTATAATCCCAAATTGTCCCTTAACATTTACTTTAATTCAACTGAAAGCTCTGATCTTTCAGGGTGTTGATTTGATGAGGTTAGACTGTAATTGGGAGAGCTTAGCTTGGCAATGATGAACCTTCCCAGCAGTTTGGCCAACTTAATCTTCCCTATTTACTCTAATATTGTACTGAGCTATTCTATTTTTATACACTCACTAGCCGAATGACCCGGGCAACGCCCGGGTTTTACCCGATTAAATGATTTTATTCAAATACTATTTGTTACAATTATAAATTGGCGCCGTGGATATCATTCTTGTATAATATATAAATGAGTTTTAAAAATTGTAAAAAAAAAAAAATGCATCGGCCGGGAATTGAACCCGGGCCGCCCACATGGCAGGCAAGCATTCTACCACTGAACCACCTATGGTTATGAGAAATGGCCATATTTGGGTATTTATTCCATTCACAAAAGCAAACGGTGACAGAATTGATTATGACGCTGATAACTGTATATGAATGGACAAAGCTTGAGGAAGTTGTACCATTTAGCATGTATATCGGGATTCAAGCAATAACTATGAAAGATATTACAGTGACCTTTATTGAAGACACACGAGATAACCATGTGTGAACAACCTGTCTCCTTAAAAAAAAAAAAAGTTGACCAGCTTCATCAAAGACTTTCCACTTCCTCAAGCTTTGTTAATAAGTGTATATTTGAAACTTTATAGGAATTCCTGGTTGTGGTAATTATGAAAACTATTATTAAAAGAATTCCTCGGAAGTAACAGATTTTTTATAAATTTATAAAACTTTATATAAGCAGAGTAGCCCAATACAATATTACACTGGCAAAACCACTGGGAGGGTTCACCACTGATGAGCCAGGCCCCCCATCCTCCCAATAATGTTTCTATCACAGAAAGGACAAGTAGGAAATAATTTTATTTTGTTAAAAGAATATAATGATAAATATAGTTTCAATTCAAATTTATTTTTGTGAAAGTTGAATAACTTATAAGGAAAAATTGACCAGGATGCTAATTCAGACATCCTACTCAGCTGGCATGTTGACTCTGTGTTGCAGTGGCTACCAGTATGAAGTGATAGTCATTGATGACGGCAGCCCCGATGGAACACTCCAAGCCGCAGAACAACTCCAGAAGATCTATGGGGAGGACAAGATAGTGAGTTGTTGCTGTTGTTGTGAGTTGTTGCTGAACTGGTCCTGCGCAGGTCCTGAAGCCCAGAGCCAAGAAGCTGGGCCTTGGCACAGCCTACATGCACGGACTGCAATATGCAACAGGGGACTTCATCATTATCATGGATGCCGACCTCTCCCATCATGTAACTTGATGAAAACTCCCTTTTTACTTAAATTTGATTTCTTGTCATATATGAACATAGAATGTAAAAATATATGGTAAAACCTAGCTCAAAATTGAGCAGGGATGTAACAAACCATAGTGACACCATAGAGCGAACCATGACTGTAGTGCACCAAAAGTTCAGTCCCATTGGGATTCGCTATAGTGAGGGAGGGGTTTACAATATATAACAATTAAGAAAAAAGGCATTTTTTGATCGTGCAACTGAAAGTTACTGATGGCTTGCGCCATCTATCGGAATAAATATCAACTAATCGTTGATTTTTTATTATTTTAGAATTGGCCAAAAATAGCGCAAGCCATCAGCAACTTTCAGTTACACGATCAGAAAATGGCTTTTTCTTAATTAATCTACCTGATCCAAGTACAAATTCACTTTTGTGCTATTTTTCAAAGTTATAACAATGTTATGATCATCACTTAGTATTAACAGATGACATTTCCACAAATATCAGAATTGTCTTCTTAGCGCCCATCTATTCCTTAAAAAAATTTGGGACAAATATTTAACGCTATATATTTAATGCCACAGCCATGTCAATATGGTCAAATGAACATGTAGGATCCATAAGGATCTATGTTCTCGAGCTATTCACCTGTTTCATTTTTACAGCACCACACAGACTGTAAAACAGAGAGCAGACACTTGTCTCGATGGAAACACAATGCTGACTGATGCCAGGCATGCCCTCTTCCTTCTTAAGACTTCTCTTGTTCCAACGGTCAACACTGTTAGGTTTGGAGGTAGGCTTAGCAATATATACTCAGGGACAAAACTTGAGGAAGTGGAAAAAGTCTTTAATGTTACCAATCGTCTATTTTCTTTTAAGGATTTCTCCTTTTTTTTTTTTGTTCACACTTGGTTATCTTGTTAATCTTCAATAAAAGTCACTGTAATATCTTTCAGAGTTACTGTCTGAATCCTGATATACGAGCTGAAAGGTACAAATTCCTTAAGTCTATGAGTTTAGTCTATGAGTTTTGTCTTCTTGTATATATTTTGTCTAAGTTTTGTCTATGAGTGTATATAATTAAAAAATATTTCTACAGACCTTATACAGCAATGATGAAAATTGACATAGGAGGACCACCACTGATGAACCCTCTACCATTTCAATTTGACCATTGCAGTACAGTAGAACTTCTCTCTCTCTCGTCACCTAATTGCCAAAGTGTCCTTTAGAAAGAGGTGTTCTCCTACCTGAAATCAGATATTTGGTAACATGAACATTTTGGCAATTAAAAACTGACCTTTATTAACACAAAGCAATACTTTATACAGTAGAACCTCCATGAGAGTAAAGTAGTGCTATACAAAGTCTACTATATAACAATTGTTTTCAATTATAAGAAATAAACAGGGTTTTCTTTAAAACCTTGTCCCAATTATCAGATGATATTTCAATCCAATTGACTGTTGACATCTATGTGGATGTTTCAGCCCAAGTTTCTCCCAGAATTTATCAAGTATGTATATTCACTTCCTTGAGGATTCTTTATTTACATATTGTAAAAGTGCAGGAGGATGTTATTCATGTGTCAAAATTGAATGCAATTAATACATTTATTAAAAGGAAGTATTGCCAATTTTTACACAGAGTCAAACCTCATTGTTTTAACCACAGTTATACCACAGAAGATTGTGTGTTGTATTATCTGTTCCAACACTGGGATTGTCAACTCCATTTGTTGACAATGTTTATATCAACAGCTGTTGATCATTTTGTTTTTCTTCTTTATCATGGACATCACAAACATATAGATCTCTCTTTAAAAGGCACAATTTGGATTAGAATCAAAAGGTTACAAGATCAAAATCTCCAAATTATTGAAATGTTCATGATGTTTTTTTTGTAACAGTATTGTTGCCATCATCAGACAAAGTAATAAAAAAAATAACATTTTGTCTGATAATGGTAACAACACTGTTACCAAAACATTACAAACATTTCAATAATTTGGATTTGGTCTTGTTACACAAGGTAATAAAACCAAATCCAAATAAAATAGTGTGTGATATTTTGGTATCAGCGTTATTACCATCATCAGACAGAAGTACTTTTTAATATATTTTCCTTTTTATAATTTTAAACACAAGGTAATAAGACCAAATCCAAATAAATAAATAGTGTGTGACGTTTCGGTAACAGCGTTGTTACCAAAACATCAAACACTATTTATTTATTTGGATTTGATCTTATTACATTGTGTTTATTACAAACAACAACAACAAAAAGCCTTTATTTAGGGTCACTGACTCAATACAGGATTCACCAGAGGTATGCATAAGAACAAAGCAGTGAGACAAAGGAAACAATATAAACAGAAGAAAAAGAAAAAAAAATAAGAAAGAGAAAAATAAGAAAGAGAAAGAGGGAAGCAAGAAAAACAACACAAAAAGAGTAGCAGTAAGAAAGTGAGGAGTGAGTGTCACTTGGCCTTCTTCTGAGATATGGACTTGTGGAAACCATAAAACGCCGTAGCAATATACTTATTCTGGGTCATATTGTCAATTATTGATGGAAGTGAAGCACAGAGTTGCCCAGTTTTGAGCATAAGGGTTCTTCTTTACCTTGTGTTTATTATAAAATCCAAATTGTGCCTTATCGAATTATCTTCTTGTTTACCTAGTTGTGCAAGAGCGTGCAAATAAAGATATTGATCATGAAGACCCTGATGAAATACTGTGTGCAGGAAACAGGAGGAGGGAGACTACGACGTGGTGACAGGGACCAGGTACTCCCAGGGTGGAGGAGTGGCCGGGTGGGACCTCAAGAGGAAGCTCATCAGGTGAGATGTTTTCTTGTTAACAGATGGCGCTGATGGCCCCCTCCCTTTTGCATATCGCTGAATATTGTCAGCCACTCCACCATCACTAACCTCTGAACAATTTGGAGTCTACAGTTAAATATCCCAGTAGATAATAAACACAAGGTCTTCTTCTTCTTTCTTATCTCCCCAATCATGACTGGGTGAAGTAGAATGCGTCTGCCTTTGTCATTAAGACTGGGAGCACTACTCAGTGGTAGGCCGATTTAGCTCCAAAAGAAATGGCCGCCTTTGACATGAGGAACAGACGCCATGTGCAGCCGCTCCTAACATGGAGTACAAACACTGCTCATCCTGTATCCCTGGATTAGGAGCCCTTACAGGGTACTATCAGCCGGGCCAGCTGAACCCAGGTTTTTTAGTGAGCTTGTTACTGCTCCCCCTCCTCCTTTTTTATCCGGGACCGGCAAAGGTGGAGTTATAAACACAAGGTAAAAAGACCAAATCCAAATAAATAGGGTGTGACGTTTCAGTAACAGCGTTATTATCGAAACGTCACACACTATTTATTTGGATTTGATCTTATTACCTTGTGTTTATAATCTAATTGTGCCTTATCATCCCAGTAGATAGTTACCATTTTTACAACAACAATAAAAAGCAACAATGAGACCTTTTGAAACAGATTCTCCCAGCAGAAATGTAGAAGTATCATTAAATGTACCAGTAATTAGCAATGTTGTTTACAGTGAGATGCCATTATGTCAGAAAATACTCCAGGTTGGATAGACTTTTGTTTTTGTTAGCATCCATCAACACAAGGTAATAAGACCAAATCCAAATAAATAAATAGTGTGTGACGTTTCGGTAACAGCGTTATTATCAAAACGTCACACACTATTTATTTATTTGGATTTGATCTTATTACCTTGTGTTTATAATCTATAATCCAAATTGTGCCTTATCATCCCAGTAGATAGTTACCATTTTTACAACAACAATAAAAAGCAACAATAAGACCTTTTGGTACAGATTCTCCAAGCAGAAATGTAGGGTACATGTAGAAGTAACATTAAATGTATCAGTAATTAGCAATGTTGTTTACAGTGAGATGCCATTATGTCAGAAAATACTCCAGGTTGGATAGACTTTTGTTTTTGTTAGCATCCATCAACACAAGGTAATAAGACCAAATCCAAATAAATAAATAAATAGTGTGTGACATTTCGGTAACAGTTTTGTTACCATCTTCAGACAAAAGTACTGAAGTTTATAATCTACTAGCCGAATGACCCGGGCAACGCCCGTGTTTTACCCGATTGAATGTTTTTTTTTATTCAAATACTATTTGTTACAATTATAATTTGGCGCCTTAAATAAATGCATATGTTAGTTAATAACTATAGCCTATGTGCTTTATCTGTCTATGTACTGTTGGCTTCCGTAGGCGTCTCTTACTGGGAAAAAGAAAGAGAGGATTCCATTTGGTTATTAACTAATATTATGATGTACTAGAGCGCCATCTGTTATCAAATTATAAAACTATTTTAGTGGCGTATTATTCTTTTTTAAAATAAGACAATTTCTACTGTCCTTACTGCGATGAAAAATATATTTATAATTATATTTAATTCTGCTGTCCTAAAAGCTTATGTCCATAGTTCTTCTAAAATACCCATTCCAAGAGTCTTACAACGGTCACCTATAAAAGGAAGTTCCAAAAATGCAATATAACAGCGGTATGGTAGATTAAACTGGCGAAACCGCTGGGAGGGTTCACCACTGATGAGCCAGGCCCTCCCTTTAATTTTTTCATCGCAGTAAGGACAGTAGAAATTGTCTTATTTTAAAAAAGAATAATACGCCACTAAAATAGTTTTATAATTAACTAATATATTAATTTATTTAAGGAGCGACCCGCTCCAACACAATAGTTACAGAAATGGGGCGGGGGGGCAAAGGTGGCGTGATCGTAGCCGACCAATAGGAGGGCGCCATTCCAAAAAAAAAGCAAACCGTGACAGAGGCCGATGAGGAATGACGCTCGTAACTGTATATAGAATAATCCAAATTGTGCCTTATCATTAGCATCCATCAAGTTGTGTTTGACTTTTGGCAACTATATGGACAAAAAGTCTCCAATTTGATATGTGAGCATCACTCTCAGTTCATCTAGTGACCTTCTGGTAGCTTTCTTGGCCCCTTATAGCCAGCTCATTGTAGGTCTTCCTCACTGCCTTCAATTTTTCCTAACATCATCTTTTCTAAGCCATTTGTTCTCATTATGTGTCTGAAGTAGGTCAGTCTATGTTTGTATATTTGGGATCCTAGGAATCTACTAGGATTGATTTCATTTAAGATGATATTTGTCCTTTTATCTCTGTCCTTGACACTCTGAGTAGCTTTCTCCATGATAAGGCACAATTTGGATTATCGATTATAAACATAAGGTAATAAGACCAAATCCAAATAAATAAATAGTCTGTGAAGTTTCTGTAACAGCGTTGTTACCGAAACTTCACAGACTATTTATTTATTTGGATTTGGTGTCACTACCTTGTAGCTTTCTTCATGTCCACATTTCGAAATCTTCGATTCTTTTTCATTCTTCTTTTCTCAGAGCCCAGCTCTCATATCTATAAGTGATCATAGGGAATACCAATGTGAATAGAGACCCACTTTTATGTAAATAAGCCACACAATAATCTTACAAGATATATTTTACAGAGAATTCATTGACACACAAGGGGATAAAGATTCCCAATGTTTTGACAGCTACTATAGGTGGCTTCCTCAGGGGAATTTTTTTTTTCTTCGTGGTTGTTGAAATTCTGTGAAGTTTGACCCCTCCAATAAGAATGACTTATTTAATTTATTTAAAAGTATAATAAAAGAAAATAAGACCTAATCCAAATAATTTATTAGGATTATTATTTGGTCTTATTTTCTTTTATTTTAATCTATAATCCAAATTGTGCTTTATCATTAAAAGTACAGTGTTATTACAGTTTTCTTTTATCAAAGTCAAGATGATATTTTTAATATACTTTTCTTTTTTAACTCTTCTCATTACATTTCTCACTATACTAAGTGTCAACACACTTGATAGAGAGGTTTTTACTGTGTTGTTTAAAATGTCATCAAACATCTCTCTCTCCTCTATGATTTCTTGTGGTTTTATGTGTAACAAAGAGTTTTGATAGGTAAATCTCAGCACATTACCTTCTTTAATTTAGTTGATGAAGGCATTCCTGAAAGCTTCTTGTATTTTTCAAATGAATTAAAAATGTTGACATGAAACCTTTCTTTTTTTTTTTGGAGCTACAATAAAACCTTGCTAAAATGAAGCAAGGATATAGTGAACCTTCCCTTTATAATACACCTGAAATAATCCCCTATTATAATACAGTGAACTATGGCTATAGTGAACCAAAGATTTAGACCCATTGGAGTTTGCTATAGAGGGGTTTTACTGTATTGTTGTCCGAGTCAATCACTCAATTTAATAATAATTATGTAATTTATTCTGTTGACAATGTTGCACACAAATTACATGCATATATATGATATAAATACAAATGAATGAGGTTTTCTGTTGATTTTTGGAATTGTTGAGATTAATGCTATGGTAATGCAGTCGTGGCAAGAATCTTGAAAGTAAAATAATAAAAATAGTAAAGAATAGAAATAGCTTTAATTGAGCTTTTGGAATATAGAAAACATAATTTGATAAAAGTGCTGCCTGGCTTAAGGCGAATAAAACAAGGAAAACAAAAGATTATTTACATAATGTACAAAAGATTTGAGCTGGCCAACGGGGAACAACAACAATCGGTTTTATAGGGGAAGAGTGACCTCTGGCGGTCGATTTAAACAGAATATTTGAATCTATGAAATATATTTTTAAATGAAATAATATTTTAATATAACATATATATATATATATTATATATAAAAAAAGATAAGATTACTGTTGTTTTTGATCATGTTAAGGATTATTGTAATGGTGGTGCAGTCGTGGCTGAAATCTTGAAATAAAAATAATATTGAAGATCATAGATTTCTTTATTTGAGCTGAGTAATATATATGAATAACATAATTTGATAAAAGTAATGCCTGGCTTAAGGCGTAAGAATAATTAAAACAAAATATTATTGACATAATTACAAAGTTTTGGGTCGGCCAACGGGGAAGAACAACAATGAGATTTTATATGGGAAGCATGACCTCTGGCGGTCGATTTTAGAAGAGTATTTTATCTATGAAATATAATTTTAAAATAAAATAATACTTTAATATAACATAATTTTAAATGAAATATTTTAATATAACATATATATAGTAGAACCTCCATGAGAGGACACTCTTGCTAGAGGACACCTCTCTACAAGGGACAATTTTCATTTTGCAAAATTGCCATTTTTACTATTTAGTAACTCTCCAGTAAGAGGACACCACTCCATAAAGGACACTTTAGCTCTGCAATTAGGTGTTGTCCTTTACAGGGAGGTATATATGTGTATACATATCCAAGAAATTTTTCCTCTATACAGAATGTAAAGGAATAAATGTGTTCCAGCCGGGGAGCCAACTACCTCACCCAGGTACTGCTGAGGCCGGGGGTGTCTGACCTTACTGGCAGCTTCAGGTAACTTCCTCATGCTGGCTGTGTTTGTGCTTTATTACGTGTATATATATAGTTTGAGTCAAAAGGCGATCCATCAATTAAGTTTATATAAAAGGGCGTACCTGGATCTGTAAAGAAAAAAATATATATAATTTTTCTCAAAATATTTCTAGAGATTGCTCCCTCTTTATCAATTTATTGTACAGTAATATATATATATAACTTGCCTCTCTTGTCTAAATAGGATGATAAAATTCAACATTTACTTGAGTAAAAATTGTAGAATTTTTTTAATGGTTAAATTATAGTGTTTTTTTTTTAAATTATTATTATCCCTAGTACACATAGTACAGGCCATGATAATCATGGTGGTGGGTAGTTACCGCACTTATTTTATTGTAAAAGTACCACATGTCTACACATGTGGAAAGCAGTTAGACTTTTGCTCTTAAAAGTGACCCAGTGAGCCCCATTTGATTACTTGCACTCGCTGATGAGGTTGGACTTTTGCAGGAATTGGGGGCCATTGGAGCATTTTTTTTTATATTAAAGAAAAAAAAGTGCCCTTTGCAGGATTCAGCCCTGGCACATAGCTGTTAAGAACTAATAGTTTATACTACTTGTCCACACACACTGATAGAGTAAGTGTTGAATTATATCAGGTGTTAGCAAGGTGACTCTCTGTATGTCTTCTTCTTTCTTCCTTTCTTATCTCCACTCAATCATATTAGGGTGTCAAGCTTTGACAACCATCATGACTGGGTGAAGTAGAATGCATCTGCCTTTGTCATTAAGACTGGGAGCATTACTCAGTGGCAGGCCGACTTAGCTCCAAAAGAAATGGCCGCCTCTGACATAAGGAACAGACGCCATGTACAGCCGCTCCTAACATGGAGTACAAACACTGCTCATCCTGTATCCCTGGGTCAGGAGCCCTTACAGGGTACTATTAGCCGGGCCAGCTGAACCCAGGTTTTTTAGTGAGCTTGTTACTGCTTCCCCTCCTCCTTTTTCATCTGGGCTTGGGATCGGCAAAGGCGGAGTTATATGTATTCTTGGTCTTTGGAAATCTTGACTATGTGTTACAAGGTAATAAGACCAAATCCAAATAAATAAATAGTGTACATGCATATAAAATAGGAACGATACAGAGCTTAGCATGGCCCTTGCACAAGGATGTCACGCAAAACCATGAATAAATAGTATGTGATATTTCAGTAACAATGCTGTTACTGAAACATCACACACTATTTATTAATTTTGATTTAATTGTATTATACCTTGTGTTACTAATCTATAATCCAAATTGTGCCCTATCAGACAAATATGGTGTGTTAATGTGTGGCACTACATGACAATGTGATACAGGCTATACAAGAAAGAGGTCCTCAAGAAGCTAGTGTCCTCCTGTATCTCCAAGGGCTATGTCTTCCAGATGGAGATGGTGATCCGGGCCCGGGGACTGGCCTACTCCATCGCAGAGGTATGTCTGCGGACTTCTTGTCTCTCCACTACATCTCGTGAACCTTAAAGTCCCAGGGTTTTAGGTGTGGTTATAACACAACAGGGAGACTACTACAGGCCATCTCAAGCCATTGAAGATTAAAAAATCTACCTCTCTTTTGGCTTGTATTAGATGCACTAAACGGGACCTTTGGAAGAGACCGCTGCTTATCATAAAATAGCTTGAGGAGCATGGACTCATGAAATTTGTGTAATCTTTACACAATGAGGATAAGAAACAACACAATAAGGAGATTGCTTAGAGGAAGTAAAAAGAAGCACTAGGCAAGAATGCAATGATGAAATTGAACAAGATTATCAAAGATGAAGGCATTTATCTTGGGATGAAGAAAAGATTCATAGAGGCATTGGCATTTCCTGTGGTCACTTATGGATATGACAGTTGGACTCTCAGAAAATAAGGAAGAATTGAAGCTTTTGAAATGTGGACATGGAGAAAGCTACTCGGAGTGCCATGGACAGATAAAAGGACAAATATTTCTATATTAAATGAAATTAATCCTATTATATCCCAGCATCCCAAATATGTAAACAAAGATTGACCTACTTCAGACACATAATGACAGAAAATGGTGTAGAAAAGACATTGATGTTGGGAAAAATTGAAGGAAGAGGAAGATCTTCAATGAGCTGGCTAGAAGGGGTCAAGAAAACTACCAGAAGGTTACTAGATGAGCTATGAAAAAAATTAGGACATATCAAAATGTTATGCTAAATAACCTATCACAGCTTTTTTTTGTTAGTCTGCACTAATTTTTTACATCTAACTTGTGTGTCTGAATAAGAGTCTAAAACTTGAAAGCTAACAAATTTGAAATTAAAAAAATCTTCCACTTTTAAACCAAATTGGCCATGTAAATGTTGATGATTTTGTAAGTGCTTATGGTAAGAAGACCAAATCCAGGGGGTCGGTGGAAGGATGGTCTAAACAGTTGGTTTTCGACCGCTATGACCCGGGTTCAATTCCCGCATTGGGCACTTTTTATGTTTAAAAAAAAAATGCGCAAATGGCCCCCGATTCTTGCAAAAGTCCAACCCCACCAGCGAGTGCAAGTAACCAAACGGGGCTCTGGCACATTTGTAAGTGCAAAGTCGAACTGCTTTTCACATGTGTAGACATGTGGTACATTTACAGTAAAAGCAGTCGCCTACTTCTACCCACCATGATTATCATAGCCTGTACCACATGTACTAGGGATAAGGGAAAAAAAATCCAAATTAATTAATTGTAAGTGCTGATTTTTCCAAGATATATATGTTATGTTTAACTTTATTAACATCATGAAACGCGATATCCCAAACTCAGGGATATTTGCGCCAATACATTTCACTGCATTACAGCAATTCGGCTATATACAATCCTGTTCAATTCATTATTTTACATAAATTAACTAAAGAAAATTGTCCAAAGAGAAAAACAAACAACAAAGCAAAACACACAGAGCAAGCATCGCAGTTCTTTTTTTTTTTTTCTAAGATTCCTTCTCTTTTTTCCAATTCAAGAGAAAGTTGTATATGTATTTACAAAATTGATCAAAATTTTTATACTTTTCTTTTTTGTCTACAAATTCATCAAGCTGTCCAATACGACCAAATCTATTTTCCCTAAAATCCCGGAAAATTGGGCACTCCAGAAGTAGATGTCTCGCGTCTTGAATTTCACCTCCGCAGAAGCATCCTGGTTCCTTCACGGCGCCGATAGTTGCCAAAAATTTCCCAAAATTGCCATGATCTGTAATGAATTGGATATTATAAAAATTTGGACGGAAAAATCTTGGAATTCCTAATACGAAAAAGCTTCTGAAAATTTCATTAGTGTTCTCAAAAATTTCATTCATTTTTGCGTGTAAGAATGATTTGACTATACTTGGAGCATGGGGTTCGTAAGTAATTAGATCTTCAATGGACATTTGAGCTAGATCAAATTTGATTATTCTGGATTCTATATAATCTGTTAGGAGTGGAATTTTTGCCAAGCTATGCACACAGTTTGATGAAGTGGTTTTGTATGCTCTAACTGCCCATAAAATGATCTGGTACTGCATGGAGTTCAGTTTTTGTTTACAACGATTGTTTAAATATTTGAACCAAATTTCAGAACCGTATGTAAGTACAGGCCTAATGATTGTTTTGAATAAAGTTAACCTCTTTTCAGTGTCTAAACCCCACATATTGCCACTTAGTGAACATAATAAATTTTTCATACGTCCTGCCTTACACAGAATATCATTAACATTCCATTTGTGATTAGAAAATTTCATTCCCAGAATTTTTACTTGCTTGACTGGCATTATTATATTGTTATTAACCTTAATAGGTATTTTTTGTCTGTTATGTAGGTATAGCATATTAGTCTTCTCTGTACTGATCGTTAATTTATTTCTATTACACCATTGGATCACATAATTTAAGGTGTATTCACTTGCGGTTTTTAGTCCTTCAATAGTCTTATTCCAGCAAATTATTGTAACGTCGTCTGCATAACATATAATATCTGCATTCATTGAATCAAAATTTATCAACAAATCATTTAGCAAAATATTCCATAGAAGTGGAGATAAAGGTCCACCCTGTGGACATCCTTTAGTTAGTTTCTTATAAAAAGTTTCTGATTCGTATGTAAATTTCACCTCCCTTTCATTATTCAAATAAGATTTTATGATCCGTATTAAATCTGAAGGAACATCATCATTATCCATTCTTTTTATAATAGCAGGCCACCATGCATTGTCGAATGCACCCGAAATATCTATAGCTATCAAGGAAGTCAATTCTTTTTGTTTATGTTTCAATATAGTTTCTATAATTTTATCCATTCCAGTAATTGTTGATCTAGATTTCATAAAACCATGCTGCCTTGAGCTCATTAAATTATTCTCTAAATAATAGTTACTTAATTTATTTTTTATTATATTCTCAAATGTTTTAGATAGATTAGATGTCAATGATATAGGTCTATAACTTTTATTTATTTCATAATTCGTTTTGCCTGGTTTTGGAATTATTTTTAAGAATGATTTTTTCCATTCATCCGGATAATATCCCATTTCTATACATTTATTGAATAATTTATGCAGAATTGGGATTATTTTTATTTTAGCCTGTCTAATCATATTGTTACTAATGTAATCAGGGCCCGGTGCTTTTTTAATATTAGTTTTTAAAATTGTTTCCTCTATTTCCTTAGATTCGATATAAACACTACTTTTATTTTTATATTTAGGCGTATAATTTCTAATCAAAATATGATCATCTTTATCCAAACCTCCAATATCATCCTGAAATAGATCGTTCATTAAACTTTTTATTTTGTCGGTCTTTAAATGATCTGGTAAATTATCTATTAGTGGTAATCCTAAATTTCTATTTTTCGATCTCAATGACTTGAATATCCTATAAGCATTACCAAATGAGTTATTTGAATGACTTTCTTCTATAAAAATTCTCCAACTCGCTCTTTTTGCCTTTTTACTTTTATTTAAATATTTATTTCTCATTGATTTATAGGTCTTTTCAAGGACCTTTCCATGTCGGTAATACAAATTTCTAATATAGTGGAAATCGTTTTTCAATTTCTCCAGCTTCCCATCCCACCAGTATGTATTTGTTTTATAATTTCCGCTTCTTGTCTTGACATTTAGTGACAGATAAGCTGCCTCTTTAATTATTTGTGTGAGAGTCTTTACAATGTTGTCAATATCTTTGATGTTTGACGCGTGGTTTATCATGGTGATAATATTATCTACGTCTTGTATTGCTATTTTTTCGGTAAATGTTTTCCAATCAGCATCTTTTTCTATAAATTTCCATGTTGAGTTTTGAACTGTCCTTTGCCTGTTAAAATTGTGATAAATGTCAAAGGTTATTGCTACGTGATCTGAAATGTGCGTCAATATAGTCGTCTTCCAGTTTTGTACCAAACCTATTGATTTTTTGTTTGAAATCGTAAGATCTATAAAGCTAGAATTTCGGCAGGTGGGTATCTTAAGATTATGAATAAATAGGTTATGTTCATCTATGATGGAGTGGAATTTGAAACCATTGGAGTTTGTTGTCGGATCAAACCAGACTGGGTGTCTAGAATTAAAGTCACCACATAGTATAATAGGTTGTTGATTGTAGGTCTCCAGAAGCTCTTGGATAAATTTTCTATGAGTGTCATTAAATCTATGTGGATGTATATAAAAGTTTGCGATAATAGTATTTGATTTTGCTGAATTTAAAGAGGTGGTTGTACAAAAGGAGTTTGTGAATTTATTGATTTTATTAAATTTTAAACTCTTATTCATAAAGATCGTTGCAGTATAAATTTGTTCATCTGTCGTTGAATGCACTATTTGAGATTCCAAATCGAAAATTACATCTCTATCAATCAGATAAGGTTCCTGTATTAGGATGATATCTGGTGGGTTGTCTTTTATAGAAGCTTGAAGCTCATTCAGTGCCAAGATACTTTTTCTTACATTTTGTTGTAAACATTTAATTCCTTTTCCCTGCATGATATTCTAACTAAATAAACAAAAATCTTAGCTGCGAAATTTTCCTAATTGTCGGTTGGATGATATCTCGTTCGTTGGATAATTCTGTCTATCTGTATTTTGTATAGAGGACAGTCCGAGGAATTAGCTCTATGATTCGGCGAGTTTCTAAATTTAGGATGTTTTAGACAGTTATAACAATTGCAAATTTTTGAACAGTCATGAATTCCTTGCGCGCCGCATAATTTGCATATCTCGACGTTAGTACAATCGGCCAATTTATGGTTGGGATTAAATTGAAGGCATTTCTGACATTGTTTTACCAGAATCTTATCTTCCACAAAACAGCGTTCAAAGTCAGTATATAATTTATTATTCATATTTTTAAGGATTCGGTAAACCTTTGGAGAAACCCTAAGAACTATGTTGTGGTGGGGCGTGTTCGATTTCATGCTAAACAAAACATGGATATCATTTTCCATTTCGTTCAATTCAGGGTTCATACTGCAGATTGTTTTAGTAAAATTAGCGGTTTCTGTAAGTTTATTAACATTTTTGACTATTACTGTAGGATCTCTTGGTTGGGGGATAAAAATTTTGCTGATATTTGCGAGTTCCTCTGCCCTGCCTAACTCATCATTTAGAGATTCCATGTCTGATTCTGTAGGGGTCTTTATTATTACAGATTTCCTTGCATTTATAATTTTGTTAATCTTTATTTTTTTTTCCTTCGTCCCTAAGCTTTTTAACTTTGCCTGATATAGTTTGATACATTTTTGTATTATCTTCCACATTTATAGGTGTTGCCACTATTGTGAACTCCTTATGTAAATTTTTTTTTTTTTTATGTAATCTTGTGATGTTTCTGTACGAGCTACTTGAGCATATGTTGGAGTTGTTTTGACTAATTCATCTTGGATCCCTTTCAGTTTTTGGTCCATAACATCTGTAATTGTTGTTTTCATTAGTTCCAATATATCTTGGTTATTTATTTCTTTTAAAGTTGAAATACCATCCTTGGTTTGCCTAACCATAGTTGACAAAAATGTAATATCATTTTTAGTTAGATTTTTTTGATTTTGTTGAACCTTTTTGTCAAAATAGTTATAAATTTCATCCAACTTATCATTTAATGTTTGAATAATTATTTCCATATTCTATTTTTGCATATTTGTGCGAAAACAACAATTGAAAAGGCTTTCAAAAATGACTAAACTCTTAAACAGTGATTGCCAATTAAAAAAAAGGTTATAATATTTTTAATTAAACAATTTATAAAACTTTTATAAATTATACAATATATATGTTATGAATATTTTGTGTTGTTGTTAGATAAGGCTTGATAAGACAAAGGATCGATAAGATAAAGGGTTGAGGTGCAGTCGTGATAAAAAAAGATAAATATTTACCGTCAAGTAGCTTTTATTTTCAATTACTTGAGGAAAGATTACACATTTGTTAGTTTTTCACATTATATAGAATTTATAAGTTAATCCTATATTAGTGATTTAAAATGATTGATTGGTTAACTACGCATATTTACAACAAAATTATACAACGAAACTAAACAACTAAACTAAAAGTCTTTCTAAAAACGATGATAACAAAAATAAAATTATCAATGAATAAAATAAAGTATATATTTTTTAAAATATAGAAATATTTGAGGTTTTTAGATTATATAATATTTTTAGATTATATAATATTTCCCCCCTGTGAAAAAGATTTTAAAATATTAAAAATTTTAAAATAAAATTGGTAATTAAAAATAATTAATTAAACGAAATCAATAAATCTATAGAAATAATTAAAAATGAAACAATAAAAATCAATACGCACATTTTTTTCAAAATAAACAAAAGAAAGTTTGTTTACAAAAATTTATATAATTATGAAATTATAATAAAAGTATATATAAGAAGTATTAATGGGCGATTTATAGGAACTATGGATATGAAGCAAGAAAGGTATTTAAAATTGAGTAATTATGACATGCTAGTTACACTTCAAAATATCAAAAGCAGTAGAAAATGTTATTTTTACATGGTTGAGTAATGAAACGCTAATAGATGTATGGAGTGACATTAAGTTATTTGTGAAGGCTTAAGAATTGGTGCTGATATTTGTTCTTCATTGTCCATGTCCAAAATATGGCCTTCCTGTAAAAAACATGGTTTATCATCAATATCTATTAACTTTGTGTTAGAATTTTGATTTGCTATTAAGTCATTTCCTATGTTAGTGCTATAGTGAAGTAGAAAATCTGTTTCTGGGTAAAATAATTTAAGTTTATTTGAGTGTATAATTTCTGTTTGTTTTCTTTGGGGTATATTAGGCTTATCTATTTCATATGTGACTGGAGAAAGTTGTTTTAAAATTGTAAATGGGCCTATATATCTTTGTGTTAATTTACCAGTGTTTGGATAAATAAAGGTTTTTACTAATACCTGATCTCCTTCTTTAAAAATGGGTTCTGGGTGTTTAATGTCATAAAGTTGTTTGCTGTGTTCATGGGATTTTATGGTTCTTTCAATGGCTAATTTTCTTGCCTTTTCAATTGGTGTATGTGTTACTGTGTCATGTTCTATATACTGTGGTTGTATTCCATAGTATAAGAATTTAGGTGTAAAGCCTGTTGTGGTATGTACTGTTTCATTATAGCTTTCAGTAATTTTAGGAATATATTTTGTCCAAGGAATCTTTAAATTAGCATTATATTCACATCTTAACCTATTAATGATAGTGGAATTTAGTCTTTCTACTTTTGCATTTGTTTCTGGATGATGGGCACTGGTGAGTAGATGCTTAACAATATTTCTATCTAAAAAGTGTTTAAATTTTCTGCTAAGAAAAGCTGCATTTCTGTCAGTTATTAATATTTCAGGTTTATTAATTTGGAATAAATTTCTCAAACAAGTTATATAAGAATCAGTTGATACAGATTTTGTTGGAAAAGCCCAAAGGAATCTACTATGGTGATCTACTATCATATGGATACTGTGTCTAGTTGTCCCATAATTATGTAACCCGCCCAATGTATCTAGAGAAAAAATGTGATTTGGGTGTGTAGCTATTGGCATCTGTTGTAGTGGTCCATAAACAATTCTGTTATCCCTAGACTTGTTAAACTGGCAGGTTTCACAATGTTTGGTGTAATTAGCAATATCCCTAGACATATGTGGCCAATAATAGTGTGGAGAAATTATTTTAGTCATTTGAGTTGTTCCAATATGTCCATGCTTTGTATGTACTTTGCTTAATAATTTGTGTCTTAGTGTTTGTGGTACATAAGCTCTTTTAAAACCCTTTCTATTTATAATGTAGAGGCCATTTTGAATTTTAATTTTAGCACTACTAATTTGTTCAGTTGATTGGTGTTCTTTTAACTCATTATATGTTAGGTAAAATGAGACAGGTGCTCTTGACAGCATGTCTGCTTCTATATTATTTAATCCTTTAATATGTTTAATGTCAAAGCTATATTGAGATAGGATTAAAGACCATCTAAATAACCTACCTTGTGGGTTTTTTACATTTTTGATCCATTTTAAAGGTAAGTGGTCTGTGTGCAAGGTAAAATGTATGTTGTGTAGATATGTGTGAAACCTTTGTACTGAATTAATGATAGCTAATGTTTCAATTTCTGAGGCAGTATAATTCTGTTCATATGGATGAAGTTTTCTTGAAAAATAACCTATGGGGTGTAAAATGCCTTGTTCATCTGGTTGTTTAAGAACTCCTGCTACTCCTAGACTTGACGCGTCTGTGAATAAATGACATGGTTTTGATGGGTCATAAATATATAGTACAGGTTGTGATATGAGTGAATTTTTAAGTGTTTGGAAGGCTTGTTCATGTTTCGCACTCCATAGCCAAGGAGCATTTTTAACAACAGTTCATTCAAAGGTGCCCTAATTTGCGCATAATGGGGAATAAATTTATTATAAATATTTATGGTGCCTAAAAATCTCTGTAAGGTTTTAATATTATATGGTCTATTTAATTTTAAAATTGCTTCAATATTTGTGTTATTTGGTGTATATTTTCCTGAGTTAATAGTGTATCCTAAAAATTGTATTTCTTTTTGTAAAAATTTGCATTTATTGAGATTCAGCTTTATATCCTCTTGTTCGAATATACCTAATATGTTATCTAAATGTTTAATGTGTTCTTCATAAGTTTTAGAGTGTATAATAATATCATCAAAATAATTTAAGGCATAGTGTATATTATGCTTAGTGAAAACTGACTTCATAATCCTTTCAAATTGTGAAGGTGCATTTTTTAGACCATATGGAAGTCTGTTCCATTCATAACATCCTAATTGTGTTACAAAGGAAGTTTTATGTCTATCTTTTTCATCTATGGGTATATGCCAGTATGCATTTTTAACATCTAGAATAGTATATATTTTTGACTGTGATAACCTATCTATAATTTGTTCTATAAGTGGAATTGGTGTATGTTCTGGAACTGTTTTTTGATTAAGTTTCCTATAATCTATGCAGAGTCTTGTGGGGTGATTTGGGGCATCAGATTTCTTATTCACTAATAATGCAGGAGAACTATAGGGGCTAGATGAGGGTCTAATAATATCATATTTTAATAATTCAGTTATTTGTTTTTGTATTTCAGCATTATTGTAAAAAGATGTCCTATATGGCTTTTGTGCTATGGGAATATTATCTAAAAGAGATATGCAAATTGGGTTAGTCTTTATGTGTCCTATATCAAAATTGTGTTTAGAGAAAACATTCTTATATTTATGCAATATATCTGAAATTGTTTGATTTGAGAAATTTGGATTAATATCTACTTTACTAAAGTCTAAATATGAATTATAATTTGTTATAGAGTACGGTTGTCGCATACTGTGAAATGAGTTAGAATCAATAATGGGATTTGAAGTAGGATCTATAAGTTTAACATTTGTAGTTGGCATATCAAAAGAATTGAAATTACACAATGGGTTAATATTTAAAAGAGATGAATTTTTAACATAGTATGGGTCTGGAATACATAGGGTAGTGGCATATGACTTCTGATTATCAGTTTTTGGATTAAAGGAATACAAGAATTTATAATTTTGGAAAAGAAGGTTTTTTGAAAAATCTATTTGTAACTTAAATATATAAAATGTTGGTAAACCTAAAATAAGATATTCTATTGGAGTATCACAAACAAACATTTCTTGATACCTTGTAATTTTACCTAAGCTAAGCCTAACTAATATTTTGTATAATGGGTAAGTAAATCCTTCTACCTGACCTATTCTTTCTTTTGGGCAATTATCTAATATTTTATAATAAATATGATTTAAGTATTTTAAAGGGATAATAGATATGGATGATGCTGTGTCAAGTACACAGGGTAAGGATATTTGATTTATAAATACAGAAAATAATAATAATGTTCTACCTGGGTTGATGCGCTTCGGATGATTATTGTTCTTAAGTGGGCAGTCTCTATGGAAATGGTACTGGTTGGGTAGCTGGTGAGATGCACATATCTTGCAGGGGTAGGGTGGTAAATTGATTGTTCTACTGGATGCTTCCTGGTGATGAGCTGTGGTTGATCTTGGAGATGACCTTGGAGGTGGCTGGGATTGTAGACTTGGAGGAGAGTTGGGGTTAAGCCTTGACCTTGCTGGGTAATATGATCTAGTTTGAAAATTCTGCCTATTATCATTACTTGTGGATGGTTGCTGATTATCTGAGTTATATTTACATTGTGGTTCCTGTTTTTCTTGATTGGTAGAGTATTTTAATTGAGTAGTTTATTTTAATCCAATCTGAGGTTTCCTTAACTCTTGCTGCAATTAAATATTTCTTTAGGTAATTTGGCATCCCATCTGTAAGAGCTTCTAATAATAGGGGTGTATCTAAATTAAGTTTTTTTGCTAATGAAGATTTTTCTTTAAAATAAATATCAAGATCATCTTTATCATTATATTTTAAATTTAAGAATTTACTAAATAGATTAGAATCTTTAACTGTAAAATATGAAAGTACTTTTTGTTCTAGTTCCCCCCAATTATCTATATCTTGTAATTGTTCTATATAAAAATTAAAAGCTTCTCCATCAAGATAATTTGAAAAATTCTTTAGCTTATAGTCTTCATCAAAATGGTTTTGTTGGCATTTTTTGTTAAAGAATTTGAGCCAAGATATTATGTCTAAATTTTGACCATTAAATTTCGGTATTTCTATAGTATTTGGATATGGCGTCATGGCGTGTTCTACATTCCTTTGTTTGCGAGACATTTTGTAAAAATAGTTTTATGAAATTTGAATAATTAATAGAGCAATTAGGTTGAAAATTCAGGTAATCCTGTCGACTTATTGTTATGAATATTTTGTGTTGTTGTTAGATAAGGCTTGATAAGACAAAGGATCGATAAGATAAAGGGTTGAGGTGCAGTCGTGATAAAAAAAGATAAATATTTACCGTCAAGTAGCTTTTATTTTCAATTACTTGAGGAAAGATTACACATTTGTTAGTTTTTCACATTATATAGAATTTATAATTTAATCCTATATTAGTGATTTAAAATGATTGATTGGTTAACTACGCATATTTACAACAAAATTATACAACGAAACTAAACAACTAAACTAAAAGTCTTTCTAAAAACGATGATAACAAAAATAAAATTATCAATGAATAAAATAAAGTATATATTTTTTAAAATATAGAAATATTTGAGGTTTTTAGATTATATAATATTTTTAGATTATATAATATATATATATATTTTTTTTGCCTTAAGTGAGTGCCCCCACTCACCCAAACAGGGTTATGGCTATTTTAAGTACAAAGTTGAACCTATGGACATGTAGTGTGCCTTAGTAGTAGCAATTTATACTCATCATGATTACATAGCCAAGTTCCTTAAGAGAGGTGTGGTATTTTGGATAACAATAGTTATGTTTAGATAAATTGTTGTGATATATGCAAATAAGGTTTTGCATAGTGGTTATAAATATGTTTGTTTTACTATGTTAATTATTTTTATATATATATTCTTAATTTGTAAATAGTTAGTTCAGTTATATTAATGTTTGTGAGGCAATAAAGGTTTTATCACTTAATGGATCTCGGTGACCTGGAGTAATCGTAAGAACATAGAGACACAACAAGAGGAACCAAAGTTGGCTCTGTGATTCCAACCTAGTTAAACCTTCCTTCAAATATTTGCTAGGCCATTGTCAAAACTTATCTCTGAATAGGCTAAGAAAATATTGTAAGTTTGTTTGTTGTGTGATGATAAGGTAAATTTTTTGGATTTAGAAATCTAAGGCAACAAGACCAAATACAAATAAATAAACTTTTTTTTGTTTATCCTTAGTACATGTGGTACAGGCCATGCTAATCATGGTGGGTAGAAGTTGACGACTGCTTTTACTGTAAGTGCACAATAAATAAACTGCCCATCACTACACCACTGTTACCAAAATGTCACACAGTTTATTTGTTGTCTTATGTAAGCTAATTGAAAAATCACACATCACTCTTTAATACCAACATCTTTAGTTCAACACCCCAAGGGATCAGAATTTCGGTTGAATTAAAGTCTGCATTGAATTAATGTTGGATAAATTAAAATAGCTTTATTGGGATTATTAAAAAAATGGGTGAGTAGAAGAGTAGATTTTACTGTGTCTACTATA
The DNA here is from genome assembly GCA_030710605.1 of Cordylochernes scorpioides. Classification (NCBI taxonomy): domain Eukaryota; kingdom Metazoa; phylum Arthropoda; class Arachnida; order Pseudoscorpiones; family Chernetidae; genus Cordylochernes; species Cordylochernes scorpioides. Next base: position 71,594,018 of record CP092877.1, on the reverse strand, counting down.
TAGATGGAAATTTTGCCAGGAGGATATTGATTTAAAGAGACAAAGGTCGCCTCTCCCATCAAAATAGATGATGTCTAGTTTTGGCATCTATTTTGACGGGAGAGGCGACCTTTGTCTCTTTAGATATATAGATGTGTAGTATAATGCTGTCACTAAAGGTGGATGTTTGTAACAGGTCCCCATCTCCTTTGTAGACAGGTTCTACGGAGAGTCCAAGCTGGGAGGCAACGAGGTGATTCAGTTTGTCTCTGGACTTCTGCATCTCTTCTTCACCACGTGATGACCATCTGAATAAATGTTTTCTCTCTGCAGCGGACTCTTTCACTGTTGTAGTTACTAGATATATATAAATAGCCAATCCCAAATTACACTCTGACAGAATTGAAGATTTTTTTTTTTTTTTTTCACTCTGTGATCACTGTCAAACCCTTACTTTTAAAGAAATAGAAACAGTAGCCAAAACAAAAATAAATAAGAACTGGAGAATCCCACCTAAGCACAGCTGGTACAGTGGAGTGAACCCAGGAGGAGCTCTGAACCTCAGACAGCATCAAACAACACTAACAAGATTTAGAACAGGCCATCTCAAACCATTGAAGATAGAAAAATAACAACAAAATCTACCCCACTTGCCCAAAATGTAGCTTGGCACCTGCAGCTCCAGAACACATTTTGCCTTGCATTAGATGTACTAAACAGGACCTTTGGGAGAGGCCACTGCTCATCATAAAACAGCTCGAGGAGCATGAACTCATGGAATTTGTGTAATCTTTACACAAGGGGATAAGAAACAACAACAACAACTGTCAAACCCAGATTTTAAAAAATATTGATAAGAGAATTGTTTCAACCAAGGTACATAATAATTTATTATAAATATTTGAGGATACTATTGAAAAAAAAAACACATTCCCAGTAAATTGTACAGTAGAACCTCCCTGTGAAGGAAGTCTTATTTGCTGAGCCAAAGTGTCCTTTAGGGAAGAAGTGCCTATGAGAAGACACGCTAGAGAAACCTTTCTATAAAGGACAGTTTTCATTGTCAAAATTATCATTTTTACTATTTAGCAGCTCTCTGTTAAGAGGACATCTCTTTTTAAAGGACACTTTGACTCTGCAACTAGGTGTCCTTTACAGAGAGGTTCTACTGTATTAAAAACCTCTTGTTTTAAATTTGCTAACAAATATAGTTATAATTTATCTTATTGGTATTATATATATTGTTCTGAAAATAGAGCAATCCATATTTAAATCTTTTGATAACTCCGCCTTTGGCGATCCCAAGCCCGGATGAAAAAGGAGGAGGGGGAGTAGTAACAAGCTCACTAAAAAACCTGGGCTTAGCTGGCCCGGCTGATAGTACCCTGTAAGGGCTCCTAATCCAGGGATACAGGATGAGCTGCATTTGTACTCCATGTTAGGAGTGGCTGCACATGGTGTCTGTTCCTCATGTCAGAGGCGGCCATTTCTTTTGGAGATAAGTTGGGCTGTTACTGAGTAGTGCTCCCAGTCATGATGACAAAGGCAGACACATTCTACTTCACCCACACCATCAAAAATTTCAAGCTCTACAAGCTTGACACCCTAATATGATTGAGTGGAGATAAGAAAGAAGAAATCTTTAGATAAACCCAAAGGCATATTTTGGATTGATTGAATTGGATGGATGGAGATCTTTTTATTCAATCCACAAAAAATGTCTTTTTATATATATATTATCTAATATTATATATATACCACATTATAAGATATTACATTTCTTTTTAATTCCAATCTCCCATCAGGGCATCTATTTTAACCAGCTACAATTCTCAGCAACAACATTTAGAACAGGCCATCTCAAGCAATTGAAGATAGAAAATAACAACAAAATCTACCACACTTGTCCATAATATAGCTTGGCACCTACAGCTCCAGAACACATTTTGGCTTGCATTAGATGTACTAAACAGGACTTTTGGGAGAGGATGCTGCTTATCATCAAACAGCTCGAGGAGCATAGACTCATGGAATTTGTATAATCTTTACACAATGGGGATAAGAAACAGCAACATTCTCAGCAGTAATAGTCTTCAACTCTACATCTTATTTACATATAACTTATGGGAAATAACTTGGAGATTGTTTCATCATAACACTGTATTCATTTACATATACCTAACAGCCAATAGGAAAGAAAAAAAGGGTCAGGTGTTTATAATATTTTTTTTTTTTAAAGCTGGGAATATCCTGAATGATCGTATGAGCATTTTAGATGGCAGAGTGCCATCTAGTGGCCGTGGGATAGGAGAATCCTCTAAATAATTTTTAGAGTTTAGATACAATCTTTTTTGCTTATCCCAAGTACACGTGGCCATGATAATCATGGTAGGTAGAAGTAGGCGACTGCTTTTACTGTAAGTACACCACATGTCTACATATATGAAAAGCAGATTGACTTTGCACTTACAAATGTGCCAGAGCCCCGTTTGGTTACTTGCACTTGCTGTTGGACTTTTGCAAGAATTGAGGGCCATTGGATCATTTTTTTTTTATCAGAAAAAAAAAAAGTACCCAATGCGGGAATCGAACCTAGGTTGTAGCGGTCGAAAAACAACGGTTTAGACCATCCTTCCACCGATCCCCTTTAGATACAATCTAAAATGCTCATGTGATCATTCAGGATATTCCCAGCTTTTAAATAAACATTTATTATTATAAACATCTGACCCTTTTTTTCTTTCCTATTGGCTGTTAGGTATATGTAAATGAATACAGTGTTATGATGAAACAATCTCCAAGTTATTTCCCATAAGTTATATGTAAATAAGATGTAGAGTTGAAGACTATTACTGCTGAGAATGTTGCTGTTTCTTATCCCCAATTGTGTAAAGATTATACAAATTCTATGAGTTTAGTTTACTTCAGTGTTTTTGGGAATAACTTATTGTTGAATATTGATAAGGCACAATTTGGATTATAGATTATAAACACAAGGTAATAAGACCAATTATTTGGATTTGGTCTTATTACCTTGTGTTTATTGTTGAATAATCAGATATAAATAACTCCGCCCTTGCCGGTCCCAAGCCCGGATGAAAAAGGAAGAGGGGAAGCAGTAACAAGCTCAATAAAACCTGGGTTCAGCTGGCCCGGCTGATAGTACCCTGTAAGGGCTCCTAATCCAGGGATACAGGATGAGCAGCATTTGTACTCCATGTTAGGAGCAGCTGCACATGGCGTCTGTTCTCATGTCAGAGGCGGCCATTTATTTTGGAGCTAAGTCAGCCTGCCACTGAGTAGTGCTCCCAGTCTTAATGACAAAGGCAGACGCATTCTACTTCACCCAGTGTGGAGATAAGAAAGAAGAAGAGATATAAACCATCATTATATATATAACATGGCGTGCAAAGGAAACTTCTAAAATATATGAAAAAAAAAAAGGCATCTCCAGATCAAGAAACTAAAAGTTGCTGTGGCTTGCGCCAACTATTGAATAAATATCAATTATTTGTTGATTATCAATTATTCAACAATCAACCAAATGCCATTTCTTGATTAATCAAGAAAAGCTAACCACGTATGCATTTCGGGCTGTTGACCTCATCAGCATGGTACAAGCTGTAGCTCAACAACCAAATAAAGCTGGTCTTTGGGGCATCCTGAAAAATTATGGAACAGGTATTTAGGCATTATTCCCACAGATAGTGTTAGCCAATAGAAACTTATTTCCACGATTTTTTTCTTAATTTATCCACCCTCTTAATCACAGTAAAAGTCCTCACTTTTGTGCTATTTTCCTCAACTATAAGCCAAAGAAACTGGCTATAATATGGGCAAAGAACAACAACAGAGTCCTGGTTAAGTTATTTAATTATGTTGCTGCCAAGTCAACAACCAAAGGTATCTAGGAGGAGTTTAGCCGACACGCAGGATTCCTGGCTCAGGGAAGGAATGGGGTGGGATTTCCAGGTTCAAGGGGGCGGGGCCTTTGCGGATCCTCCCTGAGGCGTCGTAGTGGGAGCCGTGGCAGGGGCAGAAGAAGCCTCCGAAGTCCCCGGAGTTGGAGATGGGGACACAACCTAGGTGGGTGCAGATAGCCAACACCACCAGCCACTCGGGGTTCTTCACACGCTCTGCATCTTCCTGCGGATCACGAAGGGTGCTGACATTGACGGCAGCTTCCCTGGAGATTTCTGCAGCTGTACGGTGGCGGATGAAGATGGGCCTCTCCCGCCACTTAGCCAACATGTACTGGCCTTCAGGGATGTCGTTGAGGTTAACCTCAATGTTGGCCAAAGCCACAGCATCAGCTCCCATGTTCCAGTAGTCTCCCACCTTGTAGAGCATGTTCTTGGCTCCGATGGTCATAGCCATACCAGCAACTGTCAATACACACAACAGAGGTCAGGCTTCTGTCAATCCTTCACAGAATGCTCCTTTAAAACCAATTGTAGGTATAGGTCTCATGATACTTGCTACCTCATGTTTTAGAAGGTGTAGTGACACAACTGGTGGCCAACACAATACAGTAGAACCTCCACAAGAGGACACCTCTCTACAAAAGACAGTTTTTATTGTCAAAATGACCATTTTTACTATTTAGAAACTCACTGGTAAGAGGACATCTCTCCCTAAAGGACACTTTGACTCTGCAACTAGCTGTCCTTTACAGGGGGGGGGGGGGGGGTTACTGTACATATTGCAGTTATGTCTCAATTTAAAGCACACTAGATTTAAAACAGGTCCAGAATAAAATTCTTTTTTTTTTTTGCTTATCCCTAGTACACGTGGTACAGACCATGATAAACATGGTGGGTAGAAGGCGATTGCTTTTACTGTAAGTGCACCACATGTCTACACATGAGAAAAGCAGTTAGACTTTGCACTTACAAATAAATATGCCAGAGCTCAGTTTGGTTACTTGCACTCGCTGGTGGGGTTGGTCTTTTGCAAGAATAGGGGTACATTGGAGCATTTTTGAATAAAATTCTAGTATGTACTAAGCTAGGTAGGGACCAAGTAGTCTCCAACTCAATATGGAGGAAGAAGATTTGTCAATCAAGTTGCAAACTTGCTTCTGTAGGCAGATGAACCTACTATAAGGTTAATGGTAAATGGATGCTGAAGGCAAAGAGGGGGAAAAAACCACCACATTATTTTTTGCCACAGAAATTCTCAACACATGCTGCTAGATCAAGAAGATATCCTGAAGCTGCTACTATGGCTTTTACGGCTACTTTATACTATGGATTTTCATCTTGAAGGAGAACCTGAGGATGCACACAGGCCTTAGGACTGATTCATCTGAAATGATAGCTAATCATAGGACTGCTGTCGACTTTGGGCGCTGAGACTGAGCGGCCTGAAACTCGCTCCCTCCCTCTGTGCCAATATGTAAATACTTTTAAACTAATTTGCAGACACTCTCCTCCTTTCCTGGAATCTGTATAAGACCAGGGATCTTAATAAAGTTTTTGTGTATATGTGTGATAACTAATTGTGAATAATCAGATTTATTGTAAAGATAGAAGCTGCCTGGCCGGCATCCATAGTTCTTCAAATTAAAGATACTTCGGCCAGTAAATCTTTTTTATTGTCTCGACGTTTCAACAAAAATCTTTTGTCCTCATCAGGAGCGAACAAAAATCAAAAGATTTGGCAAAGCGTTAAAAATGCTTTGATTTTTGTTCGCTCCTGACAAGGACAAAAGATTTTTGTTGAAACGTCGAGACAATAAAAAAGATTTAATGGCCGAAGTATCTTCTATTTGAATCATCATGGTAAGCTTGCCTTGGTTTTAAATTGAGAATATATGTAATCCATTTTCTAAATAGGTGTTGTTACCATACTTAATAATTCATGTCACCACCTAGGGGTGGTCTTCACTTATATCTCTTGTAAAATTTACACCACCTCAGGCTCCTCAAGATGTGACCAGCCTTCCAAAGGTATCCAATAAAGCTATGGCAATAGTTTATAGAAAAAGGCATCTCCTGATTGTGCAACTAAAAGTTGCTGATGGCTTAGCCATCTATCAGAATAAATATCAACTGCTGACTTTTAATTATTACAGAATTACCCATTCTTCATTAATCAAGAAAAGCTAACCACATACATGTTGTTTGATGTTCTCACGTACTCCTGGCCTTAAATACCTATTTCATTATTTTCAGGATGCCTGAATTTTTTTTGGTTGTTGAGGTACAGCATGCACCACACTAATGAGGGCCAAAAGCCCAAAACACATACATGGTTATACAGGTAAACTCCGTATAAACAGTATAAACGCACAACGAATCCAAAGTTTTGCGGAGGAGCCTCTTTTATTATACTTTTGCAAGCTTTCGAACCTTTCGGTTCTTCCACAGGCGTGGCTAGTATGACTACACTAACAGGGTATAAGCGCGCTTGAGCCATTATATACAACATATTAATTTACATGCGGGTGATATTTCAAACGTAATAAAATAGAAATAGGAATTATGACTATAAAAATAATATAAAAATAAAACTATGTAAATGAACTTATAGATTTTTAAAATTTAGATGGAATTATGGCAAAAACTGTTAAATACGATAAAAGTTAAGTAAAATAATGATATTCACTGTATGTAAGCCGTGTGACACTTTAAAATTTCGTAACATTTAAAACCAGTAAAATTTTAAAACATCTCAACACAGAAAAACCAAGCTGGGGTCCACTCCACCCGACCACACACCCGAGTATATCACGGTATAACTATTGAGATATGATATGATATATTTCCGGTAGATCTATTTTTCTATTTATGCTGTTTGTTTGTGTTGATATGATGGATTCCAGTACCAATCTGTGCTGCTTATTGTTTATGTGCTGATATAGGATTTTAGGATGATCTAAGTTGAAGTTATGGCCAGTGTTTGAAATATGTTGGTATATAAGTGATTTCGGGTCTCTATTGTTTATATTTCGTTTGTGTTCGGTGATTCTGATATACGCGGTTCTGCCAGTCTCTCCCACATAGGAGGCTGGGCAATCCTGGCAAGAAACCGCGTATACTGCTCCGGTGGAGTGGATGGGATTGTTGGGTGCGTCTGCTTTGGTGATAGGATTCCTGAGGAGGGCAGCAAGATTGGGAGGGCTGTTAAAATAAACTTGGATGCCATATGGGCGAAGGATTCTGGAAATGGCAACAGAGAACGTGGAATATGGAAGATAGCAGACTGCTCTATAAGTCGTGGAGGTCCTCGGAGCAGTGGGATCAAACGTGTGTTTATCTATGAATTTTCTTGGGTATCCTGCAGTGGTTAGAAGGGTGGTAATTCTGTTTTTTTCTATGGCTTTGAATATAGGTAATGAGCAATGCGTATGTATTCTTTTGGTTAAAGTCCTGACTGTATTTACTTTATAGGCTATCGGGCTATTGGAGGAGAAATGGGTGTATAGGGGTGGGATATTCTTTTTGTAATAAACTGCTGTGTGCAATCTGTGTGGAGTGCGGATAATGAGGATGTCCAGAAATGGCAATACAAGGTTTGTTTCTGTTTCGTATGTGAATTTGATGTCTGCGTGAAAGGAATGTAGAGTGTTAAGAATAGGTTGGAGCTCATTCGGTTTGATTATGCAGAAGATGTCGTCCACATACCTCCTCCAATAATGGATGTCGGAAGAATGCATCTGATTGATCCACTGGTCCAAGGACCCCATCACGACTTCAGCGACTATGGATGAAAGAGGACTGCCCATTGGGGTGCCTCTGATCTGTTTATAATGCTGGTGGTTAAACGTAAAGGTGCTAATGGAAAGACATAAGGACGTTAGCTGGGTTATCAGGGTTATTGTTTGGTCTTGAATACCTGCTGACTCGAGAAATGACTGTAATTTGTTTAAAATGAGGGCGTGTGGAAGGGAGAGGTATAGCGCTGTGACATCAAATGAAACCATAGTGTGATGTGCGGGTAGCTGCATTTGTGTGATCTCCTGAACGAAACTGGGTGGGTGTGTGATGTTGTACTGGTTAGGATTGTTCCTCATGATAGGGGATAATAGTTGGGCCAGATATTTAGCTAAGGTGTGAGCCGGGGAGAGGTGGTATGCGATGATGGGTCGGAGTGGTACAGCAGGCTTGTGTATTTTTGGAGCACCATATATGTACGCATCCCGTGTGAGGGAACCGGTGAACTGAGTTAATTGTGCCCTGGTGATCTGCTTCGCCTTCATCAAGTTCCTAAGTGATGACTTGTAGCCCTTGATCATGGCGTCTTTCGCAGATGTTGAGATGTTCGTAAAAGTGGATGTGTCCACGAGTATGTTCATCATTTTTCCTTCGTAATCAGCTCTATCCATCAACACCGTCTGGTTTCCCTTGTCTGCTTTGGTGATTACCAGCGAACTATTCTTTTTTAGCTTCTGGATGAGGGAGCGATGATCCCGGGCATATGATACTGAGTGATAGGGCCTGCGCAAGACCTGGGTAACTGCGTGTCTAATCCTGAGGGTTTCCATATGGTTGAGGTTTTTGAGTGCACCTTCCACTCCTGCTATTAACCTGGGTATGTCGGGCTTGTCGGGAGGAACGTAATGTAACCCCAATGCTAACACCCTTTCCTCCTTTTCCGATAAGGGAATCGAGGACAAGTTAACTATTCCATTAGATGAATTGTTTGGAAAGGCTGCGGACTGCGGGAACTGGTATTTCTTTACCCAATATGACATCTTTGTTTGTTGCCTGCCTGTAAGGATCTTTTCTTTGTGTTGGATGTCTCTAGTGATGGACATGATGACTTCGGTGAATTCTGCAAGGAAAACATTTCGTTGTGCGTACATACATGGTTAGCTTTTTTTTTTTATTATTTTTTTTTTTTTTTGCTTATCCCTAGTACACGTGGTACAGGCCATGATAATCATGGTGGGTAGTTAGCGACTGCTTTTACTGTAAGCGCACCACATGTCTACACATGTGAAAAGCAGTTCGACTTTGCACTTACAAATGCCAGAGCCCCGTTTGGTTACTTGCACTCGCTGGTGGGGTTGGACTTTTGCAAGAATCGGGGGCCATTGGAGCATTTTTTTTTTAAATATAAAAAAGTGCCCAATGCGGGAATCGAAGCCGGGTCCTAGTGGTCGAAAACCAAACGGTTTACCCAGCCTTCCACCGACCCCCCTTTTTTTTTTTTTTTTATGAATCCAGAAAGGGTATTTGACCAATTCTGGAAGAATTAAAAATGAATGATTAATTGATATATATTCTGACAGAGGACACAAGCCATCAGCAACTTTTAGTTACATAATCAGGAGATATGTATCCACCTGAGTCCAGTACACTCTTCCACTTTTTCAAATAATTGATTGGGTTTGGGAAAACATTTGTCTTCTTCATCTCCACTCAATCATATTAAGGTATCAAGCTTGTAAAGCTTGTTGATGGTGTCTGCTGGGGAAGAGTAAAGCTCATCAATGGATGAGTCAATACAGTCAATAATGTGTTTTGGGGTTGCAGGTTGAGAATTGCACTTAGTACATATAGTGGGAAAACCTTGCAACAATTCTGGAAAGTCATTGTCCATAGATGAAAGGAAAACATTTGTTTCTTATTACTATGTTGGTGTGGAGGTCACAGCAATGCGGTGCGGGGGGACTCACCTGCAGTAGCGCCATAGTTGATCACATTCTTGCGGGCCTGACTCTCCCTGTCCGTAGCCTTGTTGGGATTATTATTATCCTTGCTCCTGTAGTAGGAGTAGTCCGGGATCTTGATGTCAGTGTGGGCCAGCCGGACTTGTTGGCTACCTGGGCAACACAGGGATGTAAATATGGAGAGATATGCAAATATCCCAGAGATCCCCTGGTTCAAACATACAAGGTGTGTCCAATCCTTGAGTATTCAGGATGGCATCTGGGAGAAATACCTTCATTAATTGGCACATCATGCCGGTCCTAAATTAACAAATGTTGTTTTATGGACATTTATGAAATTAAAGAGTGTATTTAGTAAGCTATATGTAAAAGTTATAATCCTTTGTTTCTTTTATTATCTATTTATAGAATTAAAGAAACATATACAGTAGAACCTCCCTATAAAGGACAAAACCTAGTTGCAGAGCCAGTGTCCTTTGTAAAGAGGAGTCCTCTTATGGAGGTTCTAATGAATCGTAAAAGGATTTATATACAATATTTATAGCATTTTCTTTTATTTTTAAAGTAGATTTTGTCAAGAGTCTCTCGGCTACATTTGCCCATGGTTGGTACAACCCATTTTGACCAACATCTGTAAACTCTGAACATTTTTTGAGCGGTTTAATATGAAGCTGCTCTTTAGCGGAGAAAAAAATTCAATACTATAGAGCATTTTTCTCTGAAAAATATTATTATATATATTTCAAATAATATAAGGTAACAAGACCACATCCAAATATATACTATTTGTGATGTTTTGGTAAACAGCATTGTTAGTATCTTCAGAAAAAAGTACTAAATTTACCTATTTGTATCCAAATTATACCTTAGCAATTAGGTTAAAATTATTATGCCCTGTTATTTTTCTATGTTCTACAAGTGCAGAATTCTCAATTTTATTCCGTTTTAGAGCATATTCATGGTTTTCCATTCTTTCTTTTAAAGTTCTGGATGTTTGTCCTACATAGCATTGGTCACATTTTTCACATTTCACTTCATAAATTAAACCTGCTCTTTTTGGTAATTGAGTGTTCTTATGGTTGTTGATATATTGAGAGATAGGGTTACATACTTCCTCTTTTATGTTGAGATTTTGATAAATACTTTTTTTTTGTGTGAGGATCAGCTTCTCACCTCAATCATTCCCCCGAGCCTGATAGCCTTGGCTTCACCCATGATACCAGAGCACCATGTTGCATAGTGTCTTTCCCTTGAATTGAGCAGGTCTACCACATAGAAACATGGTTACCAAATCCATAGTAGTAAAGGCACATTTAACCTTATTCCCATCTACTATCCCTAAATCTAACCTTGGTAGTTAAGGTTCCTCATCACAGAGGTTGGCCATCACAGCGTACCATTTCATCCTGGTCTGTGCAATTTTCTTCACATCTAATCCCAGACCTTTAGTTTATTTTTTTTTTTTGCTTATCTCTAGTACACGTGGTACAGGTCATGATAATCATGGTGGGTAGAGGTTGACGAATGCTTTTACTGTAAGTGCACCATATGTCTACACATATGAAAAGCAGTTCGACTTTTGCACTTACAAATGTGCCATTGCTTCGTTTGATTACTTGCACTCACTGGTGGGGTTGGACTTTTGCGAGAATCGGGGGCCATTGGAGCTTTTTTTTTTTTTAAACAGAAAAAAGTGCCAATGTGGGAATTGAACCCAGGTCGTAGTGGTCGAAAACCAACGGTTTAAACCATCTTCCACCGACCCCCTTTCAGTTTATTAGATTAACCAATCTATTAGATTAGGTCTAGCTCTTTCTTCATTCTTCAAGGTATAGTCAATCCTGATGATTCTTAGAGTACATATCTTGCCAACTTCCTTTTTATAATTTTATTTAGAAGGCTGTACACTCCATTGAAATCTTTGTCACCCCAATATACCATCCACACAAGTGACCAACTGGTTGACCAACAAGTTGATTGACCCGAGCTGTTCTTGTAAATAATGTGGGAGTTCTCTCTGCTTTGTTACTTTACAACTGTCATGATTGGGTGAAGTAGTCTGTTGTCATTAAAACTGGGAGCACTACTCAGTAGCAGGCTGACTTAGCTACAATATAAATTACCACTTCTGACATGAGGAACAGACGCCATGTGCAGCCGCTCCTAACATGGAGTACAAACACTCTTGTATCCCTGGATAAGGTCCCTTACAGGGTATTATCAGTGAGCTAGCTGAGCCCAGGTTTTTTAAAGAGCTTGTTACTGCTCCCTCTCCTCTTTATTATTCGGGCTTGGGACCATCAAAGGCGGAGATGGGAGTTTTCTGAATTGATATACTGTTTTTTGAATTTCCTAAAAAAAAAAATTTTAATTTCAGATAGCATTTTGTCGATTACTCTTTTAGAATCTTTAGCTTTTTATTGTGGTATATGCAGAGTTATGTGAAAACAAAGATTATTATATAACTGAAAACACATTCAAGCATCCTTTTCTTTAGTTCCATACTTAAATCCTTTCTCAGCAGTTCCTTAGTATTTTCCTGCGAGACATCTTTGCTTCCAGATCCTAGGGTCCTTTGTCACTGGAAGTCTGCCATGGGGGTTAGAAGACCTTGCTCTAAATGGCCAATTAAGCCGGAATAGAAAGAAGAAGCAGCTCCTTAGTTATCTAAAAATATCTTTAGCCTTTGCAATTCTGATCTTCTTTTACATCTTCCATTCTTAGAATGCTTCCAAGATAGGTTGAAGGTTTCCACACAATCAATATTTGGTTTGCACTTTCTTTTTTTTTTTGCTTATCCCTAGTACACGTGGTATAGGCCATGATAATCATGGTGGGTAGTTAGCGACTGCTTTTTACTGTAAGCGCACCACATGTCTACACATGTGAAAAGCAGTTCGACTTTGCACTTACAAATGCCAGAGCCCCGTTTGGTTACTTGCACTCGCTGGTGGGGTTGGACTTTTGCAAGAATCGGGGGGCCATTGGAGCATTTTTTTTTTTTAAACAGACAAAAGTGTCCAATGAGGAAATCGAACCCGGGTCCTAGTGGTCAAAAACCAAACGGTTTAACCAGCCTTCCACCGACCCCCTGCACTTTCTTTATATCTATATATTGTTCTTCTAGGTAGGTAAAGGTATAAGAAAACAAATATTCCCAAGTAAAACTCGGAGTATTTACAGTGGTCTACAATGAGAAACATGATAAAACCCAGTCTCTCATCGGACTTGTTTCCGTTGAAAGACACCTCAAGACCTAGCCTGACATGACAGAGTCTCTAATAAAAGATCACATCTAGGAGATACGGAGTTTAGCCATGTTTTAGATGGTCTTTCATGAGAGATTCAACTCTACTTTTCCATATCTTCCAGTCATTGTTTAACAGAACTCAGTGTAAACACTATTGTTCTGTAGGAACACCTCTTGATGGGGATAATATATAACAATGAGGATGGACCTTTCATCGGAGATTTAATGGAATTACAGGAGCAGTCCTATTAAAATTTTCCTGAAAACTTTCATTAACGGTCACCTAAAAATTAGCTTCTATAGTAAAAAAAAGGTAATAAGATCAAATCCAAATAAATATTGCGACATTTCAGTAACAGGATTGTTACCAAAACATCACACACTATTCATGCTTCTATAGTTCAAATCAATGAGTCCAGCTTTTATGCTACACAGGCTACAGACAGCCCTTCTGCTTGGAGTACAAGACTTCAGCCCTGCCCCTACTTCCTGACTCCCTGCTGGCCTGGAACTACCTGGTTACTTGGTTCACCTCAGCAATCTCCCCCCCCCCCCCATGACTAGACTTCTCCTCTAGACTGTAGCTGTACAACCCGGGTAGTTGGCGATTTATGCTCCAGGAGCCCGGGTTACCTCTATTTTCTCTCTGAGTCTGACTGTTTTTGAAATTCAAACACCTTCCTTGCAGTAAGATCCCTTTAACTATAAACTTATTCAAGAAACCTTTCACAATATGTTTCTTTATTAAATAAACACCGCGAGCTCTTGCTCTTCAACAGGCAAAATTACAGTTAAACCTGTCGCCCCCTCTTGGGACTCACCAAAATAGGGTGCTATAGACAGGTCACTTTTAATGTAAATCGCATCGTACTACGTATTTAAAATAGGGCGCTATAGAGAGGAAGGTGTAATTTAGAGGGGGCGCTATAAACAGGTTTAACTGTATAATCTAAAAGTGGGCGACCCCACCAGCGAGTGCAAGTAACCAAACGGGGCTCTGGCACATTTGTAAGTGCAAAGTCGAACTGCTTTTCACATGTGTAGACATGTGGTGCACTTACAGTAAAAGCAGTCGCTAACTACCCACCATGATTATCATGGCTTGTACCACGTGTACTAGGGATAAGCAAAAAAAAAAAAACTTCATTTATTGCTTTTCCAACTGTAGAATCTGCTATTTCTTCTAGGAGGAAGTAAATTGTAAAATTTAAATTTATATTGGTATCATAACAAACAATTACTATGATATATATGGCAATTTTATATCATAACAGAATATGTTCAATATCTTTTTTTTTTAAGTTAATTTTATTTATATATAAAAAAAAGGCATCAATATTCTATCTAATCTGGCCATTTATGATAAAAACACATTTTTAAAAAAAAGTGGCTTTTTAAAGTTAAAACAATAAGCACAATCATTAGTGCTAGATAACTTTCATTTAATTAATATAGTTCCATGACAAAGGGAAAAATAGAGCTTGCTAAATCTAGGTTAGAATTTAATGTAAACAATTCAGTATCTTTTGTTGTTAATTATATAAAAGGCTTTGTGGATGCTTTTTTTTAATTATTATTATAATAAATAGACAAAATAAATATAATAGAAATAGGTGGAGGATTTCTTTTTAAAAAATTCAAAACAATTTTATAAACAATCAATTTTTCAAATATAAATATGTATTACAAAAAAAAGGCATAAAATATGTATATTGTTTAATATATAATTAGATCTGTTAATAATTATTTAGATAATCTAAAAATTGTCTATTCATAAAAGTTACTTTGAGTAGATAAGAAATTAGAGGTATTAGAATAATATTCAAGTATATAGGCCTGAAAGTGATGCGCACATTTTTGCAATTTAAATGTATATACTAACCTCCAAGTACACCAGCGGGTCTTAGGGTAAAAGAAGCCAAGGATTTGTTGAGGGAATAAGGAGTTAAGGCCAAAGGTGACACAGGTAACTTAACATTTTTAGCAATCCTTGGTATGTTTCTAATAACGGGTTCAGCTTGATTAGCAATCACAATATTAGTTGCTTTCCCTAAAGATGCGGTCTTAATAGCATTCGATAACATTTTTTCGTTCGAAAAAAACAATCTATATTTATGTACCAAATATAAAAATTCTCCCGTAGGTTATTTGGTACCAAATAACAGCAAGGGCAACATGATGATAAGGGTCATATTATCACTGAATAATTAATTTATAAAACGTTACGAACTCTTAAAATAAAAATTCAAGTATATTTAATTGAATCTAAATTATTCAAAATACAATTAAATTTGATTTTTAAGAAGATATAAATTCAGCTGAAGAATTTAAACACTATTTACTTAGAAAAAATGCAATTAAAAAACTTATCAATAATTTATTTGATAACTTCTTAAAGATAATTTATCTAAGAAAGACTATTTAATTTGATAATTTATATTTTATATATACCATATAAACATATTTTAATTGATATAATGTAAAAATATTTATTCATGCTCTGTTAATTTAACAACAATTTCCTACTACCATTCCCAGACCAATCAGAAGCAAACTTGTTTGATTTGAAGACGACTTCACCCTTAGATGATAAACACCTGAGCTTGTCTACCTCCGCTTCAGCAAAGCTTTGGTGACTGTGCATCTGCTCATGGGCTAACTCTCAATACCAAGAAAGCAAAAGCTTACCAGTTCCTCTGGATAAACCAAAGTCAAAGGAACACCCTTGGGATATAAATAAAACCTATCCCAGCCTATCCTTCTCAGCAAAACCATAAAGATACTAGGCATTAAATTTGATCAAACAAGAACTTCTATAACCCACCTAAACAACAATCTAAAAGATGTCACTGGATACTCCTCCCCAAATTGACAAAGCTTTGGCTTAAGTTTCTCGTCTGAATAAAAATAAAATTTAACACATTGACTCTATTAACCTAAATGTGTACAGGGCGAAGATATGGTGAAAACGAGCTTCTATCTTAAGCCCCAAGCTCGCGAAGCTAATAATTAGAGGAGTACCCTGTTTGGCAAAAATCCCAGCTGTATTATTCAATGGATACCTCTCCCATAGATCTAGAAATCTCTCTCTCTCTCAAAGCCCACCTCAAATACCATAGATTTCTTAAGAAGAAAAATTCTAAACCAGCCCTGATTATCATCATCTGTAACATACCTTACGCACAGAAGGGTACTAAACTACAGTTTAGATTTACTAGACAATGCAATAATATTCTTTACAGATGTATCATAGTCTGAAAATGGCGTCGAGCAGCTGTAATCCTATCTCAGCACTTATATTCTAATTTCGGTCAAACTTCTTGAATGCACATCCTTCCAAGTTGAACTTGTAGTCATCTTTCATGGACTGAAATCGTGCGACAACCTCAACATTCCTGATATATTTATATATAGCGTCCGACTGCCTGGCAGGAATGGTAGCCATATACAGCCCAGAAATCTCACGTTCTCTCTATATATCCCAAATCATAAATGGTCCTTCAACTAATAAAGACATCCAACTCTGCTGGGTACCAGGTCACAAAAAAAATTGAAGAAAAAATGAACGTGTGAACCAGACTGCCAAAATATGGCTGCTAAATTTAACATTCCTTCATATTTTACATAGCCTCCAAAGAAGCTGGCAATAAAACATAGCAAACAATTTACCCATCAACTAAAGACAGATATATTCCCCACTGGCTATATACCCAGACATCTGAGAAAATCTTCGACCACTCCAGGCCATTTTAAAAAGAACCTCAAGAAAATGCACCTAGGAACATCAACTACAATCCTCTTATTAAGACATAAATATGTTCAAACCGACATGACCAGAATAAAATAAATTTCTGATCCAGCATGTCCACACTATCAAGAGAAAACACAAACTGTTGAGAATGTCTCAAGAATCGCCTAGTATTCAAACTTTGTTAACTAAGTAAATAATATATGTTTATATTACGATGCACTAGCGCGCCATCTGTTATCAAATTATAAAACTATTTTAGAGGCGTAATATTCTTTTTACAACAGTATCACTATAAAAGGAAGTTCCAAAAAATGCAATATAACAGCGGTATGGTAGATTAAACTGGCGAAACCGCTGGGAGGGTTCACCACTGATGAGCCAGGCCCTCCCTTTAATTTTTCCATCGCAGTAAGGACAGTAGAAATTGTTTTATTTTAAAAATAATATTACGCCTCTAAAATAGTTTTATAATATATGTTTATGTAAATGACTGTGTTTTTCGTTTATAGAAATGAAATTATCTATCACTTCATCTTTCTTCATTTTCGACTTGACAATAGAGTAGAAGCCAGTTAATTCTATTGGTTCAGAACTGAAAATGACACTAATGAACCCCTAAAATATGAATTATAAACAACTGACATAAATAGATGATAATTGGGACCATCAATAATATTATCCCAAAGTACTAATTAACTAGCTTCTATATATGCACAGCATTAGACATCAATATTGTAACATAGAAAATTAGGAAAGACAAACTTCAGGATGACACAGCAATTTATTTAAGGTACTCTTTATCTCTTGAGGTATCCTGGATTCTTGGAGCCATGTACTAAAGTCGCCAACTATAGGGTTAGTCTTTAGACTTCTCGTCTACTGGTGGCAGCAGACATCCAGTTTACCAGATGTCTCCAGGCTAATTTTTTTCTTGGGAATGTTCTACAGGTCTTCAGGGGTAAATATACTTATTATTTACGGTACAGGGACCATTTATAATTGATAAAATACAAGAGAAGCAATGAGGGAAGTTTACGCAGAGTAATGAATATATATGAACATCAAAATAAAAATAATAGGTTAATAAAAAAAAATTATAAATACTTTGCTACAATATATTTGATTTTCTTGAGGAAAATATTATAAATCATTTAGAAAGAGAGTTATTATTTTAAATTATTCTACAGAAAAAAACATCATTGTATAAACATCGCGTTTATAACATACTAGACGAATGACCCGGGCAACGCCCAGGTTTACACGATTAAATGTATTATTCAAACACATAAACATAAGAAAATAAAACATAGCAAATATAGCAAGAGTCGTTATTTTAAACGGCGAATTAGATCAGTTATAGCAAAAAATGAAAATATATATGTAAATATGTGAAATAGTTATAAATTAGAAAACCTGTAAATATAGTTAAGGCTTGCATTGTAATTAAGAAAAAGCTTCTCGTCTAGAACGCTCAGGCGACCTGCCGGCGGCGCGCGCCCGTTGGCTGCCGGCGAGCAGGTGACTTCCCTGTGCGCGCGCATGGCTGTCGGCGAGGACTGTTCCACGCGACCGCCCGCCATGCGCGCGCACAGGGAAGTCACGTGCTCGCCGGCAGCCAACGGGCGCGCGCCGCCGGCAGGTCGCCTGAGCGTTCTAGAGGGCGCTGCTCGTGAGCCAAGTTGAATAATTTGAATATATAGTTTTAATAATTGATTTATATATTTTTTAAAATAGCCTATCGTCATCCCCGTTATTTTTTACCTATGTATGGAAATTTTGGTTTGAATTAGTGAACTACTGCGAATTTGTATACCGGACATACAAACATACAAACATTCATTTTTATATATATAAATTTACACATTTATAATGTTGGAATAAGTATGTGCCAAATATTAAAAATAAGCCTGATGAACCAACTTCACACTTGGAATGAATGTTTGACTAACAATATATTTGTTTTAAATAATTACCATTATTGTCTTTTTTATTTTTCGATTATTAAAATTTAAAATAATACTATCGCTAAATAAAAATGAAAGCAGTATTTCACATTTACTTTTGTTCGCGCAAACTACTTCATCCTCAATGTGAACTTTTACTTTAATAAACAGAGTCAGTTTTTTTTACCTAAGGTTATGGGTATTTTTCCTTCAGCTAAAGTTACAGTAAAAACTGAAATCTATCAATAATTTCAACCATATTCTAGCGTCATTGCAACGTTTCAGATAATATATGGCTCTGAAATTATCTTTAGGCAAGAAACTTATTCTCGAAAGCCGTTTTTATTATTATTTATACACTGCGTGACATTGAAAATGGAACACCATGAAATAGTGGCCAGAAAGTGATGAAACTCGGCAGACAGAGAGAGACAGGGACGAACAATAAGTGATCTTTATTTCAAAATGATAGTCATAATACAGAGCGAGAACGGCGTCGGCTTAGTAGCAAGTAGGACCACCGCGGACGGCGATGCACGCAGCAACACGTCTAGGTAGAGAATCAATCAAAGTACGGATGGCGTCCTGAGGGATGGCTCTCCATTCCCTCTCAACCATTTGCCACAGTTCGTCTTCTGAACGCGGCTGTGGCAAGGCATGCAAACGGCGTCCAATGATGTCCCAGACGTGCTCGATTGGTGAGAGATCAGGAGAGTACGGTGGCCAGGGAAGCATCTGTACATCTTGCAGAGCTTGTTGGCTAATGCGAGCAGTGTGCGGTCGGGCGTTATCCTGCTGATAAAGGGCATTGGGTACCCCCTTAAGGTAGGGGAGTGTCACCGGTCGCAGCACATCATCAACGTATCGTTGGGCCGTCATAGTGCCCTGAATACGAAGTAAAGGTGACCTGGAATCATACGCGATTGCGCCCCAAACCATGATTCCACGTTGTCGCACGGTGGGGCGTTCCACAATTGCTGCCGGATTGGACCTTTCTCCACGTCGACGCCACACGCGTACACGGCGACTATCACTGGACAAGCAGAAACGCGACTCATCTGAGAACACGACCCTGTGCCATTCCGTCATCCACGTCAATCTAGCCCGGCACCATTCCAAACGTTGGCGCCTATTCGGTGGGGTCAATGGCAGTCTTCTTAGCGGACGGCATGAGTGCAAGCCATTAGCAACCAATCGACGGGAAATGGTTCTGGTCGAGATGGAATGATCTAGGGTGTCTTGCACATGTTGCAGGATGGCGGTACAAGTGGCTTGTGGGGCCGCCACTGCTTGTCGAAGGATACGCCGATACACACGTGCTGGACGTCACTCTGGTTGCACCGACATTCCTATAAATTGCCACATTTCCTTGTTCCAACCATCTTCTCCACAGTCGGTGCACCGTGGACGCACCAAGGTGTGTATCAGCTGCGATTTGACGTATGGATCAACCTGCCCTTTTCAGTCCGATCACCATGCCCCTCGTAAAAGCGTCTGTCTGCTTGAACTGCCTCCGTTTACGATGACCTGGCATTCTCTGTTATTACACGTGTCTTTTGACACAAGAACAAAATTTATACAATGATTTTCCTTGAAGAAATAACGACACGAATACTGTCCTTTCTGCAAGTTCCTTCCCTTATATCTTACTCCATGTGCGCACGAGAGCTGCGCATTTTACATCATTTGCATAACTCGGTTAGGCGCGTCTACCCTGAAATTTGCATAATTTTCTGGCCACTATTTCTTGGTGTTCCATTTTCAATGTCACGCAGTGTATTATCATCATTAGTATCATTAATTATATCTAATGATATATCAATGCTAAAAACGCGGCTGATTCCACACTAGTTCAGTGAATCGCTAACCATGACGTATGCACGAAGGAACGTGTGGCCATTGGACATGTGTCGGACCAGGAGGCTGTTGTTTGGTGTTGCAGTGCTCGGAGTATAGGAGCTCAATCTATTATTTCTGCCTCTGGTGAATCTGTATAAGACCGGTGGTCTTAATAAAGCTTTGTGTTCGATATATCATTGCTAAATCATGTACCACGCTAAATTTAATTGTCACTACCACTTCAAAATCAAAAGTAGAAAATGCGACAGTGTGACTTAGAAATTGCACCCAACAATCAACTGTAAAAATACTACGTCCCCACTATTCGAAGTTAAAGAGGAGTTGATGCGACAGACAAACTTTAGTTTAATAGTAGAGATAGAATTTGTTTTGAAAGTGATTTCATGAAAGCGACTTGCCTTTCTATAATTTCATTATATCAAAGTAAATTCAAAAATGAGTTTTCATATAACAGCTTACATATAGAGTAAAAACTGGCTTAAGTAAAAACCTATTTTATGAAGTTAAAGCCACATGGTCCTATAATTACCCAGTACATATATTTGTACCTATGTTAAGATACAACCTGTGATACTCACGGATTTCTTAGTTTCCTGAGTGAAGCTGCTTAAGACACGTGTTACTATACTATAAGTAGTTTATAGAAAAATATTTTTTTATGAGATCGTAGGGATGAACCATCAAAGAAAAAAAAAAGGTTGTAGTAGTTAACTAATCGTATATACACTAAGTAGTTCTTCAAATAAAATACACTTCGGCCAGTAAATCTTTACTGGCCGAAGTATCTTTAATTTGAAGAACTATGAATGCCGGCCAGGCAGCCTTTATCTTTACGATACACTAAGTAGTTTAATTGCGAGAGAGAGAGAGAGAAATTATAAAAACATTTTTAAACTGTATTCAGCAATAGAAAACGCTACATTCCTAAGCAACTTAAGACAAAATTCTTATTGTGACTGCAAAAGTAGATTTTCATTTTCCCAATTAGTTGTAAACTTTTATCAGAGTACACATACTTGTGCAATAACAAACAAGCAAAAAACGTTGTTTCTCTCTCTTTCTATCTTCCTAATTATGTCACAAAATTAAGAAACAAAAATGCGATACGGAAGATAAGCCCAACAACTATTAGAAAACGAGTCAGCTATGATTCAAACTTTGAAACTTCTGATCCATAATCAGACCCTCAAACACCGTGATGTCAACTCTTCTGAGTGTGCCTGACCCTGGATTTAATCTAGCTAATGGAACCATCCTTGCTTCGATCAAATTTCCATGAACCTGTATTTGTGTTTCTGTTAACCATTTTCTACCAGTATTTACCTCAAACTGATTCCTGTCCTCTCGACCTGCCAAACATCTTGCCCCCTGCTATCTACATTTGCGCCTCCCCAACATCTCTTGAACTCTACAAATGGGATGCTCATCTTGTTGCTCGGCTACATTATATGCTGCATGAAAAAATTCTAAGATTTGTAACAGGGAAGGTGTATTTATCATTGTCGCCATGACAATTCTATAAAATAATTTATTCAGAATGTACAGTATTTATATGTATCAAATTGTAAAAAAAGGGAATCTAAGAGATATCTGCATCCTCCAGGTCATGGGGCGGAGCCACTATTGAGAAACACCGTTTTTGAGTTTCTCCTAGATAATACTAATTATAAATTCAATTGCCATCTAGCGATAAAATATGTAATTATTATTTTTGCCGAAATATTTATTGATTATAATTTGGTGAAACCACACTGAAAGAATTCACCACTGGTGAGCCAAACCTTCTCATCAAATAATTTTTATCATTGCAGAAAGGTCTGTATAGATAATATTTGCTACAATATATATAAGTAACATATTGCCAAAAATGATAATTACATATTCTAGCTATAAGCTTCATTCATTGAGTTGATGAGTAAGATCATTTCCTAGATTAAGGAGAAAAGATTTTTATTCAATTAAACTTGTGACAAGCTTTCGGGCAGTCACGCCCTTCAACAGGTAATAAAAAGAATAATTGACTATTAAAATAGGAAAACAAACTGAGCTTTAAACAAAAATTCACGTTTTCTCGCGGCCAGGCTGCAGTTGTATCATTTTTGTTTAAAGCTCAGTTTTTTTTCCTATTTTAATAGTCAATTATTCTTTTTATTACCTGTTGAAGGGCGTGACTGCCCGAAAGCTTGTCACAAGTTTAATTGAATAAAAATCTTTTCTCCTTACTCTTCTTTATCGTTTATACAATCTATGGAGAAAGTTTTCAAGTAATTTTATCATTTCCTAGACTTACTGTTTCCTTTATTGAGGATCTTTCACATCTGACTTTTTTTCAGATGTCGTTACCAAGGTGTTTCCTCTCTTTACTCAGTAGAAAAGAATCATGCTCGAAAACCTGTGTCTTATCCACCAGTAAAAGGCACGTTTCACCCATCGGCCTACTGTCTTTAGTTAAGACCTGATTGACCTTTATACAAAATACTCTACTTTGTAGAATTTCCTCTAGGAGTCTGTCTATGTAGGCAGCCTTCCTTCTTGTATTTTCCACGGAAGGTTCAGCTTTATTGAACCTTGTACGAAATCCGAATGCCCTTGGATACGAACCTAACCATTTAAATATTTGTTTTTGAACACACATTTTCCTCCCCCCCCGCTTTCCTTAAAATTTCCTAATTTGATTTTATTTATTGCCCATCTAACTTTTTAAATCCTTGACTACATATCTCGCAAGTTTCGAGTTATTATCTTTTTTGCCTTTTCATATTCTCTCTTTATATAAAATTGTATTGATCAACTCTAACTTATTTAGAGATACGTAAATAAATATTTGAGAGATATATATTTTTCACAGAGCCAAACAAAGTATATAGATAATATTTTTATTATCCTAATAAATACATAAGCACTGGTGCATTTGAATAGCCTAGAATCCGAAAAATATGACTCACGCCTCTTTCTAAAACTGTTTAGAAGATATTTTACTAAACAATTGGCAGAAAAAAACCTCACACGTGCCATTTGGATATCCTTCTTGTCGCATTAAAGACTGGCCGAAGTGTCTCTTTTTCACAGAAATATGAATACCGGCCAGATAACCTCTATTTTCAGGATATTAAAAATAGTACATTTGTTTGGTTATATAGCCTCTACACAAATTTTCGTTATTTTTTTTTGTAAATTTTCATGATCCATATATGACTAAATGTGTCGTGAAGTAGCTGTTCAAATTACACTCATGGACAAAACTTAAGGAAGTTGTACCTTTTAGCATTTATATATCGGGATACAGATAATAATTCTGAAAGATATTACAGTGACCTTTATTTGAAGACACACGAGATAAACAAGTGTGAACAACCGCTGTCTCCTTAAAAAAAAAAAAAAAATAGAAGACCGGCGACATTAAAATAGGAAACTTTCTCAAGTCTTGTCCATGAGTATACCACCCTAACGTCCCGCTATTTACCATTATGATTACAATGAGGCTTCAGTTTACTCAAATACTACACCATTGTCACTAATTTAATACCGTAGTCATTATTAGTACGCTCCAGGAACCTGGGTTACTTAAATAAATAATAGTCATTATTATTTGAGATATTTTCTAAAATGAAGAAGCAAAAATTTATATAAAATTAGGTACCGTTTTGTAAAAAACCTCTTGTACTCATGTGGGTCATATGCCTGGAGATATTAAGAATTTAGAAAAAAAAGCTAGATCTCCGTTATGTGTAATAAATGTTATTTTCTTTATTTATGTGAATTTCTCTCTTTTTGGAAACAAGAATGTGTGTGTGTGTGTGTGTGTGATCTCTAGAGTTTTGTATTTTAAAAAACAAAATCTTCTAAACTCCTTCAAGAAAAAGATTCTCTCTCTTTCTCCTGTCTTAAAGATTTAAGAGAGAAGAAGAAAAATAAACATTTCGCCCACGGTGAAGATAATAAACAAGATTGAGAAATGTCCAGAGTCCATCAGTTATCTCTTGTGTTAACTTGGTCAACTTCACTAAGCCTATCAGGTTGGCCGTAGGGGGCACTGCCTTTTTGCATATTTCCATAGTCTAGTAAAACATTGATGGATTCCTGAAAAGTCTGAATATATTTGAGATATCTCTTTTTGATTCTCAGAAGATAATCTGTGCGAATATTCTTTAAACTTAACTATTTTAATGTTTACACCATAAAATCGTCATATTTATGTCTTCTGTCTCATTTATTTTATTTTCAATATCCACTCATGGACAAAACTTAAGGAAGTTGTACCTTTCAGCATGTATATCGGGATTAAGACAATAACTCTGAAAGATATCACAGTGACATTTATTGAAGACATACGAGATAACCAAGTGTGAACAACATTGCTTCTGTTTCTTAAAAAATAAAAAATAAATAGACGGCCGGTGAAATCGAAATATGAAATTTCATAAGTTTTGTCAATGAGTGTAAATGAAGGATATTTTACCCGAAACGTTGATGAAAATAAAATATTTCTTCTGGGCGAGATTGTCAACGTGCTGCTGAATAGGGTTGACAACCAGGCAATAATTGTCACACTCTGTTGATGGTTCAGGACTGCTTATTAAATATTTGCATATAACCATCATATGTGATGGCTCTGTTCCTCCATCCACCATATCTACCAGATTAGTAGAATTCAGATATTTCCCAGAGATTTGAGACGGAGTGAAATCACACACTGAATAATTTACCCGTGATAAATAACATTCGAATATCCCCCTAAGGCAGGAGTCGGCAACCTTGCGGCTCTTTGGATGTGCGTGTAGTATTCGCGAGTACTATCTATTATTAGCAAGAAAAAAATATTTTTTGTGACTCTTTAAAAACTTTGAAATTTTGTAAATTGTAATCTTGACTCTTCCTACTCAAAAGGTTGCCGACCCTTGGAGACTATTCTTAATTTAAATGGTCACTTTAGAAAGTTGAGTTAGAGTAATATGTGTGGGAGCCAAGAGACTTCCTTCCAGCCTGCTGGGATGACGGACCACGCCGTCAGCAAACATACAAGCGGGGCCATGAAATAGGAGATGACCACCGCTGTGTGGCGCGGCAGATCGGCGGAAGTCAATGAGAACCCAATAGACATTCTAGGGTGTTGTCTTTTTAGGTCTTCCTCTAAAAATGTAGCTAATAAGACATTCCAATAAAACACCAACTTTGAAATACTTTTCTGAGCCATCGCTGGACTATTAAATCGACACACCACATATGTAAGTGAAAACTCCAATGAATGCAAATACTGTGAACAAGTTCCGCTTCAAATTTGTATAACCTCCGTTTTTCATCTGAGGAATGTTTCCCTAAGACGAATGATCTTAATGAAGACCTATGTATATATGTATCATATGTAAATATAGTATTTTTATTTATTTTTATCTTTTTATTTTCCTCGGATATATCCAAGCCAATCTGTTTATGAGCTTAATTGTTTCAAGTTTTCCTGTATATATATTTCATTATTACCATTAAATGTGAATATATTTTACTTTTTTTTAATTCTTTACATTCAAAGAGACTCCATAGTAAATCCACGTATAAGACTATATGTCTTAATAACGGCTTTTGTGTGGATATTCAAGTGGAAATTGTTTGGTAATCTACAGAGAGAGAGAAAACGGAATAATTCAGAGAGGTTGTTGGTCTTATAAGAGGATCGGCCTAAGGAGACAACTGTAAAAAATAAAAATAAAACTTTAAAATGTGATAATTCCTTTTTATCTCTCTAGATGAAAAACAAAATTTATTATCAAACTTTTTTCGATTTTTTTTTTTTGGGAATTGTTCAGTGAATAGAACAGGATGACCAGGAGGAATATTTCCAATGCCAAATATCACTTCGAGTTCGGCCACACTGGAATCCTTGACTACCACTTTATCTAATCTGTCGTCTGGAGTTTATTGCGATTTTATCACAGACGAGCGTGAATATAAACAGACGAATATCTTGAAGGAATCAAACGACGATCTCTCGACAAACTTTATTTATTTATTTTTGTTTATAATATATTTATATATTTAAATTCTTCATTTTTTCAAGGTTTAAATACCATTGATTTTTAAAATATAAACAATAGCTTAAATTATAATGCATGGTTACAATGTGTAATTGAGATTATTCAAAAATACTGCTTTTGACGATATTATAAATAACTCAAAATAACTATATCAAACGTATAAAATTAAAACTTATATGGTCAAAATATCTCGTCATGTTATCATAGCATAAGATAATTTAAAACACTTTCTTAGTATTAGGTTTTTCCTTAATAAGAGACATAACATATTAAGAGACAGAACAAAAGTCTATATATAAAAAAAAAAGTAAATAATTTTAAAGGGCTTGATTGTCCTTCTCAAATTGCAAGTTATGACTTGGCAACCTTGGGGCTTGTTGATCCCAGTAACCTTAGTGGGTCAAAGGTCAATTTGTTTTTTCGTTTTCATTCAAATATAATTTTAATTTTTTTCCCTAAATACCTTACTATTGTTAAAATGATGGAAAATGTTGGTATAATTATAGAAAAAAAAGATAATTTTATTCTCAAAATAGAATGAGAAATAAAGATTTAAAAATCCCATCATATTGTGTTGGTAATTTAGAAAAACAATTATGGGAATTCCTCCATAATTTAATGTGGAATTAGCTGCCTTTTTTTTGTTTCCACA
The DNA here is from genome assembly GCA_030710605.1 of Cordylochernes scorpioides. Taxonomy (NCBI): domain Eukaryota; kingdom Metazoa; phylum Arthropoda; class Arachnida; order Pseudoscorpiones; family Chernetidae; genus Cordylochernes; species Cordylochernes scorpioides. Next base: position 71,566,935 of record CP092877.1, on the reverse strand, counting down.
TCAGCTGTCTCGTAGTATGCAAATAGAAAACAGATCTTCCTTCTTGAGATATTTACATAGGCATTGATGTTTTATGCAAATCTGGGAAAATTAGTGAACGCAGAGTTGACATTTTTGGGCAATTTTTTTTACTATATGGAAATTCAATCCATTTAAAATAAAAATAAGAACATTTTATAAATTCTATAGCAATATAAGAGCTAACCAACAGTGTAAGTATGAAAAATTATATACGGGGGAAATATATAGAGCATATCTAAATGGGATTATGAAAATGATATGAAAATAAAATATCGGTGTAGGAAATGAAAGCATTTAAAGCATGAATGTTTCTTTTGAACATAAAATAAACATCTATTGTCCTCACTGCGATGAAAAAATATTGAGGGGGCTTGGCTCATCAGTGGTGAACCCTCCCAGCGGTTTCACCAATTTAATCTACCAGCTTCTCTTAGAGCTCTAATACTGTATTCTGCGTATATATGCTACACTGAAAGGTGGAATCTCAGAAATGACATTCAAATGGTAAGATTCCACCCTTCAGTGTAGCATATATAAGCAGAATCGTGCGAGCGAGGGGCCCTCCCATTATTTTATTATTGCAGTAAAGGCTGTAGGAAATTATTATTATTATTATTTTTTTAAGAACCATACGCGTCAAAAATAATTTAAATTATTGAAACAAAAGATGTTGATACTTCACAGTTTTGGTTGACTATAACGAGGGCAAGCATTAAGAAAAAGGCATCTCCTTATCGTGCAACTGAAAGTTTCTGATGGCAAGTTACTCGATAAGGAGATGCCTTTTTCTTAATTTATTAACCTTATCCCAGTACAATTTCATATTTGTACTATTTTTTCACAAGGGTAAGTATTGTAGAACGAAGTTTGACATTATACCGCAAATGTTTCTTTTGAACGAAAAATCGAAATTTATTTTAAGGAGAAATAACGATTATTTCTAACCATAGGGATGAAGTATGAAAGGATGAATTGTGAAGAGTAATGATAAACGGAAAATAAAAGTGCCCAGGGATGGGAAGGGTAAGTATGTTATTATCATGAGATGTGTGTGGGAGACCAGAGCTATGCAAATTAACAAAAATATTTAATCAGAGAACAATTCCTATACAATTCCTAGTCGTCTGCCTCTGGGACTATTTTACAGTGCGGGGGAATCCCTCGCGGACTGCTACCGCACGGCGTGTGATGTGGTGGCGCCACCTAGTGACGGCTCCTCCTTCCTGCAACACCATTGTTATATCATTGTTAGAAGTCCATTGTTGGATATGTCATTGTTAAATAATTGTTGGATGTCATTGTTAAATCATTGTTGGGTTATTATTGAAAATAGTTGAATCATTTGTTTTTTATTGTTGGATTTTTGTTGGATCATTTTAAAATAATTATTGGTCCATTGTTGGATCATTGCTAAATTATTGTTCGATCAATTGTTGGACCATTGTTAAATTATTGTTCGATCATTGTTGGACCATTGGCGACATTCATACGCTCCAAGAGTCCGGGATACCCCCAGAACCCTCCTTTCCCCCCCATTTCATTTTCTGTATATTTCACGAAAATCTGTGTATAGGACTAAAGGTCTTAATAAAGGTATTGGTTGATAGAGGGAGAGTCTATAAGGTTTACTCTCACTCTCTCTAACGGAGAAATCAAAAATATATATCTTTAAATCTAGAAAATGTCCACAGTTTCATGGCTAATAGGTATGTGGTAGTGTTAAAAAGACTGCAGTACTATATGGAATCAAAGATTAATTTCAAAGCTATATTCCATTATAAAATACCATTTATTGAAACATTCAGAAGATGTAAAAATTCAACGCTATTGATTTTTATTAATTGAAAAACCCTGTAAGATTTATAAATGAGTTAAACAAAACATCAAGGGCTGCGTATCTTTTATTAGCACGAATATTTTATATTCGTGCTAATAAAATATACGCAGCCCTTGATGTTTTGTTTAACTCATTTATTGCTTTTTATAAAAATAAATAACCAATATATATCAATTTTTAAACTGAATATGAAAAAAAGAATAGGGAAATATGTGTGAAATTTCTACAATTATAGAAACATATTTGCATAGTTTGGTTAAACACCATCACCAAGAACTCGAGTACAGATATATTATATAAATAGAATCAACATAAAAGTTGCAGCAATCTTGTTGATTATATTGGCGAAATCACTGATGGTCACCATTGATGAGCCAAGTCTTCTTTCTCACAATTCATTTTTTATGATTCAGTTCAATAATGATTGAAATCAATACCATGTTGAATGTTTCCATCCTGTACATACACAGTGTGGTATGTGTATTGTTTAGTAACATTTGTTAAATTTACATAATCAGAGGGATATATACAAGCAAGAAGGAAAAGTTTCATCACCATATGTTGTCCATAGAAGCTATCTACCAGTTCTAACCACATCTCATAGTTGTGTCGATTGATGTTTGGATTGTCGGAAACTTCTTGCGGGTGATTGTGACATTGTGACGGGCTTACTTCACTGAGGAATTTAGCAGATCACGTTGAACGAGAAGTTAGCAAGCGAAGGAGAAATCTTTATTTTAGCAATTATTAAAAACAAAGTAGGCATATTCAGGCCCACAGGAGCATTTCTAGATGATAAATATATATAACAAGCTTTCAAAAATATATCTATATATATAAAAATGAATGTTTGTATGTTTGTTTGTTTGTATGTCCGGTATACAAATTCGCGGTAGTTCACTAATTCAAACCAAAATTTCCATACATAGGTAAAAAAAATACGGGGAAGACGATAGGCTATTTAAAAAAAATATATATAAATCAATTATTAAAACTATATATTCAAATTATTCTACTTAGCTCACGAACAGCGCCCTCTATCAACGATTAAATTATGCTGATGCAAACAAATAGATAATGCTAATAACAAACAATTATTAAAAAAAAGCCTATCTAAATATATATCACTCGGGTAGATATGCACACGGGTCAATCCCGGGGCGAAGCCCGGGTCACCCCCGTCTAGTATTCTTATAAACTAATCTATTTATTATCTTGATTGTCTTAATTAAGTTTTCCTGTATATAAATTTCATATTATGTGATTAGATTTAAAAATTCTAATAATAATAATGTTTATTACTGGTATTCCTGCATGACCCCTCCCTACATTTCTGCTCAGATAATCTGTATAAGAATAAAAGGTCTTAATAAAGCTTTTTGTTAGAATATATATACATATTCTTTACAAAGGTTACAGCCTACTCCACGCTGACGAGCGCCAACAGCGCGAAACGCGTTCGTGGATGGCTTTTCTTGATTTATCAAGAAATTGGGTTGGCCAAATATCACGGAGCAAGTTAAATAAACGTTTAGTTTATTTTTGCTCCACTAGATGGCGCTCTGCCATCTAGAAAGCACATGTGCTCGTGGTCAGGAAATGCCTTCTTTATTTTTAATATATATTCTTATATAATAAACATCTCTCCTTTGTATTAAATCTTTCGTTATATATCTGTGTACAGTGGCCTGGATACCCTGGTCATCCTGACGTCTACGTCTGCCAAGACCCACATCTATAGGTACTTCCTCGGTGTGGAATTGAGGAGTGTACAAGAAGAACTTGGTCTGGAGGAGGACTCTCTCAAGATGGGGAAGTCTTCCTTGCTGAAGAAATGTGTACACATATAATTTATCATTGCAATAAGGGGGCAATAGAAAATTGTTTTATCTTAAAAAGAGAATCATCACACGCCTTAATAGTTTCAATTTCTGATAACAGATTGCGCGCTAATGTATAATACATATATATAACACTGTATATATTTTAACCCTCTATGTAATCCTTTATTTTATAACATTTTCTATAATTATATTAATTAAACTTATACAAATAAAAAAAAGATTACACGAGGAGCTTCTTTTCCGTTTATTTTATTTGTAACAGTGTGTATATTATATGTAATCTTTTATTTGTATAAGTTTAACCAAATCTACAGAGTTCATTTATTCGTAAAATTATATTAATTAGAAGTCAATAAAATTGTTTAAATTGTCAAATAAATTGTCTAAGGAGGTTATCAATAAAGAAGACGACATCGATTGACCACCTAGAAGGTCCATAAGTCGGTCCTTCTAGCTAAACAAAGGTTCGGCAAACTTTTGAGTCGGAAGAGTCGAAAATTACAATTTACAAAATTTCAAAGTTTTTAAAAGAGCCACAACATTTTTTCTTGCCAACAATAAATAGTACTGGCATAAATAATATTTGCGTATGGAACTAATATAAAGAGCCGTTGCTTCATATCCAAAGAGCCGCATGTGAGCCGCAGGTTTCCGACCCCTGAGCTAAGTGAACCCTACAGCCCCCTGGTAGACAGGAGGATGAATGTTAATTCGTCACCTTAAAACCATACCAGAGGAGGATCCTGCTGGACACAAACTATCTGGCTATCTGCTGCTATATATTGACATCTCTGAGAAGGTGACAAGTCATGTAATGGGACAAGGACAGTCGTCCTGTCACGTTCCGTTAAATAATGACATGCTTCCGTCATCCCGTCTGCTGTATGTTGACAGCTGTCGTTTCTTCGTCCATTCTCTCGACCATTTTCTTAGATGCCGTCTAGTAATCCCTATATCTTGACCAGAAGTCTTGGATGCCGTTTAGTGATCCTATATCTTGACCAGAAGTCTTGGATACCGTTTAGTGATCCCTATATCTTGACCAGAAGTCTTGGATGCCGTTTAGTGATCCTATATCTTGACCAGAAGTCTTGGATACCGTTTAGTGATCCCTATATCTTGACCAGAAGTCTTAGATGCCGTTTAGAGATCCCTATATCTTGACCAGAAGTCTTAGATGTCATTTAGTGATCCCTATATCTTGACCATTCTCTTAGATGCCGTTTAGTGATCCCTATATCTTGACCATTCTCTTAGATGCCATTTAGTGATCCCTATATCTTGACCATTCTCTTAGATGCCGTTTAGTGATCCCTACCTATATCGGAAATCTTAACTACCACATTTACCTTTGTTCTCCATCTTGACCGAAAGTTTGACTAGCGTTTCCTTGCTCCTTATATATTACAAGAAATCCTTACTATTGTTTCTTTAAGAAGGGCATCTCCTGATTGTACAACAAAACGTTGCTGCCATCTATCGGAATCAATGTTAACTAATTGATGATATTTTTAAATTTCATGATATTGGCCAAACCCCATCTTTAATAAATTAAGAAAAACTAACCGTGTACTTTCTTGATTTATCTAGAAAGGGTTTTTATTAAGGGTGATCAACGATTATATTTATTCCGATAGATGGCTGAAGCCATCAGCAATGTTGAGTTGCACATCAGGAGATGCCTTTTACTTAATTTTACCATCTTATCCCTTTATTTTATTTCTTATTACCTTTGTTGTCGTCTATCTTGACTATAAGTATTGCTTATCGCTTCTTTGCATTCTATCTAAATGTCTTTGGCGAATTTTGAAACGTGGATCTCTTTTCGGATATCTGTGAGGCCGTCTGTATTCTTCCTGTTGTTCTTGAGGACCATCTTCACCACTCTAAACTCTGTAAACTCTCTCTTGACCGTTGACTAGATGTCAATAAACTATTTTAAATTGTCATCTTCATCTTTCTAGACTTCCAATATCACATTTCACAAAAGGCAACTCACTAAGGAATCCATAACTTAAGCATGGCATCGTTGAAAACATAGCAAGAAACAAATCTGCTTGGCAAAAGCTCACATCTTCCACAGCCGTTGTAAAAACTCGAGTCTAAAGGATAACCCGGGTAGTTGGCGACTTTTTCTACGTGGCTCCAGGAACCCAGGGGTTAATATCCCTCAGAATATGACTAAATATAGAAGAAGAAACACAAGAGAGTCGAGGAGAAGAGCTTCTTTATATAAGAGAACGATCTACAAGCTTTCGAGCAAGACGTCTTTCTACGGGTACAGAATGACATGAGGGCAAGGGCGGCTTTGCCAGAAAGCTTGAACGATCATCCTCTTATTTAAAGAAGCTCTTCTCCTCGTCCTGTGTTTCGTATTTTATAGCTAATGGGAGATTGTCTTGATCAATTAAAGCTGAAAATGTCAAGGAGTATATGGCTTATTAGTAGGAAACTCTAAGCATTTTCATCCTTAGGCGCGCGCGCGCGCTTTAGGGCTAGTTGAAAATGATACCTATTAAAGGTAGCAAACATTTTGTTATAAATTGCCTTCTCTTTTTTCCATATAACATGAAGACAGAATAACAGCCTTAAAATATGCCATTCATTTGTTTAAAAATGTCATTAAAAAAGTGTTTTCCCAAGGAAATTTGCATATGGAGAAGAGTTAATTAAATGACGTCACACAACTAAATTAAGAAGCAGCAGGCGCCAAGGAAACACGATGACCTTGATACTTTATGGCAGACGATGTGCGTGGATATGGATGCAAACAAATGGATAGCACCATCTTTTGGAATTCTTTTCCCATCTTTTGGTCTATTTTGGCAGCTTTCCCGACGTTAGAAAAAACCAAAAGAACTCAAGGAGATCCACTTTCTCAAATTGCCGTATTGCAAAATATAATTTTTATAGAACTTATTTCTGCTGTTCATATGCAAAAAATGCAAAATAAATCAGAAAAAATATTATATTTTAAAACACAATTTTAATCCTAGTCAAATATAAAAATAAATATTTATTTGAAATAAAAATGAAAAATCTAAACATTGAGGAAAATACCGAGTTATATATAGGATTTTGGACATATTAATAAATAAATAAAAAGATGATGCAACTTTTAATAAAGAGTTAGAAGTTTGGAGATGGACAACAGAAAATATAACAAGACTATATGCAAATAAGTAAACATTATTTTAATATATTCCAGACGATAGTTACAGCGCTGCGCGCGCGCAACGTACAGCACAGTTTATTTAACGTAGATTTGTCACTTTATGCAACTAGGGTTACGTCACAATTAGTATAAATTCCAATGAGGAAGGTGTTTTTTTATGTCCAGGTTGCCAGGAAATTCAGAAATTTCTAGGAGAGACGGGAAATTCCACTTGTTGCCGGGAGAGAATTCTTGGCGAATTTCTCCAAAAGTTTCCTCTACTTGCAGTGGTTTGTTTAAACCTGGTTATCTGCCGACATTGGTTATGTAACACAGTTTAGTAGCTGTGATACCTGGTGGAGTTCTGGTCAAATTAAATTAAATTAACAACTCATAGATATATATGTTCACACACAGTGCTTTATGTTTTCACGTCACGTGTTATATACGAGAAAAATACTTTTCTATTTACTTTTTAACATACCAAATTTACATACACACATATATTAGAAATAAAAGGACATATCCTGACCGCTCACATTTTAGATGGCAGAGAGCCATATAGTGGATAAAAAATAAACTAAATATTGATTTTGGCTTGTTCATAATATTTGACCATATAAATAATAAGGCATCTAAAGTTAAATCTGTCTATAGCGCCCCCTCTTGGGACTCGCCAAAATAGGATGCTATAGAGAGGAGGTGCTATAGACAGGTCACTTTTAATGTAAATCGCATCGTACTACGTATTTAAAATCGCTATAGAGAGGGAGGCGCTATTTAGAGGCGGCGCTATAGACAGGTTTAACTGTATATACATTGTATGTACATTTGTATATTTACATTTAAATCTTTAATTTCGGTGTGTATAATTGGCTGGAAGTGATATTTCTAGGTCTCCTGTTGAAGAGCGTATTGGCCTGATAGCTTGAGAAATAAAAAATAGTTAAAAGAGTCCTGGTCTTGGATTGCTTATTGAATTTGTTAAATAATGTAGCAATTTGAGAGGGGGGATATTTAATTATTTATTGTAAAAGATTGACATTTGACAATAAGAATGCTATCTAAGGAAACGATTTTGATATATTGATCTAAAAAAATTACAAAATATTTTCTCACAATGAGTTTCTTTTCATTTATTTATTTCCTCTCAAATTTACAGTGTACCATTCGAGCATAAAGCTCACGAGTCATTTTGTCGGGGATGTTAGGCATCAAGAATTTCTAAAAAATGGCCTTCAGAACTGACTGGAAGGTCACAGTTCAGGTAGAGTGAAGTCCAGGTCTTTTATGTCTTGGATTGAGGTCTCCATCAAATTGGAACAATTCTTGTATTCTTTTCATTACAAAACGCTAGCTTTCAAGTGATAATCGCTTTTCAACGGGCTTAATAAAACATCGACTATATCCTACAAGAATTTTTTTTACAAAAACATACGCGCGCAGCGTGGATATTTACAACTGATGTTTTTGTAAAAAAATCTTGTAGGATATAGTCGATGTTTTTATTAAGCCCGTTGAAGAGTGATTATCACTTGAAAGCTAGCGTTTTGTAATGAAAAGAAACTCATTGTGAGAAAATATTTTGTAATTTTTAAAACTTTTTTTTTCACAATTTTATCATGAATATATTGATCTATTCAGATAGGAATCAATATCAAATCTTTGTTTGGGAAAAACATATGGCTACATCAACTCATTTTTGATTTAGTTCTCGATGTTTCTAGCTGTGACTCTCCTCATTCCATATTGTAATAAAATATCTATTAATCAATGAACATACAGTTAAACCTGTCTATAGCGGCCCCTCTTGGGACTCACCGAAATAGGGTGCTATATAGAGAGGGGGTGCTATAGACAGGTCACTTTTAATGTAAAATGTTTACATTTTAATGTTTAAAATCGGGCGCTATAGAGAGGAAGCGGTATTTAGAGGGGGTGCTATAGACAGGTTTAACTGTATTATTAATTTTGATAATTTTTTGTCTATTCTGTAAACTTCCCTTATTGCCTCTCTGGTATTTTACATTAAGTAAATTGCTGTGTCATTCTGTGGTTTGATTTCTCTAATTGTCTAAGTGACACTATTTAATTACTCAGAAGCTTCATTTTATTGCCTCTATTTTTCTTCATATAAATAAGTTGGAAATTTTGGTTGGATAAAAATAAAATTGCTTTTTTATCCTCGTAATTGTCTTCCTTCATTTTTTCTACCGTACAATATTGTGACTCGTATCCTAAATCTACATGGTAATCATGGTGGGTTTGTGATTACATATACTGTAAATATGTACATATGTAGATATGACAATTATAAACATTTTAAAACGCAGCTTTCACCTATAAAATATATATAATTAAAAATTATTTTTACAGCCTTTATCCTACAATGAATAAAAATTAAACGAGGTCTTTCAATTTTTATTTATTACAGGATAAGAGGGCTGTAGAAATAAATTGTAATTCTATATACAGTTAAACCTGTCGCCCCCTCTTGGGACTCACCAAAATAAGGTGCTATAGACAGGTCACTTTTAATGTAAATCGCATCGTACTACGTATTTAAAATCGGGCGCTATAGAGAAGGAGGCGCTATTTAGAGGGGGCGCTATAGACAGGTTTAACTGTATTTTACCAAAGGGAAAAGCTGCGTTAAAAACTGTTTAAAATTTCCATCGATAGATGGCGCTAATTTATTGATTAAATTTACATATAGACATGTTCGACTGTTGCATTTATATAGTGACAGAGCCCCTGTGGGTACTTGCAATCACTGGTCGTTCTGGACTCGTGCAAGAATCCAAGGACTATTTTAAAACTTAAAAAAACTACTTCACTTCGAGTGTTCAACTCGAGTGATGGTTGCCAACAATTCAGAACACACCACCATAGTAATTATGAAACTTCTGATGATCCAAATCTATCTGAAATTGATGCAATAATTCCATATTCGCTCTATAATATGTGAGGATAAGTTGTAATAATATACCGCGCCATATATACTTAGAAAATATCAAAGCACGAATGTTTCTTTATACATACAACAAACTTCTGCTATCCTTATTGCGATGAAAAAAATATTGGAAGGGTTTGGTTTATCAGTGTTGAACCCTCCCAGCGGTTTCTCCAATTTACTCTTCCAGACCGCTTCTCAGAGCTCTAATACTGTATTGGATGATTCTGCTTATATATGCTACACTGAAAGGTGGAATATTAGAAATGGTATTCAAGTAAACTATAGACATAAGTTTTTAGGACAGTAGAACTATATATAAATATTTGCATCGAACAATTTTCTTCCGCAAACAATAAAGTAAAAACCAGTTAGGCATAAAGTTATAATGTTGAATATTTTCTATATTTTAAACAATTTTGTTTATGACTGTAATTCACAGATTGGTCAGCCAAATAGAAATATTCAGTGATCCCAGTGGTGCCAGACGTGATCCAGCTGATGATGAGGAGCCACAGCTGTTAGCGCAGGATGCCGCGCATCCGTTGCCACATCCGCGGTCCGAGCTCCCGGTCTCGAAAGGACTATACCTTCAAATTACTATAATGTCTTTTAAAGTTATAAAAAAGATCGTTGATCAATAAAGATCGAGTGTAGAGACGAAAATGGAAAGCAAAGAATGCAATAGAAGTAAAAAAAAACAACTGCAAAAATTTATTTAAATTTATTTAGCCGAGTACTTGCGTTTTTAACTGGCCAAATTGATGTCTACCAAAAATAGTTTAAAAAGGTAATACTGGCAGAAGAACCTATCTCGCACAGTCATTTTCAAAAATTCGAATTAAATATTCTAAAATTGTCTTGTATATTTTACGTTACTTTTTATAGTTAAATGGTTTCTACAAAAGCCTCTACTGCTCCAGGACTACACATGGCGATTCCCCGGTCTTGAGACAGAACATCAGAGAAGTGTGTCCAGACCGTTAGAACCAGAGAGAGGATTTTCGGTCAAATATCGAATGGAAATAAAGATTTCGCTTCCTCCCACCCAATTGAACCGACGGAGCGGTTTTTTCCCCCTCTGTTTTCTCTAATTTAACCGTTTGGAGTGATTTTTCTGTTTTCCCTAATTTAACCGATGAAGCGTTTTTTTTTTTTTTGTTTCCCCTATTCAACCGTTTGGAGTAATTTTTCTGTTTCTCCAATTTAACCGATTGGAGCTATTTTTAAAATCTGTTTTCCCTGTTTTTCTCTGTTTCCCAATTGAACCGTTTGGAGTGATTTTTTCTCTGTTTTCCCTAATTTAACTGTTAGGAGCGATTTTTCTCTGTTTCTCAATTGAACCGATGGAGCGGTTTTTCTTTGTTTTTCCCTATTTAACAGTTTGGGACCATTTTTCTCTGTTTCCTCAATTTAACTGATTTGTGCCTTTTTTTTTTTCTTCTGTTCCCTCAATTTAACCAATTGGGACAATTTTCCTTTACTTCCCTGACTTTACCTACCACGATTCTGTTCATTTTAGACATTTATTTAAACATTATAAAATAACTCTGACTATTTTTAAAAATCTATATTACCGAATAAAACAGATTCTAAATATTTTTTATCTATAGTTTTTTACCGAATTTAACATCCGAAACTCCAAATTCGTAGGTGCTCACATTTGTAAAGAATAGCTGAACTTACTCGAGGTAAAGATAAAACAGACCAATATGGTGATCAGAAAGTTGTTCTAGAGGAAAAAAGAGACGACACGGGAAAATATTAGGTTTGCCGTAAAGAAATAAGAAATTGGGGAAAAGTGGATGTGACAGATGGGAATGGAAAATCAAGAGGGGTTCGTCCGGTAGTGGATTGTCAAGATCTGAAGAAGAAGACGCCTATTTAAAGATCCTTCATTCCCGTTATTAATACTCTCAGGTAGGGTTGGATTTCTGCATTAACAAATTCTGATAATTTTTTCCTTTTCACCGAATACAACAGATTTAGTCAGTTTGATATATTTCACCGAATACAACAGATTTAGTCAGTTTGATATATTTCACCGAATACAACAGATTTAGTCAGTTTGATATATTTCACCGAATACAACAGATTTAGTCAGTTTGATATATTTCACCGAATACAACAGATTTAGTCAGTTTGATATATTTCACCGAATACAACAGATTTAGTCAGTTTGATATATTTCACCGAATACAACAGATTTAGTCAGTTTGATATATTTCACCGAATACAACAGATTTAGTCAGTTTGATATATTTCACCGAATACAACAGATTTAGTCAGTTTGATATATTTCACCGAATTCAACAGATTATGGATAATTTATTTATTTCATCGAATTTAGAAGACTTGAGCCAATTTCCTTTAGTCCACCCAAATTCAACAGATTAAGGCTAATTTTCTCTTTTTTACCGAATTTACCCGATTTTAGTCTTATTTGTTCGATATATTTGCTAAATTTTGTGTTTCTATTTGAAAATTTGATGTGATAGGTATTGTTATCAGTTTCAGAAAAACTAATTTCTCTCTATATATATATAAAACAACATCAGCCTCGATCTTATATATATCACAAGTTAAATCAACGTTTAGTTGATTTTTGTTCCACTAGATGGCGTTCTGCCCATCTAAAAATTTTCATGTGAGCGGTCAGAATATACTTTTTTTTTGTTTAAAATATATATGCTCTCTCTATAGAACTTTGTCCTTCACTATCGCGTGTCGTTTAGGTTCGAATTAAATAACGATTTACCGTTCGAGTGTTTGTTATCTTGTGACATTGTGGGATGTGACAGCTAGGTAAGCAATCTTGTTGGCACCTGTCCATCCAATTACTTCTGGATTCCTTGAAATTTAGGGAAAGAAACTCAGGATCATTAAGTGCCACCAGGAAATCTATAGAAAGACTTTCCTTGGATCCTGGAGGACTATTTGTAGAAGGTCGACCTCGCCGCTCAGAATTCTACAGACAAGTTTACAGGAATCCTAAATGATGGTGTGTAGCATGTCACTTTGAGTATAACTTCAATTATGTCATACTAGACGAATGGCCCGGGCAACGCCCGGGTTTTACCCGAGTGCGCATATATTTTAAAAACGTTTTAATTCAAATATTATTCGTTACAATTATAAATTGGCGCCATGGATGTCACTCTTGTGAAACGTCCCGTTCCAAACTGTGTGTTTTTAAAATGTTTTAATTAAAATACTATTCGTTACAATTATAAATTGGCGCCGTGGATGTCTCTCTTGTGAAACGTCCCGCCCCAAACTGTGTGTGTCTTGAAAATATAAAAATAAAAATGTGAATTTTCATAAATATTTCATCATGTCGATTTTCTTTTTGCATTTCACCTACTAAATCGATAGAGATAATTACATTTGCAACATGAACTTAGGGTCGTTCCGCCAAGAGATCAACACCACAGAGGTCCGTACGTCTCTTGACCTCACGGACAATACAGCAGCTACTGGACTTGCCTCTCAGATTTTAATGACCGATATGTCCTCACTTCTTTTTTCTAGATTTGATTCATTTTGTCTCCTCTCTAATTGTAAATAGGCTGCTGTATCACCTCATAAGCATAAATAAATAATGAACTTAGGTATATTGACTAAATAGAAAACTGCATAGTAATAAAGATCATTTTTTAAAGGCACCATATCGTTTTTTTTCAATAAAATCGAAACAAAAATTAACGATAAATAACGACAACTGCCTTAAAAAGAAATTGCCTTAAAAAAAAGAAACATTCGCGGTGATTTTGTCTTGCATTCGTTTATACAATTATTATATACGAATGACCCGGGCAACGCCCGGGTTTTACCCGATTAAATGCTTTTATTCAAATACTATTCGTTACAATTATAAATTGGCGCCGTGGATGTCATTCTTGTATAATATATAAATGAGTTTTAAAAATTGTAAAAAAAAAAAAAAAATGCATCGGCCGGGAATCGAACCCGGGCCGCCCGCGTGGCAGGCGAGCATTCTACCACTGAACCACCGATGGTTATGAAAAATCCCATCCGTGAGCTTCAAACAGACAAACAGACAGAATAAGGCAAATATATAAGTAGATACCAATTATCCGAAATTACAATTACAGTAAAACCTCCCTGTAAAATACACCTAGTTGCAGAGTCAAAGTGTCCTTTACGGAGAGGTGTCCTCTTACCGGAGAGTTTCTAAATAGTAAAAATGGTAATTTTGCAAATGAAAACTGTCCTTTATAGAGAGGTGTCCTCTAGTGCGTGTCCTCTCATTGAGGTTCTACTGCATCTTCAAATTCCATTTCCATTAAAATATCAAATACCCGAATTTCTAATTATTTTCAAGTATCATGTATCCTAAATATACTTATCCGAAATTCTAATTATACAAAAATCCTCTTATTTGAAACTCTAATTATCTGATATTCCACAATTATCTTAACAAATTCCAAATATGTAGGTGCTCACATTTGTAGAGAATAGCTGAGCTTACTCGAGGTAAAGATGAACCAGACCAATATGGTGATCAGAAGTTTGTTCCAGGGGGAAAAAGAGACGACACGGGAAAGATTAGGTTTGTTGTAAATAAATAAGAAATTGGGGAAAAGTGGATGTGACAGATGGGAATGGAAAATCAAAGGAGGTTCGTCCGGTAGAGGATTGTCAAGATCTGAAGAATAAGACGCATATTTAAGGACCATAGGCATATTTAGGGTTAGGTTGGATTTCTGAAAGAATGGGGATGACCATACAATGGCATTGGAATCGAACATCAACAAGATAATCTGCGCGGGGAACGAACCTAGAACGTGAGTGTCAACCCAAGTTCTACCTGCTGTATTGACGATCATCAAATGTTTATAACGGGCTACATAAGTCCCGGTAGTTCTCGGGGATGTGGTGTCAATCTTGGTTCAAAATTCGCGCAGTTGACAATTCCTCGCCCTTCAAAGTCCCCCCAATTCTTAAACACATCCAATTCCACAAGAAGGATGTGTACAAGTGAGAAAACGGAACATACTTGGAACTTTGTAAGTACAAAACTCGAACAATTTCTACATGTTCTACATGTCTAAACATGTGGAGTAATTATCGTGAGCATGGTTAAGCCATCACCAAGCATGATTATCATGGCCATGTGTATTTAGGATAGGTAGCACCAACAAATTGATGACGGAGGATTGAGCCGATGAAAATCTTGTGGGCAGAGGAGCTGCGGTGGGGGATAGAAAGAAAGACAATGGGATTCTGAAACAATCGATCTTATCTCCCAACAATGAATGGCCGAGGACGACAATACGCTTAGCCGGACCTTGTTGTATGATAGAAGCTGAAACGTATCATATACAGTAATTCCTGGAAGTTGTCTTTCATTTGAGGTTATGGGAGGTCAAATCATCTTTGATTTTACAAACAAGATAGCTCAGTGAGGCGGTTAATTGAAGTATCGTTCTTGGGAGGTATATCTGAATGTGACACAATAGACAATGGAGATGAAATAAAGATGTGGTACCTGGAATAAGGAGGAAAGAGGTTGATATGTAGTCAGGAAGGACGAAGCATCAAAGCAAAGACTTTTATTACCGCACTCAAACCACTACACGACTATTCGTAAGACGGATGGGACAAATGTCGTGAGACAAAAATGGCACTCCAAATTCGTATTTAAGGTAGCATGAAATAAAACTACCATGTTAATATTCAAATACACTACAGAGGTGAATTCGAAGATTTTACATGATAACAATGGTCAGCCATATTGTACCAACTGTCAAAGAGTCGTAAGACGGAGGTGACATATGTTGTGAGACAAAAATGGCATGCCAAATTCGTATAGAAAGAGCATGCAATTAAACTAGCATGTAAATATGCAAATACACTACAGAGATAAAATCAAATAATTGACATGATCCACAATCGTCAGCCATATTGAACCAACTGTCAAAGAGATTGGAGAGAGACCGTTGCTTACAAAATCAACAGAAGATTGGTTGAAACAAATGGGAGGATACCAAGGCGTCATACCTAACTTCCTTTTTTGCATATAGTTTTGTTATTCTTTATTTGAATTTTCATCTGTAATTGGATAAATTCCAAAACTCTAGAAAATCTTTGGCATCGTGCTGCGCGGGACGGCCACTGCGTTCCAGCGCCTAACCACCCGCACTGCCCGCCGCATGCTAGAACGTCCACGCCTGGCTGCACTGCCCATCACCCAGCTGCTAGCCCGGTGGCTTCCCCACGTCAGCATCCCCATCTCCATCAGCTGGCCTTCTCTCCGGCGAGGTGCCTTCTCGGGGCACAATGCCGACGTTGCCGTGCGGCTGGCCCTTCACGCCCTTCCCCATCCAGCGCATCCGGCCTCAGCCCGGGAGTCCTGCATCGCCTGTGGGTCCGGAGACTTGTCACTGGCCCACCGCTACTGGTCCTGTAGTCGGATCAGGCCTGTCATCCTGGAGGCCTTCACCATCCTCCAACGGCCTCCTGACCTGCAAAGCTGGATCTTCGGGCATGACCTGGAGGACGACGCCCTGGCCATCATGGCGTCCGCCAAGACCCGCATCTACAAGTACTTCCTGGGCCTGGAGATGCGGGGAGTCCAAGAAGACCCCCTCCTTGTCTGGAGGAGAACCCTATCAAGGTGGTGGAGCCTCCCTAGCTCCTAAAATCATTGTAAATTCCCATTATTTCTTCATTACTTTTGTCATAATCATTTTGTAAAAATTGACTAGACGTCAATAAAAGTGTTTCAATTGTCATTGTCTAGAAAATCTTTTCAATCAGAGTTCCTCTATTACATATAACAATTATCGTGATAAAATATGCAAATATAATTTTCGCAAACTCACGTGATACCAAGTCGTCATACATAGCGTACTTTTTTTTTTGCATATAATCTTTTTACTTTTTATTTAAATTTTCATCTGTAATTGGATAAATTCCAAAACTCGAGAAAAGCTTTTCTATCAGTTCCTCTATTACATATAACAATTATCGTGATAAAATATGCAAATATAATTTTGACAAATCACGAGGGACCACGTAGATTCCACCGTAAAGCCAGACAAAGTAGCCTACTGTTATACACAGATAACTTAGGCTGAGGCACATTACCATTGAATGAGACATGCTGGGCCAAGCAGCTTGGTCTTTCTGAGCAGTTTTACCGAACTCCAACTTTTACAACTTGTTAACAACGCTCATCTATCTAGAATAATATTCTTACTCTCCTGAAGAAGGGCTCCAAGGCTTGAAAGCTCGATTTATTTAAATTATATTTTTTCGCAAGACATTTCTTCTCTGAATGGAAATTTTCTCTCCCAAATTATATAAGGGATTGTTATTTTTGTAATTTAAAATCTAACTATTCTGATGGCGTTAAATTTTACCCCATTACAATATAAAAAGAGATATAGCATCAGATCCCTATAATACAAAGAATAAATGGCATTATAGCTATAAATATATCTATATATATCATAAATACAACTGTCAAATAAATTTGTCTATAAAAAAAGTAAAGATGAAATACAAAAAAAATATATATTTTTAATATAACGAAAAATTATGAAAAAGGCATCACCTTATCGTGCAACTGAAAGTTGCTGATGGCTTGCGCCATCTATCGGAATAAATATCAACTATTCTCGTTGATTTCTAATTATTCCAGAATTGGCCAATTACCCATTCTTGATTAATAATTAGAAATCAACGAGAATAGTTGATATTTATTCCGATAGAGGGCGCAAGCCATCAGCAACTTTCAGTTGCACGATAAGGAGATGCCTTTTTCATAATTTATGCACCTTATCCCAGTACAATATCACATTTGTACTATTTTTTCACATTACGAAAAATATTTAAAACATTTCAATTGAAATCTTTTATAAAATTTCGTATTAAGTAATTAAATAAAGGTACTCGAAAAATATATAACTTTTTTTATCAAATGAATTATAAGTACATGAAGAGAGGGTGACAAAATTCTCATTAGTGCTATATGAAAAACTCTGTGATTGAGGTCAAGAAATAAACATGACCATTGACCAAACACTCGAGGGAAGGTTAGATCAACTTGGCGCTTGAGGATGAATAGCGACTTGTCCGACTTGTTTACAGTACGATGGCGTGTTTAACGCCTTTTTGTGAGGGAGCTCAAGTTACGAGAGTCTGGGAAAATAAGTTTTCTAGGAATGTAAAACAATCATATCTTTTTGATGACTATTTTTTTTTCTCATGATTAAAAAATTTATTTAATTTTATAAAATAAAGAAAAAAACATTATTTAAATGAAATTATATATTGTGTTAATTTTTTCTACAGTAATTATCTCGCTAATTTGGTCATTAATAATTTCGTCGATTGGATTTTTTTGTGGCATTGCTTCTTGGTTTAAAAACAATTAAAAAATAGCTTCATTAAATGAAAATATAAAAATTTCAACAATCTTGATTTTAAATATAATTTTCAAATAAATTTGAATTAAAAAAAAACACGCTATTATAAAATGTGGAACGTTTCCCAAAATAACAATAATATAATTCAATTTTACCAATTGAACATACACAATTAAATTTTGTTGCACTACCAATAATTTTACAGTTTTACACGATTTATACGATATTAAGTTAGTTATGCTTATTTTTAAAATACACTCATAGACAAAACTTAAGGAAGATGTATCTTTTAGCATGTATATATTTTATATAATTTAAATGATTTTTTTAAAGGAGAACGTTCGAATTTACATGTATGGAAATTCGCCATTTTATAAGCAAAAAAAAAAAGGAGCGGTTTAGGCTTAAAATATGCAACTTCTTTAGATTTTGTCCATGAGTGTATTTTTTAGATAATGACCATTTAGGGTGTTAACTTTAATCAATTACACTTTATTAAATAAATATAAAAGTAAACAAGTGGTTATAAGTAAAAATATGGTGGGGTTTAACATCTATAATATGTACAATTTATATGGTAAAATGTGATAATAAAAAAATGTATAAATATAAATTAAGTCAAAACAAATTTAAAACTTTTTTTCCGCATTTAGAAAATTTATATAAAGTAGAAGAGACTTCATTAATATCCATCAGGAAAGACATTATCATCTATATTCGCCGCTAGGAGGCCAAACTGGATGGACGCACGGTCGCCTCGCTCTGCAGCTAAGTATCAAATTTTTTATTTAAATTCTATTATGATAACTTTTTCCTATCTTATCTTTCTTACCGTAATCACCGATTCTTATCTAATTGCAATTGTCAGTTTGATTGCCAAAAGATTCGGCAGAGAAATTGGAAATCAAAATTCTTCGAAAAAATTTGCATACTTGCTAACTGTTTGGATTGTATTTCTCTGGTAACTAGTAAAATAGAAATTAAGATAACAAAATGGATTCAGTTATAAAATCTATAAATTTAAAAATGGATGAAATTTTTCAATACTTTAATAATAAATATTTAAGCAATCAAAAAAACGTAACTAAAAATGACATTTCCTTTTTATCAACAATGATTACTCAGGCAAAGGAAGGAGTCTCTTCTCTTTCTGATATGAATAAAGACTCTACAATAGGAATAATAACGGAAGCTGTCAACTCAGCAATGGAAAATAAGGTTGAAAAAATATTGAGAGAAATTTCGGTACACAGACCCACATTTGCACAAGTAACAAAACAAGAAAATGTACAACAATTAATTGTCAAACATCAACAAACTCAAAACTTGGAATTTACGCTAATTGCAACTCCAGCCAACAATGAATCTATATCTGATGTTTCTCAAGCTATTTCTAGAACCATAAAGAAAATAAGGGAAGACGGCGGGAACATTAAAATTAATAAAATTTTCAATACACGGAACGCAGTAGTGATAAAATCGCCATCGCGGGTAGAATTGAATGCTCTTCAGGAGGAATTGGGAAAATCGGATGAGTTAAAGGCAATAAGTAAGATTTATATTCCTGGGAAAAGAGATCCAACGGTTGTGGTCAAAAATGTTTCTAAAATAACGGACACAACAACATTTGTTAAGACAATCTGCAACATGAATCCAGAATTAAGGGGAATGGAGGACGAAATAAGGATGCTGTTTGTAATGAAATCAAATACTGCAACACAAAACATAGTTTTAAGACTTTCACCAAAAGCATATCAAACAATTAAGAAAAATAACAATACTCTATACACTGATTTAGAACGTTGCCATATTCAAGATAAGATCTTAGTAAAACAATGTCAAAAATGCTATCAATACAATCCAAACCATAAGCTAAAAGACTGCACAAATGAGAAAATCTGTAATATCTGTGGGGTCCATGGAACCCATTCCTGCTCGAATGTACTGAGTTGTCACAACTGTTCTAAACACCCAATTTACAGAAATAAACAAACTAATCACAGGGTTAATGGGACGGACTGTCCTCTTTACAAAACACAAGTAGATAGAATTATAGATAGAACCCAATATTTTTATGATTTGGAGGTAGAATAGAACAGAA
The DNA here is from genome assembly GCA_030710605.1 of Cordylochernes scorpioides. Lineage (NCBI taxonomy): Eukaryota > Metazoa > Arthropoda > Arachnida > Pseudoscorpiones > Chernetidae > Cordylochernes > Cordylochernes scorpioides. The sequence goes on along the minus strand of CP092877.1, from coordinate 71,546,629 downwards.
ATAATCTCATTTAAATTTTAATAAGTGTTTTGCATAAATGTCCATTATGAAAGAAGCAAAAAGTTTAACAATAGGAAAATTTAATTGTATACAACAGAATTTAAGGAAAAGTATAATTGCAACTACCGAACTCAGAAGCTCAATTAGAGACAATCCTCCAGATATTCTCCTTCTTCAAGAGCCATATGTCTTAAATAGAAAGGTCGTGTTCGATATGGACTCGCACATAGTACATTGTTCCTTAACAGAAAACACTTATACTGCAACGGTTATATTTAATAAAAATATAAAATATAGGAAGTTGGAGGGTTTCACAAATCAGTTTTGTACATCAATCTCTATAAATACACCTAAATCTAGGACGATAATAGCAAACTTTTATATCCCTCCAAACAAATGCGAGGACGAACATTTGAACTTTTTAAAGAAATTGATAGCTACCTTCGAGAGTACTCCCCTAGTCCTCTGTGGGGATTTCAATTCCCGTCACCCGGTCTGGTTTGATAGAATTACAAACTCTAACGGATATAAAATGCAACCTATTATTAATGAATATAATCTATTTATTCACAATAACAAAACTCCTACCTGTCGTAATAAAAGCATAATAGATCTCACTATTTCAAATAGACATTCATTGAAACTGGTGAACAATTGGCAAACCCTTGAATTAACCAATATTTCCGACCATGTGACAGTTTCATTTGATATCAATGTTAAATTAGATATTACAAACAATCAACAAAAATCTACATGGAAATTTAGCGAAAAGAAAGCAGATTGGTCACTGTTTTCAAATACAATTTCTAAACAGGAAGTAAGAAGATTGGAAAACGATATAAAAAAGGTCGAAAAAGAAACTGATATTGACATGGTAGTTGACAGGCTAACGGATATAATTCTGGAAGCTGCATATCAATCACTGGAGGTGAAATCTTCCAACTTCACTTTCGATACCGGGATCAAGTGGTGGAACAAAGAATTAGAACAAAAGAAAAAGTATTTTCATTATGTGAGAAATCTATACTTTCATCATAAAGCAATTAGTGTTAATGAATATAAGTCTGTCAGAAATAAATATAAAAATAGTATAAGAAAAGCTAAGAGGAATAGTTGGCGAGATTTTATAGAAGAAAATGGATCTAATAATCCGTTTGGAAACGCCTATAGAACCTTAAAAAAACTGAGTTCCTCTAATCAACAAAAGGGATTACCAATAATTGAACAGGCACCAGTAGATTCTAAAGAATCTCTAATAAAAGATCTGATTGATGAACTAATTCCTGATGATACAACTATATCGGATACTGCTCACCATATATCAATAAGGAACTATACACCGAATTTTACAAACTCCAACTCATGCAATATTCATAAGAAAGAAATAGAAGAGATAATCGACAAAATTAATGTAAATAAAGCTCCTGGTCCAGACAATATTAGTAATAATATGATAAAGAATGCTTTTCAACTAATACTTCCGATTTTACACTCATTATTTAATAAATGTATTCAAATAGGATACTTCCCAAAAAAATGGAAAACAGCAGCACTCAAAATAATAGCCAAACCCGGCAAAACCAATTATGAATCAGCTAAAAGCTACCGTTCGATATCTTTATTATCCAATTTTTCAAAGATTCTAGAAAAAATTCTCAAAAATAAAATATATGAATTTTATATTCAAAACAATCTGTTAAGCTCGAGGCAGCACGGATTTATCAAGACAAAGTCAACTATCACTGCTTTGAATACTGTAATCGATGTTTTAATGGAGCATAAGCAAAAAGAACTGTCGGCACTAATTACAATAGATATCTCGGGGGCTTTTGATAATGCCTGGTGGCCAGCGATCATCAAAAGAATAGATTCAGACAATTTACCGGAAAAACTGATCAAAATTCTACAATCATATTTAAATTCCAGGATCATCTCATTCAGTTACGACAATCTAACAACTTCAAAGCCAATTACTAAGGGGTGTCCTCAGGGCGGTCCGCTTTCTCCACTTCTGTGGACAATTTTGTTGAACGATTTGCTGTTGAATTTTCAGGTGCCCAATAGTGAGTTGATTTGTTATGCGGATGATATTTCGATCATATGCTGGAATAAAGATCTAACATCACTAAAAACAGTTATAGAGGAAGCAATAAATACTATCGAATTGTGGTGTATTAAGAACAAGTTAGAAATCAGTCCCGAAAAAACAAACATTTTATTCTTGCATAATAAAGAGAAGATCCCAGTTAAATTTAAGAGTGGATTAATTTCACCAGTACAAAAAATAAAAATTTTGGGAATAACAATTGCGAATCATAGAAGAAAAAACAAATTAAATTTTGCTTTTCATATAGAGGAAATAGTGAGCAGAACTCTAAGAATAAAAAATTTTCTATTCTCTCTGTGCAGCAAATCATGGGGTTTGAGCTCCCATAAAAGAATTACATTGTATAAATCTTTATTCAGATCAACTTTAACATATGGATCAGAAATCTGGTTCAAATTTTTAAACAAAAAATCGATACAAAAATTAAACTCAATGCAATATCAGATACTAATATGGAGCATTCAAGCATACAAGACAACTTCGTACAACTGTGTTCACAGTTTGGCTAGGGTTCCATTGATTGCAGATTACATTGAAGCAAAAAATATGAAATATGACTTAAATAACTTATCGTTCGAGGACAAGCAAAAATACAACATCGATATTCCCTTTATAACTAAATCCTATATAGACGAAAGAATGATGCTCTTACTGAATAATACAAACGAGACATTTACAAGTTTTTTCAACCGGGGTATTCCAAGTTATTTTCGCCCTAATTTCCACAACACACAATTTGTAACCAACCATGGTAATTTCGGAAGTTTTCTGGAAAGAATCCATGCATCGGAGGATCCGGGCTGTTTTTGTGGATGCCGCATTCAAGATTCTACTCACCTTTTACTTAAGTGCCCAGCATTTCAAGACTACAGACTCAATAACGGTATTCTCTGTACCGATCCAAGAGAACTGATATCCAGCAGGGATTCATACATTGTATTCAATAGTTTTTGTAAATATATATCAAAGTTTTTAAATAATCTCATGTGTTAGGTATAATTAACTATGTGCTGTATATATGATTTTTTTTCCTTTTTTCTTTATTTTGAGATGTGTTTAAATTAAATTACCTATGTATATAGTATGCTTGTTTGAAATCAATTTCAGGAATTTGGTAAATGCCTTGAGCATATGTTAATATATTCTCCCTCTCTCTCTCTCTTGTGTTGCTTTCTTTTGGGCGCCAGTGTCCTTGGCGGGACATCGCGCTTTGTATTTACAGTTGAATAAAGTTGAATCTATATTTAAAATATTTTATAATAATTTTGGCAATGTGTTTCTTATACCCTTTATCTATAATATATAAATAAGGGAATATAGGCCTGTCTGTCCTGAGTACCTGACCAAACTACTCATCTGATCGCCATGAAACTTTGGGAAGTTGTTTACTATATTACCGGGAAGGTTTCTGGTTTGAATTTGATTTGAAATAAATATTCGTTGCAATTTAATTTGCAAATTTACCAATTTCACTCGCAAACAGCGCCTTTCGCAGCATCTGATGGAATTACATTTGTAAATTGTAAAACTTTTCAATGGTTTATTCAGTGGTTTTGGTGAAGAAAGATAACAAACATCAATTTATAATGACAAGAATAGATTCAGTATGGAATGGATGTTTGCCTCGAAAATATGGTTTAACAAATGTTTGTTAGGCAAACTTTCACTCGGGTAAAAACCGTGTGAAGCCTGGTACATTCAAGATTTGTATTACAACCTGTTAAAAGACGTTATTATCCGAAAGCTCTCTCGCAAAGCTTATACCTTTTCAATAAAGAAACTCGTCGTTTTTTATCTTTGATTTCTTCTCAATATAAAATAGTCTTGCTAACAGTATAAATGCATTGACCAATAATAACATTAAGTTTCTATAAAAGGACGTACCTGGATCTGTAAACAAAAAAAAATTCTCAAAATATTTCGAGAGATTGCTCCCTCTTTATCAATTTATTGCACAGTGTGCACACTTGATAAAGAGGGAGCAATCTCTCGAAATATTTTGAGAATTTTTCTTTTCTTTACAGATCCAGGTACGCCCTTTTATAGAAACTTAATTGATGGATCGCCTTTTGACTTCACATTTTCGCCCTTTGATACGTCATCCAATCATATATAGACCATTACTCTTCATATATTCAACCTTTTCATACGTCATCCAAAAAGTTAGAAATAGTACATATTTCTCTTTGAAATTAATATTGATTTTCACAAAAAAAGAAACTTATGCGGGGAGGCTTTAAGTATTACTTTTTAATAAAAACATTGTTTATAAGACAATACCGCGTTACCTATGTAAGAAATTAAACAATTAAGCATGCATTTCTATTTGTCAAATTGAAAAAAAAAATTCTACCATCCTTAATGCAATGGAAAAGATATTTGAAGAGCTTGGCTGATCAGTGGTGAAGAGTATAAAGGAAAGTAAAAAGTTTGCTTTATTTGAGAAAGATAAATTCGTTATTTTTTAGCGTGGTTTATTTACATAATTTTAAGTTTTAGATTATGTTAATTTACATAGTTTTGAATTATGTGATTGCTATATAAATGTACGTAGCTACAATTTTAGGTAGACCGTTGTTACAGAGAATAAAGTTTGTTCGTGTCTACCTCTCCTCACGTCTATTTCTCAACGCGACAATATATATAGATGGTGTGGTGTATTGTCTTTGAATTAATTCATTCCTGTGTGGTCTTGCATCAATTATTTAAAGAAGAACACATGGCTCGATACAAATACTAATATGTAATTCTACTGTTCCAATAATAATTCAATCCTCTACACAATGTCGGATATATAATCAGAATCGTCCAATACAGTATTGAAAAACGACATTTGAAAATTATCCCGCATGTGTTTCTTTTGGATGAAAAATCGAAATTTATTTTAAGGAGAAATAACAATTATTTCTAACCTTAGAGATGAAGTATGAAAGGACGAACTGTGAAGAGTAATGATAAACGGAAAAATAAAAGTTTCCAGGGATGGGAATTAAAATAAATTTCGATTTTTCGTTCAAAAGAAACACATGCGGGATAATTTTCAAATGTCGTTTTACAATCATAAGCCGTATTGTATTGTATTTACAGTATTAAATATCTATTTAACAAGACCCACAACATGATTTTAATATTTCTCCTTTCGTCGCTTTTATTTTATTTTGTATTTCACTTTCTATAAATGAAAATACAGTAAAAAAGTTCCACGCTTCAAATTTCAGAAACTTCATTCTTCAGCTGAGGATTATTTTAATATGACGAAATATCTTTTAGTAAAGGCTTATGTATGTATGTTACATATGTAAATACTGCGTTTTTATTCTTTTATTTACCTCGGATTTACCCAGACCAATCTGTTTATGAACTTGATTGTCTTAATTATGTTTTCCTGTAGTTTTCGGAAGAGCATTGCTCGATGCAAATATTTATATGTAATTCTACTGTTCTAAAAGCTTATATCCATAGTTTGCTTAAGTGCCACTTCTAAAATTCCACCCTTCAGTGTATCATATAAAAGCAGAATGATCCAATACAGTATTAGAGCTCTATAGAAGCGGTCTGGTAGATTAAATTGGCGAAACTGCTGGGAGGGTTTACTACATATGAGCCAAGCACTCCCAATAATTTTTTCATCGCAGTAAGGACAGTAGAAGTTTGATTTATGTGTGAAAGAAACATTCGTGTCTTAATGTTTTCATTTGCTATAAACATTTCATTATTACCCCCCCCCCCACATACTGTATGAATTAATTTATATAGGAACCTCGTAACTTCAAGTTGATATAAACTGGCGAAACCACTGGAAGGGTTCACAACTGATGAACTAGGCCCTCCCATTAATTTATTATTGCAGTAAGGGCAGTAAAAAAAATTGTTTGATTTTAAAAAGAATCATACGTGTCTAAAATAGTTTCAATTTCTTATAACAGATGGCGCGCTAATACATCCTATTATGATATATATATATATATGTTATATTAAAATATTATTTCATTTAAAAAATTATATTTCATAGATTCAAATATTCTGTTTAAATCTACCACCAGATGTCGGGACTTTCCCTATATAAAACTGATTGTTGTTGTTTCCCGATGGCCGGCTCAAATCTTTGTACATTATGTAAATAAGTTATTCATTTTTTTTATTCTTACGCCTTAAGCCAGGCATTACTTTTATCAAATTATGTTCTTTTATATATTCCTTTAGTTCAATTAAAGCAATTACTGATCAAAATTATTTTTATTATTATACTTTCAAGATTTTTGCCACGACTGCATTACCAATACCATGTAGTACTAAAAAGAACCAGCAAATAATTCCATAGCATAATCCTCAAGATAATTCCAAAATACAACAGAAATCTCATTCATTATTAAATATAACATATATAACCGTAGTATTATAATGGACATAGTAGAGAACAATACTGTTTGTGCAATGCGAAAACTTAGTGAACGGCGAATAGAAGCCTTCGAGACACAGCTTTACAGAAGAGCTCTCAAAATTCTCTGGATAGATATGGTAACAAATAATCAAGTTCACGATCGAATGGGTACAGAACGCCAGCTGATAAAGTTGATAAAACAACGAAAACTGACGTTTGCTGGACATGTGATGCGCGGATCAGCAGGAGAAACATTGCTGACAATGTTGGAGGGAAAGCTCCGGGGGAAAGAGATCGAAGGGAAAGAGACGACAGGGATACACAGACGATTTAAAACAATGGACTGGACGACACGAGGAGATGAAGAGGACGGCGGAGGAAGTATGGAGAGACCATGTGGCCCACCCTCAGTAGAGGAAGGCATTGAAGGAGGGAGATATGGATAGACCATGTGGCCCACCCTCAGTAGAGGAAGGCATTGAAGGAGGGAGATATGGAGAGACCATGTGGCCCACCCTCAGTAGAGGAAGGCATTGAAGGAGGGAGATATGGAGAGACCATGTGGCCCACCCTCAGTAGAGGAAGGCATTGAAGGAGGGAGATATGGATAGACCATGTGGCCCACCCTCAGTAGAGGAAGGCATTGAAGGAGGGAGATATGGAGAGACCATGTGGCCCACCCTCAGTAGAGGAAGGCATTGAAGGAGGGAGATATGGAGAGACCATGTGGCCCACCCTCACTAGAGGAAGGCATTGAAGGAGGAAGTATGGAGAGACCATGTGGCCCACCCTCAGTAGAGGAAGGCATTGAAGGAGGGAGATATGGAGAGACCATGTGGCCCACCCTCAGTAGAGGAAGGCATTGAAGGAGGGAGATATAGAGAGACCATGTGGCCCACCCTCAGGAGAGGAAGGCATTGAAGGAGGGAGATATGGAGAGACCATGTGGCCCACCCTCAGTAGAGGAAGGCATTGAAGGAGGATAGAGCAGCACAACACACCACTCGCCAAGACACCAATTTCCATTCAGGCATGCGAGTCAAGAACAACCTATAATTTACCTCGTCACCCAGTCGGAACAAGTCAAGAAACATCAAACACAATCTAAAACACTCCCAATTAAACTTTTTCTAACCTTTTTGGCAAAAGTTAACATTCAGGGAAGTATGCAAGTGGGTGGTTTGATTGACTCCTCCCAATTTGCATAGAGAAGGCCTTGGCCGCTATCCAAACGAAGCAATTATCCAATAGGAAACAAGGAATAATAAAAAAAAAAAACAATTATAAACACATCCATAAGCTATGAAATGGCTTTAAGCCTAATTCCTTTTTTTCCCGTCGTAATGACAAACGCTATGACCTTTGCTGTCAACTGGGTATTATAAATTGGTTTGAGAACCTTTTTTAGAAAATTGAAAAAAATTAATTTGACGGGAATCGAAACAGTGTTAACCGGATTTTGTCTACAACATCCTGCTGGCAGATACCGTGGAATAAAGTCAGAATTCACTGATTGGGATATGTTGTTTGTTGCTAGATTGCGAGCGATACAAAAGGCCATGTTTTTTAATATAAAGGAGAATATATGGACAAAAATATTTGCAATTATATTCCATTTATCAGTGGAAGAATAAGAAAACGAAACAAGAAAATAAAGAATAACGGATAGAACTATGTTGGAACAAAGGAGAGGACAGTGACGGAACAACGGACAGAACTGTGCTGGAACAAGGGAGAGGACAGTGAAGGAACAGCGGACAGAACTGTGCTGGAACAAGGGAGAGGACAGTGAAGGAACAACGGACAGAACTGTGCTGGAACAAGGGAGAGGACAGTGAAGGAACAACGGACAGAAATAGGCTGGAACAAGGGAGAGGACAGTGAAAGAACAGAACATGGAGCAGGACAAAAACGCTGACATTAGTTGACTCAGCGAAAACAAGGTTTCGCGACGTTCGACACTCTTTGATGTCGAAATCAAGCAGAGCTACCGGGGCATTTGCACAACTAGGGTAGGAAAGGGTAAAAAGTATAAATAATCAACACAGCTATCTGAAACATTGGCTGTAGGACAGACGTTTGTAGATTCCTGTACACATACTTCTTGGCCAACATTGGCAAGTTCCACACAGGTCAGAAGAAGTTACCTTTTTGTGACATTTGACTCCAAAATGGCGAACTAAGTACCCAATACCATTGAACTGTAGACAGGTGGAGTAGCTACAACATCAGGAAGTCACTAGCCACTATGGAACTCGTGAATTCTACACCATGTGTACTTGGAATGGCAATAAAAAATCTGGAGTTGTCATTGTTCTATTTGATGTTGACAAGGTTTTTTTTAGTACAATGTTATTCTCTGGAGTTATTGATTTCTTATTTTACGTCACACAATCCTACGCAACGTTCTTGAGATTCTGTGACTCGACAGTTCCGTAAATGTGGATGTTTGTGAGATGCAAATCTCCTTACAGTCTTGGCGACACTGTTACATATTGTATGTCGAGAAGTCCCCAACATGCCGTTGAAATATTCCAACACCACTGATTCGACCACCAACCTACACAGAACGCTTTCTCGATGACAAATGACCACATATAGACAAACGTATTCACATGCAGTTACCATATATGCAAATTAAACAAGGTGATTGACAAACGATTTTCTAACATATGCAAATCGAGGACTGACTATAGAATTAAAAAACATGTTCTTAGGTTCATTACAACTAATTTTAGCCTTTTGGTAGAATAAAAAATGGAGGCGTGAAGGTCACTGACATGTAGATTTAATAGAAAAACAAAATGTGGCCGATCGCTGACGTCATAGAAGAGGAAACTCTCCAGTTCAACTGTAGTTTTCAATATAGATGTTTCTCTCTTTATATTTCCATCACATATACTTGTCATCTTAATATAAACAAGTGCATTAGCGCGCCATCTGTTATCGGAAATTTTAACTATTTACGTAGGATTCTTTTAAATAAAATAATTTTTCTACTGCCCTTACTGCATTGATAAAAATTTCCCCATTTTTTTGATCATTGCAGTAAAAGGGCAGTAGAAAAATTGTTTTATTTTAAAAGAATCGTATATCTAGGCGTCATAATATGTTCAAATTTCCGATATAATTGTCTATATTCATATAAGAGAGAGAGAAATAAGGATAACCCAGGCCTCTGGAGCGTAAAAAAAACGCCAACTGCCCGGTTCATATAAGATATTTCTGAGACAATATATATTTAGTATTTGCATACTAGATTGTTTTGCATATATGTAAATAATATACAACAACAACAACAAAAACCTTTATTAAGACACTATTGTCTTACAAGGGGATTCCCCTGAAGGTTATATATGTACATGAGTGAGGAGGAAAAGCAATCCAGAGGAGAGGGGGAGCAATCAGCCGTTGTCTGTGGAGTTGAGCACCTCTTCTCTCATTTTATCAATCGCCTTGAAAAATTTAAAATCTAAATAATATATGAATCCATAAAGTATATTTTCAATAAACGAGGCGTATATACGAGCCTAATTTTTACATTGATATTTCGGTGAACAGTAGATTCGCCTCTATCAATAACAACTGAATGATAAGGGTGAACATAAGGCAATAACACGCCATCTATATATAGCAAATGTAAACATTTAGAAGAGAAAGGGTGAGCATACTGTTCATTGAAGTATTTACACTCATAGACTCAAGGAAGTTTCCTATTTTATGTCGCCGGCTATTATTATTATTTTTTAAGGAGACAGAGGTTGTTCACACACTTGGTTATCTCGTATATCTTCAATAAAAGTCACTGTAATATCTTTCAGAGTTACTGTCTGAATCCCGATATACATGCTGAAGCTAAAACTTCCTTACGTTTTGTCTATAAGTATAAATAAAGTTACATATACTAAGATGAGTCTATTGACAAAATTGTGGTGTCGGCGACTTTACAGTCGGAAGTCGCGGGCACACCAAGAGGTTTTGACCGAGTTCAGTGTAAGGATAACTCTATCGGCATAAAGACACCAGTCTTATACAGATTCTCCTCTCTCATTACCGGCTTGCAACGATATCTTCACGATGATCAATCACCATCATGTAGTGGAGGAGATAAATCCAAGTTCCTACTTACTGCTTTGTAAAAGTTATACAGGGACAGAGCAACCATTGATATGGCGCTGGTTAAAATACTTTGTACTGAGGTAAATTGGCTGTCGTTTACTTTTAAAAAGAACGCATCTGTTTCTTCGCTAATATACGGGAACCCAAAAGATGTAATGAGATACAGTTAACTTGTCTATAGCGCCCCCTCTAAATAGTGCCTCCCTTTCTATAGCGCCCGATTTTAAATACGTAGAGTAAGATGCGATTTACATTAAAAGTGACCTGTCTATAGCACCCCCTCTCTATAGCACCCTATTTTGGTGAGTCTCAAGAGGGGGGGGCGCTATAGACAGGTTTAACTATATTTAAATTTCTATTTTTAATTTCGTTGATGATTTTGTCATCACTCGAACATGGCTAACCATATAGATAGTTCACTGTGTTCCTATGTGTTGTACGGCACCATGTGTCACGGAGGACCAGACCGGCAGTGAATTGGCTCCAATCACGGCCAATGGAGGACGTCACCCGCCCGCCGTCTAAACTCAGGACGCCCGCTTGTATCAAACACCGTTCTTTTACACTTGGTCATACACTTCTCTACTGGACTCATTATATAATTAATCATTGCGCTCTATATACCTGCATTACGTCATAGTGATATAGAGTCATATCGTACTTACAATCTCAAATATACATTCATAGACAAGACATAAGGAAGTGAAAAGTCTTTGAAATTTCCCTTCGTCTATTTTTATTTGAAGGAGACAGAGGTTATTCACACTTGGTTATCTCGTGTGTCTTTAATAAAGGTAACTGTAATATCTTTCAGAGTTATTGTCTGAATCCTGATATACATGTTGAAAGGTACAACTTCCTTAAGTTTTGTCCATGAGTGTGTGAGTGTGGAGTATAATTATTTAAGAGTCTTATTAATTGTGTAAAAATTAATTGAGAGAGTATTATATTAAAGATTTAAACATATAGCCATTGCTAATCAATTAACTACTCACACGTAAACATTTGCCGACTCACGAGACCCGTGCAGTAAACCCTTCCTTGAGCGATCCGCCAGAATAAGCGTGCACCCACTTATATACTACACTCATAGACAAAACTTAAGGAAGTTGTACCTTTTACCGTGTATATCGGGATTCAGACAATAACTCTGAAAGATATTTTATTTAAAGTGACTTTTATTGAAGACATACGAGATAACCAAATGTGAACAATATTGCCTATGTCTCCTTCCAAAAAAATAAAAATAAAATAGACGACCGGCGACATCAAAGACCCACCACTTCCTTAAGTTTTGTCTATGAGTGTATACAGTTCAAAATTGACTCGTCCTGAAATCCTCCAATGTAACACCTCCAAGAAACACCAGGAGTATCTTTGTTTCTTAATTGACCAATGATAGGAGATTGGGTTGCTATGTGTAACAAAAGAGTGCAAAAAAAAATAATAATAATAAATAAAAATAAAAATAAAAAACTGACCAAATGAGCCGATTAAACCCATCTACAAAGTTTTCATGCGACTTCGACCTCCGCCCGACCTTGTCACCAGGATAAAGACAACAAGACAAACAATGATGATAAATGTAAATAAGACTTGGGGAGATACCTGGATTGATAGGTACTGTAATCTTGGGAATATTCGGTGTTATCCCACACATACTTGTGACACACTCTTTCAGCATAAAAACTGTCCAACAGGGATAAAACCTCCAAGTACACAGACTATGTAATCTGATCTAAAGAAGCAAAGGTCGCCTCTCCCGTCAAAATAGACGTCAAAACTAGACGCCATCTAGATCCCGTGTGGATCTCATGGAATAAAGTCCGCCCTAGGCTGACGAAGGCCTTTAGCCCGAAACCATGGTCTCTAGGTGGACGCTTTTCAGTTTGCCAAAGCTGGTGTTGTGGCTTTGTCACCGACCCGAGGCCGCTAGTTTGCGGTGACGGTCAATAGATGGCGTCTAGTTTTGACGTCTATTTTGACAGGAGAGGCGACCTTTGCTTCTTTAGATCAATATTCTCCCGGAAATTTTCCATCTATAAGTAATCTGAATGATCAACACCATAGTTGTGAGAGAGACGTTGAACTCAATTGGAGAAATCGCTGGTTCACCACTGATGATCCAAGCCTTTATGCAAATTCTTATATCCTATAATTACATAAATTTATCTATTCATGATGAAATTGGGAAAACTCTTAAAATTACAAAATATTTCCTCACAATAAGTTTCTTTTTATTTTAAATTGCTTTCAAGAGATAATCGCTCTTCAACAGGCTTAATAAAATATTGACTATATCTAACAAGAAATACACACTCCCCCGATTTACACGGTAGATACGTTCCTGAGAAAAACGTGTAAATCGGGGGATAGGTGTACACAGAAATAAAAATAAAATGCATTGACAGGTTAAAATATGTAGTCAGCACATAAGCTCGGGATTCCTCGTGAGATGTGTACACAGCGCATGTGTTCAATCACAGTAGCATTTAGTATAGTGCGATAAAAAATATAAAAAAAAACTTATTTGGAAAACCGTGTAAAAGCGAAAACGTGTAAAACAAGTACCGTGTAAATCGGGGGATAGGTGTACTTACAAATACAAACGCGCGCAGTGTGGATATTTACAACTGAAATTTTTAAAATTGAAATGTAATTTAACAATTGTTATGGAATATGTCTATTTACATTTTAAGGGCAACCAGAACCAATAAAATTGATCTATTTACTTTAAAATGCTATATAATATCTCTCTATTACCCTTTTTATATGTTTTAGTTTGCTGAGGAAGGGTTTGCCCGAAAGTTTTTCTTTAATCAATGAATAAAAAGAGTTTTGGCGTCTTCTGCCTTTTTTTGTATTTCAGTTCACTATAAATCTGTAAATTCGTCCTACATATTGAAAAATAACAGTAGAATTAAGAATAATTCTCCTTTCACAAAATCGACATTTTCTTTTTAATTACATACAATGGATAGAGAGATTGAAACTGATTTATTACAATGTCCATATAAGATTATATAAGGTTAAATACAGAATAAATAAGATTAATGAATGATATAAAAAAATAATGATTAATATATGAATAAATAGATATAAAGAGAGAGAGAGAGATTAATTTATTGAATATTTTTTTTAAACAAATATTTCAATTTTATTTTTGAGGTCACAGTATACCTTGTTGTATACCTTGATTATAGAATTGTTCTAGTCACTTTGTCATTTAAACGCTTCTTAGGCAAATTTTCAATATTTCATGAATCTGTTTAGAGCAAAACGTGGTTAAACTTTGATGATTTGTCAGACGAAAGTATCCCGTCTATATCATTCACTCTCACAAATTAAAATATTAAATTCTGCACACTTTCCTTTTCACATTCACAACGTAAGATATCTATAAGAAAGTATCCAATTTCTCACTACCCAACCTGGATTGTCATTGTTGGTGTTCATACATACCATTGTATCAATTTCATTTATTATTTCCAAATTACAACCTTTCTGGGAATCCTATTGATCACAGACGAAGTTATAAACGACATTTGAAAATTATCCCGCATGTGTGTTTCTTTTGAACGAAAAATCCAAATTTATTTTAAGGATAAATAACGATTATTTCTAACCTTAGGGATGAAATATGAAAGGATGAATTGTGAAGAGTAATGATAAACGGAAAAATAAAAGTGTCCAGGGATGGGAATCGAACCCGAGGGGGAATCGAAGCGGAACACTGTGGGTTCGATTCCCATCCCTGGACACTTTATTTTTCCGTTTATCATTTCTCTTCACAATTCATCCTTTCATAGTTTATCCCTAAGGTTAGAAAGATATAAACGCAAATAATCATATGAGATGGACAATATCTCAAGTGTTTATCTGTGTTTATAACCTTGCTTGATAAAGGGGATCTCCTCGAAAGCTTATAACTTGTAAATAATAATTTTAAAAATCTTATCATTTATATATATTTGTATTTTGATACGCGGAGAGATTAATTGTTCAAATAATTATCCGAATTGTTATATGTGATCAGGTCTAGAGGGAATTAAAAGTTATCGGATGGTGACGAATGTTTAGAGTTTTTTATTGAGGTAATTATCTTCTAATATACAAAAGTCAATGTCTGTTTCGCGATAAACTACTGAACCAATTGGTACCAAATTTTGCATGTCGCTTTTTATAAACCTGAGGAAAATTTTCGACTACATTTTGATTAGTATTTTTGGCTATTTATTTTTTCATTTGGAGAACTTTTTTACGGGGAGTAAATACGAGGCTAAGTAACAACACCAGGCCTATTAAGCGACCAATGAGCGTTCTGCATTTTTTTTTTCAAGTTGCTTGCGTACTTTTTTAAAAATATATTTTCATATGAATGTTACTTTTTTTTTACAAAAGTATTGAGTATTGAGAGAGAAATTTATATTACTAAGTTACGGTAAGTGCACACAATGCAATTTAAAAAAAAAAACTACAAAATTAGCGTTAGTGTATGTAAATAATGGCTTTCGTATTTTTATTAATTTTTGTTCTGGCCTTTATTTTTTTTTTTTTATCTCTTAAAAAAATCGTTTAAAAATGTTTGCCTGATTTCTTGATTTATATATGTAACCAACATGGCAACAAACCTATATCAAGGTTTAGTTTATTTTTGTTTAACTAGATGGCGCTCTGCCACTAAAATGCTCGTGTGATATGCCTCTCTCTCTTTTATTTTTAATTGATAAAAATTAATTATTTAATTTTCAGCCATGAGATATAAATCAAATGCTGCCAAGCTAGCGTCTATTCTTGGATTAGTGGTGGGTGGAGATCATCGGCGATGGGAGTCAACACGTGTTGTCCTGAGTTGCCCTCAGGCAATCAGTCTAGTTGTACCCTAAAAAGGTTTTGTCAAGAGTCCGTACCCTAACAAGGTTTTGCCAAGAGTCCGTACCCTAAAAAGGTTTTGTCAAGAGTCCGTACCCTAACAAGGTTTTGTCAAGAGTCCGTACCCTAACAAGGTTTTGCCAAGAGTCCGTACCCTAACAAGGTTTTGCCAAGAGTCCGTACCCTAACAAGGTCTTGCCAAGAGTCCGTACCCTAACAAGGTTTTGCCAAGAGTCCGTACCCTAACAAGGTTTTGCCAAGAGTCCGTACCCTAACAAGGTCTTGCCAAGAGTCTGTACCCTAACAAGGTTTTGTCAAGAGTCCGTACCCTAACAAGGTTTTGTCAAGAGTCCGTACCCTAACAAGGTTTTGCCAAGAGTCCGTACCCTAACAAGGTTTTGCCAAGAGTCCGTACCCTAACAAGGTTTTGCCAAGAGTCCGTACCCTAACAAGGTTTTGCCAAGAGTCCGTACCCTAACAAGGTCTTGCCAAGAGTCCGTACCCTAACAAGGTTTTGCCAAGAGTCCGTACCCTAACAAGGTCTTGCCAAGAGTCTGTACCCTAACAAGGTTTTGTCAAGAGTCCGTACCCTAACAAGGTTTTGTCAAGAGTCCGTACCCTAACAAGGTTTTGCCAAGAGTCCGTACCCTAACAAGGTCTTGCCAAGAGTCCGTACCCTAACAAGGTCTTGCCAAGAGTCCGTACCCTAACAAGGTCTTGCCAAGAGTCTGTACCCTAACAAGGTTTTGTCAAGAGTCCGTACCCTAACAAGGTTTTGCCAAGAGTCCGTACCCTAACAAGGTTTTGCCAAGAGTCCGTACCCTAACAAGGTTTTGCCAAGAGTCCGTACCCTAACAAGGTTTTGCCAAGAGTCCGTACCCTAACAAGGTCTTGCCAAGAGTCCGTACCCTAACAAAGTTTTGCCAAGAGTCCGTACCCTAACAAGGTTTTGCCAAGAGTCCGTGCCCTAACAAAGTTTTGCCAAGAGTCCGTACCCTAACAAGGTCTTGCCAAGAGTCCGTGCCCTAACAAAGTTTTGCCAAGAGTCCGTACCCTAACAAGGTCTTGCCAAGAGTCCGTACCCTAACAAAGTTTTGCCAAGAGTCCGTACCCTAACAAGGTTTTGCCAAGAGTCCGTACCCTAACAAAGTTTTGCCAAGAGTCCGTACCCTAACAAGGTTTTGCCAAGAGTCCGTACCCTAACAAAGTTTTGCCAAGAGTCCGTACCCTAACAAAGTTTTGCCAAGAGTCCGTACCCTAACAAGGTTTTGCCAAGAGTCCGTACCCTAACAAAGTTTTGCCAAGAGTCCGTACCCTAACAAGGTTTTGCCAAGAGTCCGTACCCTAACAAAGTTTTGCCAAGAGTCCGTACCCTAACAAGGTTTTGCCAAGAGTCCGTACCCTAACAAAGTTTTGCCAAGAGTCCGTACCCTAACAAGGTTTTGCCAAGAGTCCGTACCCTAACAAAGTTTTGCCAAGAGTCCGTACCCTAACAAGGTTTTGCCAAGAGTCCGTACCCTAACAAAGTTTTGCCAAGAGTCCGTACCCTAACAAAGTTTTGCCAAGAGTCCGTACCCTAACAAAGTTTTGCCAAGAGTCCGTACCCTAACAAAGTTTTGCCAAGAGTCCGTACCCTAACAAGGTCTTGCCAAGAGTCCGTACCCTAACAAAGTTTTGCCAAGAGTCCGTACCCTAACAAGGTTTTGCCAAGAGTCCGTACCCTAACAAGGTCTTGCCAAGAGTCCGTACCCTAACAAAGTTTTGCCAAGAGTCCGTACCCTAACAAAGTTTTGCCAAGAGTCCGTACCCTAACAAGGTCTTGCCAAGAGTCCGTACCCTAACAAGGTTTTGCCAAGAGTCCGTACCCTAACAAAGTTTTGCCAAGAGTCCGTACCCTAACAAAGTTTTGCCAAGAGTCCGTACCCTAACAAGGTTTTGCCAAGAGTCCGTACCCTAACAAAGTTTTGCCAAGAGTCCGTACCCTAACAAGGTTTTGCCAAGAGTCCGTACCCTAACAAAGTTTTGCCAAGAGTCCGTACCCTAACAAAGTTTTGCCAAGAGTCCGTACCCTAACAAAGTTTTGCCAAGAGTCCGTACCCTAACAAAGTTTTGCCAAGAGTCCGTACCCTAACAAAGTTTTGCCAAGAGTCCGTACCCTAACAAAGTTTTGCCAAGAGTCCGTACCCTAACAAAGTTTTGACAAGAGTCCGTACCCTAACAAGGTTTTGCCAAGAGTCCGTACATTAACAAGGTTTTGCCAAGAGTCCGTACCCTAACAAAGTTTTGCCAAGAGTCCGTGCCCTAACAAAGTTTTGCCAAGAGTCCGTACCCTAACAAGGTTTTGCCAAGAGTCCGTACCCTAACAAAGTTTTGCCAAGAGTCCGTACTCTAACAAAGTTTTGCCAAGAGTCCGTACCCTAACAAGGTTTTGCCAAGAGTCCGTACCCTAACAAGGTTTTGCCAAGAGTCCGTACCCTAACAAGGTTTTGCCAAGAGTCCGTACCCTAACAAAGTTTTGCCAAGAGTCCGTACCCTAACAAGGTTTTGCCAAGAGTCCGTACCCTAACAAGGTTTTGCCAAGAGTCCGTACCCTAACAAGGTTTTGCCAAGAGTCCGTACCCTAACAAGGTTTTGCCAAGAGTCCGTACCCTAACAAAGTTTTGCCAAGAGTCCGTACCCTAACAAGGTTTTGCCAAGAGTCCGTACCCTAACAAGGTTTTGCCAAGAGTCCGTACCCTAACAAAGTTTTGCCAAAAGACTGTATCCTACCAAGGTGTCAGGAAGAGAATGTACCATATCCAGGATTTCCCAGGTTTCCCAAGAAAGCCTCTAGAGCGGGTTCGATCCCCGGACGGAGTAACCAGGCCACCGGATGCCGCTATCACCAGATCTCTACACAGAATTCCTTTTTGGAGCGTGCCCCACTTCGCCCCGCTTCCGTTTTCAGATTCCACGCGCTGAACGTGCTTCGCCAAACTCCACACTTGTCAACAAACGTAAATTAAAACACCATCGAGCCGTGTAAACATCTAACAGTTCATATTTCCATAAAACTTCCGTTGAAGGACCTTGTCTTGGCATGTTAATAATTGGTATGTTAATAGGATTGGAAAACATCAAGAGTGGTCAGTGCCGGCTAATAAACTAGTTGAAGCTGAATGGGAGAATTAAACTGTCAAAATCTATAGAAAGATTCACCATTTATGAGCTAAGCGCTCCCACTACTTTTGCTTATCTTTTTAGTTATTTGTAGATGATTGTTTTAGTTAGCTAAGCACCGTATATATGTGGCTTTGGGGGCATGCTTCATTTTTTAAACTTCAGAGGTTTGGTAAGGCTACATGTAATAGATTCTCGGCCTTTTGGCTAAGATCAAAGTTATGATGTTATTTATAATGACGAATGCCAAGGCTTCTACAGGACGACGATCCGGGTTTGACACCGCTGGTGTTACGATATATGCAAATTTACATAAATATTAAGTAGGCTAAGGTAACAACCTACAAAGATTAAATCGTGTATAACAGAAGAGCACATTGTATATAAGGATCCAAAGAAAGTACTTAGCTGCCCTAAAAAGCACGATCTCCAGGCTTTCATCTGAAGGAACAAACGATATAAGCGGAAAAATGTAAATATGTTCCATATATATCTCTAAATGAAATCATTTTCTACTTAAAATTTATTTAGGAACACTCTGAAATGCTCATTTTTCATAAAAATCTGTAGAGGAGCCACTACGCTACAAAAAATGTATGCACTATGCAACTTGATCATTACTTCCTACGTACCTTACACAGGAGAGGTAAACACGGAAAGCAACAGCGCGGAGCCCAGCTAGATTAGACAGGGTCGCCGTGTCTGTTGTACGCCCTAACACCTGCAGACAGCTGCGTGATTATGTTCCGGGCAAAGCTACGTTCCCCACAACCTGCTGTCGGGATGTCTGTCACCCATGTGGACCTGTATCTGTCACCCCTGGGGGTATGGTCCATGTTCCTCTCTGATATGGTAGCTAGATGAAGAATTGAGGTCTGCCCACTGTAGAGTTCGCTAAGGTAGAAGGAGGGCTTTCAACTGATGAGCCATCCAGGCCTGATTGGTCATTTGATCCCACGTAAGCCGTTGTTCAGGGACGACAGCCACACCCGCAGTTGGATGGGAAAAAAAAACGCCATGACGCGGATGCGTGGTGTTAGAAGAATTCTGCGTTGCGACATCTTATTTTTTATATATATGGAGGAAAGAAGATCCTGTTGAAATATTAGATTTTTCTAATTATTTTTGTCCATCTTTATTCTGTCTTTTCTGCCACGTTTTATTCCACAGGATTGAAAATGATGTGAGAGCCCTATTTCAGAAGTTTTTTTTTTTTTTTTGACAAACTTTGATAAACAAGGGGGAGACACCGGCTATATAAATAGAGCCGGGGGTAAAATACAGACAGCTGAAGTATTTATTTCCTTCTCCATTACTTACTACATATATATATCTTCTTTATTGTGACTTGTTAAAGTAACAAAGTTAAAGGAAGGTTGTCGACCCCAGAAATAGGCGTGACAGCCATATCACTTTACATAGCCGGACTTCAAAGAACTGACCGTTGACCCCAAAGGGAACACCCCAACTATAAGAAGAGCCTGGGGTTTGTTAAAGACAGTTAGGGTTAGGTGTCAAACGAAAACGCCCTTACGCGTTGAGGAGAATCCCATTGCCATGCCAACAAACCTTTTTCTAGGACTGTAGCCTCCCTCCCTTGTCACTTCTCTGGAGTGTTTTATTCTCTCTCCTTTCTATCACCACATATATGTTTCTTTATGTTTTTATTTGAGCAAACATGCCGCGCTATAGAACAAATATAATCTCTTACAATTGAGACCCCCCAAAATAATTTGTTAATGAGTTATATAAATGTATTTCTAGTATATAACCTATGCTGAATATAGAAGTCAACGTATGTATGTATGCATGTATATTTGTGTTTCTTAATATAGAAATAATAAAATATATAATAATACATATATCTGGATGAAATTATAGAGTGTGTGTTAGGGCTGGAAGGAGTGACTGTTATAATTTCGACTTTCTGGAATATGCAAATTAGCCTAATTATGTGCTAATTTGCATATTTTAGGCCGTAAAATGATCAAAATAATATACTCGCATAACTATTTATATCTTCAATACTACTCATTATAAAAATATATAATAAACCTTTGTTAAAATGATATTCTATTCATTGGAAAATATATATAAATATATATTCACCTCGGGAAGAATCGGGGCGAAGCCGGATCATGGCTAGTCTTAAATTAAAAAAGAGAGAGATATAGCGAATGTTTATCAATAAAACTGCTAAAAATAATAGCATTGCTACTATGAAACCAATACGGAAGGTGAAATATGTAAATGGGGTCAGAAGCGAAGAATTTGATAGAATGCGGTCAATATGTAACTAAGTATTGAAATTCATCCGCACTTTGCCCGCTAGAACCGAGTTCCAAGAAAAAAAAGAGCTGTGGTTATCAAGCAACAAAGGAGGAAGGGAGTAAACAGCGGTGTGGAGCAGAGAGAAATTAGAACACAATGACAACACCACATCCGCCTTCGTCTGCTTATGTTTACAATCTCGTCTGCCATCGAATTACGTCATTTTGTCTTTCTGCTGAATTTATTCTTCTGGTTTCTAAATATTTAGTGGATACACGGCGCTCTCTTTATGGCTCAATTTCAAATCTGTGTGGATGGGTTTCTTGATTTCATCTTGTTAAGGCACCGGAATTAGAACTTTTTATATCATACATAGAAAAGATGACAAGATGCAAATAAGGCTAGTGTACAGAATACGTGTCTATAGGTTCACAATGAATGTAGAATAGGAATATCTAACCTATATACAAAATCCTTTACAAATAATCGTTATTTACACTTTACAGAAGCACATATATAGCGTCTTTTATACTACGGAAGTTCGGCATTTGATGTGTCTACGGTTGTTCAACGGTTGAAGTATCTAAGAAATTCAGTATTTGATGTGTCTACGGTTGTTCAACGGTTGATGTATCTAAGAAATTCAGTATTTGATGTGTCTACGGTTGTTCAACGGTTGATGTATCTAAGAAATTCAGCATTTGATGTGTCTACGGTTGTTCAACGGTTGATGTATCTAAGAAATTCAGCATTTGATGTGTCTACGGTTGTTAAACGTTTGATGTGTCTAAGAAACTCAGCATTTGATGTGTCTACGGTTGTTCAACGGTTGATGTATCTAAGAAATTCAGCATTTGATGCGTCTACGGTTGTTCAACGGTTGATGTATCTAAGAAATTCAGCATTTGATGTGTCTACGGTTGTTCAACGGTTGATTTATCTAAGAAACTCAGCATTTGATGTGTCTACGGTTGTTCAACGGTTGATGTATCTAAGAAACTCGGCATTTGATGTGTCTACGGTTGTTCAACGGTTGATGTATCTAAGAAATTCAGCATTTGATGTATCTACGGTTGTTCAACGGTTGATGTATCTAAGAAATTCAGCATTTGATGTGTCTACGGTTGTTCAACGGTTGATGTATCTAAGAAATTCAGCATTTGATGTGTCTACGGTTGTTCAACGGTTGATGTATCTAAGAAATTCAGCGTTTGATGTGTCTACGGCTGTTCGACGGTTGATGTGACTATGGTTGTTTAACCGTTTTGTGTTGTGTGTTGCATGTTTTGTGTTGTGTGTGTTGTCTGTGATGTGTGTTGTGTGGTTGTGCTTTATGTGTTGTGAATTGTGTTATGTCTGCTGTGTTTTGTGTTGTATGTGTTTGTATTGTGTGTGTTGGGTGTATTGCGTGTTGTATATGTAAAAATCGGCCACTTGAAGAGATTCAGAACAACTACCTTTATAGTTAAGATCATTAGGCAGTTCGGGTAGTTGGTGACTTCTATACGTAGCTCCAGTAGTCCAGGTTACATCCAGTTATCAATTTATTAGGCAGTATTCTGAGGGACTCAAGTTTTCAAAGGTTATAAAGCTAAAGATCCACAGAAAAAAAGGTGGTGTATTCAATTTGATGCAAAACCTGCTCCAATTATTGGACGGAAGAACAATAGGAGCTACCTTCGAAATAGAAGAGTTGGAGGCGTGGACACCAAACTGAGACGGGATACACACTAGATCAATATGGAAAGTCATCTGTTGGTATTACAATAGCAACAGTGAAGATGGAAGCTTTGGTTTCGATGAATTTTACAAGCATCACTAGAAAAACGGAATTACCTCAACAATAACCACATGTCCAATGCTACAGTTAAATGTTTTTATATAATGTAGGCATACAAAATACATAAAAGCTAATGTAAGTCATTGATACTATTAAAATTCAAAAACTAAAAATGTTTGGAATAAATATATGTAGGTATAAATACACTCATGAACAAAACTTAAGGAAGTGGAACGTCTTTGACGTCGCGTTTTTTTTTAAGGAGACAGAGGTAGTAATTTTGTTCAAACCTGGCTATCTCGTGTGTCTTTAATAAAGGTCACTGTGCAAGGCCAGAGTTATTGTCTGAATTCAGATATACATGCTAAAAGGTACAACTTCCTTAAGTTTTGTACATGAGTTATTTGTTTGAAAGCTGGTTTTTAAATTGTAAATATTATATAATTGGGTTTATGTGTGGCGTGTGTGTAACATATTTTTGATGGTATCGGGTTTATATCCTCAGGCTTAAATTTGTGGTAAAAAAGTAGGTTAAGAAAATATATTTGTATTAAAAATAAATATGGCATATCCTGACCAGGAGCACATGTGCTTTACAGAAGGCAGATCGCCATCTGGTGGAACAGAAATCAACTAAACATTGATTTAGTCTGTTCCCTGATATTTGGCCAACCTAATTTCTGTTCCACCAGATGGCGCTCTGCCTTCTGTAAAGCACATGTGCTCTTGGTCAGGATATGCCATATTTATTTTTAATATCAACATTGCCATAGTGTACCTTAGGTGACCATTGCTAGAGCGTTTTATTTTATTTTATTTTGGATCGTTTTACTATTGCAGTCTTAAATTCAACCGTATCCTTTTGTACAACTATTTTTGATTTTACTTCTTAGCATACTCAGAACACGCAGCTTTCTCTTATTTTTACTTTTTCACCAATTATGTTAATATGTTTATAGTTTTCTTGTATATATGCTAATTTTCTCAATATGGATATGTATATAAGATGCACTTTTACTCAGATATGTTGTCCTGTAGAAGGGTTGATAACCCGAAAGCTCGCCCATATTAAAATCTTTAAGAAACGCATCCTCGCATGCCTTGAACTCTTATACTTAATATCAACACCTGATTTATTTTTTTTTCTATCATTTTTTCATATATATGTATGTATGTAAATAGATTTGTTGAATAGAACTGATTTTATTCCATTTTAATTCATCACACGATATTTTAAAGTATCGTAGTGTATCCTTTAGTGTTTAATTAAATGAGAAAAAAGTCTTTAGAACACTAGAAAGCTTATCGCTATTCATAAGAAACTTATTGAAGAGAATTAACCTTTAGGTCTCAATTCTTCGATCAATTTCATAAAGAAAAATGTTACAAAAATAAAGTTTTCCTTAAATGAAGGTAAAAAGCGGACTTTCAGTCAGATTGTTTTCTATATGAGACGGGAATTATGTAAATAAGGCAGCAATGAACAAAATATAGAACAAATTTTAGAAAGATATCGCGCGGGGAAAGCTTTTATTTAAATTTTAAAATACTTGAAACAAATTTATACTTAATTAGAGAGATGGGGGTTGATAAAACTTCATAAAAGATTGTCAAACATTTCGGTGATCCACTGTCGCCTTTTTCAATGTGAAAAACTTTAAACAGAATTTGACTTTTATCGATCTCTTCTCTGAATAACATTTTCTTACTGAGCCTATCTACTATCTCAACTATTACAAAAGTCAAACTTCGTTTAAACCTTTCTGCCTTGAAAAGTGGCGATAGTGAATAAACGTTTTGAAGGTTGTTGTGTTTTAATCCCTAATTAATCCAACCTACAATAACAGAATTCTCTAAACATATTTGCATATTTTTGTATTTACATATTCTCCAAACCTTATGTTACACATCAGTGTATATGCCAATTGAAAAGCCATATTTTGCTGGAATGAAACCAAGAAGAAGACATAGTCAGAATAAGATAAAACACTATTGTATTATTAAACAATCTTTTATACAACCACTTTCTAAGAAAGGTTTGATTTGTGTCCAGGAAAAAAGTAAAGTTGCATAAGAGAGGATATTGGTTCATACTACACCATTCAGTATATCTTCAGGGATATCGAGAGTTTGTAAAAAGTGAAAGCTAATCTAGGAATATTAATTAGTAAAAAAACTCCACTAAATATGGGGGAATCCACTTATGGGGGAATATATCTATATGTAATTCTACTGTCCAAAAAGAGCCTATGCCCATAGTTTTATTAAATACCATAACTAAACAATTTTAGATATGCAAATTTAATTAAATATGATATAAAAGAATCTCTAAAAGAAACCCTTTCTATTGGTTCTAGACAACTCTAGGAGTGGCGAGAGAGAGATTGTGTGACAATTGTGGCTAAAAGGAAAACGGAAACAATGTCATTGTTAGACGCTGCTACCTCAAATATTGTCTCCTATCGTCTGGTTGAAATAGGCTTAACGATATGGTCGTCTGGTCATAAATTCTTTCCTGTTTTATTAAGAGATTTTCTACAAGATGGCCGCTATGTATATTTTCAGATTAATAAACAGTAATATACATTGTTGAGAAGAATATTGATAACTTGAATATCTCATGTCGCTTGGCTTGAATAGGCTTAGTGTTGTAGTCGTTTGGGGTACATATTCTGCTGTATTGAAATAGCTTCGAAATTGGGTGCTATGTGTATTAAATGAGCAACAAAGTATCGCCTATAAATCTGAAATCTAAATTATTATTACCCAACATATGTATAGAATAGGGTTAGGACTCTTCGGTCGTTTGGTTATAAAAGCGATTACCATGATGGCCCCAGAGTGGGTTCTCCATATCTGCCGGTCGCAATGACATCACTCTTCACCGTTTCTTGCAATTCTTCTCCAGAAACCAATACAATTCTTGGTCTCATGAGATTTTCCAATCTCACAGATAGTCTCCCTTGTTTTCTCACCACATACACTCATGGACAAAACTTAAGGAAGTGGAGATTTGTCTGTTTTATTGAAGGAGACAGAGATTGTTCACATTTGGTTATCTTGTGGGTCTTCAATAAAGCTCACTGTGTATCAAATATCAGAGTTATTGTCTGAATCCCGATATACATGCTAAAAAGTACAACTTCCTTAAGTTTTTGTCTATGAATGTACTTGGGTCATTCTGATAATCTACATTTTAATTATTTGATGGAGAAACGGTGTTTTAAGATACTTTTACAAACTTTAAATAGGGATGTATTTTAAAATGCTGAAAAGCCACCTACTAGCTCCCATTACTTTGACGGAATAGACTAAACAGGACGTTGGCTAAACATTTTGTTCAACAATTTATCTCGGCCTCCAAGATAAAAATGTTAGGTTCAAGCGGACGGTAGATATGTTTCTAACTGCTGACCCTTCAAACTTTGTCTTTCACTGGCATAAAAAACGTTAGTTTTTATATCACCGATACAAAGTCTGTTTCCAAGAGGTTGTCGGACCACAGGCCAGTCTATTATCGCTGCGGTAAACATCCAGATACTGGCTGCGATAGCCTGCCTGCCTACAGTCACTCGATCCTGGTGTCCCGTGACACTTGGCGTGACACATCTGTCCTGGCTACGATTAGCCTCAGCTGGTCGGATATTTGCATAGGCGCGGGAAATACATGGTGTCCTTAATTGGGATGTCACGGAAGTTATTGGTAGTCAATTTACATAATGACGTATATACACATACAATAGGCTTAAAGGTAGCTTCTCGATTTTGCCTGACGTCTCTATCAATTGCTGAAGGAATGTGTACATATATAACTATATATTTTTTACATTTTTGAAAAATATAGCTACATCAATATTTAATTCCCGACGTTTCAATGACTTGCTGACGCTCTCCACTATTGATTAGAAGTCAATAAAATTGTTTAAAGTGTCTACCAAGGTTAATCTTGTTTGTATCCATCCTAGGTGTGTAAGCTTGGAAGAATCGAGAGTGAATCTTTAAATGTGGTTTTACTGAGTTTTATGGGTTGTCAATTTATCATAGCAGCTAGTTATGTATGTAGATAAGTAAAGGAAGGTACTCACCTATCAGACTCGGGAGCTCATGAGCTGCGGGATAGGATCTCCTGTAAAATCCTCCGTGAAAGGTACTGGTGTTCGGATGTAGAGGATGGGAACACACGGCTTGGACTTGGGCGCGAAGTGTGGTTGGAGAGCCGCGAGAAGACGTTCTGCCGGGTGAGACTTGGGGCTGGCGAGATAGACGCGGGCGAGGAACCAGGGCACCCAGGTGAACACGAAGGCCAGGCACGGGGCACCGAGTCCCCAGGCTGAGACCTCTGGTAGGCCGTGGACGAACGCCCAGATGATCACACCGCCCGCTCCCAGCGCGGGGAGGCCCAGCTGCCAGGCCCAGCGGATATAGAACGAAGGCAGGTAGCCTGTCATCCTCTGAACATCTGTGCTGAGGCGACGCCCGCCGTACAGCCATCCCACCGTGAGGGACACCATGACGGAGAGGCTGGCAACCCCAAGCACGCTGATGTACCTGTCCGTGACGTGGATCAAGTGCAAGCCGGCCTGCGTCATGAGCGGCAGGCTAAGGGCGAAGGCACCAGCACACATGGCCATCAGGAAGATGGAATGCCCCATAAACCACGTCTTGATCGTGCGGTTGTAAGTCTCTTCCAGAGACAACACGAGCGTGCCCATCACCCGAAACTGGTACTTGATGCCGAGACACAAACAGAGCGTGTAGAAGATAACGCCCCACAGAGATGGGAAGGGCAACGTCCCGATGAGCACTGAGAAGATGAGGAACACGAATGCTGGATCCTTCTTGGCCACGCTCTCAATAGGCTGCTGGGAAACTTCGGCGAGGTAGCCTAGGGTGCCGAAGCACACGCAGCCAACAAGCAGGAGTGCCAAGACGTTGAAGACGATGAGGACGCGCGTGTCACGCAGCAGGTTGTTGTCCTGACGACATCGGGAGCCCAGCGTCAAGGTGGTGCCGATGCAGGAGCCTAAGCTAAGAAGCACTTGCGCTAGGGAATAGAGCCACAACTTGGGATCGGCCAGCATAGTCCAATCTGTCTGGAAGAGATATCTCAAACCTTTCAGTGCGCCTTTGAGGGTCAGAACACGTATGAGCAGGATGATAAACATGACGTAAGAAAGGCCCACGATGTAAATAATAAAGTTGCTCGTGAAGTGGCTGAACTTCCTGAGAGCGAAGAAGACGAAGAGCCATAGGAAAGCGGCCCATAGGACTAGATATACCCTTAGCTCACCTAGATGTGTGTAGTCGGAAGAGGCCTCCAGGAGTTTGTGATAGATGAACTCCTCGGGGGCCGAGGTGTGGTTGGCTGCCGCGGCGAGCCCCGTGGTGTTGGGCTGGGGCGGGCCGAAGACATCGCGGCACAGCGGTGTGTTCCAGTTGTTGTTGCAGACGAGGAAGGAGGGCGTGGAGTAGAAGGAATGGAAGAGGTATGGCACGAAGTAGGTGGTGAGGACGCTGTAGGCGGCGCTGAGCGCGAACAAGGCAGCCAGGCTGGACAGCCCGAGTCCCCTCAGCAGCGGACAGAGCTGCGAGAACGCACGCGCCGGCCCGGCCTGCGTTAGCTGCCCCACCGCCAGATCGGCGCAGACCAGCGGCGCTCCGCTGAGCCCCAGCGCCACGACGCAGCCCACCAGGAAACCTCCGCCGCCACACACGTAGCAGTAGAATGGAAACCGCCAGATGGTCTCGATGTTGAGAGCTTGAGTGAAACACGAGAAGACAAAGTCGTACCTCTTGAACCAGGGCAGGGAGCGCCGGTCTGAAGGCAGGGAATGGGCCTCGGGCGTGTCTTCATCCTCGGAGGAGGACGCGCGACTCTCCTCTGCGAGTGCGGCGAGGTCGGTGACGAGGTGGACGTCGCGCAGCTCGGGCAGCGAGCGTGAGAGGCGGCGCGACCAGGCGAGTGGCACGGGTAGCTGGGCGAGGTCAGCATGTGTCTGCGTGCGGTCGTAGGAGCGCACGGCGGTGTGGTTCGCCGCGGGCGGCACCAGCTGGCTGAGTTGGCGACGGATACCATCGCTGCTGGCCATGACACTGCAGCCGCCGCTAGAGGCGCTGCCGTGGCGCCGATTGAAACACCGCCTGTTGACGACGATCTGGGCGCTATCTACCGAGGACCAATCTGGTTTAGTACAACCACAGCTGCCCTCAATTCACAAGATACAGAAAACAAACGGCTTTACTGCTTGGTCTAACTTACCTTGGCGTCATAGATCCTCTTCTCCGTCAGCATGGCGCTATCTGGTTCAGGTCTCGCCCAGGCTGAGACTAGAGTGTTTCAATAGATACTGGACAGCCAGGATAGTCGGCTTTCGGCGCTCTAGGAACCATCTCTATGACCAGCTGGAACAACCCCCCCCCCCCTCTCTCTCTCTGAAGAACTCCCAAAACGTCAAACACGGCTATTTATTCGCTTCAACTAGCCATGTGGATTAACCCTAATGGTAGATCCTGCCCCGCGGTATATCTCCCACCCCAGGTTTACCAACCTATAACCGGTGTTTGTCCTCGGCGGCAAGGACATCCCTCCCGTCTGTAGCTGGCCGTCACGTGACCGTCCGTCCTCTATTCACGTCTCGATGGTAGACTGCGGTAGAAAACATCATATCTGCATTCAGACACACACAATGGGTGATGCCCCTATAATCACTTCAAATGGCTCGAGAGACCAAACTCCTGGCAGAAGTGCTGTAAAGATTCTCTGTAGAATAACCAAGAACTGCAGTCAGACACACAATTAAGTGTTCCGTGTTACAGAAATACCAGTTTAACACATAGTAGCGATCAAATAGATCAGTACTAAAAAAAAGAAAGGAAAGCAATTTTTTTTTTTAATAAATCAAAATATAAGAAGCTTTCAGGCATTTTCTTCCTCAGCTAAACTTTAGACCACGTATCTGAGGAAGGATACGTCCACGAAAGCTTGTTAATAACTAAACAATACATATAGCGCACTCTGTATGCAGAGGATGGAACCATTCAATTCTATAACCTTTATATAATGAACGAATTTATACAATAATTCTGTGTGTCAACTGAATATAAAATAGAGAACTGGAAAGGCTTGGCTAATCAGTGGTGAACCTTCACAACAATTTCTCCAATTTAATCCATCAGATTGCTACAACTATTGTATGTTGAGATCAACTTATATAGTCAGTATCTGAATGGTTACTATTTGTTGTATATATATGTCGTAAACCCGGGTAAGACAACAAGTGAGTTGGAAGCAGTCGGGGTTGAGTGGCACGGGACAGTAAGGACAAAGTTTGGGATCAAAAGACGCTCTCCTAGTACGTCTCACGTGGCACCAGGACCAGGGGGAAGTTGAGGATTAACTGAGGAAAGCTCCGCGTCCTGCATGAAGCCGCGGAGACCAGGGAGGAACCAAAACGGCGGCCCTCGTGGCCGCCGTGAGATGAAAACGGACCTAGTACTGAGCGGGCCCTATCCGAAAATATCCAATGTAACCTAACTAACTGTCAACATCCGGACCAACGCCCTTTTTGTCCCTCTCTGGATCCCCCGGGTATCCAGTAGCAAGCTGGTGTCACTTTGAGACGACTAGAAAAGACGTCATACTTTATTACTTACATATCACATTGTTTAAATTACGATATATCTATTTTAAGTTTAATTAACTAAATGTTCCCACACAGAGTATATGTATGTAGGATCACAATTAAATAGGTGCTAACCGTAAGATAGTTTCTCTTTATTTACTAGGTTATAAATTTTAATTTGTTCTCTCTCTTGTAAATCAATAAAGATAATATTTAATCAATCTTCTTGGGATCACAGTACAGTTAAACCTGTCTATAGCGCCCCCTCTTGGGACTCACCAAAATAGGGTGCTATAGAGAGAGGTGCTATAGCAGGTCACTTTTAATGTAAATCGCATCGTACTACGTATTTAAAATCGGGCCCTATAGAGAGGGAGGCGCTATTTAGAGAGGGTGCTATAGACAGGTTTAACTGTCTCTTTAAAAAGTCAAAGTAAAGTCAACACTATTGGTGACGGTGTTTAACGAAACTATGGAAAGATGCGTTTGTAATTGCAGAGATTTCATACATATTGCTTGTTATATCTTAGTGGTTAACAAGACCCGCAAACATATCAGTGTATAGTTGCAAGAACAGAGTATATTGATAGTAAGGGAATGAATGCAGCCAAACATATACTTTGCCCAAGTTAATAAATGTAGGGGGGTGATATTAACGTGTATTATAAAAGAGATACCTTTATGGCACATTAATATCATCCTTCCATAATCTTTCCATGTATTTTGGCCTTAAATAGGCCCTACCACCAGCCAGAACATTCTTTTGAAATGTGAACATTTTAAAATCCTCCCTCAACTTTGTATATATACTCTGGCCTGAAACCCTGCTACTTCATCCGCTTAAACACCTTTTTGGTAAATTCGACCGATTTCATCACTCCTCCCATCGGATGTTGTGAAGCCGGCCATGTACTGATGAGGACCATAGACCGTGGTATATAAGTTAGCTCTTTGTCTGTATTTTCTAAAACTGATGATGTGACTCATTTTATATTACTATCATTATATATTGTACTGAGATGATGAACTAAATACAGATGGGAATTTTGCCGGGAGGATATTGATCTAAAGAGACAAGGGTCGCCTCTCCCGTCAAAACCAGACGCCATCTATTGACCGTCGCTGCAAACTAGCGGCCTCGGGTCGGTGACAAAGCGACAACACCAGCTTTGGCAAACTGAAAATAGATGGCGTCTGGTTTTGACGGAAGAGGCGATCCTTGTCTCTAAGAACTAAATACAGTTTTAGTGCATTTTTAAAGGGAGATGTGCCACTTTTGGTACATATATTGTTGCGTGGTAGCCAGACGCTCAATTGTTCTTTGTTTTGTCAAGATGAACCAAGATATTACGAAGGTGAGTTCTTAAAGCTAGATATTTATTACACTGATAGTAAATGGAAGGAATACAATAAGTGAGACTTGTCTTCAACCTCCGCCTTCAGAAGATTCCTTGGCGCCGTGGATGTCCACTCTTGCGAAGCGTCCCGCTCCACACTGTAAACGTCCAGCCTGGGCAACGCTGACTTGTAGGCTGAACCGCTGCCGACAGACACACTCATTCCGATGTCCACTTCCACAGAGCAGTCTCCAATCCGGCCTGGTTAGCTTCAAGGCACCTCCCGTCTTCAGGCCAACAGCTACTATCCACCAGACTTTCTCCGACAGCGCCTTCTTTAGGACTTGTTGCTGTCGAACTTCTGTCACCAGACTGTTTGTTCTCCACCGCCTGTCTCTTCCTAATCTGACTCCTTTCTTTAATCTCACGGTCCCCTCTGGGCCAGTAGTACATACTTCTTTGTCTACCACCCACGTCGTCTTGGCTCTTGAGATGGGGAGGATCCAAATATGAGATGTAAGGAGATATTTTTTTATGACCGATAACCGAAGTGACTGCTTACAGGATGCTTTTTAATTTTACTACCTGATCTTTATCCTTGTGTCCCCCCATAGAGTTTAGCATATGGTTGTACACTCTCGTCCTGGATATCTTCTCCTTGCTTTATCAGAGAGCCCTTAGTACAACTTTTTGGGTCGTTGAGGTACAGCATGCATTACGCTGACCAACAGCCAGAAACGCGTTCGTGGTTGGCTTTGATTGATTTACCAAGAAAATGGTTTCAACAAAATGCCGGAGATAATAACAAAAATCAACAACTTGTTATTTATTTTTACCGTTAAATATGCAAACCACCTGCAAGGCGGAATCCATAAAGAATCTTCACAATCACTGACTTGAGTCCGCTAGTTTGCGTAGACAGTCAATAGACGCTTAGTTCTCGCGTTTACTTTGACGGGAGAGGAGACTTTCTTATATTAAAAGTTGTGGTAAGTCATTTATTTAATTTTGTGTCAACAGGTACCTAGTTCTTCGCGACAGGCAAAATAGATTCACCATTCCCTATCAAACTTTTTCTTCTAATAAAACCTTTTTGAATTAGGATAAACCATAGAGTTGAATTAGAGTGGATTTCTTGCCTTGAATATGCAACACGCGTAGTTCAATCTATTAAAGATAATGGTTACGTCTCCCGCCAAAATAGACCTGAAAGCTAGACGCCATATATTACCCGTCTCCGCAAACTAGCGGCCTCGGGTCGGTGGCAAAGCCACAACACCAGCTTTGGCAAACTGTGAAGCTGTCCACATGGAGACTATGATTTCTGGCTAATGACCCTCGTCAGTCTGGCCCTCATGTGTAGTTAATTTACAGTAAAGTCAGTTTGGTCGAAAATCCCTCTCTACCCATCAAGGCCACACATCTCTAAACAACAACAAACAGAGATAGAATAATTTATAGTTTACTTATTCTAAAACGACGTGTAGCGAGTTGTTTCACTGAGTATTTTTGGTGACCCCCCTTACTGGTGACACACCCCTTGGACCGTCAATTATCTATTCAGAGAGCACCCAGTGCCATTAGGCAAACCAATGGATGAGCGTCAATGAGGAAATGACCTTGGGATCGAGGCTACGACAGACAGTTTGGAATGAAGATTAATGAGAGACCGCCAGACCAATCACAGCACGCGGGTCCCGATTGATTTTTTTTTTCTTTCGTTTCCAAATGTAATTAATTTATTTATTAGATGTACTGTCTGAGACGGATGCCTGTTCTTAGGACAAATAAAGTTCTATACAGTATCAACACAAATTACTTCTAAAAAAAAAAAAAAGAGTCAAATTTTAAGTCCTCAAAAAAATTATATACATATAATCAATACAACGGAAGAGAGAGAATTATATTCGTTAAAGCTGCAAAAATACTAATTGTTTAATCTCTTTATTTTCAACTATAAAAAAAGATTCTCAGATATAAGAAAATTGCGATTTAATTTTATCAAAAAATATCTAAAATCTTACGCAATAAGTCTCTTGTTTAAATTTATTATTGCGTAAGTATTTTTTAAAGATATTTTTTTAATAAAAAGATTACCAAAAAAACTCGTTTGGTTTGCTGAATCAATCATTAACTATGCGAGTCGCGCATTTGAAAAAATTAAAGTCAACAACATCAAAACCCGAAATTCCTTAATATATAAGAGGTCAAACCAAATTCGAATACACTTGTCAAAATCCCCACATGAATTATTCTGAGACTTTTATTATTGTAAAATTAGGTCTATTAAAATTTGACCAAAAAATCGTCCATTATTATTGCTAGGGTGATGAAGCCTACGATTGCAAAATGTTTTCTTCTGTTTTTTTTTTTTTTTATATTTGATATCTTTCAATATTTGCTTTTTCACTTATTCTCTAACTTAAATCTATATTACATATATAATTATTAAAATCAAAGAAGGCATATCCTGACAACATGTTTAGAAATCAACTAAACGTTGATTTAACCTGCTCCCTTATTTTATTTTTTCACATATATAATTGGCGTTCAGCCAACTGAAATATTGGTAAAATAAATGATTTTTTGATCCAATATATGCTTTTTTAATTAAATATAATTATATATTTAAAAAATGGCAAAGAATCTCTTAATCTCCCAAAAATATATATATATTGTAACGAAGTATTTATTATTCTACACTAGTATTAACAGAGTATCATTTTTTATGTTTATATTTTACTACTCTGTAAACTTCCCTCATTGCTTATCTTTTGTTTATCAATTATAGTTTGTGCTTGCCTCAAATAAATTGCTGTCTCATCCTGAAGTTTGTCTTCCCTAATTTTCCACGTGGCAATATATAAAGAAATTACTGGAGGTATTTAAGTGGACTTGGCGATGGACAGATAAATTATCTAGTGAAGAAATTCTAAAGTAAAATTTGATAAGGAAGACCAATTGTTAATGAAAGAAGAGGTCTGTCACAATTTATAAAGTAACAGCTTTCAATTGATTTAAACCTCCTGGACTTTAATTAAACAATTTAAAAGGTTTCCGGAGATGATTTTCGTTTTTTTTTAAACTGTTTCAAGTTTTCTACAGGGGTATAATGAATGATGCGGCGAATATGTTCTCTTGGGCAGAGATGTCTGAAAGCTTGAGATGGTTTTAAAATAAAAGGAAACTCCGGAAACCTTTTTAATTGTTTAATTAAAGTAACAGCTTTGGTGGTGAATAGGTACATGATAGTGAATGGCTGTCAAATGAAACAAGTGGTCAAAAGCTGAACGTCATTGTCTACAGAACATGTAGAACCAGACGTCTATATGGATACTTATAGTGAAGTAGGCAGTGTGCGCGCTTTTAATAATTTCTCAATTAAAATATAAACTAAAAATGTCAGTAATGTGTTTGTATGTAGTGTGAGGGTCAGTATGGAGACTATACTGTCGCACCCTTTACTCAAGATTTTGAAACAATTATTTTTAAAATATCTCATTATTTATGATTCCCTATAACTTTATAATACACTCATGGACAAAACTTAAGGAAGTTAAAATTCTTTGATGTCGTCGGTCGTTTGTTTTTCTAAAGAGACAGAGGTTGTTCACACTTGGTTATCTCGTGTCTTCAATAAAAGTACTGTGTATCAGAAATATTTCAGAGTTATTGTCTCAATCCTGATATACATGCTAAAAGGTACAACTTCCTTAAGTTTGGTCCATGACTGTATATAAAGGTTAGGGAACATTGCTATAGTGAAGTGCTTAAAGTAAATCACATGAACAGGAGCAAAATAATTTTCAGGCGTTCCCATTCTTTTGTAAATTGGACTTTCCTTTTGAATAGAATGCTTATTTCCCACTCAACGGACTATCAGAATGTAGAGTCTCCCAATGGTCCGACTGGAGAGAAGGCTATCTTACACAGAGAACTTTGGACTTAAGATAGTCTTCGCTTGGTCAGCCTGGCTGCTTCCTTGTTTACGTAAGTTTTCTTGTCGCCTTGAAACCAACAATTGTGTGAAGCCAATAAGCATATATGTAAATACAGGCTGGGGACACACCTATGTAATTAAAGCCATATTTACATATGGAGGTGACATTAAACCACCCAGCGAGGCCACCGTGACCACTAGACCGGCGTGGCTCGGCATAATTCAAACTCGCCACTGACTTGGTAACACTGCAGGGTCCTCAAGGCTGAATTCGAGCGAACGTCTGCGGATTTTAAACATCGTGAACACAAACACATCTCTAGCGGTCACCCATAGCGCCCAAACTGACAACATTCACCACTTTTATGTTCGAAAAAGGCATTGAATTTATTTTTAAATGGCATAGATCCATAATTCCACCAATTATTGCCTGTAACCAAACGGGGAGCTGACCCCTTGTGAGTGTAAAATTCGAATGGCTTCTACATGTGTGTGGTGCGCTTAGTTTAAGCAATCTCCAAACCAGGATTATCATAGTTATGTGTATACTTGAGAGAATTATCATTTTTTTAAACACCCTCCTCGTATGTGTCCATGAAATTTTATTTCCAACAATTTTTGTCTCTGTTATGTGTGAAATACTCTCATGGACTTGTGAAAAATCTTTGGTGTCGCCGGTCGTCTACCTTTTTTTTTTTTTTTTGGAGACAGAGGCAATTTTGATCACACTTGGTTATCTCGTGTGTCTTCAATAAAGGTCACTGTAATATATTTCAGAGTTATTGTCTGAATCCTGATATACATGGTAAAAGGTACAACTTCCTTAAGTTTTGTCCATGAGTGTAAATAACATCTTTATATATCTAACGATTTTTCGAACTTTTTTTATTCGCGTTTAAAAACGTAAGGATTTCCTTATACTTAGCACTTTAAACCTATATATGAAATGTTATCGTGATTTTTAAAATAGGTCTCTAAATTGACGGTCAAACAAGGACAAGGTGAGATTGAAACAATTTTCCAGCTTGTCAATTATTGAGGAACGGTAGTTACACCTTTTACACTTTCTTTCTTAGAGCTGAGGAAAGTTTGTTTTCATTATCCCATGTAAATACAGACTATGATAATCATCGCTCAAGTCCTATAAATACGTCATAATTTAATGTATATCTTACCAGGAATTGATAACGAGATCGGGGCGACATTGAGGACATATCGGAAAAACAAACTGGACTCGCTGCCTACTCGTGGCATTCTAGAGATAGCTGTTTATCTGGCTTGAGCCATTTTTGTTCTTCCTGTAGTCGTCCCATTCTTTTATTTTAATTGATTGAGTGTTTCCTTCATCTACACGTATTGTCACACACATATATATAATTATATTTTATCAGAGTCTCGGTGGGTGAAGTTGCTGCTGGGGACAACTCTGTGGTTGAGATATATATTAAGTCCTATGATGGGGGTGTCGAGCTGGGGTCCGAGCTGTGGGAAGGGCGTGCTCGAGGGCTCTTCCTTGATGTCAGGCTTCCGCCTCCGCACAGCTGCATCTTCAAGCCTTGCCATCTTTGACTCCGACTCCGAGTTCTCGGAATCCTCCGATGGCATCTCCCTGAAGAGCTTTTTCTTACTCCCCCTGGCCAGCAGCTGTCTCGGCTTCTTGGCCTTCTCCCCGTCCGATGTCTCGGAGCTCTTGGTCGTGCTAGCTCGGCGCTTGGCTGGCCTAGTCTCGCTCAGTTCCTCCTTGATTGTCGGCGCCTCCTCCTCCTCGTCGTCGTCGCTCGAGGATTCTCTCTTCACCTTCCGTTCGTCACCCTTCGCCTTGGCTTTTTTTGTTGATGTCTCCTCGACTGACGTCTCTGCGAAATGCAACTTGCTTTTCGTCTTCTCTACGAATTCCTCGCGTTTCTTGATCAGCTCCATTTGTTCCTTCAGAAGAATTTCCTCTCTCTGCTTCCTCTCCTCTAGGATCCTCCGCTGGAAAGCCTCCCGCAGAGCTTCCCGCTTTAGTCGGCGTTCCGTCTCTTCGTCATCAATCCTCCGCGCCCGGGCGACGTGGTACTGGGCCTGGCTTAGCAAGTCCTGGCAGATCTTAGCCTCGACGCCTGCCTGGGTTAGGCTGTACTTGGTCTTGTCGCCTTCCGCGCTTAGGTACTGAAAGTACCGCCTCGAGATGTCGAGCTCCTCCACGGCCGCCAGCACCTTCTTTAGGTTGCTCTTTTCGTCCCGTAGCACCTGGGTGCCGAGCCGCTGAAGCACCAGCGCCAGGTTGTACAGGACCACCGAGTCCTGCGGCGCCACCCGGCGAGCCCTGAGCAGGTTCAGCTTGCACTCGAGTAGCTTGCCGTCCTTGTAGAAGGCCCGGGCGAGGTAGGTGAGGATCTCCACATGCGAGTGGCGGTAGAACTTCCGAAGGCAGTTGTCGTACATCTGTGCTGCCGCGCGGTACTGCCGCTGCTCTACGTAGATGTGCGCGATGTTCACCCAGACGTCCGGGAAGTCGGCCGTGGCCTCGCGCACCTTGGGCGAACACGTCGCGAGCCTCTGCGATGTACTTCTTGTGGGCGAGCACGGCGCCGATGCCGTTGGCTGCCCAGATGTTGTGCGGGTCCAGCTTGAGGACGTGCCTGAAGAGTGAGATTGCTCTGTTCTGGTGGCGCTTCACCTTCTCCGCCTCCTTGGAGGGGTTGTAGAGCGTCTGGAGCCAAATGTTCCCCAGGGCAATGAGTGAGTAGGTGTCGTTCGCAGTGGCCTCCTGCTTCAGGATCCTTTCGAACTTCTTCTGGCCAGGCCCCCACTCCTGCTTGGCGAGATGAAGGTTGCCGAGAAGCGACCAGGCCTCCGGGTGTTCCTGGTTGATCCTCAGGGCCTCCTTGAACCAGTCCGAGGCCTCGTAGATCTGACCCCGGTCCCTCGCCATGCACCCTAGCCGCAGATAGCAGTCCACGTAGTTGGGGTGCTCGTTCAGGATCTCTTTATGGAGATGCTCGGCCTTGTCGAGGAGAAACTGGGCCTCGTACAGCCTCGCCAGGTTGTACGTCGTAGTCACAGCGGTGGCACGGTAATAGCGGGGGTCATCCTCCTGCTCAAAGCGTGAACGTTCCAGAGACGACTCGTAGTATCGCCTCGCTTCGGCCAGGTTGCCCAGGCGGTGGTGCAGCGCGGCGACGTTGTTCAGGATCTCGGGCGGCACCTCCACCTCGATGCCGTCCCGCAGCATGGCCATCGCGCGTTCGTAGGCGCCCAGTGCCGCGGCCACGTCGGAGCCCTGTAAGATTTGCGCCAGCTCGATCCAGGCCTCAATGTCCTCGGGGTATTGCTCGGTAACCCTTTTCAGCAGTTTGGCGGCCTCTTCGCGGCGGTCCTTCCTGGGCGACACCGAGTAAAGGGACCCTAGGATCTTGATGGTTTCGTAGTTGTTGGGGCTATGCTTGGCGACTCGTTCGAAGCATTGCACCGCGTTCTCGGTGTCGCCGTGGTGGAGGTACATCTGGCCCAGGCCGTAGTAGGGCAGGACGAAGGTGGGGTGCGAGAACTGTGTCGCCTGGTAGTAGTACTGGAAGGCCTGCTCGTACTCCTCCTGGATTTGGAAGGCCCGCGCGATCTGGTAGCAGCTCTCGGCCTTCAGGGCCTCGTTCTCGGTTTTGTGGAAGGCATGGAAGGCTAGGTGGTGGACCTTATCGTACTCGCGTTTGAAGAAGAAGTGGTTGGCGAGGTGGTTTAGCACCATAGGATCATCTGGATTGACGGTGTAGGCTCGCGAGAGCATTTCGACGCCGCGGCGGATGGCTTCAGGCGTGCCGACATTCAGCTCCAGTACCGCCAGCCCCACGAGCGCGCGTACGCACGAAGCGTCAAGCTCCAGCGCCCGCCGAAACGCCGCCTTAGCGCGCTCCTCCTTGCCCAGCTTGTAGAAGCAGTGGCCAAGCCCCAGTCGGACATCTGCCGGGCAGCCAGGGTTGGACCGCAGCGCCTTCTTGAAGTAGGCGTGCGCGCAGCGGTAATCGCGGCGGCCATAGGCGATGCAGGCCTTGCCGATTAGCGAAGGGATGTTGCTGGGAGACTGGTTGAGGACGAAGTTGAACTGGGCGTCGGCCTGGTCAACCTTCTCGCCCTCCAGGAGGTAGAAGAAGGCACGTGCGACGAGATGGTGCTCGTCGTAGATGATGATGCGGTCCGC
The DNA here is from genome assembly GCA_030710605.1 of Cordylochernes scorpioides. Lineage (NCBI taxonomy): Eukaryota > Metazoa > Arthropoda > Arachnida > Pseudoscorpiones > Chernetidae > Cordylochernes > Cordylochernes scorpioides. Next base: position 71,506,864 of record CP092877.1, on the reverse strand, counting down.
CTTGTTGAAGAGGGAGCGAGCTCGAGCGAAGAGCTCCTTGCGACGCTCCCGCTGGGCGGGCCCCGCACAGCCGTGGGCCAACCGCACGTAGTGAGCAGCCAGGGCGTCCAAGGCAGCCATCTGGTCCGTCTCGCTGTCCGCGTAGGTCACACAGGCGTCCGTCCGCGACCGCTCCAGCACGGCCACGAAATCCTCGGCCCGCCCCGCCTTGTAGTACTCCATCTGTGGGACGCACCACGCACTCATTCTACCTCTCTTAAAACACATGCGCCGTGCAGTCATCGGGACGCACCTTTTTCCTTTCCAAATACATATTGCTTAACGTATACTCCAAAAGATAAAATACAACGAGAGCCCATTATATACATAAAATCACTATTTAAAAAACACAGTCGCTTGTCTTGGATATATTTCCTAAGACCCTCGATTGAAAGCCATTTACTTTCTGTCAATTCTGCCTTGTGTTCATATCTCAGGGGTGCTGTTTCCCGTGATGAAATGGGATGGTCAAGGACAAGCTTAACTCTACTGGGAATTATCAGCGACACATCAAGGAAAAATATTTCCCCCGTTACTTCTATTTTACATTCTACGTGTGAAAAAAAAAAAAAAGAAACGAGAGACAATTAGCAGTCCCTTGACAAGAACGGAATGATCATTGGGCCCAACACATATACTTAAAGGGCACAACCAACCTACTTTGGTGGTACTGTACATACTATGCATGGAAATATAAAACATGGATCTGCGCCACCTGGACTGGTACATTTATCATAAACTTATTTCCTATTTTACTGTAAACCTGTTGTTGACTTCTTGGCTACTTGTTAAAATATACGACACGGGTTAGTTTTTGGTATTTATTTGCGCAAAACATTCTTGTCACAACGGGGTTTTTTTTTTTTTTTTGTCCGATTGGTCAAAGAAAGAGTGTCCTAAAAGAAGCTATCTAAGGAAAAAAAATATTTCTCTCCCTGCCATTTTTTCCCTAAGTTATTTCACAATGTCAGTTCCAAACATAAACTTGAACAACAATAAAAAAAAGGACATATTTGTTTTCTATTAAAAAAAAAAAAAAAGAGGAATTATAGAGATGGATATATTAATAAAAAGTCCGGCATATGTATGCTACGTGCATGGTACTCTTAATTGAAAAATAATTTGAATGAAGGCCTACAAAAGTAACTACTGCCAACAGAACTTATAAAACTCTAAAAAAACAACAACAATATAATTAGATTTAAAATATAAGACCAATCACTGGATACATTGTATATATAGGTTATTAACTTTTAATTAGACAATTTTAATTTATATTTAGACATTTTTCATTTTAATTTAGACACTTTTGATTTTAATTTTTATAGAAAAGTCCATGTGTCTAAATTAAAATGAAAAATGTCTAAATTGAAATAAAAATGTCTAAATTAAAATGAAAGTGTCTAAATAAAAAATGTCTAAATATAAATTGAAATTGTCTAATTAAAAGCTAAAAACATATATATAATTTTTTTTTAATGAGCAATCCATAGAAGGGGAAATATTTAATTTAATGACCGAATGAAATAGGCTAAGTGTTAGACATTTTGAGCGCGTATTAAGTAATTTTAATATAATATAAATATATTTGATAATGTTTTTAATAAATTTTCTCTATTTTGAGAGGTAAAAAAGGCTTCAATATAAACCTTTTTATTTTAGCATTTGATTAATTGTTATCCATTACTACTTTAAGAATAACCACTAAAAATTAAAAAACTTCTTGTCATTAATTCTTATTTATATCAATGGCATTTTAAAATATATTTTTTAAAAATGCGCCAAAATATTTAACGCTTAGTATATATATTCACGTCTCTGTGACAAGGTTTCTTTATTACGCCATTAAAATAATCAAGCGACCCCTTCTACTAATTATTGCACGGCTATATATATAAAGGGTATTTTTATGTATTTTACTCTCTCTTATGAAAATGGGGAAGAAACTTACAGCCAATGCATTCCACTCAGATAAATGAACGTTTTCTTTCTTGAATAAATTAAGGATATAATTTCTTTCTGGAAGGTTATCTAAATCAATTCCTATTTGAGTTTTAGATTTATTCAACTCAACTTCGTAAGGCCTCATATTTAAAATTAGTGGGTAAATAAATCTTATTGAAGGCTAGGAATCTCAAATCAGGTATTGTTTATATCTTTGATTGATTTTTTAAATATATATATTCACTTGTTTAAAATAAAAGCGCGATTAAACATAATAAATTATTAAAGAACACCAAAACATTTGAAAATACGAAAGAATAATGATGATAACAAATCGTTTTTATGTTCGGCGACGTTTGATTTAAAAAATGTTAGAAGCTAAATTATAATTATATCATTTATATTTTTGGAATTTTGTAACAATTTGTAAAACTTTACTGACACAATTTTATAAACTTTTAAAATGCAATTATAGCACACAATTTAATAATCAAAAATATACCTTTATATCAAACATACAAATTATGGATTGCTGTTTTTTTTTTTTTCGAATATCAATTACTTCAACTACTACTTACAATGTGTTGAGTATTGTTAAATATGATGTTTTCAGAAATTAGATGTAAATTAGAAATTCAGATGCATATGTCTGTTCCAATATATACTTCCATTTAATGCTGGAATGTCCATTTGTTTACTTCCCGGTTTTTGTTTGTGGTATGAGAGAGAAACATTATTATTGTTGACAGTCAAGCTACTGGGCGTAGATAAAATTAGATTATTCTTCTATTTAGAATCCTTGTACTACTAAGCGAGCCTCTTTGGTTCTTAAAATATATAATCTGTATCGATTGGAAGGATATTTGATTTTTCTTCTAATTTTATTGAAGACTATTTTTTAAATTTTTTTATGAGAACGAATTTCTTTATGAATAGCTTCTTTCCATTATTTTTGCTCGATTTTAAGAAACTGGTTCTCCACACTATTTATATGCAAACAATATACTGAATATAGTTCATAATCTTCTTGATACTTTTATGGTTTAATTATTCTACCAGATCTTGTACTTACTTTCTTCTTTGTCAGATTTTTTCCGATGTTTATCAGTTAAACACTGAACAAGCGTAGATTTGCCTTTGCATCCTTAATTGCAAATAACTCAAGTTCTTCACCAAAATTATTAACTTCCTTTTCTAACTTTGTCTTTCTTCTAACAATAGTTTTACTCTAAATTTCCAACACTGTGTTGAAATTAGCTCCGGTTAAATTTGTAAAATTCGAATTATTTGCGCTCATTGTAAAATATTTAAAGAATTGCACTTACTAAACAGAACTGTGGAATAATAGAGATCCACTTCGGAACGTCGGCCAGACAACGGACCGGGGGACAGAAAACAAACAAAGGCCGCCCCCCCCTCCCCCACCAGGGATTAGCGCAGCCTGGTCTGCTGACCAGTTGTCTTTTCCTCCTTAAAGGAGACTTTTACCCTCTCTTTTCTGCTATTTAGTGATCTGGGTAAAATCCTTACAACAGCTTACAACGAATCATCACTGCGAAGTTTTAATATTGATCTTCGCATCATTGTTTTGTGAAACATTTACCAGTCTTTTCTTCACAAGAACGTTCTTATTTTTGATATTTTGATTTTTTGTATTTTTTAAACTTGCAATAGTGACACTGAATATATAGCCGATAGTTTCATTGATATTTACAGGGAAAAGAGAATTGGTCAATAACCTTTATTGAATTAACAAGGAGAACAACTTACGTGTTTCGAGTTGTTGGGTCCTTCAGTGAAGTGCAGGCTGTACCTTGTAGACTCGTCAAGAGGATCTTCTCTCTCACCGTTTTTTTTTAATTTAAGAGCAGGGTATCCCCGAAGCTAAAAGTGTGTTAACACGTTAAAATTACATTCAAAAGTGGTTAAAATTAATGAAGGGGATAGAATATAATGAAAGGAAACCTACTGATCATGCAACTTTAATGTTCCTGATGGCCCACTGCCATCTATCAGGAAAATATGAAATGACTATTATTAAATATTTTCATCACATCATTCAATTTCCTCTTCAATTCAATTATATGATATATAATATAATGATATAAATATGATATATAACCAAATATATAATTAAAATAATCTATATATATATAAAACTAGCGGATGTACCCGGCTTTGCCCGGGTTTTACCCGAGTAAAGGTTTGTCTAACGAACATTCAGTAAAGCAATTCTCTATAAACTTATAAAAAAATAATAGATATATTTTGATAATTTGAAACTCGTAAATTTGAATCTCTCGATAAAGTGATCATTTTTTCCCGGTCCCTGTGTGCCATGTCATTCTGAATTTTGGCTTTCTTAATTTCTACATTACAAAATCATCGTTTTATCTAGTGAACATTTTTTCCCGGTCCCTTGAAAAATACTCGATAAGTTGAATAAAATCATGGTCGTTTATGGAAGATGGACGAAGTTCCCGGAGGTCATCTTGGGCAAGACCCCGCGAGGCTTTTTTTCTTGTCTACTTGGCACAGCTGTGTCACCAACTCTGCCCCCGCGCGCCAGGACATCTTGACCCCTCTGATTGGTCGGTGGGTACTTGGACTGTCCATCCGGCCGGCGGCCAGACGATTCCATTCTCTCGACGGGGTGGGGCAGACCTAAGCCTATCTCCGTCGCAAGGTGGCGCTGCTTGCGAGTTAAAGCTACAAATCTGCAAATATCTCTAAGGATATTCAAGATATTCAAGAAATTATTTTTCGAAAACCTTTCCGGGGATATACCTAATAATATCCCAAAATTTCACGGCGATTGGATGTATGGTTTCTGAATCTATAGAGTACACACACACACACACAGACAGACATTCATTTATATATATATATAGATTGAATGTCTGTCTGTGTGTACTCTATAGATTCAAAAACCATACATCCAATCGCCGTGAAAATTTGGGATATTATTAGGTATATCCCCGGGAAGGTTTTTGAAAAAATTTTTCTTGAATATCTTGAATATCCTCAGAGTTATTTGAAGATTTGTAGATTTAACTCGCAAGCAGTGCCACCATTGCGACGATGTTAACAAGTTTTTTTATCTATAAGTTTTATTATCACTAAGTTTATTATCTTAAAGATTATTTATCAAAAGTAAGATTATCTCAGGATGACACGGCAATTTATTTGAGACAAGAATAATGATACAATTCAAGGCGAAGATACTATTCCTTTAACTTCCAATTACCGAGGGAACCAATTAATATTGATTTTATTCAACTTATCGAGTATTTTTCAAGGGACCGGGAAAAAATGTTCACTAGATAAAACGATGATTTTGTAATGTAGAAAATTATGAAAGACAAAATTCAGGATGACACGGCACACAGGGACCGGGAAAAAATGTTCACTTTAGCGAGAGATTCAAATTTACGAGTTTCAAATTATCAAAGTATATCTTTTTTTTTTTTTTATAAGTTTATAGAGAATTGTTTTAACAAATGTTCGTTAGACAAACCTTTACTCGGGTAAAACCTCGGGCGAAGCCGGGTACATCCGCTAGTAATTTTATAATATATACTGTTGTATAATATATTTTAATTAATAATGTGAGAATTGATATCATTGGGACTTTTTTTTTCCAGAATGTTTCATGATAAACTTTTAGCGATGGATAAAATTGCATTATAATATATTTTGCAACAAAGGAAAAATTACAAAATACTATTTTGGCATAAGTGAATAAATGCAATGAGAAGAAAATGAATAAATTTATAAAATAAATAAAAGGATAAAGAATTTATATTACTCTTTAAGACACCTTAACTAATGGCCATTAAGTTAGGCCTAAATCATTGAGTAACAATCATGTTCAAATGTGGGCAACCATATTTGCGACGCATTCTAACACTTTAAGCAAGGTGCGCATACGTTTACTATGAACGCTGTGTCCCACATACCAAAATATTATATTTTTAGCAATAAATTTTAATTTTAACGAGAATTACCTAATGTTGACAAAATTTGATTTTAAAAATTGGTCGAAAAATCGATAGTGTTAAATTATCATTAAGTCGAATTAACGTTTGCTATTTGATAGGCTGAAGGTCGAGATATGATCAAATTACCGAACATGGTTGAATTACCACAATTGTTGAATTATTGTATGTCGAATTAACGAAGTTATACAGTATTTGTGATCACATTGTACCAATTAGTCATTGATATACCATGTGGTTGGCTAAAGGTGTTCCTCAGGCATCAATAGTACTTGGTTCTCCTGTCTTCTAACAGAGCTGTGACAGATATAACAACAGAGATATTATCTAACTGTTATATCACAAAAATTGGCGATTTTTACCTCTAACATAACAAAAGATGAAATATATAGCCATTGAAGTTAGAAAACAACAACAAAATCTACCCTACTTGCTTACCTGCAGATCCAGAACACATTTTGGCTTGCATTAGATGCACTAAACAGGATCTTTGTGAGAGGCCGCAGCTTATCATCAAACAGCTCGAGGAGCATGGACTCATAGAATTTGTGTAATCTTTACACAAGGGTAAAAGAAACAACAACAATATTAATGATAAGGCACAATTTGGATTATAAACCCAAGGTAATAAGACCAAATCCAAATAAAGTACTTCAGTACTTTTGTCTGAAGATGGTAACAACACCGTTACCGAAACATCACACACTATTTATTTATTTGGTCTTATTACTTTGGGTTAACAACAACAACATTAAATATTGTAGTTTTTGTATCTTTTAGATGGAGTGCCTCCAGCTTTGGTTAAAAAAGGTTTCATTAGTGAAGGTTGTGTGTATAAAGGAAATGAATGATGCCACATATGATTTGAAAGACAATATATTAGATATAATTTAAGGCAAAAGAGAGCGTGCTCCAATATATACAAACAAAATATATGTACAAATATATATAATACATTTTTGGTAAAAAGCTTAGATCCAAAAACTGTAAACATTTTTCAAAAAATGGATTTTAGATCACTTTTAAAGTTTTTTTTTAGCAATATATAGATTTTTTTTTAAGATGCCAATTGGATTTTTTTTAAATTCAAAAATAGATAATATTTTATAAGTTTACTTTTTTTTTGTTATTCCAAATAGTAAATATTGGGAAGGCTCGAATTTGAAAATATATTTAATAAAAATATATCATTTTTTTTTATATAAAATGATATTTTGAAAAGAGAGTTACAGGCATTAAAAAAATAATAAAGATAAATAAAAATATTTGACTATGGACCATTTACTTATAATCTCCAAAAGATCAAAAGTGATAACCATTTAAAATGGTTAATTTTTTTTTTTTTTGGAGGGAGATAAGAAACAATTATACATATATGTAAATTCATAGAAGAAATAATTTCACAATTTGAATATAAAAATAAATGTATTTGACCAAATGTAGATTAGAGTGAAATTTATTACAATTTTTGGATTATAGCAATAAAGTTCAAGAGGTAACAGATCTAGGAAAGTAATCTCTATATAATGGCATATTTTGGTAACAGCATTATTACTAATACATCTTGCTGTTACTGAAACTTCCAGTATAGTTTACCTATTTGGTCATGTTACCCTTTGAATAAAGCAATATGCTTAAAAAGAAAGGAAAACAAAACAAAAGAAAGGTCAAAGATATTGTATAAATCTACATAACCAATAATAATCCTAAACATTGAGAAGTGAATACACTACTATATCCTAAACATTTATTTTTCTTAATAGAAGAGGTTAGACACATTTGTCTTTTAACACATGTTTTTGTTGTGTTGGGAAACACATTTATTTACATATACTAACAAAAAAAAAAGAATTTTTTGGGGAAAAAAAAATTACAAAAATGTGATCTCTCAAAAAAAAAAAAGGTTAGGAACTTTGAAAAAAAAAAAAAAACAACTTCACAATAATGGCCCTTCAATTTGAAAAATAAAAATGAAACCAAAACCATTTTGCATAACACCAAATAATCTCTTTCAAATGATACACATTTACAAAGCAACTATATACAAAAAAAATCATTGTTTAAATAGTTTATTTTTTAAAGTAAGGAAAATCTATGGAAAAAAAAAATTAGAAGAGAAATGGTGGATATTACTTGGGAAGATATATCGCGCAGGCATTCCAAGCTGCTGCGCAGAGGAAGCAACAGTGTCTACAGCGCCACAAATACCACAAAGCTATTTACACATTGGAGAAGAGAATATGTAAATTGGGGAAGTTTGTCCAGAAACTGTTGCAGAGGTTTTGAAATTAGTTCTACCCATTGCCACTAGATGGCAACCTAAATAAGCTTCATTTAGTAGCAGGTATTATTTATTATTTAAGCATTTTGATTCTAGGAAAAATTTGTACCTTCACAGACACATTAAATATATAAAACACAAAAATGATTTAATTTTGATTTAGGTACACAAGTTTGCTTCCTTTACATTAATGATAACTAGGTCACCCATTAGGATAAGTATCCATTCCTATCTATCAAAAAATGGTAATTTTAAAAAAAGATTCTTCATTACCATTGCTATCAAATTTGGCACTTTAACTGGGGAACCTATTGATTTGGTAAAATATAAAGTTGTCTCAAAAATGTGGAAAAATATTTAGGTCAAAATATAAACACAATTAATGATTTTTTTATATAAATGGGAAATGTATTGTAGCTCTTAATCCTCAAATATAATATATATTTTTAAAGAAATATCCAAGGGCAAACTCAAGGTCATATAGACTGTTTTCAAGGTCAAACTCAAGGCCAATCTCTTCCAATATAAATGCTGTTAATACAAAAGCTTTTTAATTTTTTTTTCCTTTATTAAAACTGACTGCTAGAGGTTTTGAAGAAAAAAAATATTTATGTATATAATTTTGTACTAAATGGATACTTTCAAATTTTATTCTATTTAAATTTTTCTAAAAATTGGAGATATATATTAGAAAAAAAGAACTCACTTTAAAAAGTATTTTGATAAAACTCCATTCAAAATCTTCACGATATTTGTATTTTTTAAAAGTACAATAGTATTTTTTTTGTAATAAGATATGTGAAATATATATAAAAGTTATAGAAAACATATTAAAAAATACATTACAGTATAAAATGTGTTTTTCTACCAATTCCTTATTAGGTGTGTGTGTGTGTGACAAAAAATCTGTGTAGTTAACAAAACATTCTATTTAAGAGAAAAAAAATGTCACCTATATATTTAATTCACAGAATATTTTACTCTGTTATGTAAACATTTCTCTAAAAAAATTCACATTTTTATTTATTTAGTTAGTTAACCCATCCAAGGTTCTTATGAAAAAGAAAAAGATACGTAGGAACATCAATCACAACCATCAGGACATGTCCAAGCCAACATGGACAAAATAGTTCACAGATCTAACCTGTCCATATTGTCAAGAGAAAGAACAAACCATGTCAACTGCCCAGCATTCCAACTACAGCGATTCCAGATGGCTATACTCCTTGGACTACCCTCTTTCAACAGCATTGCCCTATTGAATCTACCAAGAAACAAACCGGATTGGAGACACTTGGTGAATTGGTTCACTAAGGCTACCAAGACAGACTTCTAAACCATAGGACAGACCAGGTAGTTGGCAATCTATGGATGCATTCCACGGGAGTCTGGGTTGTTACTTAGGGTTCCTGGAACATACAGGAAATTCTCCTTTCTATTCAATTTATTCTATAAAATCAATTAAAACCCTAGCACTGTAAAATATTGCGCCATTTACCTTTATATATGTAAATATTTCCTTCTTTTTTTCACTTTATTTTTTTTGTTTTATGCAAAGCAGGCTGTTTTGCATACTTGTTGTTGGTAGTTATCTATTTATTAGATCGTCTCCGCTTAGAGACTCTTTTACTAAGAATAAAACTTTACTTTAACATCGACTTCTTTAATTTATTTTTTATACGCGACAAAATTAAAATTTTTTAATTATTCTATCTCTATATAAAATCATATAATCTATATTTTATAATCATATATGATCAAATAAATAATAATAGAAACCCTATCAGTGTAAAATGTTTTAAAAATTTTACTTATTCTATATGTGTGTGAGCCCAGTATAAAAAGGACATATAAGTAAAGGGAATTATGTTATCTTTAAAGCTTTCAGAGACACCTCTTTATAATGTGTAAATATGCAAATAAAGGAATAATAAGAAAAACTGGCAAGATTATAACATACAGAAACCTGCTACCTAAACTTTTAGACCATATTTGCAAAATATTTTAAAATTATAGAAATGTATTTTTTATTATTAGAAGATGGCATAGAGAATGTTCCATTTAAAAAGAAAAAGTTGTACTACTTACTTAAATAAAAAATCACAGATCAACCAAAAGTCAATAAAATTCATTCTACACTACAAAAAGATATTTCTTTGGTTAAAAAAAAAAAGGAAAAATAGGAGAAGCTTGGCATAAATGGTAAAAAAAAATAAAAAAAGAATATAAAGTAAGAAAAAATGGGAAAATGATGATGATAAAAAGGGAAAGAATCAATGACAATTTAAAAAATAAAATGACAATTCTATATACATCTAATGATACAATATGTAGAAATTTTATAAATAAAAAAAAATCCTAAAAAAAATACACAAAAAGAAGTGAAAGTTAAAAAAAAAGGTTTTCAAATTAAGTTTTAGAAGGGAGTTTGAATTTTTTCAATTCTAGAATAAAATATAAAATTTGACTCTTGAATTATATTAAATAGAGAAGATATGCTAATTAGTATAAAAACAATTATTATAAAAAGAGTAATTTGTTGTTGGACATAATGACCAGTTTTTATGCAAATTTTAACCACAACCCCCTTATCAGAACATGGTATATTCAAGCTGACATGGCCAGAATAAGTCCATGATCCAACCAGTCCACAATGTCATAAAAACCATGGTTCATGTCAACTGTCCAACATTCCAACTCCATGGACTTAACAAAGAGCCACCATCATAAAATACAAGAATTCACATCATTTTAGTATGATAAAATTGACTGAATTCCTCTCAAAGAAACAACAAAGTTAGATTTGATATAAGACTGCATTTTAGCCTGTTATCCATATAATGCCTAGAAAAAAAAAAGAAAATAAGACCTAACCCAAATAATTTATTAGTGTGTGACGTTTCGGCAACAACATTGTCACCATCATCAGACAAAAGAGTAAAAATTAGGTCTTATTTTCTTTTTTATTATAATCTATAATCCAAATTGTACTTTATCATGCCTAGAATAAATTTACATATTTGGGACTTGCTGATTAACAACTAAAAAAAAACTCAAACTCCCTTCTTAAATCTTAAAAAAAAATAATCAAAGATAAAAAAACAATCTTCTTTTAATAAAAAAATATTAAAAGGAACTCATTTTATATATTTTTAATATTTTTTAGTATTGAGTCAACTGAAAATCCCAATTTAGAATTCTACAAAAAAAAAAAAAACATATAATATCCTGAGATTGAAAGTTAACCAATATGTAAATAAATATTCCATTGTTGGACCATTTCTCTACAATCCAAGATTGGGGAAATATGCAACAGTAATTCACACCAACATTTAACTGCATAGAAATGGCCAAACAATATAATAACTTTGCATATTTACTTTTATTATCTCAATATGCAAAATTTACACAATATAAAAACTATAATAAATACATATACACAACAAAAAGTTATATATTTAAATAAATAGATGTAGACAGAGAGTTCTAAAACTCTGTTATACACAGAGGAGTTAGAAATTATATTTACATATAGTATATATATAAATAGAAATGCAATTACAAAAGAAATAGTTCTCAAATTTTGATTTTGTTTCTTTAAAAAAAAAAAAGTTTTTTTATAAAAGATGTAAAGATGTGCTGCAGAGGATAAACAAACAAAGCTGGTCCCTGCCGGTGATCACAGGAGCTGGAATTGGCCACGTGGAGGAGGAAGTTTCAAGATTCAAAGCGTTAAGTCCAGAATGGAGAGCTGGGAGCAGATCAACCTGGACCCACACAACAACACTGGATATTCAATGATCTGGGAGAAAATGAAATTATTTTTAATAATGGACCTATGTTATAACACCTTGATAAAGGTTGGCGTTCAGCCAACTGAAATATTGGTAAAATAAATGATATTTTGATCCAATATATGCCTTTTAAATTAATGGACATATATGATAAGGCACAATTTGTGTGGGGGCCGGTGGAAGGATGGTCTAAACCAGGGGTGGCAAACCTTTTTATATTAGAAGGCCAATTTTCATTTTACCATTTTTGAGAAGGCCGCATCCATATATATAAATATATGTACGATTTAATTAAAGGGATTTATATACAAAATTAATATACATAATTTTCTTTGCAATTAAATAGTTTATAGTGGTATAGTTATGTACTTCATTATTAGCACGACACTTGAATTACTTTTAGAAATTTAAATACTTACATTTACTATATTATATATATTGTTGGATCCTATAGTTGGTAATTTCCTTAAATTCAATTTTATATATGAAAATTAAGTCAAAATCTTCTAAATTCAATTGTACAATATAAATCTTTAATATGTAAATTTTAAAGCAATCAACATGTATGCAAATTTCTAGTTTGGTTAATTAATAGTTTTCTTTTTTCTCTCTCTCTCTACCACTAGTATCAAAATCTAAGTAAAATTCATGTAACCTAAAATCATGTGGTAGCTACTCATAACTCTAAAACCCAAAGAAAATAAAACAATTCAAGACAAGTGGCAAAGTGCTTCTTAGTATCTTTTACTGAACATTCATGCCACGAACATTATGGTCCCTCGAGCCGGATACTTTAAAAAATTAAGGTAAGCCATTTGAAAACTTAAAATTCTTAAAATAAAGTCATGCCCAAATCTGAAGTTAAAATTCGGCACAAATTCAACTTTATTATTCAGGAAATAAAGGATCTGGAATCAAAGAATAAAGCTATTGTAGAATCCAAAAACATACATAGATTAAAGCTATTCCAACAAAAAGTTAATGAAAGTGAAATTAGCCTAAATCAAGTTATCAACACATTATTAGAATCAGAGTTAGATGATAAACAATATGACGATTATTCAAAAGCCAAAGAGGATATTTTTAATATGTTGGTGTCTATTGAGGAAGCTTTATCTTTGATTGAAACCAAAGAAAATACTCATAGTGATAAACAACTGCCCGAATCCAATGTTAATTTACCTAAGATAAATTTACCCATTTTCAATGGTGATTCAGCCAATTGGCTTAGTTTTAGAGAAATATTTAACTCCACCATTAATTCAAATCAAACACTAACTGAAATACAAAAATTTCAATATCTAAATGCATCTGTTAAGGGTCCTGCGGAAAAGTTGATTCGGGGTTTTCCCATTTCTGACAAAAACTACCAGCAAGCATGGGATACCTTATGCAATAGATTTAATAACAGAAGAGAATTGGCTTTTTCACAAATCAACAAAATATTCTCCATAAGGCCATTAAAATCTATTTCGGCTGGTTCTCTCTATGAGATCCTTGATGTTTGCAATGAAGGCATTAGAAATCTCTCAGTGCTAGGACTTGAGAAAAACACATTAACAGATCTAATCCTGATCAATTTTTTTGAAAAATGAATTGGTGAAGCCCTCAGGAAAGAATGGGAATTAACCCTTCAAAATGAAGAATATCCAACATTTGAAAACTTTGTGAATTTTTTAGAAAAACATGCTAGAAGCCTGCAAGGTATGAGAATTCCTTTGTTCCAGGAACAAAAAACTTCTAGCAAAAATATGATGGCTCATGGCCTTTATGTCAACAAAGGTCAAAATTGTATTTTATGTCATCAAATTCATAAACTAAATGACTGCCAGAGATTCATAAATCTTCCCTTGCCTAAAAAATGGGAATTAATTAAAAAACATAAACTTTGTCAAAATTGCCTTAGAGCAAATCATGAGATATCCAAATGTCTCATCACATCAAGATGTAAAAACTGCAAGCAGAACCATCATACTCTTCTGCATGAATACAACTCTGAACCATCCATTCCACAACCAACAACCTCTCAAGAGATGTTGATTTCAACAAATACCATCTGTAATGCGATGCCTTTGGAAACGGAAACAAATATTCTACTGTCAACAGCTCTTATTAAAGTCAAGGCGAAGGATGGCTCATTTGTGCTATGTAGAGCATTAGTGGACAATGGGTCCCAAATAAGCCTAATTTCAGAACAATGTTGCCACAAGTTGGGACTTGAAAAAAGGAAAAATTCTTATACACTAAAAGGTGTAGGTGACATTGTTGTCAACAGGACAACATCGCAGGTTGAAATAGAGTTCACCCCACATCATAATGATCAATTATTTTCTGCCAGAGCATTTGTGGTTGGGAGGGTAACTGCAGACCTTCCAAACTTCCAAATTCAGTCAGCAGACTTTCCTCATTTAGAAAATTTGCTCTTGGCAGACCCAGAATTCTATGTCACCAAGCCCATAGACCTAATTTTGGGTGCAGATACCTTTGTAGAAATAATTCTAGGTCATAAAACAGATTTAAAGCACCATCCTATAGCACTTAATACCAAGTTAGGTTGGCTTGTTTCTGGGAGAATCCATTCAACTATTAAGTCGAATACTTCGGTAATCAATCACTGTACCACTGAACTTGATTCCAGCATAAGAGAATTCTGGGAACTTGAAGATGTCCCAATTTCTAAGGCCCAGTTGGGTATAAAGAATGCCCCATCTCCAAGTCTACAAGAGTCCATTCAGAACTCTCCAAGTCTAAAGGAGTTCACTCAGAACTCTCCAAGTCTAAAGGAGTTCACTCAGAACTTTCCAAGTCTGCCGGGGTCCATTCAGACCTCTCCAAGTCTACCAGACTCTGTTCAAGGGTCACCGTCTCTAACTTTGAGCCTACAGGGCTCCAAACACAACTCTCCAACCCCCTTACAAGTATCAGTTCACAGCCTGAAAGAGGCCATGTCCCCTTTGGTCGAAATGCCATCAAGCCCTGGGTGCTCCAAGCAGATTCCAATTCCTATAGAAGAAGACTCTATAGAGAGCCAGAACCGAGTTGATAATCTGCCATCCTACCCGATGAGCCCAGAGCAGAGTTACACTCTCTCATCGGCTTCTGTTGAAGATTTCAAGACCCAAAGTGGGCCCAAGTCCCCTACATCTCCCACCAGAGGTTCAGAGAGTTGCCGATGTTCTGGGGATTATACAGAGCCCCATATGTCTCAGAACTCCAATTTTTCATGCTCCTCTATAGAAGAATCTGAAGATAATTCAAGTAAATCTGAAGAAAATCTAAGTAGATCCGAAGATAATTCAAGTAAATCTGAAGAAATTCCAAGTAAATCTAAAAAGTCACGTATCTCTAAGTTAACTCCACAAATTACTTCTAAACAAAACCAATTACTTCCTTCTGAATCAAGTCAACCATCCACTCCAGAACAACCTCTCGCTTCTCAGTCAAGTGAACCACTCTCATCTAAGAAAGAAACTTCGATTATTCCTAAGATAAAGCCACCACCCTATTATAGGCGAAAACGTCAACTTCCTGCTGAGAAAACTTCATGGGATGAACCAATTGAATCAGATATAAAGTCAAATTGGAATAAATTCCAAACTCAACTATCGTGCCTAAAGGAAATCAAAATACCAAGATACCTGAACAGTTCATCTTCTGAAATAGAAGAATTACAACTACATGGATTTTGTGATGCATCCCTTAATGCTTATTCAGCAGTTTTTTACTTGAAAACTAGATTCAAAATTCAAAAGATCAAAATCAATCTGATAACCTCAAAAACTAAGGTTGCACCATTAAAGACCATTACAATTCCAAGACTTGAACTAAGTGCAGCATTGCTTTTGGCTCAACTGAATCAAGTCATTCTTGAATCATTTCCTTTTCAACCTGACAAAACCTTTTTGTGGACTGATTCACAAATCTGCATAGATTGGATAAGATCAGATGCCAGCAGATGGAAAGCCTTTGTTTCGAACAGAGTGTCGTCAATTCAAAATTTGACTCAAATCACTGATTGGTTCCATGTATCCAGTCAAGATAATCCAGCTGATTGCGCATCAAGAGGAATCATGCCTCAAGACTTGGTCAATCATAGAATTTGGTGGCGGGGTCCTATTTGGCTTCAAGAAAATAATGTTCGATATATTCCTTCTTCACCAACCCAAGTAAATCTCAATATCATTCAAGAAGAAGTCGGTGAGGGTCAAGTGTTGGATCAAACAACCTTAATTCAAAATTCAGAAACTATGTTAAATCTAGGATTCATTGAAAGGTATTCCACAATGACCAAATTGATCCGAATAACAGCTTGGTGTTGGAGATTCTACTACAATTGCCTCCTCTTTGATTCAATTCGTCAGAAAGGACCTTTGACAACAAGAGAATTAACAAAGGCAATTCAAGTCTTAGTCAAATCAATCCAGCAAGTTGAATTCTGCACGGAAATAAAATTACTGAAGTCAAACAAGCAACTACCTCTGTCCAACAAGCTAACTTCTCTAAATCCCTTCTTAGACACTCAAGGACTTCTAAGAGTTGGAGGTAGACTCAAGTATTCCTATTTAAATGAAAATCAAAAATTCCCTCTCTTACAACCAAAATCCCCACGCCAGGAATCACTTATCAAAAATCTCTTAACTGAGAATGCCGACATTCCTGAGGCTATTGATGAGAATCAAGAAGATTCTTCAATTTTAGAAACCACTTTTGTCATTGAAGACGAAGAGTCTAACAAAGATATCGGGACTCCAAAGATTGAAATCTCCGAAGTTTCGGTTATTGATAAATCGGAAGGCAAATATTCGAAAGAACCAGTGGTCAGTGTAGAAGCTCTGGATAAGAAAGAACTGTGCCATGATGACTCAGCTCACCTCAATGTAGTTGAAGCTGATCTTAATCGACCTAAAGAGGCTACCAGTGGTATAATCAATATTTCTACAGAAGCTAATGAATCGTCAAGCAAAGAGAAAGTTGTACCTGTTGAAATTGGGGATACATCAACAAAGGATTATCTACAGAGCGGTGAAAAGGCTAAATTATCCCGCTGGAAACCCATCGATTCTCTATGCTTAGAAGACGTCAAGGAATCTGAAGACGACGATGAAAATTACAGTTCATCGGCATATATAGAATGGCCAGAAATCTTGAAGAAAGAAGTCATAAGACCCGAAGCTTTAGAAAAGGCAGTCAATCTGGAAGATTTTGAGAAGGCGGCAGAAAGTCGACAACTCTCCAAAGAACATTTAGAGGAATCGACCGAACAAGGCTCATGCATAAAGGCTGAATCAAAACCTTGGGAAGATCCTATTGAATCCGACTTAGCAGCCGCAGAGTCTGATAATCCAGCAGTTCCCGAAAGAGAACTGGCCAACGAATCTGAAAATCTCATCCAAGATTCACCTCAATCGGATACTCAAAGATGGAAGCTGATTCCATTACCTTTCAAACAATGAGAATTGTAATCTTAGCTACATAGTCGGAATCAATTAGTCCAGCATCTATACTATTGGAACTCTTTTTATTTTTATTTTTTTTATTTTCTGGTCATCTCTTCCCAGCCGGGGGAGTATGTTGGATCCTATAGTTGGTAATTTCCTTAAATTCAATTTTATATATGAAAATTAAGTCAAAATCTTCTAAATTCAATTGTACAATATAAATCTTTAATATGTAAATTTTAAAGCAATCAACATGTATGCAAATTTCTAGTTTGGTTAATTAATAGTTTTCTTTTTTCTCTCTCTCTCTACCACTAGTATCAAAATCTAAGTAAAATTCATGTAACCTAAAATCATGTGGTAGCTACTCATAACTCTAAAACCCAAAGAAAATAAAACAATTCAAGACAAGTGGCAAAGTGCTTCTTAGTATCTTTTACTGAACATTCATGCCACGAACATATATTATATATTATATATGACATTCGTATTAGATATTTTCAATAAAATAATGAAAGTAATTGAAAACTGCGAAACAAAAATTATAATTTTGAATTTATGAAAAGGCCATATTTTGGGCAAGAAAAGGCCACATGCGGCCTTAAGGCCGCATGTTCGGCACCCCTGGTCTAAACCATTGGTTTTCAACCGCTATGACCCGGGTTCGATTCCCGCATTGGAAACTTTTTTCTGATAAACAACAACAACAAAAAAATGCTCCAATGGCCTCCGATTCTTGCAAAAGCCCAACCCCACCAGCAAGTGCAAGTAACCAAATGGGGCTCTGGCACATTTGTAAGTGCAAAGTCGAACTGTTTTTCAAATGTGTAGACATGTGATGCACTTACAGTAAAAGCAGTCATCAATTTCTACCCGCCAAGATTATCATGGCCTGTACCATGTGTACTAGGGATAAGCAAAAAAACAATTTGTGTTTTCAATCAAATAACTCCTTGTAACAATATGAAGGTGGAAATGTCAAGTGTCTCCAGGGATAGGTTTCTTTTTAAACATTTTTTTTCACAAATCTCTTTAGCTTTTGGACATGGAAGCCTTTCTACAGGAGAAAAACAGGATACACTGTTCTGTGTGTGAACACTGTTTTTATCCTGTAGATGGGCTTCCATGTCCGAAAGCTAGAGAGATTTGTGAATAAAAATGTTAAAAAGAAACCTATCCCTGGAGACACTTGATATTTCCACTTTGATAGTAAATAATTATTTTTCTTTTATCACGACTACACCTTCAATTCTTTATCCTTACAACAACAAACATAACATAAATATAAAACAAAATATCCTGACTGCTCACATGATCATTGTAGTTGGCAGAGCGCCATCTAGTGGAACAAAAATAAACTAAACATTGATTTAACTTGATATTTGGCCAACACATTTTATTGATAAATCAAGAAAAGCCATCCACAAACAGGTTTCAGGCTGTTGGCCTGTATGGTGCAGGCTGTACCTCAATGACCAAAATATATGCCATATATATATGGAAGTTAATGACAAATATTTCTATCTAATCAATATATATATATATATATGAAAATATAGAGCAATCCATATTTAATTCATTAGATAATAAAAAGGCATATATTGGATTTAATAAAAGATTTATTTTGCCAATATTTCGGCTGGCTGAACGCCAACCTTTATCGTGGCATTACATTTTTGTACAAAAATGTAATGCCTCGATAAAGGTTGGCGTTCAGCCAGCCGAAATATTGGCAAAATAAATCTTTTATCAAATCCAATATATGCCTTTTTATTATCTAATAGTTAAATCTGTCTATAGCGCCCCCTTTAAATAGCGCCTCCCTCTCTATAGCGCCCGATTTTAAATACGTAGTATGATGCGATTTACATTAAAAG
Organism: Cordylochernes scorpioides; assembly: GCA_030710605.1. Classification (NCBI taxonomy): domain Eukaryota; kingdom Metazoa; phylum Arthropoda; class Arachnida; order Pseudoscorpiones; family Chernetidae; genus Cordylochernes; species Cordylochernes scorpioides. The sequence continues at coordinate 71,487,493 of CP092877.1, read as the reverse complement.
TGACCTGTCTATATATATGTTATATAAAAATGAGATTTCCTGCTTGATTTTGATTATTTTGAGGATTATACTTTGGTAATGCAGTCGTGGTTAAAATATTGAAAGTATAATTATAATAATACAAGGTATGTCCCATAAGTTCCCGGACTGGGTCCATAAAAAAAAAGGTAAGATTTTTAAAATTTTTTTTTATTAAAACTTTTCAAAGTAATCCCCTCTTGCTTCAACGCACCAGCGCCATCGTTTCTCCCTATTGTCGAAACAGTTTTTATAAGCCTCTTTTGGAATGCTCTTCAATGCTAACGGCGATTTTTCTATTATGTCATCCCTGGTGTCAAAATGTCTTCCTTTTAGAACTGCTTTAAGTTTGGGGAACAGGAAAAAGTCATTTGGTGCGATGTCTGGGAAATAGGGTGGTTGAAGTAGGATTTGTGTCCCGTTTTTCGCCAAAAAGCTAGTCATCAAGTGCGCTGTGTGAGGGCGAGCATTGTCATGGTGTAGGATCCAGCCACCATTAGTCCATTTTTCTGGCCTTTTTTTTCGAATCGCTTCCCTTAGACGGCGAAGAATGCCCAAATACATTTCCTTAATAACTGTTTGGCCTGCAGAAAGATACTCGTGATGAACAATGCCCTTGTTATCCGAAAAAGCGACCAGCAACACCTTGTTTCTGGATTTTTTGGGTCTAGGCTCACCCTAACCTCTCCACTCGGCAGATTGAGGTTTGGTTTCAGGGTCATAGCCATAGACCCATGTCTCGTCGCCTATGATTATCTTGTCTTTCCATTCTGGATCCGTTCTTGTCATTTCCAACATGTCCTCACAGGTTGCAAGCCGACACAGTTTTTGCTCATTGGTGAGGAATCTTGGGATGAATTTTGCAGGAGTCTTTTTGAGCTTCAAATCTTCGGTTACGATCCTTCCAATCGTTGTTTTAGAGATGCCTGTGTCTTGCTCTAGCTCCAGCAAAGTGGTTCGAGGATTTTCTTTTATCAAATCGGTGATTTTTTGCACATTTTCATCAGTCCTTTGAAATTTTGGGCGTCTTTGACGAGGATCATCTTCAATGGAAATTCTGCCAGCTTTAAATCTAAAATGCCATTCAAAAACAGTTGTTCTCTTTGGGGCGTCATTGGGGAATGCTTTATTAAGCATTTCAAAAGTTTCGGTTGCTGATATTTGAAGTTTCACACAAAATTCTATGCAAATCCTCTGCTTCAATTTTTGTTCCATCGTAAAATCGCCGCAGCGCTAGGTGTGACCTTTAAATAAATTAGAATAACCTTGGCGCGCGCGCAAGTACCGCCTCGATATTGGTACCACCGTGTAGCCAGATATTTTTTCTATAATAAACAGTCAAATTCATTTACATTTTTCATTTATTTATTTTTTTATGGACCCAGTCCGGGAACTTATGGGACATACCTTGTAGTTTTGATCAGTAATTTAATTGAACTAAAGGAATATATAAAAACATAGTTTGATAAGAGTACCGCCTGGCTTAAGGCGAGTAGAACAAGGAAAAACAAAAGATTATTTACATAATGTACAAAAGGTTTGAGCCGGCCATCAGGAAACAACAACAATGAGTTTTTATAGGGGAAGTGTGACCTCTGGCGGTTGATTTAACAGTGTATTTGAATCTATGAAATATAATTTTAAATAAAATAATATTTAAATATAACATATATATGCACACAACAACAATAAGAAGAAGATAATACCTTGCATTCATTAAAGCTGTCCTCTGGCCCGCTGTTTCCAACTTTCCTGTGCCCACAGCCTGCACAAACACATACAGCTAGTGACATACTTTCAATTTGCATAGCTACTGAAAGACTTTTGAGTTTGGTTGCTCACTGCTGAGGTTGGATTGCTACAGTAATGCTCAAACAACCCACAGTATTTGAATGCTTAAACATTGGAGACACATAACTTTTTAATACTTTCTAACATTTTTTGATGATCTACCGCCATCTTCTTCAAAAAGAGTTATTTTTTCCAAAGGTGGAGTAAGCTGAAATGTATTGAGTAAATTATGTAAGAGATAAAGCTTCAAAGATTTTTTTGCTTATCCCTAGTACACGTGGTACAGGCCATGATAATCATGGTGGGTAGAAGTAGGGATCTGCTTTTACTGTAAGTGCACCACATGTCTACACATGTGAAAAGCAGTTTGACTTTGCACTTACAAAGATATAGGAAATGAAAACATTAAAGCATTAATGTTTCTTTTACACATAAAACAAACTTCTACTGTCCTTACTGCAATGGGAAAATATTGGGAGGGCTCCTCAGCCATTCCACATTTCCTATATAGAGATGGCGTGCTATAGCTTGGAAGCTAGAAGCTTGGTAGCTTCTGCACGATGAAATGTTGAATAAAAAGTTTCATCTTAATCAAAAAATGTGTTTGAAAGAGTTAAAGATTGCTGATCTTCGAATAATTAGGAGACAGGTTGGAAAACTGGAATGAGGCCTAATTATTCATCAGTCCCAATTATCCATCAGTCCCATTTATCCAGCAGTCTGTCCCAATCCACGTGAAGAGCTGAGTTCTACCAGATGGAAGGATCCCCAGATGGCAGCTAGGGTCATCAGCTACAGCGGTGGTTAGTTAAATAATAAGCTGTCCTTAATTTCTGCTAATTTACACTAATGACAAAACTTAATGAAGTGGAAAGTCTTTGATGTTATTGGCTGTCTATTTTTTTTTTGAAGGAGACAAGAGGCAATTTTGTTCACACTTAGTTATCTCTTATGTCTTCAATAAAGGTCACTGTAATATCTTTTAGAGTTATTGTTTGAATCCTGATATACATGCTAAAAGGTACAACTTCCTTAAGTTTTGTCCATGAGTGTATAATCCAATTATCCCAGTGGAACTTTGTAATATAACAGCACAGCATGGTAATAACATCATAATTCTAAGGTCCCAGGTGATGTTGTTATAATAAAGTTTTACTGTTATGTTCAGAAGGTACGACAATGATCTGCCCAAAATGTAGCTTGGCGCCTGCAGCTCTAGAACACATTTTGGCTTGCATTAGATGCACTAAACAGGAACAATACCAAAATCCAGAATACTTAAAACAATTATCATTAGAAATAATTAATAACATTCCTAAAAATGCAATAACTATCTATACCGATGGTAGCAGAGACGAGCTAGGACACACTGGCAGTGGCTGTCTCATCAAAACCACAAATGGCATTGAGAAAATGAACAGAAGAAACCCAGATTTTTGCTCAGTCTTCAGATCAGAACTTATAGCCATCTATGAAGCCTTAAAATCCATCAGAAATACTAATTATCAAGATATCTGGATTCTTACTGATAGTAGAAGTGCCATACAACACTTGAGTCACACAGGGGAACTCAGAGACAAAGTAAGCAGGAACATAATTGGTTATCTCCAAAAACTCTCAAAAACCTCAAAAATTCACCTTCAATGGATACCCTCACACGTTGGCATTGAAGGCAATGAAGCTGCTGATGTGCTAGCGAAAAAAGGTACAAAAGAACCCTTGCCACAGAAAAATAAACTTACTTTTAAAGAAATAGAAACAATAGCCAAAACAAAAATAAACAAGAACTGGAGGATCCCACCTAAGCACAGTTGGTACAGTGGAGTGAACCCAGGAGGAGCTCTGAACATCAGAAATAGACAGCATCAAACAACACTAACAAGATTTAGAACAGGCCATCTCAAGCCATTGAAGATAGAAAATAATAACAAAATTTATCCCACTTGCCCAAAATGTAGTTTGGTACCTGCAGCTCCAGAACACATTTTGGCTTGCATTAGATACACTAAACAGGACCTTTGGGAGAGGCCGCTGCTCATTCATAAAACAGCTCGCGGAGCATGAACTCATGGAATTCGTGTAATCTTTACACAAGGGGATAAGAAACAACAACAACAAACAGGACCTTTGGGATAGCTCGAGGAGCATGGACTCATGGAATTGGTGTAATCTTTGGGGATAAGAAACAACAACAGAGCTGACTATAGAAAAGAACCAAGGCTGACAGGATTCTAACCTGAAATCTTCTAGTCTGTAATAAAAAAAAGTTATTGTGCGTGTCTCACAGCAACTATATGTAGATTATTAAATTCAGCATAGATGAAAGAATAGCTTCTAAGTTTACAAGAAACAAGTAGATGATAGGAAGACAAGAAGCATATAGAAGTATTCAGGAATTACAATTTGATTTGAAACAACTCTTTTTATTTTGATTACTTTTTTTTTGGTATGTTTATAACTGTTTCTGTTTTAAAAAATGTAAATCTACGCAATTATCCCTAGCCGGAATATCACATTTTGTGTGTTGAAATAAACCTGAAATAACTAGACTAAATATAAATGAATAAATAGTGTGTGACATTTCAGTAACAACACTGTTACCAAAACATCACACTATTTATTTATTTGAATTTGGTCTTGTTACCTTATGTTCCATAAAGGAATTATACAAGGAAAATATTATGCGTAGTACATGCATGTATCCTGTATATACTTTCAAACATAGTATGTAAATAAAAGTGACCATGGGGAATCTCCACTTCCTGTCATGGGGGCAGAGAGTAAGGAATGAAATGTCTTTTTTTAAAAGAAGTTTGAATGCACAGTTGTATAGTTGCCAGAGGGAAGCTCACCATGGAGGATGCTCCCAACAATCCAAGGACTGGTGGACTCAACATTGAACCTTCAACTTCCTCTCCAACTCTGGACTGGGCCTGGACACCACACAAAACTTAGCGTCATCTATTGACCGTCACTGCAAACTAGCGGCCTTGGGTCGGTGACAAAGCTACAACACCAGCTTTGGCAAACTGAGAAACGTCCACCTAGAGACCGTGGTTTCGGGCTAATGGCCCTCGTCAGTCTAGGGCGTACTTTATTCCATGAGATCCACAAGGGATCCAATGAAATATTTACAAACTGCCAAAGAGGTGTTTAGCTGGTAGAGTGGCATCAAATCTATAAGCCAAAATATAGATGGAACATTTTGCTGGAAGGAAATTAATCAGTGAAAATAAGGTCACCTCTCCTGTTAAAACAAACATTAAAACTAAGTGGTATCTATAGTGATATTTCCTACAGGCAAAATTTCCATCTATATAAGACTGTATGTTTTAATAAAGGCTCTTTTTTTTTTTGCTCATTCCTAGTACACATGGTACTACAGGCCATGATAATCATCGTGGGTAGAAGTAGGTGACTGCTTTTACTGTAAGTACACCACATGTCTACACATGTGAAAAGCAGTTCGACAATAAAAGCTTTTGTGTGTGTATGTTTTGGTTTAAAACCAGTCTTTTTTTTTTAGCAATACCTCACATCTAGTTCTATCCATGGGTGATAGATGATAGTTTTTTGATATACAGGCATGATATATAGGTACAATTTGGATTATAGATCATAACAAAAGGTAATAAGACCAAATCCAAATGAATAAATAGTGTGACGTTTCATGGTAACAACGCTGTTACCAAAATGTCACACACTATTTATTTGGATTGGGTCTTATTACCTTGGTACTGTTTTCTGTAAGTGTTGACACTTCACTCAGCCTTCTGGTCAGTATATTCCTCACTAGCTGAATGACCCGGGCAACGCCCGTGTTTTACCCGATTGAATGTTTTGATTCAAATACTATTTGTTACAATTATAATTTGGCGCCCTAATTAAATGCATATGTTAGTTAATAACTATAGTCTATGTGCTTTATCTGTCTATGTACTGTTGGCTTCCGTAGGCGTCTCTTACTGGGAAAAAGAAAGAGAGGATTCCATTTGGTTATTAACTAATATATGCATTTATTTAAGGAGCGACCCGCTCCAACACAATAGTTACAAAAACGAAAATGCGAGTGGGGGGGGGGGCAAAGGTGGCGTGATCGTAGCCGACCAATAGGAGGGCGCCATTCCAAAAAAAAAGCAAACCGTGACAGAGGCGACGAAGAATGACGCTCGTAACTGTATACAGAATTATGTAAATAAGATTGTTTATATTCGAGGAATTTCTTATTTGTTTATAGGGAAATGATAAGACACAATTTGGATTATAGATTATAAACACAAGGTAATAAGACAACAAATCTAAATAAATAAATAATGTGTGACATTTCGGTAACAGTGTTGTTACCATCTTCAGACAAAAGTGGTGAAATTAACACGTTCGTGTTACCAAAGCATCACATATTATTTATTGATTTGTATTTCGTCTTATTACCTTGTCTTTATAGTTTTCAGGGGTATTTAAAACCAATGATGGAATAAGAAGGAGTAAAATGTGTAGAAAGAATTTACATACTGACTATCTTCCCCAATAGTGCTGAAGCATTTTTGTTGTGGCATCTAGGTCTGATGTAGCTTTGGCAACACCTGCACACCACAGCTTGGGCTTAACACATCTACCACAATTTAAGACAAAAAATATGGCCATATAAGGTTCATTCTCTTTAACTTGCTGAGAAAGAGCAAAAAAATCTTATTTGTACGGTAGAATCAGCCTCCCATGAGAAGCCATTCCAAAACAACATGGATACTCCTATGAAGACATATGAGATAACCAAGTCTGAACAACCTCTGTCTCCTTAAAAAATAGAGAACTGGTGGACATCAAAGACCTTCCACTTCATTAAGTTTTGTCCATGAGTGTAGATTATTGTTATAGTAGAATCACATATTAGAAAAGACTACTTAAAAAATGGATTTTCCTGAAGATGGTTTCTCATTATGCGAATTCGCTGCTAGGTGGCCAAATTGACTAGACGTGCGTCGCATCGCTCTTGAAAACCGGTAAATATTGTTTTTTATTATAATATATTCTATTTGGTTTTCATTGCTGTACCTTGAATATTTGATAAGCAAACTTATATTCCTTATTTTATTGAGGAGAAAATGAAGTTGTTAATAATTCTGCTTTTGCTTAATTGGATCGTAATTAAAGAAGAAACTTACTTTAGATCAACGTTTGCAAATTTCAACAATGAAATTGTTTTAGGTTATGCAAATAAGCCTGAAATGAAAGTACCCTCCTATACTAGGAAAGCTAATTTGAGACGTATAGTGCTAATGCTCTTACTGCTATCCGGGATAGAGCAAAATCCAGGGCCTAAATCTACAAGACAGACAACGTTGGACGTGGGCAAAGAAAGAGATTTACATGAGTTAATGGCAGCGATGTCAGATAGAATTGACCATTGGGGAGCAAAGCTGGAATCAAGGTTTTTGGGGTTAGAAACAGGTTTGGAAAACATTAACCAGCGCCTACTACAACTGGAGACTTCCCTAGGAACTATGGCGAAGTCTGTATCGGCTAACTCGGGAAAGATCTGTGAAATCGAGAAAAGGATGGATCTCTACGAGATGAAACAGAGGGATAGAAACTTGATTTTTTTTGGAATAGAAGGAAAAGAAAACGAAAGCCCCGACGAATCTCTCTCGCTGGTACAAAAACTAATTACAGATAAGATGCAAATATCAGAGGAAATTCAAATACAAAAATGCAGAAGATTGTCCGGGAAAGTCAATTCACCACTTCTCATTGAGGTACCGGAATATAAAGAAAGAATTGTACTCTTGAAGAACTCATTCAAGCTAAGAAATAGCAGAATTTTTCTAAATAAAGACTACCCTCCAAATGTTATAAACCAGAGAAAACTATTAATTAGAAAAAGAAAAGAACTCCTGGATAGAGGAATAAGGGCTAAATTGAGAGACAATACTTTATTAGTGGGAAACACAAGATACTATGTTTCAAATGACCAAGTTATGGACCAGGGAGGTAAACTTTTATAGCAACATACAGTTATTAAACATTCTAATGTTAAGCCATATTTTAATAAGATTGAAAAAATATGTAAAAATAAAGATTCAGGTTCTGGCGTTGTACCATATGTAAATACTTTAAATAGTTTTAAGACTATAAGCATTAAAAATCCAAAAGTTACGGTAGACACAATAATATGCTGGAATATAAATGGACTTTTTAGGTTGCTCTCTGTTTTTCCACTCCTCGAGTACATTAAAAATTACGAGATTTTCGCTATACTTGAAACATGGTGTTCAAACCTCACAAATATAACATTAAAGGATTTCCAAATTTTTGAACAGCCGGCAACTAAGACCACAGGAAGGGGAAGGGGATCAGGAGGAATAATTGTGGGCGTCAAAAAAGGGGGGCATTACAGATTGCACAGTACAGAAAAGGATAACATCTGGATATCGATTTTTTTATCACAAAACATAGGAACCGACAAACCCACTACCTGCTTGATATTTGTATATCTCCCTCCAAACGAACTGTACCAGAACAACTTAGTTAGATTAACTAAATATATGGAAAAACAGATAACTGACGGGAAAGAACTAATTCTGATTGGGGATCTAAATATTAGAACTGGAGGGCTCGGGGGACTGTATAATCCAACAAATCTTCAGCTCTCTTTGGTTTCCGAAAGAAAAGCAAGAGATCTAATGATTTCACCACTGGCTGAAGGACTCCTTGAGTTTCTCGAGGATAATTCGCTGACAATAATCAACGGACGATCAACAGGAGACAGAGAGGGTGACTTTACATATGTTTCGGAGAGAGGCTCATCAACTATTGATTACTGCATAGTTTCCCAAGGAATACTGGAAAAAATATCAGACTTCAGGATAGAAACCCAGATGTACTCAGATCACCTTCCTCTTATCCTGAGGTTAACAGTCCAAAACACCTATGAAAACAAATCTAAGGGAGAAGAATATGGTGTTACGAGATACAGATGGACAGCTGGGGGAATCAAGACATTTAAACAGGAATTAAAGGAATTGCAAGTAGTGAAAATATCAAATCTCGATAGCTCCGTAAATACTTTCACCCAAAGAATTACCGAGGCAATGTCAACATCAGGAATAATGTACTCAACTATGAGTGCCACCGGAAAATCTAAGCCATGGTTTGACAAAAACTGTTACGATATGAAAAAGCTAACAAAAGAAAGTCTGAAGGAATTCCGTAGAACCAACAGGAAGGAAGACCTCGAAAGCTATGCTCTCCATAGAAAGAAATATCTCGGTTTATTAGATGATAAAAGAAGGAAATATATTCAGGAAAAACAAGAAATATTGAGAAATATTAAAGATTCAAAGTCCTTTTGGAAGACCATTGCGCTTTTTAAGGGAGCAACAAAAATTCAAGGAGAAATTACTGTACAGGAATGGCACGAATTTTATTGCGAATTAATGAGTACTGAGGAAAAAGAGAAGATCTGTAATATAGAAGTGAGGATCTCGCCGAGCGACCCAATACTTGATCCAGAGATAACTTCTGAAGAGATAGGCAGGGCAATCAGAGATTTGAAAAATAACAAGGCAAGTGGACCTGATGACATCCCCAATGAAATAATAAAAGTACTCCCAGACTCATACATGGGTTTATTAGAACAATTTTACAATAGAGCTTTGATAATGGGACACTATCCTACAATATGGACTAAATCGATCATACATCCAATCTTTAAAAGCGGTGACAAAGACAACCCTTCAAATTACCGTGGTATAGCACTGATAAGTAATTTTTCGAAACTTTTTACAACAATACTAAGATCAAGACTGAATGAATGGGTAGAAAGAAGAAACGTCATTCCAGAAAATCAGGCGGGTTTCCGAAGGGGCCGATCGTGTGTGGACCTGATATTCACATTGACCTCTCTAATACAACTTTCACTGAGGAAAAAGAGAGGAAAATTATATGTATTTTTTGTTGATTTGAGAAAAGCATTTGACACAGTTCCTCACTCATTACTCTGGAAGAAATTAACCAATCTGGGCGTAAGCTATCAATTTATACATGCAATTAGAAATTACTACGAACAGGCGACTGTGGCAGTCAGATGGAGGGGTTCAATTACAGAAAATATCAAGATACATTCGGGCGTTTTACAAGGAGAGCCACTATCGCCATTACTTTTTATATTATTCATGACGGACCTGATTAAAATGTATGACAACTCAGATCTGACGAGTGTATACCTTCCGGAATTTGGTGATGTTCACCTGCTGATGTATGCAGATGATATTGCTATTATAGGGGAGTCGAGGGTAAACCTCCAAAAAAAGATTAATTTATTGAAGGAATATCTTGGTGTGAACGAAATGACACTGAATGAGTCCAAATCAAAGATTATGGTATTTCGCAATGGTGGTAAACCCTCAAGAGAAGATAGATGGTACTGGAATGGTAAACCTCTGATGGTAACAGGAAGATATATCTACTTGGGATACCCTCTGGTCAGTACAACTAAAACCACTCAAGCCGCAAACTTTTTCAAAGGAAAAGCACTTGCGGCAATAAATGCTACAACCCCATTATTGGCGAAATCAAAAATCAATTCACTAAACTCTGCAATGAAACTGTTTGACTCAATTGTGATGGCTGTTTTGATGTATGCTGCTCCAATTTGGGCAACAGAGTATAAAGATTTATTAGACCATATACAAGATACATTTATACGTAGGTTTTTGAATTTGCCTAGATATACACCAGGATATATAATAAGACCAGAAACAGGCCGCGTCTCATTAATAATAATAGCTCTGAAATTGACCTTGAAATATTGGCTGAGGGTGCTGAGTATGGATACAAATAGACTGCCTCGAATTTGTTTAACTAGAATGAGGCAATTATCCTGTGCTACAGGTGCGCCCATCGGTTTTATAAAACAATTAAGCAATTTACTTAATAATAACGGATCCTCGTGGCTTACTTATTGTAATGATCCTGACTCATTAAGGAATGCTATCCCTGGAATATTAAGAACTGCGATAGAGCAAACAATACAAAACGACCTAACAAGAATAACCCAATCAAAGTTATATTCCCACTATAGAGACATATATACAGCCTTTACCACCGAAGAATACTTCTTAACTGAACTCCCTTTTCCTATCATCAGATTAATTGCACAATTCAGAACCCTCTCAATTTTTTTCAGAGAACACCATTTGATTTTATTGAGGCGTGAAGACCTGAAATGCACTTTCTGTGGATCAGGAATAACAACGGAGATGTTGCATTACTTATTTGACTGTGCTGCTCTGTCTGAGGAAAGACGAAAATTAAATGATAAAACGGGGCAACTTTGTCCTTCATTTCCGGCACTGATTGATGAAATATCAAAGAATAGGTATATAGCGTTGGCGATATTTGGATTTCACAAGACTATATCCCGGAAAAAGGCCTCTCAGTGTTCTCCCTATCCCTTGTGAACTGGCGAATCCTGTATGGGGCGAGTGGCCCCAATAAAGGCGTTTTGTTGTTGTTGTTTCTCATTATGCCAGGAGAAATATATTTTTTAAAATTTTATACAAAAGTGGTCATTCATGGCAGTTCATCAGATGACACATCATCCATGGGAGTTTTGACCACCCTATCTGACTCTCTATAAGTGAGAAACCAAATGAGATAGTTAGATACTCACCTGCATCTTCTGCTACCTGAGGTTTCCCCGAGGGCCTGGGACCATCGGAGAATCTATCATCTCGCCCTGCGCAGGACCACACAAACATAAGCAACACTGGAGATGACCAGCAACAAAAGGCCTTTTTTATTTAAAATGTAAGCTGGAAATAAGGAATCTCCATTGTGTTTCATTGAAGAATTGATCCCTTCCGATTGATTCCCAGCCACTCTTTTAATAGGATACAACCTGGTCCCTCTTTTTTATTTGCATTTAAGTCTCAGGAAAAAAAATATTAAAATGAAGGTACCAAAAATGAGTAGCTATAATTTAGTTTATAGATTAGGAAAACAAGGTAACAAGACCAAATTCAATAGAGAAGAGCTTCAGATCCTGAACTCTTTAAAATGCACTCATGAACAAAACTTAAGGAAGTTGTATCTTTTAGCATGTATATTGGGATTCAGATAATAACTCTGAAAGATATTACAGTGACCTTTATTGAAGACACACGAGATAACCAAGTGTGAACAAAATTGCCTCTGTCTTCTTAAAAAAAAATATATATATAGACAACCGGCAACATTTAAGACTGTCCACTTCCATAAGTTTTGTCCATGAGTGTAGAATCCTCAAGTGATGGCTTAGTAATGGATTTGTTGGTCTTAATACTTTGTAGAAAGTACCAAGTTTGAGAATAAGTAAAATGGGTGTGATATATTTAAAGCAGCAGTAATACCTTGGTATTATCTGCTGATTGGAAGCTGGTACATCTATTCAACATAGATTATATCCTTTATAATGGTGCCACATGGGAAATTCTATCCTATTTGTGGTAGAAATTTTGCTGAGATAGGAAATTGACTTCAAAATATATGGGAAAAACTACCTCGCTAGATCAAAATAGGTGTAAAAACTATGCACCATCTTATGTCCATCTCTCCAATTCACATAAAGAGAATTTGGAATACGGCTCACTGCAGTAAAAAAAAAAATGGGAGGGAGGGAACTATCCGATTAAAAATGGTTAGGTACAATTTGGATTATAGATTAGAAACACAAGATAATAACACCAAATAAATAAATAGTGGGTAATGTTTCAGCAACAACATTGTTACCGAAATATCACACACTATTTATTTTTATTTGGTCTTGTAACCTTATATATCCCCATCAGAAATTCAAATAGGAGAGGTCCTTCTAACTTTTGAGATACAGTTAAACCTGTCTATAGCGCCCCCTCTCTTGGGACTCACCAAAATAGGGTACTATAGAGAGGGGTTGCTATAGACAGGTCACTTTTAATGTAAAATGTTTACATTTTAATGTTTAAAATCAGGCGCTATAGAGAGGTAGGCGCTATTTAGAGGGGGCGCTATAGACAGGTCACTTTTAATGTAAAATGTTTACATTTTAATGTTTAAAATCAGGCGCTATAGAGAGGAAGGCGCTATTTAGAGGGGGCGCTATAGACAGGTCACTTTTAATGTCAAATGTTTACATTTTAATAATTAAAATCAGGCGCTATAGAGAGGAAGGCGCTATTTAGAGGGGGCACTATAGACAGGTTTAACTGTATATTGTCTAAAAGATTCAGAATCTAGCGACCTTCAACGGACTTGGTGAGAAAACAGGTTCCTCTACATACTTCTGCCTGAGGTTTGCTGTAACTGAAACATCCCATATAGAATACCTTTCTGGTCATTTTGCATCCATAAATTTTATCTCTATTCCTACATTATCATACCTATGTGGAAATGTCTATAAAAATAAAATTTGTCTCTCCTGTCAAAATAGATGCCAAAATAAGATGCCATCTATTGAAAAGAGTGATCAGGGTGGGCTTCATTCCATTTGATCCCTTATGGATCTCATGGAATAAAGTCCGGCCTGGACTGATGAGGGTCATTAGTCCGAAACCACGGTCTCCAGGTGGAGGCTTCTCAGTTTGCCAAAGCTGGTGTTAGGCTTTGTCACCGACCTGAGGTGGCTAGTTTGCCGCAATGGTCAATAGTCAGCATCTAGTTTTGATGTCTATTTTGATGGGAGAGGCGATTTTTATTATTTTATAGATTAACATCCTACCAGCAAAATTTCCATCTATATGTGGAAATATCCACCTCACAATCTCCTATATAACAAAGCAAACATACATTTGAAAAAGAAGAATAAAATTCAGGTAAAGAGTTTCTTTTGATTTTGGCTTGACAAACTTTCAAGCAAAATTTCTGCTCTTCAACGGGCAAATATTTCTATGTACAATAACAAGATGATCTTTATACATATTTTGTGCATAGAAATATTTGCCCGTTGAAGAACAGAAAATTTGCTTGAAATCTTTCAAAAACCAACTCAAAAGCAACTATTTATCAGAATTTTATTCTTCTTTTTCAAATAGGTTCTAGGTAACTATTGCTCTCACATAAAAAGCCATACCTTTATATCCTGATGTGAGTATACATACATGGAACATACAGTTTTAGACCCAAGTGGGATATAAATGTGGAAATATATATTTTATAGACTGAGAGGTTCAAAGCCTTGATCAAACTGCTGGAAAAAAAAATTATCTTCTGATAAACTTTTTTTTTGGTTTCTCTCTTCCTTTTTCTATAAACAGCTCAGCTATAAATGGCTCAGTTTGCAATGAGATTCACAAGAATGAAACCTAGTTGCAGAGCCAAGGCTTCTTTTTGGTAGAGGTGTCCTTTTACTGGAGAATTGCTTTATAGTAATAGGGTTATTTTTAGATATGAAAACTGTCCTTTGTAGAGAGGTGTCCTGTAGTGGGAGTATCCTCTCATGGAGGTCTTATTGTATTTTTCCCCCTAAAATTTATCAATTTGAAAGGTTGCTAAATAGGTATGGAATTAATATAAGATTACATTGCTCAGTTCCATTGTTGTAGGTAACAATGTAATCTATTAAAGTGAAACAATGTGAACTCGTGTTAAACAATGAATTTATCACCAAATGTGAAATTGATTCACAAAAATCATTACAACTAGTGAAGTGGTGATGCCATCTCAGTTTCAATTGGTTCTGTGAAGAGATGCACTTTATTCCTCATCCTAAAGAATAAAAAGACCTAAAGGAATTATTTTATTGGAAATAAATCTATATGTGATGTTTACTTTGTAGTGTTTCTTGTTGATTGCCTCAAAATATCAGTAACCTCAAAATATAAGCCTTTATTTAGACAATACAACCAAACTTCAACGCATACCTTATATATATATATATATATATATCCTTTTTATAATTACATAATCTTTCTTTTCTTTAATGCGAAATATACATATGCAAAATTCCCTAAATATGTATATATGTATAATTTGCATCAGAGAGATATTTAGGCATACATTTAGACACATTAGAGATACATATTTATGGAATTCTTCTTCTTTAAAAAAATACAATAAGACCTAATCCAAATGATTTAATAGTGTGTGACGTTTCGGTAACAGCATTGCTACCATCATGTTGTTGAAACGTCACACACACTATTGAATTATTCAGATTAGGTCTTATTTTCTTGTATTATAAGCTATAATCCAAATTGTGATTTATCATTCTTAAAAAAAAAAAAGAAACAAATCAGCATATAGAATCATTGGTAATTCATAGATTTTTATTTTATTTTTGTAATTCTTATTTATAAAATGAGAGGGATTTAGTTGAGTGAGAGGAGGATCACCTCCTTGATAAGGAAGAAAACAATGGACCACACACATATGACACATTTAATATTGTCCTGAAATCTGTTTAGAGTGAAAGGGCACAATTTGGATTATAGATTATAAAAAAAAGGTAATAAGACTAAATCTTAATAAATAAATAGTTCATTCAGTACTTTTGTCTAAAGAGAGTAACAATGCTGTTACTGAAACCTCACACACTATATATTTTAATAGAGTTTTGTTTAGAGTGAATTCAAAGCAATTGTTTATCAGTAAATATGTAAATACTTTAATAGTTATATAGGATATATATATATATATATGTAAATTTTCTAACAGAGGATATTTCTTGATAAAGCACAATTTGGATTATAGATCATAAAAACAAGGTAATAAGACCAAATCTAAATAAATAAATAGTTCATTCAATACTTTTGTCTGAAGAGGGTAACAACACTGTTACCTGAAACGCACTACGTATTTATTTATTTGGATTTGGTCTTATTACCTTGTTTTTGTTTAGCGTGAATAGAAAGCAATTGTTTATCAGTAAATATGTAAATACTCTTTAATAGTTATATATGTAAATTTTCTAACAGAAGATATTTCTTGATAAAGCACAATTTGGATTATAGATTATAAAAACAAGGTAATAAGACTAAATAAATAAATAGTTCATTCAGTACTTTTGTCTGATGATGATAACAACCCTGTTACCCGAAATGTCACACACTGGATTTGGTCTTATTACCTTGTTTTTGTTTAGAGTGAATACAAAGCAATTGTTTACCAGAAAATATATAAATACTCTTTAATAGTTATATATGTAAATTTTCTAACAGAAGATATTTCTTGATAAGGCACAATTTGGATTATAGATTATAAAAACAAGGTAATAAGACTAAATCTTAATAAATAAATAGTTCATTCAGTACTTTTGTCTGATGATGATAACAACGCTGTTACCTGAAACGTCCCACACTGGATTTGGTCTTATTACCTTGTTTTTGTTTAGAATGAATACAAAGCAATTGTTTATCAGAAAATATGTAAATACTTTAATAGTTATATATGTAAAAAAATTTTCTAACAGAAGATATTTCTTGATAAAGCACAATTTGGATTATAGCTACAAGAGAATAAGAGCTGATTCAAATAACTTAATAGTGTGCGACGTTTTTTTGATGACGTTGATTTTTATTCTTTTGTCTGATGGTAACAATGCTGTTACCGAAAGGTCACATACTATTAATTTATTTGGATTAGGTCTTATTTTCTTGTAGGATATTTCTTTTTTAAATTGTTGTGAGGAAGACATCTCACTGACTTTGTGTCTTAATTTAATAATAAAACCTGCTGAGATAGCTTTGTGTACCTCTATTTGCGACTAAGTGCAGACTGTGCACTTTTGCATTTATTGACAATATGTAAATAAAATTACAGTTAAACCTGTCTATAGCGCCCCCTCTAAATAGCGCCTCCCTCTCTATAACGTCCGATTTTAAATACATAGTACGATGCGATTTACATTAAAAGTGACCTGTCTATAGCACCCCCTCTCTATAACACCCTATTTTGGGGGTCCCAAGAGGGGGCGACAGGTTTAACTGTGTTTTATTTGTCAATTTGCGACATTTACTTACTTCCCATGATGATGATGTCCTTGTGTTCACATCGATGGCCTCTGTAGCCCTCCGCACATCTGGAGGACACATATCACATGTCACATTCAACTCCCATTGTAGCATGACTTAGTTACATACACCAGTTTAATAATTGGGTGGGACACACATTAGGAGATAAAATGACATTCCAACTAGCTGTAGCCCTCATTTTTAATAATTTGTAGCTTTTTGGGAATATATACACTGATGGACAAAACTTTCAAAAGTGGAAAATCTCTGATGTCACCTGTCATTTATTTTATTTTTGATGGAGACAGAGGCAATTTTTATTATCACAGTTTTGCGGAGTTTGACAAATTACAAAAAAGATTCTGAATTTTTCTATTTAATAAATAAAAATATTTGCAGCAACTTTGCCTTTTTTGTAAAAGGCAATTTTGTTCATACTTGGTTATCTTGTGCGTGTTCAATAAAGGTTACTGTGTATCAAATATCTTTCAGAGTTATTGTCTGAATCCCGATATTGTACATGCTAAAAGGTACAACTTCCTAAACTTTTGTCCAAGACTAAATATGGGGTACAATTAAGATAAGAAACAAAAGCATGGATGGTCTAAACTGTTGGTTTTCAACTGCTATGACCCGGGTTTGATTCTTGCATTGGGCACTTTTTTTCTGATTAAAAAAAAGTGCTCCAATGGCCTCTGATTCTTGCAAAAGTCCAACCCCACTAGCGAGTGCAAATAACCAAACAGGGCTATGACACATTTGTAAGTGCAAAGTCTTACTGCTTTTCACATGTGTAGACATGTGGTGCGACTTACAGTAAAAGCAGTTATCAATACTACCCACCATGATTATCATGGCCTGTACCATGTGTACACACACACACTAAGGATAATAAAAAGGTTGAAACAATTGGACCATTATGATATTATAAACAAGTGTGTTGCTAAAAGACTCTTATAATAAGGTTCATATAAATATGGGGTACAATTAAGATAAGAAACAAAAGCATTCCTGTGAAGAAGGTCACATGGAATAACTGAAACACCGAGATGTAAATAAATGAAGAGGATTTGAAGTAGCTACAGAGTTTCTTACCTCTCAACCAGCCAATGATTTTTAAACAGAGAGGAACCCGAGGTCACCAAATATAAGTATTCTAGAGACCAAACAGCATATCAATACCAACTTGGCAGAGAAATATTCTCACCAAATACCCCCCTGTATCCTTGTTGCTAAAATGTTATAGGAACCCAAAGCCTTCATCAAGACAGTCTTATACACATTGGGTTTGTAGTCCAAAAATTAAAGAATAAAAGTACATTTGAAAATGATAAGGCATATTTTGGATTATAGATTATAAGCAAAAGGTAATAAGACAAAATCCAAATAAGTAAATAGTGTGTGATGTTTCAGTAATAGCATTGTTACCATTATCAGATAAAATACTGAATGTCTGAAGATTCAGTACTTTTATCTGGTGATGGTAACAATGCTGTTACCGAAACACTACATACTATTTATTTATTTGGATTTGGTCTTATATATACCTTTTATACATTTGAAAATATTAATGCAGATGTTATCTGCACACATAAAGCCTTTATCACAACATTTATTCTCCTATGTTGTTGTTGTTGTTTCTTATCCCCTTGTGTAAATATTACACAAATTCCATGAGTTCATGCTTTTCGAGCTGTTTTATAATAAGCAGCGGCCTCTCCTATCAACATATGATCTCATGGAATGGGGTGCAGCTTTCGTTGATCATGGCACCATTATATTATTATTCTCCTATTGAATCATAAGGTAACAAGATCAAATACAAATAAATAAATGTGTAAATAAAATGTGTGACATTTCGGTAACAGCGTTGTTACCATCATCAGACAACATCACACACTATTTATTTATATTTGTGGTCTTGTTACCTCATTCAGAACTTTTGTCTGATGATTTTAACAATGCTGTTACCTTAATGTCACACACCATTTATTGAGATTTGGTCTTGTTATGTATGTGTGTTAATCCAAAATAATAAGTCGGTGGACAAGTGGGTAACACCCTCGATTCCCGACAATCATGAACCAGGATTTAATCCCGCGTTAACAATTTGTTTAATATATATGAATAACCTTCACATATTATTCATTGTTGTAAATATCATAAATTAGGTTGCTCTTGTTAAGCGGTACCTATTTATGTGATTTTGAACCGGCTATAATCCAAATTGTGCCTTATCATGTGTCTAGAGAGGGAACTCAGGGTATAAGTGGCCGGAACTCACAAAGAATGAATTGACAGCTGACTTCACACGGTGATAATAAGTCTGTGATATAGTGACAATGTTATCATCCTTGAGTATGTATTCTGAGAATGACAACAAGATATCGAAGCATCAGTGATAAATACTTACAGTGCTAACTAACTCTTTAGTTTGGACTTTTTTTGGTTCTCATTCCTCATTATGTAAATAAGATTGTTTATATTGGAGGAATTTCTTATTTGTTTATAGGGACATTGATGAGAGAAGCGAGTACGCGGGCACCGCTTGGAGGCACTGCATGAAAATGAACTGACCAATGGGAATGGCCCACCTCAATTGTCAGTCTTCTTCCTTGTTTATACCTTTGTTTTACTGTTGTGTGCGGTTGTCAATCCTTATATCCAATATCCTATTGTTATATAATCGCTTATTTGGCTGATCTTTTTGTAACATCGACCCACAACAGAAATAATAAGGCACAATTTGGATTATAGATTATAAACACAAGGTAATAAGACAACAAATCTAAATAAATAAATAATGTGTGACATTTTGGTAACAGCGTTGTTACCATCTTCAGATAAAAGTGGTGAAACTAACACGTTTGTGTTACCAAAGCGTCACACATTATTAAATGTGTATTATATTAAATTTGTTTCAGGTCTTATTATCTTCTATCTTTAGTTTGGATTTATGGGGAGAGATACATAACCAAAACTATCTACAAAATTATATTGTAACAAAGTTTTATTATTTTTTATTTGATGATATTATTGAAAAGAAACACATTGTCAGTAAATTTATTTATTACAAATTTTATTGATAGATGGCAATTGAAATAATAAATTTATTATTTTATTAACAGATTATATTTTATTTTGATGTTTTATATATTTTATTACTCTGGATAAACTTCCCTCATTGCTTCTTTTGTATTTTATCAATTTTAGTTTGTATTTGTGTCTTAAATAAATTGCTATGTCATCCTGAAGTTTGTCTTTCTTAATTTTTCTACATTACAATATCTATATTAATAAAATGCAAATTTCATAAGTGGTGTTCGCTAAAAACTTTCGTTACAATGCATCAATTTCGACCAAATTTTCAACATTTATGTAAAACGAGATGGAGCAGGTTTTGCTTAACATCAAAATATTTTTCCTAACATTAACATGCGTAACTTCGGTGTTATCGATTAAATACAAAAAAAATCAACAGAGTTAATTTTATTTATATATAAATACAAAAAAAAAATTCAACAGAGTTAATTTTTTTACATACTAGCTAATAATCTCAATCTAAAAAAATATTCAAAACAAGCAATTTTAAGATAACACCATATGTAAAACAGTCGGCCAAGAAAACAACAACTATATTACATCTTTCTCACATATTCACACACAATCTTGATTAATAATTAAAACTAATCTTTAACATTGTTTATTATACTTCATAATATATAATATTCGTTAGGCAAACTTTCACTCGGATAAAACCCGGGCGAAGCCGGGTACACATCCGCTAGTTAATGATAAAGCACAATTTGGATTATAGATTATAATAATAAAAGAAAATAAGACTCAACCCAAATAATTTATTAGTGTGTGACATTTCGGCAACAACATTATCACCATCATCAGACAAAAGTATTTTAGCATTTTTTATTCTTTTGTCTGATGATGGTGACAATGTTGTTGCCGAAACGTCACACACTAATAAATTATTTGGGTTAGGTCTTATTTTCTTTACAATATTAATAAAATGATTATTTTTTAATGATAAGGAAAATTTGTATTATTTATTTATTTAGATTTGGTCATATTACCATATTTATGTTTATTATTTTTGGATTTTGACCAATACACTAGCAGAAAAACAACCAAGGAAAAAAATTATATTAATGAAATTTAGGCAAACCATTTATCTAGGTAGTTTTATTATTTGATGTGTGCTTGATTCAAGGTGCCACAAGTTATGCACAATTGTAACTATTGTTTTAAAAATTGAGCAATCCATATTTAATTCATTAGATAATAAAAAGGCATATATTGGATTTAATAAAATGTTTATTTTGCCAATATTTCGGCTGGCTGAACGCCAACCTTTATCAAGGCATTACATTTTTGTATACACAAACTCAGTCCCGCATAGTGTTATCACAGTTGAAATCAATTAAATTTTCATGCACAAATTTCCCCATCTACTTTGTATTTTAATTGATTTCAACTGTGATATTATAACACTATGCGGCGCTGAGTTTGTGTATACAAAAATGTAATGCCTTGATAAAGGTTTGCGTTCAGCCAACCGAAATATTGGCAAAATAAATATTTTATTAAATCCAATATATGCCTTTTTATTATCTAATTAGTAACTATATTAAAAACAAAATAGGCATATCCTGACCAGGCTCATATGAGCATTTCTAGATGGTAGAGCGCCATCTGGTGGAATAAAAATATACTAAATGTTTATTTAACTTGTTCTGTGATATTTAGCCAACCCAATTTCTTGATAAATCAAGAAAAGTCAACCATGAACGCGTTTCGCACTGTTGGCCCTCATCAGCGTGGTACAGATTTGTACCTCTACGACCAAAATTTGGTCCCAGAGGCTTCTTGAGAAATCAAGAAATGGGTATTTAAGGCCAATTTTACGTAAATATATTTTTATATTTTTTATTGTTTTTTCACATTAGTAACTATATATAAAGATAAATCCTTTCATTCTATATAAGGTACATAAGACCAAAACTATCAATAATGTGTGATGTTTCAGAAACTGATTGAATTCACTACTTTTGTCTTATAATGGTAACAATGCTGATTTGGATTATAGATTAAATTTCATAATAGATAAGATTTCATTCACAGTACTTTTGTCTGAAGATGGTAACAACGCTGTTACTGAAACATCGCACACTATTTATTTGTATTTGGTCTTATTACCTTGTGTTTTTGGGGGTCAGTAGAAGGGTGGTCTAAACTGTTGGTTTTTGACCACTACAACCCGGGATTGAATCCCGCACATTGGGTTCTTTTTCTAATTAAAAAAAAAAAAAGCTCCAATGGCCTTCAACCCCACCAGCAAGTGCAAGTAACCAAATGGGGCTCTGGCACATTTGTAAGTTTAAAGCCGAACTGCTTTTCACATATGTAGACATATGATGCACTTACAGTAAAAGCAATCGCCTACTTCTACCCACCATGATTATCATGGTCTGCTGTGTACTAGGGATTAAAAAAAGGGCATATATTGGATCAAAATATAAATTATTTATCAATATTCCAGTTGGCTGAATGCCAACCTTTTTCAAGGTATTAAAACATATTTTTTATAAATCCAATACTTGTAAAATGTTTTTTTTGTCAATAAAAAAGTGTAAGAAGCACTTACTGGCAGACGTACTCGCCCACGGTGGGGTAGAAGGAGCAGCTTCCTCCGTTGAGACAATAATCCTTGCCTCGGGGACATGCCAGGGCTGGGGGCCACATTGTTGACGCTGTTAGACCAGCGCAGCCTTGAGCAACAGTACCAGATGCAACCACAATGTAAAAAAAAAAAAAATCATTTTTTAAAACTATATTTTGACTAAACTTATTCTAGTTGATTTGCCATCATTTGTTGCTTAGAGTTGAATATCTTTTTCTTAAAGGCATTCTCAATTTATTAGTTTTTTAAATCATATTTTAAAAATATCGTTTGAAGTTGCTTATTAATCAATATTCAAAATAGTAATGATTTACAACACAGCTACTTCTCATTGTGAATGATATGAATGCCATGGTAGAGTCTTGACAAAGAAGTCTTTTGGCTTTTATTATATTATTTTTGGATCTTTAAATTTTTTTTCTAACAATAATGTAAGACAATGATTGTTATTTTGGTCTTTATTAATAGACATTCTAATTATATGAGTGATGTTGTAATGCAATGAATGTATATTAATTTTTAATGCTATTAAAAAAACTTCACGCAGCAACAATTTATTTATTTCGCTTTATACAAACTCTACACAACAAATAAAATTTCCCGCGAGGTATTAAAAAATTGTTTATAAACAAAAGCATTTGAGTGCCCAGATATATTTGAACTATTAGTTTTCTTTGAAAAGCGAAATCCTATTTATTATTTATAAAATAATTTAAAATTGCGGTATCGTTTTTATTAAATTATATTAAAATGAAAAATACGATATCTAAAATATATAGTAAATAAAAATAAAAACTTTGCGGATCACATGAATATGTAAAAGCATATAAATGTGTATCAGTTAAAAATATATCTAAAACATACTTAACCAAATTTCACCTTGATATCGATAGGTTCGTACAGGCAAAAAAAAAAAAAAAAATCACTTAAAAAAAAAAAAGGTACTAACTGGCATGTTTAGGCCTAATGTTGACCCAAGCCTGAGAAGAAGCTAATTTAATGGGATTGGATGCGCGGCACTCGAACCATCCTCTGTCATTGCGTTTCACAGGGCGAATGACGAGTCGAGAGAACTTGCTGCAAAATCACACGGTAAGAAACCCGACACGTGGTCATAAAATAATTCTTACCGTCGATGCTTGATGGTCACTCTCTTGTTAGGTTTTAGGAGCTTCCCATTTCTGTACCATCTTACAAGAGGAGGTGGGCTCCCAGACATTCTGCATTGAAGTCGTAAGCGTCCTCCGAGCTCCGTTGTCACGTTCTGCAGACCGCGGACCCGCGCGGGCCTGGCTACACACCCACTATCTGTGTACCTAAGGAAAATTATGACAACTAACAGAATCAAATAGTATCATAAACTTAACTCCATATAGCTATGAAAATTATAAATATGTTTAACACTATTTTTTTACAATATATATAATTAAAAGCTCTTTCTGCAGACCTTATACTAGCATGGCTCATCAGTGGTGAATCCTCCCAACGGTTACGCTAGTTTAATCCCTGGGCAGTTCTGCTATTGTATTAGATTGTTTTCTTATATAGTCGTCATTTGTTATAGAATGTAGTAAACAGTTGTTTAAGAAAACTATGGACATATGCTGAACCACTGGGGCTTCACTATTGATAAGCCCCGAGCCCAAACTAATTCAAATTTCATTCATCAGAGCATAAAGTTTGTTTAAACGACAGTTTAAGATATATAAAACACACAACACACACAATACTAAAAATTCCTCAATATATTTTATCATACTAATTATTAATATAATTTTCATCATATTTTTAAAAGATGAATTAAAGTTTTCTGAATATTTCTTAGTTTCATTCATACATATATGCCAAGTATAATTAAAAAATTTATAGCTTTTATATAGAAGATTATACTGAATTGAAAATGCTTATAAATATATCTTATTGTGAATATGTAACAATATTCTCCTTTTTATTTTTTTGGTGTAGAAAAATTTTATTACACAAACAAAAGTATCTCTAATGGATCTACCTTGTTGATTTTTTAAGAAAATAATTCCATATTATTCCGATCGCTTAGATTTTTTTACATTTGAATGTTACTTTATTTGTAAAGGCATTTTTATTAGTAGTATTGATGGTCTGAATTCAATAATTTTATACTTTCATAATTTTCCGATCCCAAAATATATAAAATTAGCTCGTTTTCAGGCTAATTTGCATATTCAAGGGTATAACCATGACTCATTCTAGACTAAATTCTATATCCTGTCAAAGTTTCAGTATGAGTCATATTATTGAAGCGCATGTAGAACAACCATGCCTACATTTTAAAAATTATATCAATTAAATATAAAGGAATTTCCCCAAGTGACAGCCATGAAAAATTTGTCACATCTCAAGGTAACGAGGAAGAAAAAGTAAAACTAAACTGACTTTATAAAAATCAAGAAATGAACGAATTAATCTCTCAAGAAACTAAACACAAAATTCCTCACAATATAACGCGTTGGCAACATTTAATGCAAACAATTCATTTGAACTTCTCCAACGGTTTTAAATGGATTACAACAGATTGACAAAAGTATAAACATTTTATGCAACTAGATGATTAGATATAGTGGATAAGGTTATTTGGCGTGGTAATATGACGTTTGTTTTTGTTGTCTCCCAGGAGATTCCTCTTCACAGAGTCCATTGTTGTCTAGTTTTCGCTTTCTTCTCTGCAAGCTCTTGAGAGGAAAGAAGCTGAAGAAAAAAAACCTTCTCTGCCAGCCTTTTAAAGATGTACATCTCTGATGCTGATTGAATATGCCCAACCGCTATCTTATCAATAACGATAAAGTTCCCCGTGAGGAGGATTGGTAGGCTAAAAAGTTTTGTAACTTCAACCTGATATTCAACGATGGTCTGAAATTATCAATTTCAAGCATTAAATAGCTAGATCCCAAGAATCTTCAGAATTTCAATACATTCAACAACTTCTCTCAAGTTGAATCTTAGCATATGTGCTGTAATCGGATCTCTTTATAACAAAAGATAAGACATGCGGATGTGACTGCTACAGCGTATGTAGCTTCAGGAACGTCTTATCAATATTTAAGCAATGAATTCGATACGTAATATATTTATAAAAGAAAATCCGGAATTTTCATATACTATCAGGATTAAGAAGTTTATTGATTTTCTAAAACATTTTAATTTATTTTTTTAAAAGATGTAAAATGGAGAAAATAGGGAAGCTATTATCTGAACAATGCATTTGTAAACTCTGGACTCAAGCTTCATATTTGAAAAAGCTAATGGGTAGAAGTTAGAGGTGAAGCATTATAGACGGCTTAATTAGTCCGTTGATTAAGATCTGAGGATGAATACATGCCTGTCTCTCTGTATTTCCTGTAGGACTGATGAACGAGGTGAGTGTAATAATAACAGCGTCTCAAAAAGACATTTTTTTAGACCACGAGCTGTACCATACAACTAATGTGATCTAAAGAACGCAACTAAAACCCAGGTATCTATCTTGCCCCAGTTAATAGGATTCTTCTATCCATCACGTTTATCTTACACTCACAAAGACAAAACTTAAGGGAGATGCACTTTTTAGCATGTATATCGGGATTCAGACAATAACTCTGAAAGATATTTGATACACAATGACCTTTATGGAAGACAAACGAGATAACAAAGTGTGAACAAAATTGTCTATGCCTCCTTAATAATAAAAAAAAATAGATGACCGGCGGCATAATATACTTTCCACTTCCTTAGGTTTTGTCCATGAGTGTAAATCTTGCACCATAAAGAACCATGTAACATATAAAACTTTGTATCATAGAAGTTTGTAGATAGTTTGAGTAAGGCGAGTGGTAAGGTGTAGAGTTGTCATAATGAGTGAATGGCGCCCGAAATAGAAAAAAATATTATTGACATCTATGAAGCTATATAATATCGTGTTTTATAAGTAGAGTGAAGAGAGATTTGAATGACGAATTAATTACCGCAGCAGTTCTTCAGTTTCTAAGTGCTCTGCAATGTCACCTACATTCACTACACCCACTCACAACCTTGAGGCTTCCTCTGACGTAAACATTCCTTATTCTTTCTCCTTCCGATTTGCACAACTTCCTGCGCTATCTTTAGGATAAAGCTTCTCTCCTTTTTGTTACATAAATATATATATACTATAGAATATATTGCAAAATTAGTTTAAGCGCACATATGACCTTTTATTAAATAAAAGAATCAAACACACCAATATAAACAGCATCCGAAAATGAAGCAGCTACCCGGGGATCCATCCTTCACTACAGAAGGCAAACGAGGTACATCACGGCGGAATACAAGAGAGAAACAAGGTACATCTAGAGAAACAAGGTGCATCACGGCGGAATACAAGAGAGAAACAAGGTACATCTAGAGAAACAAGGTGCATCACGGCGGAATACAAGAGAGAAACAAGGTACATCTAGAGAAACAAGGTGCATCGCGGCGGAATACAAGAGAGAAACAAGGTACATCTAGAGAAACGAGGTACATCACGGCGGAATACAAGAGAGAAACAAGGTACATCTAGAGAAACAAGGTGCATCACGGCGGAATACAAGAGAGAAACAAGGTACATCTAGAGAAACAAGGTGCATCACGGCGGAATACAAGAGAGAAACAAGGTACATCTAGAGAAACAAGGTGCATCACGGCGGAATACAAGAGAGAAACAAGGTACATCTAGAGAAACAAGGTGCATCACGGCGGAATACAAGAGAGAAACAAGGTACATCTAGAGAAACAAGGTGCATCACGGCGGAATACAAGAGAGAAACAAGGTACATCTAGAGAAACAAGGTGCATCACGGCGGAATACAAGAGAGAAACAAGGTACATCTAGAGAAACGAGGTACATCACGGCGGAATACAAGAGAGAAACAAGGTACATCTAGAGAAACAAGGTGCATCACGGCGGAATACAAGAGAGAAACAAGGTACATCTAGAGAAACAAGGTGCATCACGGCGGAATACAAGAGAGAAACAAGGTACATCTAGAGAAACAAGGTGCATCACGGCGGAATACAAGAGAGAAACAAGGTACATCTAGAGAAACAAGGTGCATCACGGCGGAATACAAGAGAGAAACAAGGTACATCTAGAGAAACGAGGTACATCACGGCGGAATACAAGAGAGAAACAAGGTACATCTAGAGAAACAAGGTGCATCACGGCGGAATACAAGAGAGAAACAAGGTACATCTAGAGAAACGAGGTGCATCACGGCGGAATACAAGAGAGAAACAAGGTACATCTAGAGAAACAAGGTGCATCGCGGCGGAATACAAGAGAGAAACAAGGTACATCTAGAGAAACAAGGTGCATCACGGCGGAATACAAGAGAGAAACAAGGTACATCTAGAGAAACGAGGTACATCACGGCGGAATACAAGAGAGAAACAAGGTACATCTAGAGAAACGAGGTGCATCACGGCGGAATACAAGAGAGAAACAAGGTACATCTAGAGAAACAAGGTGCATCGCGGCGGAATACAAGAGAGAAACAAGGTACATCTAGAGAAACGAGGTACATCACGGCGGAATACAAGAGAGAAACAAGGTACATCTAGAGAAACAAGGTGCATCACGGCGGAATACAAGAGAGAAACAAGGTACATCAAAAGAAACAAGGTACATCACGGCGGAATACAAGAGAGAAACAAGGTACATCAAGAGAGACAAGGTGCATCACGGCGGAATACAAGAGAGAAACAAGGTACATCAAGAGAAACAAGGTGCATCACGGCGGAATACAAGAGAGAAACAAGGTACATCAAGAGAAACAAGGTGCATCACGGCGGAATACAAGAGAGAAACAAGGTACATCAAGAGAAACAAGGTGCATCACGGCGGAATACAAGAGAGAAAAAAGGTACATCAAGAGAGACAAGGTGCATCACGGCGGAATACAAGAGAGAAACAAGGTACATCAAGAGAAACAAGGTGCATCACGGCGGAATACAAGAGAGAGACAAGGTGCATCACGGCGGAATACAAGAGAGAAACAAGGTACATCAAGAGAAACAACGTGCATCACGGCGGAATACAAGAGAGAAACAAGGTACATCAAGAGAAACAAGGTGCATCACGGCGGAATACAAGAGAGAGACAAGGTGCATCACGGCGGAATACAAGAGAGAAACAAGGTACATCAAGAGAAACAAGGTGCATCACGGCGGAATACAAGAGAGACAAGGTACATCCAGAGAAACAAGGTGCATCACGGCGGAATACAAGAGAGAGACAAGGTGCATCACGGCGGAATACAAGAGAGACACGGTACATCCAGAGAGACAAGGTGCATCACGGCGGAATACAAGAGAGACACGGTACATCCAGAGAGACAAGGTGCACGGCCGGCCGAAGTCTCCGACAAGTTACACCGTCACGCAGTATCGGGGCTAGGCGCCAACTTCAATCACCCTCCAGATAAATCCGTCATCACCTCGGTGCAGATAACGCTCCCGACTTCTGGACAAAGTAACCACTCGCTGGACGCACGGTGTTACATAAACGGCCTTTCCACACGCGACCGGCCGTTTCTCTCAGCTATCTCGGCGATCATTTTCAACATCGAGTCAAAAAAGGCAAGAGATAGCTTACAAAACAGTTTGATAGAAAAGCAATGATCTTAAAATAGAGTAAAACCCCCAATGTTCGACCCATCTGTCAGTGAGATTTTCTCTGCGCCAACAATGAAAATTCAAAAAGGACTTGACTAAAGGGATCCAACTCAGTCCTCTCCAGTATAGTCCAGATCTATCCACAATTTATATAGATTATCTGTCATGTGAAGTTTCACATGTATATCTTAATTTGAAAGTCAATTTCCACGATGAAAATAAACCTACCTTATAAAATGCAACCTATTTGTAAACCAATTGAGTTTACTAGGAATGATATAGAGAAACACAAAAAACTAGGAAAAAATCGTATAGCTTAAAAAGAAATAAAAGCATTTAATCACTAATGTTTCTTTTACACATAAACGTAATTCTACTGTCCTAAAAACTTATGTCCATAGTTTACTTAAATACCATTTCTATGATTCCACCCTTCAGTGTAGCATATATAAGCAGAATCATCCAATACAGTATTAGAGATCTAAGAAGCGGTCTGGTGGATTAAATTGGCGAAACCGCTGAGAGGGTTCACCACTGATGAACCAAGCCCTCCCAATATTTTTACATCGCAGTAAGGACAGTAGAAGTTTGTTTTATGTGTAAAAAAAAAACATTTATGTTTTATTGCTTGAATTTATTATATATAGATGGCGTGTTATTGCCTTATAGATAAAAAATCTAGCTACAAAGAGAAAAGGTTGTTTCAGGGTAACTTTTCATTTAAGCTTAATACAGGAAGTTTTCGTACATGGCATTTATCAGCTAAATTTAAAAACATAATGAAGCGATAAGGGAGATGTTGAAATACGATCTCGAAAAGAAGATAATCCCATATATAAACATATTGATACGAATTTACATAACTCTAATTAAGGGAGAGATTGAAACAACTTATTATATCGTTCACATGTGAATATATAGTTTTTTTTTTTGCTTATCCCTAGTACACGTGGTACAGGCCATGATAATCATGGTGGGTAGTTAGCGACCGCTTTTACTATAAGTGCACCACATGTCTACACATGTGAAAAGCAGTTCGACTTTGCACTTACAAATGTGCCAGAGCCCCGTTTGGTTACTTGCACTCGCTGGTGGGGTTGGACTTTTGCAAGAATCGGGGGCCATTGGAGTATTTTTTTAAAACAGAATATAGGGTTTTAAATATAATAAGGGATATATAAATAAGATATTATATATTAATAAACATCCATAGAAACATAGGGCGCCTCTCCCGTCAAAATAAACGTCAAAACCTGACGCCATCAATTGACCGTCGTGGCAAACTAGCAGCCTCGGGTCGGTGACAAAGCCACAACACCAGCTTTGGCAAACTGAGAAGCGTCCACCTAGAGACCATAGATGACGTCAGGTTTTGACGTTTATTTTGACGGGAGAGGCGCCCTATGCTTCTATGGATCAATTTCCTCCCGGCAAATTTTCCATTAATAAATATATATGGATATTTTGAAGCTTGAGCAATCCATAATTAAAATTTTATATATATAAAAAAAAAGATGCATATATTGGATTTATAATTATTTTATTGTTCCAATATTTCGAGGGGCAACTCGTCTCTCTTTTTAGTAAAAAAACACAAACATCCTCGATAAAGAGAGGCGAGTTGCCCCTCGAACAATAAAATAATTATAAATCCAATATATGCATCTTTTTTGAATATATGCATATATAATAAATATATAAAATTATTGCTAAATATACATATATATATATATATTACACTCATGACAAAAATTAAGGAAGTTATACCTTTTAGCATGTATATCGGGAGTCAGACAATAACTCTGGAATATATTACAGTGACCTTTATTGAAGACACACGAGATAATCAAGTGTGAACAAATTTGTTTCTGGCTCCTTAAAAAAAAAAATAATAAAAAAAATAGACGACCAGACATCAGACTTAAGTTTTGTCTCCATGAGTGAATATATAATTTTTTCAAAGTTCTCCATCGCCCCCCCCCCCCCCCCCCCCACACACACGGGAAAGGTTCCGCTAAAGATGGACCGCCAGAGTTCTACCCACAGGTCGGCATTGCCCACCTCAACACCAAGATGACACTTGTTGTAGATGGTATGTAAATATGTAATAATAAGATTTTTACTGAACTTTTTATAAGGATGTAGATCATATAGGATAGTAAAGATTTTATAATATAAGGTTGTCCCAAAGACCAACTTCGGGATGAGAGAGCAATTTATTTCAAGTGAAGAACAAACTATGAATGATAAACAAAAGATAAGCAAAAAGGGAAGTTTACAGAGTAGTAACATATAAACATAAAAAATGATACTCTGTTATTAAAATAATAAATACTTTGCTACAATATTATTACGGCGAATACATAATACAAAGACATTATTATACTAACGGCGAATAATATTATGCCCAATAATATTGGTATTTCAATTTTTTACAGAAGTACCGTTTGGTTTTCGACCACTATGACCCGGGTTCGAGTCCCGCATTGGACACTTTTTTCTGTTTAAAATTAAAAAAAAAAAAATGCTCCAATGGCCCCCGATTCTTGCAAAAGTCCAACCCCACCAGCGAGTGCGAGTAACCAAACGGGGCTCTGGCACATTTGTAAGTGCAAAGTCGAACTGCTTTACACATGTGTAGACATGTGGTGCGCTTACAGTAAAAAGCAGTCGCTAACTACCCACCATGATTATCATGGCCTGTACCACGTGTACTAGGGATAAGCAAAAAAAAAACAACAAGTGTTTACAAACTTTTGGGACAACCTTGTATGATACATTAGCGCGCCACATCTACTATAAAAAAATTGAAATTATTTTAGAAGCGTTTGATTTTTTTTTTAAATTAAACAATTTCTACTTCCCTTATGTTAGGGGAGGGGAATCTAGTGTGATGACAACTGTGCACTACTCTGATTGATGATTCAGGATTCTTTGGTCTCTCGAGGATCAGACATTCTGGCGTTGTTGTGGAGACTCGGCTCAAGTCTGGGCTGCTGGTTCATATTGATGTGGTTTATACTAATTACAGGAATTAGGGGTCTGGCTGGTAAACTTTCTCTGGAGTTGTTTGACTCCGGCGGAGAGGTTTCAACATTGTAGACACTATTGCAGTTTTGGCAGCAGGGTAGTTTAAGGGTTGTATTTTTATCTGTTTTCTATGATGAGGTTATTTGTATTGCAGTAGAACCTCCATGAAGCGACACTCGCCCTAGAGGAAACCTCTTTACAAAGGCCAGTTTTCATTTGCAAAATTACCATTTTACCTATTTAGCAACTCTTCGGTAAAAGGACACCCCTCCGTGTAGGACACTTTGAATCTGCAATTGGGTGTCCTTTACAGAAAGGTACTACTGTAGTAATTTTTTTGTAATTATTGAAATAAACACTTTTTTCACGACTATGAATGAATTCCTCATGTTATATGTAGAGGATGTGGCAGTTTTTACAGTGTTTCACTCTCAACCACAACCTTCTACGAGAGACTGGGTAAAACATGGCTGGAGGTGGTCTATTGACAAGATGTCAATACAATTATGTTAACTGTCAATTGTTGGAGGTTATGTCGGGTCGTTTTTACAAAGATGAGCGCTCGTCATTGTATTTTGATGGTTCATCCAAAAAAGGGCCTATGATGGTTTTACTTGTAGGTGTAAACGCGAGAGATATGAGAGAAACTCGCATCAAACAAACGAACAAAACCTTGAACAGTAATCCGATACCATATGTCAACAGTGCTAGCTACGCCGTGGGCCGGGTGATGGACACGGAGATGTCTCGGGTGCGAGGTACCGCGCCGTCTGGGCCGGGTGATGGACACGGAGATGTCCCGGGTGCGAGGTACCGCGCCGTCTGGGCCGGGTGATGGACACGGAGATGTCCCTGGTGCGAGGTACCGCGCCGTCTGGGCCGGGTGATGGACACGGAGATGTCCCTGGTGCGAGGTACCGCGCCGTCTGGGCCGGGTGATGGACACGGAGATGTCCCGGGTGCGAGGTACCGCGCCGTATGGGCCGGGTGATGGACACGGAGATGTCCCTGGTGCGAGGTACCGCGCCGTCTGGGCCGGGTGATGGACACGGAGATGTCCCGGGTGCGAGGTACCGCGCCGTATGGGCCGGGTGATCGACACGGAGATGTCCCGGGTGCGAAGTACCGCGCCGTCTGGGCCTGGTGATGGACACGGAGATGTCCCGGGTGGGAGGTACCCCGCCGTCTGGGCCGGGTGATGGACACGGAGATGTCCCGGGGGCGAGGTACCGCGCCGTCTGGGCCGGGTGATGGACACGGAGATGTCCCGGGTGCGAGGGCCAACTGCGTCACACCAGCGTCAGCCCAGACATGATCCGAGACGGGACGACGCAGCTATTTCTGGAGACCTCCTTCACCAGACTGCTCGGCGCGACCGACAGCTTGGGGTTCATCGGAGACGTCTTTCATAATGACGTCGTTCTCATCGGGCGTCGCTCATCCATCGTGATGATGTTGTCGTCCACTGTGTTCTCACCCGTCCTGCTGATAGCGCCAGTGTCTCTGTGTTCTCAGCCATCCTTCTGACGTTTCTGTTCATTGTGTTGTCCGCTGTGTTTTCATCTATCCTGCTGATGTTGCTGTTTTTTATGTTTTCCGCTGTATTCGTTGTATGTATGTTAATGTAGTTCGCTCTGTTCTCATCTGCCGTGTTGATGTCGCTGTTGTCCGCTCTGTTCTCATCTGCCGTGTTGATGCTGTTGTCCGCTCTGTTCTCATCTGCCGTGTTGATGTCGCTGTTGTCCGCTGTGATCTCATCTGCCGTGTTGATGCTGTTGTCCGCTGTGTTCTCATCTGCCGTGTTGATGTCGCTGTTGTCCGCTCTGTTCTCATCTGCCGTGTTGATGTCGCTGTTGTCCGCTGTGTTCTCATCTGCCGTGTTGATGTCGCTGTTGTCCGCTCTGTTCTCATCTGCCGTGTTGATGCTGTTGTCCGCTGTGTTCTCATCTGCCGTGTTGATGTCGCTGTTGTCCGCTCTGTTCTCATCTGCCGTGTTGATGTCGCTGTTGTCCGCTCTGTTCTCATCTGCCGTGTTGATGTCGCTGTTGTCCGCTGTGTTCTCATCTGCCGTGTTGATGTCGCTGTTGTCCGCTCTGTTCTCATCTGCCGTGTTGATGCTGTTGTCCGCTGTGTTCTCATCTGCCGTGTTGATGTCGCTGTTGTCCGCTCTGTTCTCATCTGCCGTGTTGATGTCGCTGTTGTCCGCTGTGTTCTCATCTGCCGTGTTGATGTCGCTGTTGTCCGCTCTGTTCTCATCTGCCGTGTTGATGTCGCTGTTGTCCGCTGTGTTCTCATCTGCCGTGTTGATGTCGCTGTTGTCCGCTCTGTTCCCCTCTGCCGTGTTGATTCCTTCCATTACAACCGCCGTTGTAATTGTTGCTTGTGTTCTCACCCATCATGAATATGTGGTTGTCCGCTGCGTTATCATATTCCACGAAGGTGTGGCTGCCCGTCATCCTGAATATGACATTCCTGAGAGTGTGTGGAGGTATTTTGAACGCTCTATCTCGATGCTATCTTTACGAAACGCTGGAATTTATTTGCTATGGGAGACTGCCAGGGAGACTAAACAGCTCCCAAAGAGGCTACAACAGCCAGAGAGGCTACAAGAGAAGCCAGAGAGGCTACAAGAGCAGCCAGAGAGGCTACAAGAGCAGCCAGGGAGGCTATAAGAGCATCCAGGGTGACTACAAAAGCAGTCAGGGAGGCTAAAACAGCCAGAGAGGCTACAAAAGCCAGAGAGGCTACAAGAGCATCCAGGGAGGCTACAACAGTCAGGGAGGCTACCAGAGGAGCGGCGACAGACGTAACGAGGGTGACGGACGGCCCAGCTGACACACGGGAGTTAAAATTATCGGAACGGCGTCGCTTTGTGACGTCCGACATGTCACAGAACCGCCGCTCCCAGCTCCACAACATGGCACAAAACCGCCGCTCTCAGCTCCACAACATGGCACAGAAGAGACGTTCCTACCTCCACAACATGGCACAGAAGAGACGTTCCTAGCTCCACAACATGGCGCAGGACCGCCGCTCCCAGCTCCACAACATGGCACAGAAGAGACGTTCCTAGCTCCACAACATGGCGCAGGAGATACGTTCCCAGCTACATAACATGGCACAGGAGAGCCACTCCCAGCTCTACAACATGGCACAGGAGAGCCACTCCCAGCTCCACAACATGGAACAGGAGAGCCACTCCCAGCTCTACAACATGACACAGGAGAGACGTTCCCAGCTACATAACATGGCACAGGAGATACGTTCCCAGCTACATAACATGGCACAGGAGAGTCACTCCCAGCTCCACAACATGGCACAGGATATACATTCCCAGCTACATAACATGGCACAGGAGAGTCACTCCCAGCTCCACAACATGGCACAGAACCGCCGCTCTCAGCTCCACAGCACGGCACAGAAGAGACGTTCCTAGCTCCACAACATGGCACAGGCGATACGTTCCCAGCTCTACAACATGGCACAGGAGAGCCGCTCCCAGCTCCACAATATGGCACAGGAGAGCCGCTCCCAGCTCCACAACATGGCACAGAAGAGACGTTCCTAGCTCCACAACATGACACAGGAGAGCCACTCCCAGCTCCACAATATGGCACAGGAGAGCCGCTCCCAGCTCCACAACATGGCACAGGAGAGACGCTCCTAGCTCCACAACATGGCACAGAAGAGACGTTCCTAGCTCCACAACATGACACAGTAGAGCCACTCCCAGCTCCACAACATGACACAGGAGAGCCACTCCCAGCTCCACAATATGGCACAGGAGAGCCGCTCCCAGCTCCACAACATGGCACAGGAGAGAAGTTCCTAGCTCTATAACATGACACAGGAGAGCCACTCCCAGCTCCACAATATGGCACAGGAGAGCCGCTCCCAGCTCTACAACATGACACAGGAGAGCCACTCCCAGCTCCACAATATGGCACAGAAGAGACGTTCCTAGCTCCACAACATGACACAGGAGAGCCACTCCCAGCTCCACAATATGGCACAGGAGAGCCGCTCCCAGCTCCACAGCACGGCACAGAAGAGACGTTCCTAGCTCTACAACATGGCACAGGAGATACGTTCCCAGCTCTACAACATGGCACAGGAGAGCCACTCCCAGCTCCACAATATGACACAGGAGAGCCGTTCCTAGCTCCATAACATGTGGCACAGGAGATTCGTTCCTAGCTCCACAACATGGCACAGGAGAGCCACTCCCAGCTCCACAACATGGCCCAGGAGAGCCACTCCCAGCTCCACAACATGGCACAGAAGATACGTTCCTAGCTCCACAATATGACACAGGAGAGCCGTTTCTAGCTCCACAACATGGCACAGGAGAGACGTTCCCAGCTCCACAACATGGCACAGAACTGCCGCTCCCAGCTCTACAACATGACACAGGAGAGCCACTCCCAGCTCCACAACATGGCACAGGACCCACGTACCAAGCTTCACATGTCAAAGGACGTCTTAATACTATTTTGGTTTCATTGTGGGAAAAAAAGATTTTTTCATAAAATTGATATTCCTAGATTTTAACCATCTAGCTGAATTTACCCATTAGGTATGTAATTGAAGGATAAAAGTTACATAGAACAGGTAACATTCAGGAAGATCAACATGTACTATAGAGAGCCAGCTGGTTCAGAAGCTGAAGGTCGGTTACACTGAACAGAACGATGTTTGATAGCAAGTGTATGGATACCAGCAATTCCATTCTAACCAACTGTCTCGATAAAAGACATGTTCCACAATCATAAATTTTCCACCAGTTTTCAGAGTTTAAATGATTCCACATTCTCCCAGCCAATCTTCGTCAAAATTTATTTTGTTTGAGATGGAGAGTTGAAGGACGTTTAGACTCACATTCTTAGATAAAATATATTGAATAGGGAGATCGCCTTTTAACTCAAAATGGTAATCTTTGTTCTGATTCATTAAAAAAAAAAACTACTCTGAGCCACAATATAATATAAACAATTATAAATTAAATAAAACAAAAGGTTTCTGGAGATGAGTTTGTTTTCATCTTTATTAACGCAATCTCAAGCTTTCGGGAATTTCTGCCCTTCTACAGGAGTATATAAAAACGAATAAACGCCGTTAAGATGCCAATTAATAGTTAGCAGCATTAATTGGCATTTTAACGGCGTTTATTCGTTTCTATATACTTCCGTAGAAGAACAGAAATACCCAAAAACTTGAGATTACGTTAATAAAGATGAAAACAAACACATCTCCAAACCTCTGTTGTTTTATTTAATTTATATCCAGGAGAATCAAAATCAATTGAAACAATTATTTATATAAATCTTAACATATTTTAATATTTAGATTTTTAAAGGTAAATTTTAAGAAGGCTTAACATTGGCTGTCGTTACAAATCGTTGAACGAACCATTAGGCTAGTGTCGTATAAAGGATAAAGCTTTCTGTATAACCCCTACACGAGGCAGGCTGCTGTATTTTCGTCACACGTTACCATAGCAACCTTTATAGAGATCAATGAGAGGAATAAATATGTAAATACGAACTGAGTCAAATACACGGCAATAGGTGAGACACATCAAGTTAAAACACGAAGTTTGATTTCCATTATTTCCGTTCAAACTTTGATGGTTTCCCCGCCTTCATCGATGGAGATATGGAAAGGTCAATGACCTTCCATTATATATGTCCTTGTGTGTTATTTTATTGACTCACAAATTACTATTTTTGTCTGTTATCACATTCATAGTTTAAAAAACCATCGTTATTAGTTCGTGTGGTAACACCCAACCCACAATGGCTACTCACTACTCGAACCTGAACATCTACCATGACAACAACAAATAATTTACTAAAAAACCATAATTATATACAGCTATAATAACAACAATGGTACTATGTATACACGATATACATCACTTACGTTTAAAACCAATCAAGATTCAAGCACACACAAAAACCTTTATTAAGACATATAGTCTTATTTACTACGGGGTCTGCAAATGAAAAGAATAAAAAATAAATAAAAGCTAATCATATCTAATAGTAATAATGAAATTTATATACAGGAAAATTGAATTACAACAATAAAGCTGATAAATAGATTAATCTGGGTGAATTAGAAAGAAGGATTCATATATCGCCGCAACTCTTTTTTATTATTAA
This sequence comes from Cordylochernes scorpioides, assembly GCA_030710605.1. Lineage (NCBI taxonomy): Eukaryota > Metazoa > Arthropoda > Arachnida > Pseudoscorpiones > Chernetidae > Cordylochernes > Cordylochernes scorpioides. The sequence goes on along the minus strand of CP092877.1, from coordinate 71,449,187 downwards.
CGCGATTAAGGAAGCTTTCGGGCAAGCCCTTCTTCAGCTAATTATAGTGTACAAACAAGGAGAGATTATATATCTTTCTAATTTGTCGAAATCCGCAAACCGTTTACCATAATCTGGGTAAATTGGAGAAAAATAAATTTCCTATACACGGATTTCTACAGAGTTTGCAAATATGTAAAAATTAAAAGCAATCAAATGATAGGCAAAGAAGATAGATAAAAGTTCCATCCAGGTATTCCTGTTTCTATATATCACAAATTGAAGCATAACTCGTGAGTGCAGGTCATCCATTTTGGTTCAATTTTGCCTCAACATGTTTTCTCGATGTACACAGCAATTCTTGGATGGAATTTAAACATTATCATGTCATCTATATATAAGAAATGCAACTATATAGCACGCCTTTCCTTTCCTTTTTTTCAATAAAACAATTTCTATAGTCCTTACTGCAATTACCTCCCAATATTTTTCATTGCAATAAGGATAGTAAAAGGTGTTTGATAAATAAAGACCACGCGCTAAATTGTTTCATTTCTTGTAATAATGAAAGAGCCCAGGGTAAAATCCTTTCGCCAATATAAAGAATAGAGAACATAGCACTTTCTGAGAATCAAATCGCTGCCACAGAAAACGAATGAAAGGTAAACACAGGGCGGAGGTTCGTGACCCGATACCATTTTTTTTTCCAACCGTGACCAGTGAACTGGGGCGAGCGGTAGAATCTTACCAAATATTTTATCAGACGGATAGATAGCTGAGGTTGCGTCAAGTACTGGCCACTAACTGTGTCCACGCAGGCTTCCGGACAACTCCGTTTCTTACCGACCATGAAAAACTGAACATTCACTCGCGGAATATTACACATAATTTAATCGCTTTTGCTATCGTTATATACAGACTACCGATGAACTGGAATTGGTATATATGTGAATAGGTAAAAATATCCCCAGAACAGAGTGAAACGGTGTTTCATATGGCTGGTATCGGAGATGGAATCATCACATAATTTATTATCTGAAATATGGTACAGTCTATATATATATACATTCATGGACAAAACTTAAGGAAGTTGTACCTTTTAGCATGTATATCAGGATTCAGACAATAACTATGAAAGATATTACAGTTACCTTTATTGAAGATATACGAGATAACCAAGTGTAAACAACCTCTGTCTCCTTAAAAAAAAAAGATGACCGGCGACATCAAAATATGAAACTTTTTTAAAGTTTTGTCCATAAGTGTATATGTGTAGTAAGTTCTTTTTGGTGTCCATAGCATCTCAACTCTTTCGTTAAACGATGGTTACGCTATATATGATGATGGAACATCCCAGCATGGATGCTCTTGGAATTGGTCTCTCATTGGAGGTTGTGTTAGCTCCGTTGTAGTTCTTTTTTTTACAAAGGCCATGATCACTCATCAATCTGTCGTCTATCAAATGGGTTGTTCATTGGAGGTTTCACTGTAACAGAATATTTATCTAAATAGGATGTATAAGTGTGCCATCTGCATTTAGAAATTCAAACTATTTAGAGAGTGACTGTTGCTTCTTAAAAATAAAACAAATAAGACAATAATTTTCTACTACAATCATTACAAAATGGCCCTTTGCATTTTTATAATTTATTATGGACAGTAAAAATGGTTTCATTTGTTTCATTTTAAATAGAAATGGGGGGAGGGTTAAATTTCAGAAAATGTACTAACAGAATACTGATCCACTCATATCATCATCATTCATTAACTCTTGGTTTTTAAATATGTAAATAAGGGTTTAGTGAAAATTTAAACAACCTTGAAATACAGTCCTTTGCATTATCTCATTCAAACGTTAATGCAATTGTTTTGATCCTTTCTACATTTCGTCAACAAATTTAAAAATGCCCACCAAGCTGAAATATATGCCATTAAGTATCTCTAGTGCGCGCTTTAACTCAGGTTTCTATCCGGTATATGCAAAATAGGATATATGCCTATGCAACAATGATTTTAAATCAGTGTGTTTTGATTCCTGTCTATATTTTTTTATAAATTAATTTGGTAATATATGAAAACCCATTTTTTTGCAAGTATAGGAACAAATATAAATTCTTCATGTGCTATGCAATTAAATATCTCGAACACAAGAACTGCGCCTTATCTTGGGCTTTACGAACATCAAGTGGACTGGGTCCTTCCAAGTTCTGGTCACACCACCTCTTCAGTGAATTTGTACACTTCCTATATCTTCCTTCTTCAGTATTGGCGGGACCTAGAAAGTTGGTGGCCAAAACGAATGCTGTTGGTTGTTTTAAAAGAAATGATTCTGGAAGCTTTTATGAAAGAAGGAACAAAACAGAAGTGATGAACAGAAGTAGATGTACGTCTGTAGGAGGGACGCATTTGTAGGAGCTACATCTACAGGTCTATAAGAGCTACATCTACAGGTCTGTGGGAGCTACAAGTACGGGTTTATAGTAGCTATGTTTACAGGTCTATAGGAGCTACATTCAAAGTTTTATAGGACCTACATCCACAGGTCTGTAAGAGCTACATTCACCCATTTTTAGGAGCTACATCTACAGGTCTATAAGAGCTACATCTACAGGTCTATAAGAGCTACATCTACAGGTCTGTAGGAGCTACATCTACAGGTCTATAAGAGCTACATCTACAGGTCTGTAGGAGCTACATCTACAAGTCTATAAGAGATACATCTACAGGTCTGTAGGAGCTACATCTACAGGTCTATAAGAGATACATCTACAGGTCTGTAGGAGCTACATCTACAGGTCTATAGGAGCTACATCTACAGGTCTGTAGGAGCTACATCTACAGGTCTATAAGAGATTAATCTACAGGTCTGTAGAAGCTACATCTACAGGTCTATAGGAGCTACATCTACAGGTCTATAAGAGATTAATCTACAGGTCTGTAGAAGCTACATCTACAGGTCTGTAGGAGCTACATCTACAGGTCTATAAGAGATTAATCTACAGGTCTGTAGAAGCTACATCTACAGGTCTATAAGAGATTAATCTACAGGTCTGTAGAAGCTACATCTACAGGTCTGTAGGAGCTACATCTACAAGTCTATAAGAGATTAATCTACAGGTCTGTAGAAGCTACATCTACAGGTCTGTAGGAGCTACATCCAACGGTCTGTAGGAGCTACATCCAACGGTCTGTAGGAGCTACATCCAACGGTCTGTAGGAGCTACATTCACAGAGAGAGAGAGAAGGTCTGTAGGAGCTACATCCACAGGTCTGTAGAAGCTACATCCAACGGTCTGTGGGAGTTACATCCACCCGTCTGTAGGAGTGAGAGGAATGTTTGGAGGCCTTGACGCCACTATCTGCCGGCCGATAAACACTCCCTGACAGAACACAGCCGCGTTATTTGCGGGCCAATTAGGAAGCGGTTTGGTCTGGCGCTCCGTCTTCCCATTGTACTTGGACTGACTGGACTCTGAACCTGAGGACTGGCTGGAATCTTGGGACTGGATGAACTCTGATCCTGGACCTGGCTGGGCTCTGATCCTGGGATCTGATTCTGGGATTGGATGAACCATCATCCTCGGACTTGCAGGATTACTGAGGTCACTTACCGGCTAATGGTCGAAAGATACTAAGTCAGTTCAATTGATACGATTTAAAAAAAAAATGGTTCAAACAAAAAATCCGTTGGCTTTAAAGGAAATTGCATAATGGACTGAGGGTCAATGGCCCAAATATTAATTATATATTAATCTCGTTGACGATCTGCAATAGTATAAAAAAAAAGATCAAATATATTTTGAAGTATTGCCTTTTATATTCTGAGAAATAATGGGGTAAATGAGAAATTATTTACGGAATTTTCAGTTAATAAATCCAAAAATTTCCCGACATTTTCTAAATTGATTTTCGAGTATCACTCCTGAAACAAAAGAAGCCTGAGATTTTTTCCTTATTCTAGTAACAACTGTCGAAAAGGTTTTTTTTTCAATGAGGCTAAATTGTTTCAAATAAAAGTCAAAATGATGGGAACCAAACATTGATATCATTCATTATCCACGATATCGGTTGGATCACCTTTCGCTTCAAGTTGACTATTGTTCCACCAGAGCTATCGTTAGTTAAGAGCACAAGTAAATCAAACGGCCGTTTAGGAAAATGTGTAACGATGCTACAGGTAGGCTGCTTCCGGCACGTGCATCGTCATGCATTACGAAATTTGCACAAATCCTTGGGTGGCCCAGGAGCACAGTTCCTGGCGTGGCCTCGCCCCACAGCATAGCTTCAGACAGCATGAGACGTGGCTCCGTCCAAGATGGCAGAAAACGCTGTAGATCTCGAGGTTTTGAGATCCTGAAATGTATTTTGCGATACTCGAATATTTGTGTAGCCTTGATTTTTCAGAGTCCCAGGTGTGCGCTTCAATAATTTCACAGTCTGGCGTTTGTAGGACCCGATGATTTCAGATTCTGAAAATTTCAGAGCCTGGAGTTTTCAGAGCCTGAAGTTTGCAAAGCCTGGCGTTTACATAGATATGCAGAGCTTGGAGTTTGCAGAGATATGCAGAGCTTGGAGTTTGCAGAGCCTGGAGTTTGTAGAGCCCGGATTTTGCAGAGATATGCAGAGCTTGGAGTTTGCAGAGCCTGGAGTTTGCAAAGCCTGGAGTTTGCAAAGCCTGGAGTTTGTAGAGCCTGGAGTCTGCAGAGCCTGGAGTTTGCAGAGATATGCAGAGATTGAAGTTTGCAGAGCCTGGAGTTTTAGAGCCTGGAGTTTGCAGAGCCTGGAGTCTGCAGAGCCTGGAGTTTGCAGAGCCTGGAGTTTGTAGAGCCTGAAGTTTTCAGAGCCTGGAGTTTGCATAGATATGCAGATCCTGAGTTTTTAGAACCCGATGTTTACAGAACCTGAAGCTTTCAGACCCTGGAGTTTACAGAGATATGCAGAGCTTGGCGTTTGTAAGACCCGATGTTTACAGAGCCTGAAGCTTTCAGAGCCTGGAGTTTGCAGATCCTGAAGTTTGTAGAGTTTACAGAGATATGCAGAGCCTGGCGTTTATATGACCAGATATTTACAGAGCTTGAAGTTTGCAGAGATATGCAGAGCCTGAAGTTTATAGAACCCGATGTTTACAGAGCCTGAAGCTTTCAGACCCTAGAGTTTTCAGAGCCTTGAGTTTGCAGAGATATGCAGAGCTTGGCGTTTGTAGGGCCCGATGTTTACAAAGCCTGGAGTTTGTAGAACCCGATGTCTACAGAGCCTGAAGTTTGCAGATATATGCAGAGCTTAAACTTTGCAGAGCCGAAGAAACAGCAGACACGGCGCCTGTGTGTGTGTACACAGCGGAGGTTTTAAATAGAATCCCCGGGCTTGATTTGCCGAAGAACTTGTTTATTCAAGACGTCTTACTTGTCTCGCAGTAACCCGAACATCTTACTTGTCCAGACGTAACAAGTAGTGGGCGTTAAGTGCAGCCCTCGCTTCCTCGCCATCACGTGCAATAGTCCCCCTTGTGTGCAAGGGTGCTATGACAAAGGTGCGGACCGGAGAAAATATCCCAAAAAAAGTTCAATTTGATTTGCATAACCCCAGGCAATAATTTCAGCGGCAGTTGAGCAATTGAGAGTCGCCTCCTTTTCACTTTCTAGGTTACTCTCATTTGTTCCCACTTATAAAACATGACATAAACAGATATGGCGCTATGTGTAGGTCATATATTGCTATAATGGGTTCTCTTCAAAAGTGCATTAAGTCCACACAAATGTGCTTTTGTTACTACAGACACTGGATATCTCAATGGGTACAAGCAACATAGAAAATGGGATGGAATGCATAGAGACGGGACAGAGAACCACAACGACGGGACAGAGAGCCACAACGACGGAACAGAGAGCCACAACGACGGGACAGAGAGCCACAACGACGGAACAGAGAGCCACAACGACGGGACAGAGAGCCACAACGACGGGACAGAGAGCCACAACGACGGGACAGAGAGTCACAACGACGGGACAGAGAACTTCAACGACGGGACCACAGCGACGGGACAGAGAGCCACAACGACGGGACAGAGAGCCACAACGACGGGACAGAGAGCCACAACGACGGGACAGAGAACCTCAACGACGGGACAGAGAACTTCAACGACGGGACCACAGCGACGGGACAGAGAGCCACAACGACGGGACAGAGAGCCACAACGACGGGACAGAGAGTCACAACGACGGGACAGAGAGTCACAACGACGGGACAGAGAGTCACAACGACGGGACAGAGAGTCACAACGACGGGACAGAGAGTCACAACGACGGGACAGAGAGCCACAACGACGGGACAGAGAACCTCAACGACGGGACCACAGCGACGGGACAGAGAGCCACAACGACGGAACAGAGAGCCACAACGACGGGACAGAGAGCCACAACGACGGGACAGAGAGTCACAACGACGGGACAGAGAGCCACAACGACGGGACAGAGAGTCACAACGACGGGACAGAGAGTCACAACGACGGGACAGAGAGTCACAACGACGGGACAGAGAGCCACAACGACGGGACAGAGAGCCACAACGACGGGACAGAGAGCCACAACGACGGGACAGAGAGTCACAACGACGGGACAGAGAGTCACAACGACGGGACAGAGAGCCACAACGACGGGACAGAGAACCTCAACGACGGGACCACAGCGACGGGACAGAGAGCCACAACGACGGAACAGAGAGCCACAACGACGGGACAGAGAGCCACAACGACGGGACAGAGAGTCACAACGACGGGACAGAGAACCACGGGACAGAGAGCCACAACGACGGGACAGAGAACCTCAACGACGGGACCACAGCGACGGGACAGAGAGCCACAACGACGGAACAGAGAGCCACAACGACGGGACAGAGGGCCACAACGACGGGACAGAGAGTCACAACGACGGGACAGAGAGCCACAACGACGGGACAGAGAGTCACAACGACGGGACAGAGAGTCACAACGACGGGACAGAGAGCCACAACGACGGGACAGAGAGTCACAACGACGGAACAGAGAGCCACAACGACGGGACAGAGAGCCACAACGACGGGACAGAGAGTCACAACGACGGGACAGAGAACCACGGGACAGAGAGCCACAACGACGGGACAGAGAACCTCAACGACGGGACCACAGCGACGGGACAGAGAGCCACAACGACGGGACAGAGAGCCACAACGACGGGACAGAGAGTCACAACGACGGGACAGAGAGTCACAACGACGGGACAGAGAGTCACAACGACGGGACAGAGAGTCACAACGACGGGACAGAGAACCACGGGACAGAGAGCCACAACGACGGGACAGAGAGCCACAACGACGGGACAGAGAGTCACAACGACGGGACAGAGAACCACGGGACAGAGAGCCACAACGACGGGACAGAGAGTCACAACGACGGGACAGAGAGTTACAACGACGGGACAGAGAGTCACAACGACGGGACAGAGAGTCACAACGACGGGACAGAGAACCACGGGACAGAGAGCCACAACGACGGGACAGAGAACCACGGGACAGAGAGTCACAACGACGGGACAGAGAGCCACAATGACGGGACAGAGAGTCACAACGACGGGACAGAGAGTCACAACGACGGGACAGAGAACCACGGGACAGAGAGCCACAACGACGGGACAGAGAGTCACAACGACGGGACAGAGAGCCACAACGACGGGACAGAGAGCCACAACGACGGGACAGAGAACCTCAACGACGGGACCACAGCGACGGGACAGAGAGCCACAACGACGGGACAGAGAGCCACAACGACGGGACAGAGAGTCACAACGACGGGACAGAGAACCACGGGACAGAGAGCCACAACGACGGGACAGAGAACCACGGGACAGAGAGCCACAACGACGGGACATAGAACCACAACGACGGGACAGAGAACCACAACGACGGGACAGAGAGCCACAACGACGGGACAGAGAACCACAACGACGGGACAGCGAACCACAACGACGGGACAGAGAACCACAACGACGGGACAGAGAACCACAACGACGGGACAGAGAGCCACAACGACGGGACAGAGAGCCACAACGACGGGACAGAGAGCCACAACGACGGGACAGAGAACCACAGTCAACGAGGAACTAAAGATCAAGTGACCGCCACAATGAGGGAGCTGGTGTATTCTGGGAGGTTGGCTCGTGTCCAGCCCCCGCCACTGCACCGCTGTACTGCACCCGGCGTTACTGCACTTGGCACTGACCCCTGCTATTCTCGTAGGCGACCTTGCCCTCTCTACGACACACTGACGTCACCTGTCTCCGACATCTCCCCCGCTCTTGGCGCGTACATCACCTCGTGCAGGCGACACTTTCAAATATCAAAACCTATTTTTATCTCTTCATATGTTTGTCATATCGTGGTTCCTGGGAATTTAGAACTAAAAGCACTTACAAGACTTGTATTCATCTGACACGGGGGACTTGGAAAATCTAAAAAAACAGAAAAGATACAATTTGATTTTTATAATTGAAAGATAATGAAAATGCAGAGATTTATCAATTAAAATATATTTTGATCATGTCTCGCACGGGCCCGAGTTGTATTTATCTGAATACTATTGAGGCTTCCAACCAACTTTTTTGTCCATGAGTGTATATTTCACTTATAGTTAAAACTGGCCTAAACACCCACTATGATTATCATGACCTGTACCATTTGGGATAAGTAAAATACATCTTTAAATCACTGGCTATATAAATAGAACAGTCCAATACAATAGTAGAAGGGTCTGGTAGATAAACTGGGGATACCGCTAGGAGGGTTCACCACTGATGACCCAGGCCTTCCCAAAATATATTTTCTTATGAGAGTAAAAACTGTAGGAATGTGATTTTAAAATGACTAAAAGTTCTAAATCACCATAATTCTATAAAACAATAGCGCTTTCAGCGTTCATATATACATATATACATATTAAGAAAAAGGCATTTACTTATCGTGCAACTGAAAGTTGCTGATGGCGCAAGCCATCAGCAACTTTCAGTTGCACGATAAGGAGATGCCTTTTTCTTAATTTATGCACCTTATCCCAGTACAATATTACATTTGTACTATTTTTTCATATATACATATATACACATTATATAATGTGCTTGTAACAATACAAGCAGAGCGGGGAACTTGCCTTGATGTAAAGAACATAAAAGTAAACAGATAAATAAAAAAGTAATCCAGACAGTATTGATTATTTTTTGTGCCCTCAGTGGCGCCGCCTGGACCCGGGCAATTTTTACTGTTCTTGGCTTTGATATATTTACAGACGATGTGTGTTTCTGGTCAAATATAAATATTTAGAATTTTATTTTTTTTTCACAGAAAAATATAGTAATATATATTTCCAGTTAATATATAAAAACATCATAAATACTATTTTAGGGATATTTTTGGATATCGCTCAAACTTTATAAAATAATTAAAGATTTTTTTTATGTAATTGGATGTTGTCCTACATAAGTATACTGGAGGGGAAGTGTGGGAATGTTTTATTATAAGGCCTTCACGCTTAGAAAGGGCAAATCCCTGACTCCACGTGGCGGACAATGTCTTAGAGCAGCCAAGTCAGGTGAGGATCTAGCTGAGACGTTGAATATTCTCCAACTCCATTCTGATATGGAGAGAGTCATTCACTTTACCTGAACAAACTTTGGTGGCGTACAGCACCTTAGTACTTTGCTACAGTGCATTGTGGTTTGTCTGCTTGCTACATTTTGGCTAAAAAATGATGCATTAGCGCGCCATCTATTATGAAAATTCGAAACTATTATAGACGCGTATGATTCTTTTTAAAATAAATCAATTTCCAC